>CAWUFW010006986.1:0-600000 GCA_963921515.1 Calotriton arnoldi
GGGGTGGTGCTGTGGTGTGTCTGTGACTTGCTGTGTCAGTTGTTGTTCCTACGTGCCTGTGTGACATGTGTGTTTTGTGCTCCTCTCACCTGACAATGCCTGCTTGCCCACATAGGGGATTTGGATCCATGAGTTACCTTAGTGTGGCAGTGTATGCACATCTGTATGATTGGTATTCAGCTCTCCTCATGTGTTGTGTGGTTGCCTGGGGACACTGGCACCCCCACCCCTCACCTGCTGTGTATGATGACAGTGTTGGTCTGCCTGTTTGTGTTTGTGCATCTGCACCACTGCATTGGCATATCTTGGGTGTGCCATTGGCTGTATGTTGTTTGGTGTGTTTCCCCTGCTGTCCCTGGGACTCCTAGGTCATCGGTCAGCACAGTGATCATGGTTTGTGTGTCCCATTGCTGCCATGGTATGGTATCTGTTCACCTCACATCTGCTGTCTCCACAGGGTATCTGCATTTGTGTGCCCATTGGTGCAAATATGTGGTTCTGCATTCTGATGGTCACTTCTGTCATTGTGTCATTGATGACTGTTGACGGTCTCAGCCCCCATGGGTGTTGTTTGTCTGCACATGGCCAAAGGAATGTTACATTTGCACTGCAGTATTTGGCTCCCCAATTTATGTTGCAATGGGACACATACACTACTTTGCCACAGATGAGTTTTTGGTTCTGTGAGCAGGAATGATCCATGCAGTTTGGCAGTTGCAGCTCTTTCTTTGTCAACAATTACCTTTTGGTCACTGTGATGATGAGGGTGTAGACCCCATTGCCACAATGGTCAAAATGTGCTTCAGCTATGGACCCCACACTTGCCTTTTGGTCACTGTGATGATGGGGGTTTAGACCCCATTGCCACAATGGTCAAAATGTGCTTCAGCTATGGACCCCACACTTACCTTTTGGTCACTGTGATGATGGGGGTTTAGGCCCCATTGCCACAATGGTCATGGGCTGCTTGCATTGTGGGTGCCACACACATATATGTGTGGCACATGTGCTAGGGGGTCACATTGTATGTTGAAAGTCATGTTCGGTGTTGTAGGCATTTGACACAGCCTACACACGCTTGTCATGGTGGTGGGGGATGTCTTAATCTTGCATTCCCTAGGTTGTGGTGTGCTTGTTGTGTCATGCATTGTCCATCCTATGAGTGGGGGTGGTAGTAGTGGTAGGCATCCAGCCCCCCTGGGTGAGGGTGGTAGTAGTGGTAGGCATCCTGCCCCCCTGGGTGAGGGTGGTAGTAGTGGTGGGCATCCTGCCCCCGTGGGTGAGGGTGGTAGTAGTGGTGGGCATCCTGCCCCCTGGCTAAGGGTGGTAGTAGTGGTGGGCATCCTGCCCCCTGGCTAAGGGTGGTAGTAGTGGTAGGCATCCTGCCCCCGTGGGTGAGGGTGGTAGTAGTGGTGGGCATCCTGCCCCCTGGCTAAGGGTGGTAGTAGTGGTAGGCATCCAGCCCCCCTGGGTTGGGGTGGTAGTAGTGGTAGGCATCCAGCCCCCCTGGCTAAGGGTGGTAGTAGTGGTAGGCATCCTGCCCCCTGGGTGAGGGTGGTAGTAGTGGTAGGCATCCTGCCCCCCTGGGTGAGGGTGGTAGTAGTGGTAGGCATCCAGCCCCCTGGGTGAGGGTGGTAGTAGTGGTGGGCATCCTGCCCCCTGGCTAAGGGTGGTAGTAGTGGTAGGCATCCAGCCCCCCTGGCTAAGGGTGGTAGTAGTGGTAGGCATCCTGCCCCCTGGCTAAGGGTAGTAGTGGTAGGCATCCCGCCACCCTGGCTAAGGGTCGAGTAGGTAGGCATCCTGCCCCCGTGGGTGAGGGTAGCAGTGGTGGGCATCCTGCCCCTGGCTAAGGGTGGTAGTAGTGGTAGGCATCCAGCCCCCCTGGGTGAGGGTGGTAGTAGTGGTAGGCATCCTGCCCCCTGGCTAAGGGTGGTAGTAGTGGTAGGCATCCTGCCACCCTGGCTAAGGGTGGTAGTAGTGGTAGGCATCCTGCCCCCCGTGGGTGAGGGTGGTAGTAGTGGTGGGCATCCTGCCCCCTGGCTAAGGGTGGTTGGCATCCAGCCCCCTGGGTTGGGGTGGTGGCGCGCATTCAGGCCCCTGTGTGCATATGTGGCATTGGTGATGGGCATCCCGCCCCTATGGTGCTGCTGTTGCAAGTATATTCAGATTCCCAGTGTATGTGTGTGATGTGTCGTGTACGTGTTGTATGTGTTTTGTGGTTGGTGTCTGACTTACCTTCTGCGCCGTACGCGTCCGTGCCTGTTCCGGTAGTAGATGTAGAATATTGGTATGATCGGGACGAAGGGATTCATGGTTGGTTCGTGTCGTTCGTCCTTCTCGTTGCTTCGCGTCGTCCTCGTCGCTTGGCTTCGTCCTCGCCGCTTCGCTCGTCCTCGTGCGCTTCGCGTCGTCCTCGTCTGTGCTGTGTTCGCCTCGTAGCCGTGGATCGTGTTGTGGCGCGATTCGGAGCTTATGTGCGCCTCTCCCGGATGCTTTGACGTGCCGTGCGTAGCGACGGGTTCGGCGCGTACGGAAAGCGCATCGTACTTGTCCGGCCGGACGGGGCTGCATTTTCCCTTCCGTGCGACTCGATTCGGCGTTTCCGGATTCGCCTCGGTCGGAGAACAGGACCTGGTTTGGGTGAGTACGGCTCGGCCGGAATTTTTGCTGTTGTGCGCATCGTACTTGCTCGTTCGGTGTGCTGTACGGATCGGTCGGGAAACTGGCTTTCGCATGGCTTTTTTCCCGACCGAATGGTATTGGGTGCGCCTCCGACCGAGATCGGAATCGGCCCCTATGTTTAGTACAGAAACCTTAAGTCAGTTTCTGACAATTTAGTTAAGATACAATTAATTGTAAAGCAAGGATTTATGTTTTCTAAGAGATTATGCAGATTGAAGACACATTTCAAGCATATTCATAGTCAGATATTTTTTTATCTAATTATTGATGCTTCATTTAATGGTAGAAGAAAACCTATCTTATTCCAGTGCTTTACTCTACCATGCACAGGCATCGGAGAGACAAATGTTTTGCAGAAACATGTCATTCTTACGCCTTTATAAACTATAAATAGTTCCTGAAATATTGGTGCCCTAAATATGTACCAGTGAATATCAAAACTTTATTGGTTGGTATAATGCAACAAAGAATAAAAATACATTGGATGACTAATTATAAATGAGGCTTACTTTTAATTTGCCAACCAACATATTCTAGTTTTATTGAACCATGCAAAGAAAAATGTCTTCTTTGATGAACACACTTAATAATATACTGCTGGGAATTAAGTTTGATGAGAGCAACTCTATGAGAGCATGAACAAATACAACCTGAATCTAAGTTATTTGGGATTTTTGTTTCTTAGAACCAGGTTTCTGCAGACAATGCTAGGATTACTCCCTTATCTTCTTGAGTTTTCAGGTCTTCAACACATTTTTCTCCAGCGCCCACTTAGATGATCGCAATAGTGAATTTTCAAACATATGTTTTCAGTGAATATCTTTCACAATATTTCACCACTTGGAACTGGATAATAAGTGACATTGAATGGAACTGTCACAATGGCATCAAACATTGTAAAGTGTCTATGACCAATGATGCACAAACGACTTAGATATTGATTTTTCCAAATTGCATAATCAAGTATGATTATTAACAATAAGGCACACTACTTGTGAGTGTTGGAGTGAGGGTAACATTTACAACTATGCCAACTAATAGCTAATATGCTACAGAAACGCAGCAATGAGTTAAAGAAGTCTACATCTGGCTTATACACTGATGTCAATCAAACAGGAAAGAGAGACAATATTATTTAAGTAGGGGCACAGTTTCCTGTGAGATAACATCATAATTAAAAAACTATATTGTCTTCATTTTTGCTTTTGTGAAAAGAGGCAATATTGTGATTTCCCTTCAGATATGATTGTCCAATATTTGTGATAAATGCCGGTTCATTACAATCAAGAATGAATGCATAAGATTAAATCAATCACATATTGTTCCATGTGTCCTTTATAGAAAGATGAACATTATTTTTGGAAGCATTAAAAGATAAAATCACGGTAGGAGTAAATAAAGTACCGGCTGGTTACTTTCATTATTCTTCATTTGTCTCATTGGGGTATTCCTCTTCAAAGCAATCACAATGTAAATCAGTAGTATGAGTGCAATTGGTGGTATCTGTAACCAGTTCCAGTTTAACTAACTCCTCACAACTAAATATCACCCGGTACTGATTGAGTGAAAACTGAATATTTAATCATGTCCATGAGGCAAAAGGTTTAAAGCAACAGTGAAGGTAAATTTTAACCATATAAACTTCACAAATGTTAGAAATTTAAATTTTAACTTCTAAAAGATGTGAGATGTTGACCAGGTAATTATGAAAAATCTGTACTCCTCTCCTCAGCGGGAGTGCGTCAGATGAGAGTTAATGGGGAGATCTCTTATATTCATTTCAACAAGGAGACAGGTGTACTATTAATTTTTCTATCCATTCACTAAGTATCTCACCCATGTCTCCTCATGTGCCCTTGGTTTGCCCATTCAGATTCAGAGCAGAAGCTGAACATGCATAAAGAATGTAATCAAAAGCATCAAGCCAAACTGTAGTAGACAGCTCACACTTGTCACACTTTTGAAAAAAGCAAAATGTTTGAAATTTTGGGATCTTGTTAACAGTTTGATAGTACAACATCCATATCACTTGGAAAGGTAAAGAAATGGCATTGACTACTTCTTGGGTCCATTCAACATTTTAATAAAAACCTGTAGAACCACCTTTCCATTTTTTCTAAATATATTTTACTATTCATGATTAAATTTAGGATAATAATTTTAGTCACTGAGTTTGCGATTTTTATACACGCTTTCTTTTGTTAGAGTGTCAATAGTGTGTGCAAACTTAGAGTGTATCTGATCACATAAAATATGTTCTTCTAGAAAGAAGCAAAATGTACTGTATTGTAATCTTTAAATGTTCATACAGTCAGGCAAATGAACACAACTATAAAAAAAGATACACTATTGATTCAAATATATTGGGTAAACACATACTTATATGACTCTTCTTTTCACTACAAACACACATGTAGATTGCGCTTACGACAGATATAGTTATATTGGTTTTCAGATAATTATGCAGAATTAGCTATCTCTGGAATTTGTGACCTTGATTGGTTTTGCGAAAGAAAAGTTACCAATGACTACCATAGAATGCATGTAGATACACACACAGGGTGGGTGTCATCAAATGACTTTTAATGTACCCTGATGGTGCTTAATTTAATTGTGTTATATTAAAATGAATTACCAGCCAACTGCAGTGTAACTACTAACTTAGATTGTGGGTGTCGTACATTCTCCATATCATGCATTGTGTTCCTTTTAAATTCCAAGAGAAGATGCAACAATATGTTAAATATATGACTCTTCTTTTCACTACAAACACACATGTAGATTGTGCTTACGGCAGATATAGTTATATTGATTTTCAGATAACTATGCAGAATTAGCTATCTCTGGAATTTGTGACCTTGATTGGTTTTGCGAAAGAAAAGTTACCAATGACTACCATAGAATGCATGTAGATACACACACAGGGAGGGTGTCCTCAAATGACTTTTATTGTACCCTGATGGTACTTAATTTAATTGTGTCATTTTAAAACGAATTACCAGCCAACTGCAGTGTAACTACTGACTTAGATTGTGTGTGTCGTACATTCTTCATATCATGCATTGTGTTCCTTTTAAATTACATTAGAAGATGCAACAATATGTTAAATATATGCTGGAAAAGAGTGAAATAGTTTGCTTTTACAAATTGTACTTGTCAGTACTTAAAGATCTAAAGGAAATTGTCAGCAATGCATTGTGGTTAAAAATTTTCTACTTTATGTATGCTCAAATGGTCGAACCAAAATGAATAATGACAGAATAATTCAGGGTATGTATGACCTTGTGGTGTTTGATGTTTCAAAAAAGCATTTAAAAGGTTGAAATTATCTTGGGTTGTGTTATTCATAAGCATTACACCTATTATGCTAACCAAAATAGAACAACCCCTTGTAGCTCCTACATATAAACAAAATAAAACCAACTAAAAGTTGGTTCATATTTTACATATTAATGAAACTTTTAAAACTCACATTTAATAGCTAAAGGATGGATTCTCAAAGCCCATTATATAAACTTTAAAAATGTATTCCTGCAAGGGCCCTGGAGTACATTTCTGGGGATTCCAAAATATACTACAACAGCTTGTTTTACATGATTACACCTCATGGCCAATACGTATTCAGGTGCATTTTCCACTGGCTTAAAAGTCTGCAGGAGTAAATTTGGCATAAATGTGCATTTGCACATACAATGTTTTTTTCTGTGTAGAATCTCTACCAGTACACTATTTGGAAAAATAGAAGAAATTTTCCAACCCATTTACCTTAGAATTTACTGGAGGCTTTTGGTATGTTCATGAGGTGAAAGCTCAGTTGGAAAAGTGCCTGAAAATTCTAAACACCAACAAAGTTACAACTTTGCTGGTGTTTACAATATTTCAAATAGCCACTAATGTACCTCTTCTATGCGAACACTCATGTTCTGACCATTAACTTAAATCTAGGAAGGTGAAAGTTCTGCCCTGTTAACACATTTTCCTTCATCCTAGCTGCATCTTGGCATTCTAAAATTCCACTTATCTCAGTTCTGCAAACCTTGATGTGGAATTTAGAAACAAATGGGTTATTTGCACAATACAGTATCCAGTACTGTTTGTGGAACAAGCTCACACTATTTTGTGTGGAACCTGTACAAGACTATCAAATGCTTCTGTTCATTTTGATTGTTTGTGAATAAATATCATAAAAATATTTATTCATCACTATGCATGCACATCCCAATCTATTAATATATTTGAAGGACTGAACAATCAGTATTTCAGAATATTATTAAAAGATGATGTGCTTTAAAGATGCTTTTCTTTTTAATTACAGACCACGGTACGCTTACATTGCTTTGACTAACATTAATGCTCATATTCCTCCCATGCACAAAACCTTTGCTGCTTATGTGATAGCAAAACCCAGTTGAAGAAACCTTTGCTGAAGAATATGTTACTGGCGAGGACTATGATTCTGGGAAAACAAACGTTGAGGAAGCTGAATATGGAAGCAAAGTCATAGACCCCACAGAGGCTGATCCTTTGGTAGATGGAGAGTTAGGAGAATATAATTTTTATGACTACAAAGAGTATGAAGAAAAACCAACCAACCCCACTAAGGAGGAGTTTGGCCCTGGTGTGCCGGCTGAAACGGATATCACAGAAACAAACGTAAGTGCGTGAATCCTACACTGTGTGCTTTGAAACAAAATTTGTGTTTGCCAGTTCTTTAACAATAACTTTGTATTTCTTTCTGCATGGCACCATGAGGGAGTACATTCTTCAAAATGATGCTCATGTGTATTCAGGACTTACATGCACAAGTTCATTTCAACTTGCAGTAACTAATATAAATAATTACTTCCTTCACTACAGTCTAAGTAATAAACAAAATACAATAATTTGTTTTTGAAATAATTGCAGAGAAATATCTAGACTCGTTTTACACTCTGGATTTTAGTGACTCACAAACCAGTAATCCTCTCCAAATCATGAATGTCAAACCTCTTGATCTGTAGCATCTGTATTTTTTAAGTAGTCTATTTGTTCCCCTCAATATAGGGTAATAATTGAAAAATATAATTTTTCCATTATATTGTACAATAATGTGTTAAATGATATACTATGACTATGACATGTAGCTGGCTTTTACAATTGTGTATATGCAAGGGATTTAACATAATTTCTGTCAACTTAATGAGAAAAAGAATGCAGTTATACCAGCCCATACACAAAGATTCCCACTACTCTGAGTGACTAAATGAGGTGAGCAACGAAGTTAGATAGTGAAGAAATGAGCAAGAGCACATATGTTCAAGTGTGAAAGTGAGGGATAGAGTCAGACAGTCAAGAAGGGAATGATTAAAGAATGTAATTAGCATGAGTATGGCACTACGAAGGCAAAGGAAGCTAAAGGATGTCCATAGTTTGATGAAGAGGCATCAATGTGTATGCACAGGGTGTGTTCTTGCACTAAGACATCAAAAATAGGAATAACCTGATCCAGATGGGCTGTACCTCATGTAAGGCAGTGAATGTCAGCTTGGTCTAGTACGTGTTTCCATTATGGAACATGCACTGCTGAACAGCCATCTGAGGAATGAAATATGCAGCAGTTGTCCTCTCAAAGTAAGCCTATGGACACATTTGGGTAGGTAGGCTATGTGGCCAGCATTGTGAGCCCTGGCTTGATCATGGAGCACATCAGCAAATGGAAGGGGACGCAAAGCACAGTGATGCAGTCAAGAATAGCTCTCACCCTCGTGGATACCCTAAAATCACTTTAAGTTACCCTTAAAATTGTGCTGAAGGCTCTTTGAATTTAAATGATTTGCTTTTTATATAGCAGTTCACCAGTTTATGCTCAATTCAGAGCACAGTCAGTGGTTGGAGGGAGGATATAGGCTTTCAGAGGACACAGTTTGTTTAAACAGAATTCAGTAGCCCAGCTATTAAGAATACGAATCATGTCCATACACTGGGTATAGTAAAAAAAAATTAAAATCATCCTATCTATTCATTTCCTCAAGAAAGACCTATATATGACTAATCCTTTTACAATATCAAATTCAAAAGCAATGAACTGGCTTTTATTTTTAAAGGCCAATGATGTACAAATGATTTCATGATATGTACGTTGGAGTACTGTATAGTCTGTGTAAGGAAGTCACAGGAAGAGCAGAGGTGAAACAGGAACTATTGGTTTACTGTGCTGCTTAACATCCACTGCACCCGACATGCATCTATACATAGATATATGGTCGCCCAATTGCAAGTTAAAATACTTGATATCCCTAAATAAATGGCTTAACCAAGCACAAGTGGTGACCTTGGCACAGTTGGTAGATGGTGCCAGAATCAATAAGCACAATTCAATACAGTCAGGTGATAAAGAATATAATCATCAGTTTAAGATTGTTCCGAAAAAATAAAAAATGTACTAACTCGATACCAAATATTTCAAAGCTGGACATATGAGAAAAGTGGCCATATAAGATGGTATTGCTTTGTAAGGTTAGGATCAGGCAACAGCATGTAAGAAGCAGACCACAATCTGTCAGAGAAAGTGGTCTAGTTAATCAATTCTAACAAGACAGATATGTTAATGGTTTGTGCTGGTGCTCATTCAATGCAAAGTAATGCAAAGAGCACAAACTGCAGCAATGATCAAATTTCACATGGAATAAACATTTGTGCCAAATGATGATCCTTGTGCAGCACCAAACCTGCTTTGTGCCATCTTCGTAATTTATGCCACGGAGGGGTGGAACAGCTCAAAATATACAGGCTTTGGCACATATCCAGATCTACTAACGTACAGTGATCTGGATGATCAGACCCAACCAATGTATCAAGCAGTATATTGGTTGCCATAGCTAAATGTAACATATGTGCTCCAAAACAAAAAAAACACATTACACATTTTATCCCTGTTCATATGACTACACTTAGGAATTTGTCCTAGATGCTGTATCACAATTAGAAATCCTGGAATAGACACTGCTGGCTTACCTTTACGGCAGAGTGTGAGGCAAAGCTTCATGCAGAATAACCATTTTCCGTGACACCAATGGCATAATCAGCATACTCACTATTTGTTGTCCTTCACACAATGCAGTGCTGCAATGGTTCATGCAACGCTCTAATGCGCGGAGCATAGTAAATCTTGAACTTAGTGTTATGTAGTTAAAAAAGACTTTAAGAACCAGTAATTTCAATCAATATCATGTGTATGTTCATGATGCAGACCTGTAGGCAACAACTTATAGTGTGCAAAAAATTAATTCATCCACAGGTTTATAAGCATTTTACCTGCGGTCAATGACAATAAAAGATACAGTAGTAAATTAAATGTGTTTAGACAAATGTCTTACTAGGTTGCTCCCTCTCTGAAATCAGTCATGAAGAGACCTCTTCCTATAATTTGAACAATTCATAATTTTGATCCAATATAGAATGTATTTTCAACATTCTCACTGGTTAAAAAATTGGATTACCTACCAAAGAAACAAGCATTTGCAATGCAATAGGTCTCGCATTGGCGAGAGTTTAAGCTATTGGCATTGTAAATGACAAGGCCTTTTATTTATCTGTTTTGATAATTGACACATAAATAAAAGGCATTGTCATTTATAATGCCAATAGCTCAAACTTTTGTAAATGTGAGACCTCGGCCGCCATTGTCCCGGGCTGCTTGGAAAGTGAAAACGCGCATGGCATGCTGAATGTTGCAGGAAAGCATGTCATGCCTGCAGTAGGAGAAACGCATTAAAGAAAATAGTGCATACAGACTAGATAAGACATACCGTGTAACAACAAAAGTAAAAGGGCCAGTCCTCATGGGAGGTTACAAAGGAAGACAAGGCAGTACCAAGGAGGGACTAACAAGCCTATTATCGAATCAGAAGCCAGCATTTGCAAAGGACAATGACACAAGCCAATGAAAAATATAGGCAGAGCTTCAAGTCCATACTCAAATACAGCATGCCTCGCAGAGCAGCACATGCGCTGCCAAGCTTGACCTAAAAACTCTATCTTACCATAATATATTCATGCATTAAGTCAAAAAACTATTTGTGCTCACTAAAGCTGATTCTTTACATATCACTTTTATTTAATGATCCTTTAAATTTGATTACATATATCATAATATTGCAATTTGTCTCAAAATATACTCACAGTATATACTTAATAGTAATCTGCAGATCACATTACAACAAATGTGTTTCTCTAAAACTACTACATCACACTCACTACCATTCATCTAACATACCAACATTCCAACATACCAACTACCCCTCCCTTTCATTACATCCTTTCACTTTCATAAAAACATATACATCTTATATAAAACACATATCTCATTTGGCAGGCATCAATGTGGTTATAATATACAATTACTTCAATATGTTCTTTCTTAATGTATAACTCTTGTACATTTTCGTTAACCTTTCCTTTAATGACTATAAACAATATACATTCGTACAGTGGCTATAGAGTTTATGCTCATTCAGTGGCTATAGAGTTTATTCTAGTCTACATGAATTTCGGTGGAAAAGGCCTTCATCAGTACAGATGCTTTTAGTTGAACCAGAATTGACCTCCAAACGACCGGGAGTCAATGAAATGGATCCATAATCACAATCTGTGGCAGTATTGCACCCTATGCCTCATTTGTCTTTACAGCCTAGGTGTCTCAGCTGCTCATGCCAACATAAAATGGTCTGATATTTGCACTGAACTTCAATGATATAATCCAACCATCCACATCGCAGCTTTTTAGCTTTATCTTAATCTTCTATTTAGTTCCAGTACCTATCATTCTTGCTTATGTGTTCCTCTCCTGAACCCATGTGGCCTGCTTTGCTCTCCAATTGAGGATTATAAAGAAATTCTTTATCGTCCTCAATTGGACAGCAGTGTAGGTATACATGGATTCAGGAGAGGGAAGTTATTTCCCATTCTCTGTGATCCTTGACTATTTTTGGGTCCATTTCATTGACTCCCGTTCGTTTGGAGGCCAATTCTGGTTCAACGAAAAGTGGCTGTCCTGATTAAGGCATTTTCCGCCGCCATACAAAATTGTCTGAAATGCTTAAATCATATAGAAATGGCACTTCACAGAATGTATTTAAATGCCATGGTTTAATGATAAATTAATCAATTTAAACATTTCTCCCCCAAATAAACCTCTTTTGTGTGACTTCTTGTAACTTTTCTTCCGCTTACTGGCTGTACCCAGTCCTAGCATATCAATTAAAATGAAATGTTGCTATTAAAGATTGTTTTTTTTTAAAACCTCTTCAAGTGTATGTAGCATCCTGGACTTGTACCCTGATTTGAATCATATATCTAGAATAGCCTTATAGCAGTATCATGTAGAATGGAGGTTTGTGTATGGACATCTTCATAAAACCTGAGATAGGACTGATATTTTGAGACAATTTATTGTTTACGAAATGCAACACATTAAGTACAAAATACAGTTATGATGAAAGATTCCTACTTTGACAAGTGCTAGTCATTACAATTCAATCTCTGACAAACATTCAATTATGAGATTACTGTAGGTAATACAGTCATATTTGTATCAATATATTTAGATGCATCGTCTGGCATTAGGTTCCATTTTATTGTGTTCGGGCATCACTGAAACACTTTGAAATGAAGAGCAAATTTTCTTTGATACTGGGGCATTTTCATAAAGGTTTCATCATCAAAAAGAAGAACACAAATGATACTGATTTATCCATAGCAGCAGTTTTTTAATATAATCAGAGTTCACATATATGAGACCCATAATATTTTGTACAGTATTTGCCTTAAATTGACCAGAGTCATCTACCAATATTGTTCTCTTGATAAGAGGGCCGCCAAGCTTTAGGATGTATTATCTGCAAGTTACTTACAGATATTTAATAAAATAAAAAAATAACATGGCTAATGCACTCAAAACTTGACATGGATAACAGCAGATATTCAGACCCAATTGGCAATTATGGATTCTTTCTAAAGTTAAAAAAGATAAAGCTAGGAGCCAACACTTTTTGATTGCACTACATCCTTTTTTTCTAAAAAAAACAAAAAAACCTCCATGTTCGTTGATACTGCTAAAGTTTGAAATATGCCGGCTCAGTGATTGTAATATTGGGAGTATTTTTTAAGACAAGGAAGTGGCTCAGGGCTAATAATGACTGGTATAAGCCTTCTGCTCCAACATTCCAATGTCTGTCTTTCTTTTTCTCCTTTTATAATTTGGAAAATTCTACCATAAGTGGGTGGGATGGTCTACTAGTCTTAAAATCTTCTGACCAGGCTATACCAGTTGTTAAAAGCCCTCTCCCTCTTTATAAGCCTGAACCACACCATTTTGCCATGGTATAATCGTCCGCAGGGGGCTATAAGGCTGTATTGGGATTCTCACTCAAGAGACACAAACACTGTAGTCTTGACGGTCTCAAGAAAAAAGAATCTAGTTAATCAAGACAAATTTCAGAATGGAAAGTGTTCTCAAGCAAACACCCAATTGGCACAACTGTTTCTCCTTGAGCACATGTTGATATTGGGAACAGCCTTGTTAATGTGTTTTTGACACACAGTCCTCGCTAGCTTATTCTACTCACCTCAGTTACATTGGATTTGTATTACAAGAGCTGAACAGTCTGCTCTGTCAAAGTGAATGCCCACATACTTTTCTTTGAGTGAAGGCTCCTTGACATTGAACAAAAACAACTGGTATGGACGGAGGGAGACAGAATGCTAGTTTACAAGCCAATGGTTTCTGCGAAACTTACTTTTCACTCAGAAGGATTGTTTAGCTTTCTTACAAATTTGGGTAGCTAATCTCCTTCGATAGATTGTCAGTGGAGTAAGTGGTTGTGTATGCCATGTACTAGGATATATGGACATAATATAAAAAAACATCATTATTCAAACAATTGAGTAATATGGAATGGGAGCATCTAATTAGTATGTTACAAATTACATTTTACTTATCAAAACTGCAAAATGATAAAAACAAAATAGAGAAATTGTATGAAATACTACAAATACTCGTTATGTAAACACCATCATTTAGTTTTCAAATTAAAAGCACCATATCTAGTCACTGTAGCTTATTTGATTGTATGTGTAACTCCGCAAACTCCATGAACAGAGGGGAGTTCACCGCCCAGGCCTAGGTATAACAATGAATTTAAGCCAAGAATTAAACCACTATCCACAACACACATTACTCTGACTCTGGAATCAAAATAGGTTTGGAAGATATGGGACCACAGAAATGGATACTCTTGATTCATCATCCATTGCCTTTTTATTGAGATTTAAAGTCATAATCAAATCAAATCAAATCAGGAATATTTATTTAGCGCAAACATATCACCCGAAAGTCTCATGGCGCTTGCAGAAAAGCTCAGATGTTAATTTAAGCAGAGCCGTTAGGAGTCAAACAGCCAAGTTTTTAGCTTCCCACGAAAATGATTATGACTTGAGATGGTACGCAAGTATAGGGGCAGTTTATTCCAGAAAGCAGGTGCGAGGAAGGAGAAAGATCTCCCCCCCATTCTGGTTGCACGGATTTTAATAGAATTTAAAAGAAATTTGTTGCTGGATCTTAGAGCCCTGCATGGGCAATACCAGCTGAGTTTCTTTTTCCAATAACCAGGACCATTTCCATAAATGTTTTTATGAGCTAGGCAGAGAATCTTAAAACGAGTTCGTTTTCTGACAGGGAGCCAGTGGAGGAGTCTTAGGTTTGAGGCCGAGGGGGGATCTCGGAGGAAGATTCAACACCAGTCTGGCAGCCGTGTTCTGCAGGACTTGGAGCCTGGTTAAGAGGTTTTCATTTACAGAAGACAACAGAGCATTGCCATAATCCATGCGATTTATGATCAGGCCTTGGACTAATGGTTTCCTAGCTTCGGTCGGGAGCCATTTAAAAACTTTATGTAAATTCCGCATGATGCCGAAACAGGAACCAACTAAATGATTGACCTGATCTTTCATAGACAATTTATTGTCTATTTGGATACCTAAGTTCCGGACAGATTGTTTTGGCTCTGGGCAGGGTCCCAGAGATTGGGGCCACCAGTCACTGGACCAGCATTCGTGGGCTTTGCCAAAGAGGACTATTTCAGTCTTTCCTCCGTTTAATTGAAGATGGTTCAGGTTCATCCATCTATCAATGTGGGTCATACAATTTTTAAAAGGTATTTTCATGTCAGTAGGGTCCGGGCCGAGGGTGATCAGGACCTGAGTGTCATCGGCATATGACACGACATCAAAGCCGTAGGATCTGATCACCTCGGCCAGCGGAGTTACGTAAAGATTAAAGAGTGTCGGGCTCAGAATAGAGCCCTGGGGTACTCCCATCCTTACTGGTCTATTTCTGGAGACGATGTTGTCAATATGGACAGCAGTGACTCGGTCAGTTAGATAGCTTCTCAGCCATTTGAGGGCTTTCCCTCTGACACGAATCTCCCAGAGTCTTAGATCTAAAATGTTGTGGGAGATGGTGTCAAAGGCAGCCGATAGGTCTAGCAGGACGAGAATAGATGATTGTCCTCTGTCCAATGCTAGCCTGATGTTGTCGGTGACTTCTACCAATGCTGTTTCAGTGCTATGTGCGGCCCTAAAGCCGGACTGTGACGAGTCCAGAAGACCATGGCTTTCTAGGTAAATGACGAGCTGTCTATTGACCAGCGACTCAAGCATCTTCCCAAAGTAGGGGAGGAGTGAGATAGGGCGGTAGTTTATTGGAAGATTTGGATCGGCAGTGTTTTTTTTTAGAATAGGTCTAACTCTTGCGGCCTTCCATATTTTAGGGACGACAGCTTGTGACAGCGAGTTGTTAAATAAGTCTGTCAGGCGGTCTAGAATTTCAGGTGCAATTATTGGAAGGAAACGCGGTGGTATAGGATCCACTGGTGAGCCAGATTTAATTTTATTCATGGCGCTAATCACATCTTCCAGATTGCATGGAGAGAATTCTTCCAGGGTAGGGATAAAACTAGGAGGAGTAGAAGGGTGATTTTGTGAGATATTAGTGACTTCTTGAAGTGGAAAGGAACTGTGAATTGTGTTTATTTTGTCCTCAAAATATTCAGAGAGAGAGTTCACCCAGTTCTGTGAGATGGAAATCGGTGACTGGACTGGGGGCGACGTGAACTCCTTTAAGATGTTATAAAGCTCTTTATTTGAATTTGCTGCTTTTTCTATTTGATTTTGGAGAAATAATTTTTTCTCTTGTCTAATACTTTCCAAGTAGATATGATGGATACTTCTATATTTTTCCCGATCTTGCTGATTCTTACTTTTCCTCCATTTTTGTTCCGCGGTCCTGCAAGAGAGTTTCAATTTCTTCAGTTGTTCCGTGAACCAAGGTGAGGTTCTAGGTTTAAAGTTGACTTTGGTGAAAGGAGCAATTTTATTTAAAGCAGATGTTATGGTTCCCTCAAGAGAGGTTGCAGCCAGATCGGTGTTGTGTTCTTGGCATATGAATGGAGGGTTAAAATGGGTAGAAAAGGAGGTAGAAGTGACTTTCCGCCATGACCTTCTCCATTTTGATTCGGTTTTTAGCTCATTTTTAATTTTCTGAGCTGGGATGGTAAATTTCAATAATTCATGGTCTGACCATAATAGTGGGGACGGGGGTTCCACCATAGTACATGACGAGTTTGTAAATATTAGATCAAGTGTGTGCCCAGCGGAGTGGGTGGGGCTATCCACCTGTTGTACAAGTCCAAGAGATCTCATGTTGGTAATAAGCTGATTGGTATCGGGATCGGATAAGATCTCTGCATGGTAATTAAAATCTCCTATTAGGAGAAAGAAATCTGAGGCTAACACATGTGGGGCAATGTTCTCTAGTAGCTTATATGTAAAGTTGTTTTTCGGGCCAGGAGGTCTGTATACTAGGGCTCCTCTCCAGGTGACCTGGAATAAACCGTCAATTCTAAAAATACATATTTCTAATTGATCTGTGATGGCGGAGTCTAAGGTTGTGATGGTCATATTAGGAGTTGTGGCAATTAACAGACCACCTCCTCTTTTTCCCCTTCTATCTACCATGGTGATTTTATATTGGGGAGGGAAGGCGGCTACCACATCTGTGGAGGAGTGTTCATGCAGCCAGGATTCCGTTATAAAACAGATATCTGGTGACTCCATGTCCATTAGACTCCATATTTCCATGGTATGTTTTGGGATGGAACGTGCATTAAAATAGATTGCTTTTATAGGTTTTGATTGCTTAGGGGTTTTGAGATAGGTCAGATCACAGTGAACTTGAGGTGAGTTAACATATGAAAAGTCGTTTTGATATACAATTTCTTTCGTGCTGCTGATGGCTACATTGCTCTGAAGGTCTATTTCTTCGGGCAGTTTGCTAAGATGTTTGAGTTCTTGGCTAGAATAATATAGCCTTGCCATTTCAGGACCGTTCACCAATATGTGAAAAAGAATACGGCGAGAAGGGTTCCTGGCAGCGGTCTGGCGCGGACTGGCGCGGACGGGCACAGACGGGCTTGCCTTTGGCACGCCGCTGCACCGCCTTAAATAGATCAGGAGTGAGTGGTGTGGAGGCTAGAGCGCTAGCTGCGTTTCCGGGCAAACCGCCGGAAGTGAGGTAGAAGCCTTTTCCGTCCCTCCGCTCGATCGGCACAGGCCGTGGCGGACCGGGGACTAAGGCTGGTTGCTAGGAGACGGGTAAGTGTGACAGAGGATCAATACGGACGACGCGTTTAAAATAAGCAATTATCTAAAAGGAACACAATTCAGTCATAAAGATTCCGAAAAAGTAAAAGTGATTAGCATAGGAACTAGACTGACTCTGTGGCCAATACTTCACGAGCTTTCCGCTGCACGTCCGCGCCCTGCACCACCTTAAATAGATCAGGAGTGAGTGGTGTGGAGGCTAGAGCGCTGGCTGCGTTTCCGGGCAAACCGCCGGAAGTGAGGTAGAAGCCTTTTCCGTCCCTCCGCTCGATCGGCACAGGCCGTGGCGGACCGGGGACTAAGGCTGGTTGCTAGGAGACGGGTAAGTGTGACAGAGGATCAATACGGATGACGCGTTTAAAATAAGCAATTATCTAAAAGGAACACAATTCAGTCATAAAGATTCCGAAAAAGTAAAAGTGATTAGCATAGGAACTAGACTGACCCTGTGGCCAATACTTCACGAGCTTTCCGCTGCGCGTCCGCGCCCTGCACTGCCTTAAATAGATCAGGAGTGAGTGGTGTGGAGGCTAGAGCGCTGGCTGCGTTTCCGGGCAAACCGCCAGAAGTGAGGTAGAAGCCTTTTCCGTCCCTCCGCTCAATCGGCACAGGCCGTGGTGGACCGGGGACTAAGGCTGGTTGCTAGGAGACGGGTAAGTGTGACAGAGGATCAATACGGACGACGCGTTTAAAATAAGCAATTATTTAAAAGGAAGACAATTCAGTCATAAAGATTCCGAAAAAGTAAAAGTGATTAGCATAGGAACTAGACTGACCCTGTGGCCAATACTTCAATAAAAAGTGGCTACTGGTATAGTTAATTTTCATGAATGGATAGGTAGGCCTTTCAAAGACACTGCCAATTTAGACTGAAAATAATATCAACAGGGCATAATTTATGCACTTATCTTATCAAGTTTGCATGCAGAATGAACAGATAGTTTAAGGAATGCTTTCTTCTGTTAGGCAAACTGCAACAATATGTAATGCTACACAATAAAGTCCTTCTAGTTTAAAGTTCAAACAATGTACTTTTGCATTGCTTAATTGTGTCACTTAAGCTGTCCTCCAGGAGCTCCAAACATTAAAAAAGTATGTGAATTAAAAGTAGAGCCTATGTGGCAGTGTACATTCAAGTGCATCACCATTGTTTTTATATTGTTCAAAATTCATTAGATGTATGATAGAATAGTTTAACGAAGTATAAGATAAATTGCGAAAACGGTGGGGTAAATCCAATGTATAGTAGTTTTCCCTGTAAATAAGATCTTCAAGACCCCACAGTCCTGTACAGTACAACACATTATGTAATCTGTTCCATTGTCAGAAAGATGGTTCCAACATCATACTATATTTTTAAATGAAAGATTGCACTCTTGTTTCCAAACATGCATTTTCTTATGTTTCCAGACATGAACAGGATACTCATGTATCACATAGATGTCTCTAAAACAAAAAGATCACATCTACATCATAATTTATTCACAAGACAAATTTTAACCCAATACTTTCATAAACTGTAAAAGTTTAATGTATTATTTTGAGAGCAAATTTTGACTTCAACATTTCAACATATTATGTATTGATAATATAACTATTGTTCCTTTATAAATGGATGTGGTTACATACGTCATGAAAGGAAGGTTTGCGGCTAAAGTGTTATTTTTTTAATGACTCCAGGTGAATGGTTATGGCGCATATGGCGAAAAAGGAGAGAAAGGAGAACCAGCGGTTATTGAGCCAGTAAGTAAATCTGTCATTTGCAAGGATCTGAAACACAGTAAGTTTTACAGCACATTTAATCTAATACCATTTTTAAGGGTTAATGAAAGCAAAAAATCCATTGAGATTGAAAATTATATTCAAATGGATCTTTTTGCTGTGTATGCTGTGCGAAATAGTTGTGTCATTTTTGATTAAATTATTGCATCATGTTTTTTACCATATGTCAGTTACGAAGATACATCACATACAAATAGATGCAAGACTACAACTGCGCGGGCTTGCAGGTTACCAACTTGTCCTGGTTGAGCTCTAGTTTAGCATTTCAGCTGTATTTTCTCATTATGTGTAGCTGTAGCTATACAGAGCATTTCATCATTAGACAAAGTGCAATCATGATATCTTCATTGGTGCTTTTATAAAAGTTCTGAAGTTGAAAAAGAGAGGAAAGTGAAAGATTTCCAGTAAAACCAAACTGTAGCTCTATTATGTCAGCACTGTTACATGGCTTTAGATGGCCACTGTGTTAATTTAGCTTATCATAATTTCATACTTAACAAAGACTGTACATGCTGCTGCATTTTTCCCGGCATTGCAAATAACAGCTTTCCCTTGCAAATTCAATGTAATTAATTAAAATAATTTCTCTTCATCAACCAAGATCAATCCTTTGGGGCAGCCATCATAAATCCCGTAGACCCAATAGCTGTGTTTTTGATTATCTACGATGGACGAAGAAATTTATGAATTTTACCGCAAACCTCTCCGTTGTTGATGGTGTTTTAGTTTAGTTTTTAATGTCACTAAAACTATTGTTTTTTTCTTGCAGGGAATGCTTATAGAAGGCCCTCCAGGATCACCAGGACCTGTTGTACGTGCACCTTTACTAAGTTTAACTTATATTTGGTTGTCAGATATGTATATCATTGATGATCATATGCCAATCACTTGGCTGAGCCATTAAAGCTCATGTCAGATACAAATTCTAATAATGCCAATGTAGAGAATTATAACTAAGTTTCAAAATGTATAAGAGTTGAGTACATTAAAAGTAGTAGAAACAATTCGTCTGCAGCATATAAACTCACCAGACATTTACAACAGGTATTTGCCTCAAAACTAAACACACCCAGAATGGATGGACTCTTGATCCAGACAGTGGATATCTACCCTTCCTCTACAGAATCTCTACTCCAAAGTACAAAGTACACATGATCCCCATAGATGTGTTGTGCACTTTTTTGCATAAATATTGCCAACTGTTTGTTACGTATATATTGTAGCTGCATTTTCATTCACTGCAGTTCCCAATTGACCAACAGGGCCTGGGATAAGGGGATTCTTGACTATCCATCTACTATCCATCTACTCAAAATATCCCCTCTTCTCTGTTAGGCATTGCCTCCCATGAGCGACATGGACATGGTGAAGCTAGCTTTCATCCCAATATTGACATTGCCCACAGTAGTAGAATTATTAATTAAAGGATTTAAAGGGCTCTTCCCACTGATTCTTAGATTGAAATTTCCATGACTATGTTAGGGGTGGGAATGTAATTCAGTATGGCATCTCTCTCATAGTTAGTGAAGTAACATATATAGTGCGCTTGTGAGCCATTTATGTCCACTGCCTCCCTTGCGCTTTTTCTAGAGAAAGCGCTGCAATATGCAAGGACTGCCACAGGGAATACTTGAATTGCTAGATGCATGTTCCAGCACATCTCTCTTTGAATTAAAGATGTCCTGAAAATTGCACATGCCAAGGTATATCTCATAGGTGCAAAATCTGTGCATTCAGAACATAAGTACATGCAAACCAATTAGTGCACAGGCATCACATTTTGTTCAAGCTCAAGTTCTCCTTAGAATGTGTACAATGTTCAAAAGGTGAAGGAGAATCTGGTCCACAGTATCATTTTGTAATGTAAAGAGCTTCCAAGTGGCCTTCAAAAAGCATAATGACACTAAATAAACCACATGGAATAATTAACATAAACAATTATGTAATGCTAAAATGTTTGGCAGACGAACGGCAGAAAACATCCATAAAATGTATCACAGCAATAGTATCATGACTCAAATGCAGCCACCGCTGATATTGTTAAATTATATTATTGGTGCAATAGGACAGCCTCATTGTTAGGGTGATGGGTTACATTTGGGTGCAGATACTTTATTGTGACAAAAGAGGCACCATTATTGAAGTGAAACATTTAGATAAGTCATTTTCTACAACCTATATGGTATGTACTGCTGAGTGAGACTATTCAGTGCTTAGTATGTCTGGTTAGCTTTTGTGAATTCATGGGAAAATTAATGTATGGATTTTCTTCATGTCTCTTCTTCCTAGGGTCTTACGGGACCTCCAGGTTTGCAAGGACCCTCTGGCATTTCTGGTGACCCTGGTGAAAGGGTAAGTAGAAACCTAACATTTATTTCACTTATAAGTGCAATTTTCCGTAATGCAAAAAACATAACTTCAGAATATATACCTAAATGTACCTTAAGACGAGCATGCGATAACACATTTTTTCAGCTCTCTTTTAGCAAAATGCCAGAAGTTATTACTTTTAATAACACAATAATGCGCTATAATTTAAGGTATAGCGTTTCCACCTCCCTTCACTTCCAATATCAAACCATTGTATCCTTTGTAAGTCGTTCAAAAAGATGTTTGAATATCTGTCTGGGCTTAGCCTTGTAGTGGTTGCAAATGGTATGGCAAGCATTTCCCATCCATGTAGTCTGAGGAATGTTGCAAGAGTTTCAGCTCTCATATATCCAGTGAAGCATTTCATTTTCAGTCTTGCAAATCCTCAACAAACCGTCAACCCTCATATGTCTACCTTCTGTACAATTCCCAAAATCATCACTAAACTAACCCTTTGTGCATTGTTCTGTATACCTAGCTGTGTAAATGCCACATTGCATTTCTGTCACATTGCATCACTAGCACCCCTAGCTTTAGCGTCCCATAAATGGTGATTATCTACATCTTGATTTATAGACAACACGATTTAGAGACATCTAGGAATAAGCATCCGTTGTGACAGAGTATGCTTACTGCCATGATATAAATGTGGCCCTTAGCTGTTTTTGTGCTCCAATTATGCTCCACAGGCAGACTTAGAAAATGGGTGAATTTGACTGATTTTGAGTTCATTAAATTAAATGTATTTTATTAAATTATTCCACCCACCCCTACTTATATAAACTATTTTACTTTTTTAAGTGGTATTTAGTCATTTGTTTAGTTTTGGAAGGAGATTGAAATTGGGCATGACCACACAGGCTTTATGGGTAGGACATAACACTAGGATTTAGAGAGAAGTACTACAACACTATGAATTTCAACTGGGTGACCCACAGCAAAAAAGATTTAGAAAGGGAAATCATGACACCAAGGAACTCATGAGTGGCCGCCCAGTGATCCTGATCTGGGCTCAAATAGAAGTTTGTGCCAAAATCGAGATTATGATTTGTGTGTAAACTTTGAGGTAATCTGGAATTTTTTCCTTGTGAAAATATTGACAGGTAAATTCTGGAAAAGCTTGTATAAGAAAATACCAATATTCCTAACATTACAGCTCAGAATTTGGAAAAAATTCAGTATTACTGCAGTATCCTCCATTCTGACCTGTAGGACGCATAGTGCTGCTGCAATACTGCACTTGGGAAAAACCAATCCCTGTGGAGTTGATCTTTCCAAATGTGACATTACCACATCATTTTACTTAGTCAATTAGAATGATTCCATAAGAAATTTGGGCGGAAAGGAAGGTAACACCCTTTGACAACACTCAGTTCAGTACTGCCAGAAGTATGAACATAGAAAATATAGTTGTGTCTTTCACTGTATGAATCTTAAGTAATTGCAAGACTCAACTCATATCACTGAGTTGCAGATAGGCACAGACTTTGCGCGTCCCTCTGTGAATCAGATATATGCCTGGATCACAGTGGCCCCATCCCTAGGCTTACTGGCAATCATAATTTTTGCAATTGAGTGACAAGTGTGTGTTTGTGATTGGCTTACTACTGTAGCTAGCCCTTTTGATGAATTTTAAAGTGATTAAGCCAAGGAATTTTAACAGTTCATTTTAATGGTAACCATAAATTGGTGTTGTTTTAAGGGCTATAAGTAGTTAATGCTTTGTGGTAGAAAACCCTAACGACTTAAAGATTTAATCAACTGTAGTGTCCTCGGTCAAGGAATTGTCCAAAAGCATTTTAATGGGCACTAAAAAAGTGACCATTTGTAGGCTATTCATATTTGCCCAAAATAAAGCTTTCCAATAACAGTAAATAATATAAGTAAGTTTACTTTTCCTAGCATTTGATTCTTGTCTAAACATATTTTTTTTCTCATTTCTAGGGTCCACCAGGGCGTTCTGGTCTTTCAGGTGCTGATGGATTGCCTGGCCCACCCGGTACCATGCTTATGTTACCTGTAAGTAATATTTCTACAATACTATGGGTGCTCACAATATTTGTCATCAGATTTCCTAGTCCTTTAAAGAGATCGTAATATTTAAAATAGGACAAAGAAACAAAGAAAAAAAATAATAAAGCATTATACAGTTGGTGTATTTTCAATACATCTTTTCTTCTGTCGATGTTATACACAATTTTCTTAAGGCAAAGAAACTTGGGGATCGTTTGAACTGCTGAGTTTCTTTTGTCTGGGGTAACCATTTACACTTAAAGAAGTTAACGGAGATCAAAACAATATTTACATTATGTGGGATTTTAATCATATGGCTGAAAACCAAGGGGTAAAGATTGCTGCAACTGCAAACATCGTAAGCATTTGATAGTATGGCAAAGTGGGCAATAGCCTTAAAATGGGCTGAAGTTCCACTAGTAAAGCTTTTGCCCTACCATGATGCACACCACCTTTTATACAACACTCACAAACTGGAGTCATACTCCATAAAATAAACTAGCTGTATGCCACAGTCTCTCAAAACTAAAGATGAACCTTAGATGTAATACTTCTATGGAAAGGATTTAAGGAATGAGAATGACGGGGAGACTGAATTACTTAAAGTCGTTTTCAATACATGGAAATAATTTTCATTTGCTTTAAGAACATTCTTTTTCAATTAATGAAGAAAATATCAATTGTTGTCCATCCAATGTTATGATTATTGTATCATATGATAATTGATGATTATATTGTAATTTATAGGGTTATCATTCTTGTCTAAATGTGCATTCTAAACAGTGTTATTTTAGGCAATTGTGATCCTAATTTTAACAAAGAAAAACCTTTAAAACCAGCTAACAAAAGACCTATCTCAAACCTGCCATTTGTGAGAGAAGTCTTGGAGTGAGTAGTTAAGGATGAAGGTTGAAAACTGATACTTACTTGATCTATTTCAGACTGCCTTCAGGTTAGGTGAATTATGTCACCACTGCTTCCACCCATGGTATTGTTAGATGTGTTTGTGCAACTTGACAGTGTCAACACTGTGCCATTGGGAGATGGTCAATTTTAGAAGGTTAAGGTTCTTTAAGTAGATCAATTACTTCTTGAAAGATAGAGGTTTATCATCTGGTTTGCCACCTTTATCATCCAAACCTAGTGCTCCCACTTGTGAAGTTCAAAAGGGCAATCATGTTGCCAATTTTGTACACCTTTCATTCAAATCCTTTGGCAGCAATCTTTATGGGACAGATGTATGAAACATTTAATGCAAAATACTTGTCACAAATTTCAACCAATATTTTTGTGACAAGTGTGGAATTTTGCAAACCGACCTGTGTACTAACAGATACAAAATTCCAAATCATAGTGGATCACAATCTAGCCTACCTTATGTTATACATGAGGCAGTTCACAAATTGCAGCTCACTATGATTGGGGGCCATCACAGGGATGATGGCCATGCCTATGGGCACTTTTTAAAATAGCCCATTTTTCTTAAAGGAAATGGGGCTTTATTTTTAATAAAGTCTGAACCTTTATAAAAATGTGTTTGAGAGCAGACAGTAGTTGCAAAAAAAGGTTTTACTTTGCATTCGTGGGAAGAAAGAGCTCCAAGGGGACCCCTTCCATTTTGTGAACAAGGTTTGTGTCTGGATTTTGGTTGCAAAACATTGATACACACTATAAACAATATCTATTTGGAAGGAACTCCCTAAACATGCCCCTTACAAATAAAGATTTGTTAGGCCCTTCTGAACTCATTTTGTGATTTGAATCACATAGTTGCGACTGGTTAATGGCACTATGCATCTGGTTCTTATTCTTTTATTTCTACTGTTTATGTGTAAGCTGACAGTAACCAGGTCATCCTGATATTTGTCAGTGATTACAATAATGTTTAAGTTCTGATTGAGTTGTGAAAAGGCCGGTCAAATGATTGCTGTCCCTAATTTATTGACTAATTCTCAATCCCTTCCACCTCACTGGAAATTGAACAATCTGGAGTTCTTGTTAAATAAATCTCCATCTTTGCCCTCCACCCACATTCTTGATGGTTTGATGAGTTCCAGCTTTTGTCATCTTAATTTTTTTGAGGCTCCCATTTACTCTCCTTCTCAATGATCCATCTTAGTTAGTGTTGTAATTTAATATTGGTTTCTCTGCTACCATAATCTCCAACCAAAATTGTCATTTTATTTGTTTTCATCGACTCTACTAATGGGTCCAAAATAATGTGTTCCATTTGATCACAAAAATAAAGTGTCTATACCATATTTTCCCAGTTGTTGCCTACCCACTCTGGATATTAATGGTGGCATGGGTGATAATTTCAGCATTTTGCACTGACTGGAATTCTTTATAATCAGGAAATTGATTTTTGAATTTGAAAGTCAATTTTCATATCAATTAATATGTTTCTAGATGAAGTCAAGGGAAACTCCTGCTCATTATTGTTTTCTTAAGACCCAATTAAAAACAGCATTCATCCCTCAAATTGTTTTAAATCTCAAATTAAAAAAGACATCAGTGACACTTCAGTAAATGACAGTTGTTTTTTGTTTTTCTTTGGCTTAGAGTGTAAGCACCATTTTACTGTCCAAAATCAGTCATTTAGTCTACAATTATTTATAAAGAAATAATTTCCTGTTATGGGTATAACTCACCTTTTATCTTACATAATATTTTCCAACATGACAGGGTTTATTTATTTTTACGCTTTCAGAGCTTACGTGCTTTTCTATAACTGCCACTTTTTTGTTTCAATGGCACTGAATCACTGGAAAATAAATTAATCTATTTCTGTCCAATGTCTTCCCTACTGAATGTGTGGGATAAGGAAGAGTGGATGTAATGTCTGCCATGCTTTGCCAGACTCATCACTCAACATAAATCTGTTTTTAAAAGCACAACAGACTAACATTTTCAAAGTCTGTAGTTGTAGCTGTATTGCAACTCAAGCAAACTGTTGGAAACACCAAAGAGGTTTTCTTAAATGCATAAATTCAATGTGACTGCACGGGTATGTTGAAAGTTTCTACGTGAGATACACATAACTGTAATCAAACAACTGTGAGGTATATCTTCCTCATCTTAAGTGTGAGTACTGGTGAATTTTATACCCAATAATATTTCAAAAGAATAATTATTAATCATCTTTTGTGTGATGTTTATCTTAAGATTTAGTCTATCAAAATAAGTAAAAAAAGGTTTTGTGCATCAATGTAGATACTTTGTGCATTCAAAATGTCATTGATTGTTTTTATTCATAGTTCCGCTTTGGAGGTGATGGTGAAAAAGGTCCAGTTGTTTCTGCTCAAGAAGCTCAGGCCCAGGCTATCCTTCAACAGGCACGGGTAAGAATCACTCGTAAATAATATTTATGACACCATTCAATTAACATTATAGGGAAGTTGGACATTTATTGTAACAACACCAGGAGTCGTGTTCTGCCTTGATACTGCATAACATATTTAGGTATTTTAGCAGTAGGACAGATGGTATATGGTTTTCATGATTTGGGTTGGTAAAACTTTCTTGCCTTTACTGTGAACCTCATATGAGAAGGTTGGGGTAAAGTCTCAAATTGATTTCATATGTTTTTACTGTCATCCATTGAATTTGGTGAATATGAATTCTAATGATATACATGTTTATTTTAGTCAGCCTTTTCCCTATTTTGATTTGTTATGAATTTAATTTAACTCATCTTATATCAACTAATCTTTTGTCTCTTACAAAATGCTTAAAAATCAAAGGGACATAATTCAGAACTACCCTATTACCCTGATTACTGATATATACTGTCAGAATCCGACTTAAAAATATGCCATATTTATGAGCATGACTAACATTAAAATTTAACATAATTCAAAGGAAAGATCAACTGATTCATGATTTCAGAATACTTAAAAATATTCAATTCTAAGTAAGCATTACATAATAATTGTATGATTTCCATTGTCCCACATCCCACTGCAATCTGTACCACATTTAATATTGTCCTAATTTACATTTCCATATGAAAGAACATTGGCTTCACTCCACGGGGATAGGTATGATATTCTGTAAACAAACATTAAAATGTTCAAGAAAACCATCCTTCCTGTAGATCTGCACATGCTCTTTTGTGTTCAATTTCCCTACTTACTTTGTTTTAAATCCACCCATATTCACATGTTCAAAAACATTAGGTTAGGCTTGTTCAATATAGACCTAGCTATACAGGTCTAAGCAAGGAGAGACCTGGGTCCTCCTGTTTTGGCAGCAGGTTAGGCTTTCTTCGGTGCCTCACCTGCTATCCATTTGCGACCGCCATCTTGGTTGGCACACTAGTCGTTGCTCCATCTCCCTCACTATCGGCACAGTACAGCTATTTAATGAGCTCTGGGGTGCAGATGTGCCACTGGTGAACCTAAGGCGCGCCTAAGGCAAGCCATCTTTGCCCGTCCGCGCTTGGACCATGCTCAGCGCCAGTCACCATGTCCATTTTCCAGTAGAATTCGCAGAATCTGGCTCCAAGTTGCATTATTCCAGAAATCAGCTTCATGGTTTTAACACACCGGGTAAGCATGGTCCTGGTCCTTCACTATCCCCCACGAACTGCGAAGAGGCCCTTTAATGTTCTAGGTGTGGCTTTACCTCTCTGAATCAAAAAATCTGAGAGAAGCTTCTTCGCTAAAATCAACGCCCATTGTTAAATCTTTTCGTTGTACACTAATTAATGAATGCTCTTTAGTCAAACACACTCTGGAGTGTGCAAACCCAGGAGATTGACATTGCCTTCATAATATAATGGAGTCATGGACAAACAATACCTCAGACCCAGAAATGGCCATTGCAGTTCCCACAGGATTTTCTATCAACAGACAAGATCGAGTAGACAAAAAAGGCAGAGGTTTAGCTATCATTTACTGCAGCACAATGAAAAGTACATTTAAAAATCACTATTGCTCTACCGATCTTGAAGCAATATTCTTCAAAATTCAGCTTACTAACAATCATTTGTTTGATAGGTTACTTATCTATCGGCCTACTGGTCATAAAACAGCGTTTTTACATGATTTGAGCCAACTTTTGGATACTGGGGTTCAGTCACCAGATTTCACTATCTTGGGTGATTTTAATATTCATTTAGAAGACACTAATTATAGGGATGCTTTTTCCTAATTGACAAAATGGAAAGCATGGGTCTTACCCAACATGTCACAGGTGCTACTCACTTAGCAGGTCATCGGCTAGACGGAATGTTTTCTGATAAGAATTTCCTTTGTACATCGCCTTCGCTCCCTTTGGTCTGGTCAGACCATTATGTGGTTATGTTTACACTTCAGACCCAGATTTCATGTACTGCGACATCATTACCTTCCATATCTAAGACAATCAGAAGCTTGCGTTCCTGGCACACTATTACACTGGAAGCCTTAAGTTCATCAATAAAATTAAATTGTCCCCTTTAAAGATCCCAATGAGGCAGCATCATCATTTGATCTTTGGATTTCTTCCTTGTTGGATCACATTGCACCGGTACAAAATAATAGAAATAAGGCCAGAACCATGCCTCCACAACGTTGGTTCACAGAGGGTCTTAGACTCCAGAAACAGTGCTGCCGCAGGTTGGAAAGAAAGTGGAGGACTAATTATAGCCTTACCGATAATGAGTTGTACAAACAATCCCTAGCAACTTATAAGGCATCTATTTAAACTGAGAAAACCTACATTTATACTAAGAGAATTGAAGCCTCAAAAAATTCAACAAAAGAACTATTTGCGACAGTCAAAAGTCTTGTATAGCTGCCGGAAATAAAAAACACAATGTGAGTCAAGCGTTCTGTGATTCCATTGGTATGTTATTTCAGGATAAAATAAAAACAGTTTATAATAATTTCTCACAGAAGACGACAGTTGCTGCAACACCTGCTGAGGTTCCATTGAAAAACTCTGACCTGAACCCTAGAGCCTTTCCTTCACAATGTACGGCCGGTCATGAAAGTGAACCACTGTGTGTCCCCTCTTTCACTTCTTTCCTGCTACTTATGGCTGCAGAAGTCACAAACTTAATTCATCAAACCAAGTCGGGGTCACCAGTTGACCCCTGCTCCCCAAAAATGATGCACCTAGACCCAGACCCTATCGGCAACTGTCTGGTGGATATTTTTAAACAAATTTTACCTCTGGCTTATTTAATATTTGGAAATTGCCATCTGTTCTCCCCCTCCTGAAAAAACCCATTTTGGACCATTCCGATCCAAACAGCTACCGACCTATATCTAGACTCCCTTTTCCAGCTAAAATTGTCGAGAGGGCAATGAATGTGGAGATTTCAGCTTTTATCGAAACCTATGGAAGTCTCAACTCAATATAGTTCAGCTTCAGAAGCTAACATAGCACCGAACTCACCTTGATTACAGCTCCAGAACAAGTGACATGAATGGTCAACGTAGGAGGCAGTGCAGCATTAGTCCTACTGGACTTATCCGCAGCGTTCGACACGGTCAACCACACACACTTTTGAACCGTCTCACAGCTATTGGGATAAAAGGTCTTGCACTATCTCTACTCACATCCTTTCTTGAGAATCATGAGCAGTTTGTGGCTCTGGAAGGCTATCGCGCCCCTACCTTTTCCCTACCATGCGGCATACCACAGGGGTCGTCACTGAGTCTCACTCTTTTTAATATTTATGCGGCCCTGCTGGCCAAACTGATCAAATCCTATGGATTCACAGTGGTATCCTATGTCGATGATACACAAACTGTGATATCGGTAGCCAGAAACCCTGATGAAACTGCCTTGCGCTTTCAGGACTGTTTGCTCCAAGTGGGAACATGGATGGCCTCAAACTGGATAAAGTTTAATTCTAACAAAACTAAGGTCATACTTTTTGGAAGAACCACCAACTTCTGGGCCCCTACCTGATGGCCTCAGGAATTAGGATCCTCACCTACCCCAGTTGACAGAGTAAGGAATCTTGGGGTCGTTTTTGATAATAACCTATCCTTCAAGGGAAATGTTAATGCTGTCACATCAGCCTCTTTTTTCACCTGAAAATTCCTTAGAAAAATATTTCCTTTTATCCCTTCTTAGCTTCAAAAACAGTGACGTCTGCCTTAGTACTTTCAAGGACTGACTGCTGACTGATGACCAGTTTATAAACATCAGGAAGAAAATCCTTGACTAAAATTCAGATTGTACAGAATGCGGCTGCTCGCCTTCTCCTAGGCATCCCGAAATATAAATCTGCTTCTTCTGCACTTAGTTATCTACCCTGGCTTCCAGTTAAGAAGTGTATAGATTTTAAAGCACTACGCATTGCTTTCAAATCTCTTCAGGGCAATGGCCCTGAATATTTCAGGAACTGCTTTCAATGATATGTTACAGCTAGACCACTTCGGTCCGCTGCTGAACACAATCTTATTGTGCCACAATTCAGGAAAGCTAACTGCGGTGGCAGAGGCTTTGTTGTAGGCACCACCAGACCATGGAACTCTCTCCCTTGTATGCTGAAAGGGATTACCAATCTGTTAGCTTTCAGGAAGGCACTTACACATGGTTATTTAACCTCTAATCTTATCCTCCTCTCTTACGCAGCTTACCTATTTGAGACTAGCGCCTAGACGCCTTTGGGAAGTAGTGTGCTTTACAAATCCCTTTTTCATTTCAATTCATTTCTAGAAGGACCAAGTCCTTGATGGAATTTCAGGATATCCACTGAAAATAAATTTACTTTTAATCATTCTATATGAAGGTATTTTACATGGACAGTGGGTAGACTGAAAATGTGGCCAGGATCAATGTTGGCCACCCCTGCCCCAGGTTTCTTGATCCAACAAAGTCTGTCACATTTATCACCCATATAGAAGTTTGTGTATCAAAAGATAGAATTCTGCAGAGCGCCATGAGAGACTGGTCACTAATGTGAATGTTCCTACATGGGAATCCTGGAAAGAAATATTATACATATTTTCATGCATATGTAAGAAGGGAAATATATAGTTTCTAAATGGATGTAACAGTTATTGGTATATACATCTTACTAACATTAGATGGTAAAGTGTCTGTACTTTTTAGAGGGCACTTACTTACATAAGAACATCCTCAAGAGCAACCATCCAAAATATACGTTTTAAACCAACGCAATCAACAAAATTCTTATCGCCTTCAATTCTAGCAGCATTATACCTATAACAAGGCCTGTCACTTGAGAACAGTCTTAGTAGGAAGTGCGGTTTAGATTAGTTAATAACTACCATTTGTTTGAGGCTTTCCAATATGTGAAATAAACCATATAGAAGTATCAAGGGCTAGTAAAAATTAATTAATGTTAAAGATTTCTGTTGAATGTGTAAAAATGCCAGTGATTCGAAGATGATCCTTGTTTTTGTCAAATGTAGCATGGCTCGTACTAGCCCTGAGAAGAAAGCTTGAAAACAGAGGTCGAGGAAATCCAGCATGTGAAAAGTAAAGAGTAATACTCATGCCCTGTGAATAATGGCACTTTTGAAAAATGTGACTCCTTTTCAATAGGCACCACTTTTAGAAGATTTAGAGTTGCATCCTCTTTTGAAATAGCGGTCAACAAACAATTGTCTATGCCTATACAGATTTGCAACTGTTTTCAGATATGAAAAAGATTGTAAGTGATGAACATGGCACACAGTGTCACGAGCATGAATTCAAAGTACTTGAGTGCAGCCCATCTTCTGCCATGTGTCACATGATTAATTAGAGATGTAGAGGTGTGACTACAGTATTCTAGGCTTGGGACTATAATTTGTATAGTCTAATACATTAATTACTCTCAGATGTTACTGAGTTAAGCACACATTGTAGACAATTATTGGTCTGACAGCTCGAATGGCAAGACCATTTCAACCCATCTTCTTTCCAGCACCCAAAAACTGAGCACCCTTTAATTTGGGAATAGGGAAACCTGGCCTGCATAAAATAAAATGAAGCCCTGCATACGTAAGCATCAGGCTCATTCACAATGGATACGCCCAGTGCGGACAAGGGTTATAAACTGTATTACAAATAATGGGCTGACTGCAGGGCAAGCATACACTCCAGCCTTCTCTGGGGACAGCACAGCATTGAAACATAGACTGATGGCTTCAAATTGCTGGTGTAACTTTCACTGAAAGATGGTCAGCCTGATTTTAATGATGGGTGGGCAGAGATCCAGCTGTCTACGAGGATATGCCCAAAGACTGCCTGTCAGCTCTGACACCCCAACCAAGGCGTGCTCTTGGGTGGGCCATTAATTATGCGCCCCTTCCTAGGTGACACACAATTAGTGCACTGCTCATGAGCCTGTTAACTCTCCTGTCGAATGATGATAAGACATTGACATAGAGACACAAGCATTACCTCATGTCAGTGGTACTTGTACAATGCATAGGAAGGATCTCCCTCTGGTCATATTGCAAGCACAAAATCTAACAAGCTCCAATGGTCCCTTCTCTGAAAGAAAGTTACTCACAGGGATGTAAAAGATGGGTGCAAATGCCTGTGGTCCTCTAGTGCACGTCTGTAAAAAGGGCACTCATATTTACTCTGTAAAGAAATAGTAAAAGTGGAGTATGAAGCACTCCGCAATAAAACAACTATTCAAACTATCAGTAAAATCTTCCCAGTAGGACTGGCACACCCACTTAAAATTGTATAACAGCAGTGTGGATATGTTCCTTTCTTCAATTTACATTCTAAATACAGACCCCTTCATTGGCTTTTCACTTAATTCATATTTAATTTATCACTAGCAGATATTCACCAACATTCTTTAAAGTATGCTCTTTTTCTGCAACAAAAAGAAGTTCATGCTAAATTGATTGACAGAGTTTATAAAATTTAGCATGTGTTAATAATTCATGCACTGTTTATCCAGTAAAAGAGAAAGAGTAGTTTGCTTTCCAAAAACCCTCCACAAAACACTCTTCGTTGGCATTTACTTTCTTTATCTCACCTTATGGCCCATGAATACCTTCCCTCATTGAATAGATGGCCACAAGAACAAGCACCAGCAAAGCCAAATGATCTTGCCTGGCAAACTGGTGCAATGGTTTTTTCTTTTTGTTTTTTTTTACAAGCATATGCCAAAAAGAAAAGCAAAACAGAAAAAATGCTTCCATCTACACATGGCTGCCATATGTTTTCAATAACAATTTCAAATTTAAGAAAACATTCTCTGATGCAGCTGTTTATTTTAGTGTTCAAATATTTTTATTATTATAGATAACAGCTGTTTACTTTGATGTTTTGAATTAAAAAGCCATTCAGTTGTGCCATACATTTTAATATTATTATTTGTGAAGCGGACAAGAATAAATCACTTCCTAACCAAGGTCTCAAATAGCAGGCAGTAACAATGTTACAATATCACTTTTTAGCAACTTTAAGAAAGAGGCAGAACACAAATCATTGTCCAACTTGCTACCTGTAGTGCAGAAAGAATAGCTGCTATTTAAATACAATTTAAACCAGCTTTGTCAATGAAGAAAAAGGAGCTATCTTTAGATGGCTGTGAACAATGTGCAAAGGCTTTGTGCAGTCACTCAAAGTAAAAGGAGCCAATGATGTATGCTATGAAGGGACAAAGTGAATGACAGTTCACCAGACTAATGGATAAAGCCATCTGACCAAAAGCACCTCTATGTTTGTATATTATATATGATTTATTTTTATGTGTAATAGGTTCATGATGCAGTTAAAGTTGTCATAAAGGCCAGACCAAAAAGTACACTTCCACACCTACACAGCCATTTTGATTATAAGAATTCCCTGCTAAATTACTTAGCCATCTCTGATAAAAGTAATTGTCTCAGTTGAAATGTTTTGAAATAATCCTAAACATGCTTGAATCTGAAAGTAACAATTACCTTATGTTAGTAATATCAATATAGAAATTGGTATGGTACCACAATATTGTAAAAAAATATCCCTGCTGAGAAATATTGTTATTGCAAAGTAACTCTCTCAGTTGAAATGTTTTGATTCATTCTAAACATGCTTAAATGTGAAAGTAACAATTGCCTCATGTTAGTAACATGAATATAGAAATTGGTATGGTACCACAATATTGTAACAATATATCCCTCATGGGAAATATTGTGTCCTAAGCATCATTTACAAAAATATTGAGTCACTTGAGTTACTAATAGAAAATCTACATTCAACGGGCAGAAGTTTTGTAAACATTAGTTAGGACACAATATTTCTCTCAGACAACATTTTTGCTAGCAATAGTCTGACAAATAACCACAGATGTCTCTTAAAATATATGCAACGAATAATTGCCAATATTTTGCAGATTGCAATGCGGGGCCCAACCGGACCAATGGGACTTACTGGGAGATCAGGCCCTGTGGTAAGTTGAAACAATGTGCAAACCCATTGACTACTTTACAATCCTAAACACTCTCCGAGAAACTGAAATTTGATACTGATTCAGTTTATTATCATCTCACTCTGAGTGATAAATGAAATTATAGTTTGTTATTCCTACATAACATGTTTTAAATTGGGTAACATACTTCAAATATCTGTGTGTCCATCGTCTAATCAATGTTTGCTGCACCCCTGTTGGAATGATAATACTGTAACCTATCTATGAATATATATATTAATAGCCATTCATTTTAGGTTTCTATAAGTATGCTAATTCTGACTTTAAATTGCACACACAATGTATTTTTCCGTCGTTAAGTAATTAGACATTTCAGGGCAGGTGCTATAGTCTGTTTAAGACATCCACCTTTACCACCTACGCAAATGCCAACAATAAGGTGCAAAAAGAACAATTGATGGACAGAATGCAGAGCAATGTCATACATTCACCCCAGTACAGAGATCTGGGCCTAAATCCATCGTTTTTTTGCTCACCATGCCATTCCAGTTTGGACCCAGCCATATGCAAATCAGTCCTGACCCTGCACCCAATGGGAACAGTCCAGCCCGAATTGCCAGGCCAGGTCCTCCCTGGACTGGAAACAAGCATCCTAGGACCGGTTTCAGGATTTCAGCCCTCATCAGCCAGGATAGCTTGACTCCAGTGGCATGGAGAGCACGGGACCCACATCTGGGCATAGCCGTCCCACTCGGGGTGACAAATGCAAAAAGAACAATTGATGGACAGAATGCAGAACAATGTCATACATTCACCCCAGTACAGAGATCTGGGCCTAAATCCATCGTTTTTTTGCTCACCATGCCATTCCAGTTTGGACCCAGCCCTATGCAAATCAGTCCTGACCCTGCACCAATAAGGTGGCAGACGGCAAAATTTGACCTAAAAATGTCATGAGTGCTACAGAAAATGTAGTGCTCGAATGGTAAAATGCAATTTTTCCAGGGGAACTGAAACACCTTCAATGGTCTAGCGTGCTTATTTTATCCAATTCACGAAGTATGAGTCAATCGAATGTAAAATCCAAGAATATGACTTTAAATTGTTGTTGCAAGATGATTCTTTTATCACATGGAAAGAGAAAATTCGAATAGGATTTGAACTAGAGTACCTACAGATACATATCTTCGGAAAGATTGCTGTTTTGGATTTCTGTGTTCAATGCTTACTAGGTAATGTTTTCAGGCATCTAGGACAACCACATCTTATGTTTTTGGTCCTTGTAAGCCCCACGTTCCAAATGGTAGATTGCTTGAAAAGACAGCATCAGCAGTTTATGTCTGAGGCACCAGAAAAGGGTTACTCATTCCAAAATGAAAATGACGGTATGATATGTGGGAGCTCATAGTCTACCTATAACGTATTGTATTTTATTGTCTTATTATTGATGTGTTTTGACGTCAGAATGAGCATATAATAAGAACATGATGTATCCAGTCACTTGTGATAAGCTATTTCAAGGGACTCGTGATGTCCCTGTGAGCAAGGGGGAGCGACCTTCTCTCAGCTTGAAGGAATTGGTGCGCGTCAGCACAAGCACTGTGTGTGTAGCAGCAGTTTAAAAAAAAAACACCTGTCACTTCACAGAGAGAGTGCTTGGGGTCATGTTATAACTTTCCTCGTTGTCTCTGGAAAGGAATGCAGGCAGTTTAAGGCAGCCTGCAGGAATGTATGGAGCAGGTCCAGCTAAGGAGCGAAAACCTTTTCTTTCATAGGCAAAGGCTAAAGAAACTTCTTGTTTGCTCCTCTACCTTTCACTCATTAAAGTAATAAGGTTTGTTTTTCGGATGGACCAACGCTGGTAATTCCTAGAGGCTGCCTAAGGGGCCTACCTTTATGTGCCACACCATCATCAATGTCTGTCTTTGTAGCCTGCAACAGATTGCATTCTGGGACATTAAGTTTTTTTTCTCCAGAATTAAAAATCCCAAAATGCAAAGTGCTTTGGGCTAAAAAGTGAGGTGTCATACATAACACATGCCCACTTGTTGGGCATTTAATGTGTTTTCAAAAGATCAAAGCAAAACCCACATATTATATGGGATAAAATACTCCCTTACTCAACATTATGAGGATATTGTAAGTCACCTCAGAGTTCTGTGACTAACTGCTTGTAACACTTATTTCCATTTTATTATCCAGACACTAATGTAATGAGATGCAATTCACAGTTGAATCATCTTGTATAACCAATTTGCATCTTTTCTTGGATCAATCTGAGCAGGTTACCCATATGACCTGGAACCAAGGTGGCCGTTATAGTATGCTGATAAAAATAAAACTAACGATCAAACTCGCTATAACTAGAAATAGTGTACTTGTATTTGATCGCCGATTGTTCATACATTGGCTGGAGACAGTCAAACAGGCCATCTAACAAACTGCTCTGGCCATTATTTGAAAATATTACCTCCCACTGGATATCTGCAACCTACAGTGAACTTTTTTGAAAGACAGACCCTGAATCAAAAGAAGGCTTGCATCACAATAAGGGGAAGAGCTTACAAAGCTAGTGCTGCGTGCCATAGCCGTCCAGAGAAAATTAAGTAATAGTCATGCTTTCAATACCAAATAGTGCATTTGCTTCCATGACCATGTTGATATGTTGATAGACAGTGACTTGCTGATGATCTCAGATCACTGATTCTCTATCCTTGTATCGTCATGACATATATCCATGCACATATTTAAAATACTGGATAGACGGGTAGTAATTTAAAGTCAGACAATTAAACAGGAAGATGGCATACCTGTCTTTGATGGTCTGCCAACATCATGCCCATTTCCAATCTTGCCTACATTTTCAGTAGCACACATGCCTGATTAGCAAAGGGTTTTTGCTCTCGTGTGTACTGAGTCTGATTTCCCACCTCTTCATTGTATGAAGACTAGGGTGAGCTGTTCCTTTTGTGACATCTATGCCACTGGGCATGGGAAAGCAGTAATGCTCACTGCAAAATTTGTAATTCAGGGCCAAAAGACCATTTGCATTGGCACCAGATTTAGTGAGTTCAACTGACATCTCAATGCTTGTGTTGCAGAGTTATCACGAAACTGACAGAAAACTTGTCTTTAAGACCTGCATTATCCCACTGAAATATCTCTCTCTGATATCCTCCAGGTATCAGAAGAAGATTAGTTCATATCTTTTCTGTATTTATAAAGCTCAAAATTGTCACCAATAGCAGCATTCTGACACTGTCCATAAGGAGACAAAACACAGAACACACCTCAACTAAATATTAAGTTGAGTTAAGGTTAACAGAAACACAGCAGTCCCTGAGCCAATGTGATTCAATATCTGTGCACATCCATAAGAGGTCACACTCTATAATGTTGGATACTGGCCGAAGAAATATGCCATTACCCACAAGTACGGATCAGAGTCTCTGCTTACCAACAACATGCTATTACATCTTTAACAGATAATATCCAGGGTTCTGTTCAGAACATCACATAGCAACATAACATAAAACATAACTGTAAGGAGCACATTCACCAATTGGGTCTCTTGGCACTGAAGTAGCAGATGTTTATTGTTACCAAAACTCAATGATAGTCATTTTATCGACCTCAGAAGGATGAAAGGCTGAGTGAGCCTGCCAGAATATGAACATGAGACCATGAAGTCAAACACAGATCTCTGGAGTGTATGTATTAGGCCACTCTGCCTCCAGACACTTCCCACCCAATGACCCTTTTGCAAGCCATAGACATCCCTGTAGCAGATGCACGATCACCCTGTAAATAATGTAAAGGATGCCTCATACTTTCATATTGACTGAACCTTCACCCTAACCAAAACAATCTGTCAACTGCCCCAGCCACCTGAAAATGTTTATGTCCATCGACCCTTGCCTAGCCTCCACAGGCTCACAAATTACTCCCCATTAATTAAACTAGCTTTCTCCCCAGTTAGGTGTACCTGTATGTTGTCTTCTTAATAGGACAGCATGAGTGGATGTTAACATCCAAATCACAGAATTCTTAGGTACACTGGTATCCTATGCATGCCCCAGTGGAATCAAGATTTGGATTCAGATCACCACTAACAACTCTGGTCCTCTGCATTCTTCAGAACAGTGATTCCCAGGTTCTCAATAACTGTGTGCACATCCCATCTATTCTTCCCCATGTGAACAAAGCCTTCTCCATAAACCTTCAGGATTTACCAGGCACCTGCCTGATTTTCTTAAAAATAACCTTGCACTGAAACTCTTCTCAGGGAGAAATTATAACATTCTTCAAGCAAAGAACTAACATGCACATTCGGGAAGAAACCGAATTATTGTAATGAGAGGGGCAATGATAAACAGGGATATTCTTGATGAAAATTTGGCGGAAGGATAGTTTCTCAACATTATAGAAATTAATAACAACATCATCTCACATACAAATCATTTTTGTACAGTCATTCTGCCTCAGCTGACCTTTCACAATGCAATAGCGAAATATCACCCAACTTTCATTCCATTGAGAGAAAACAACAATAATCATGTGTCAGTTAAGTAAGACGGGAACACTTTGCCTGTTGCTATGTTTTGAAAAGCATGTAATCAGAAAACTCATTGGTGGTATTTAAAAGTCAGAAGAATTAGCCTAAGTGTTTAAGAGAAGTTATTATGCTGTATAAAATAAAAACGTAACTGAAAGTGGTTCCTCATATTAAATTGAAAATCCACTTACTATTAAGGTACCAAACATCAGACCTTGAAATTACACTCAACTGCAACATTAAATGCATTGTTGTTTTGGAAGTAGAAACTTGTGTTTTAAGGGTTTAAAGGTGCAAAGACTTTAGAAGAATCATTAGCGGGTTTCAGGATAAAGATGAATCAAATTGCAAGCATTGAAATGTTACAACATTTAAGAATGTGGGTTAGAAATGCCCCTCCCCTTTTTAGAGAAATTGCATGGATATACTAATGGGTGGTCATTCCTGTCACTAGCAAGTGGCAGCTGCTGTACATTATAAAAATGTGAAAAACCTCCCTATAGGGCACTTCATAAGTTTTTCTAGTCTCCCATGTGGGCATTTTCTGCATGATTCATGCTTTATTCTAATTATGCCCATCCCTAGTAGTGTGATACCTTTTGATACTAGTGGTAGAAGAGGAAATATTGTCAGCATAATATTAACTTACTGCTGCCCAAATATTGAGTGGTGATGCAGTGCTGAAAGGGGTGTCTCCTATAGGCTTTTTGAGATGTATTGGGCTCTATGGACTCGGGTTTCCGTGGAAGAGGTTGCCAACAAGCACATCTTCTTGGGGGAGAGCCTGTGGGCTCTCCTGTGGACTCTCCTGTGTTCATAGGAGGCATCACATGTTAATATGGACGGGCATAAATGACTGGGTGAGTGGAAAAATGGACATCTTTAACTTCATTCCCACATGCTGCAGATGATGACTGTCTGTTAATCCCTTGCTCCCAGGTATTATGTCCTGATTACATAAAATACCATCTGCCAATGACGATAATATCGTTTATTTAATATAAAATGTGCAATCCATAGCGGGAAAGACATAAGTCGTCAAATTCAACATTTAGCCTTCACCCACACAGGAAAATACACCAATTTTTTCGAAATTAGGCTCCCTCTATTAGCGAATATAATTTTGGGCGCACGAAATAAGCATAAAGCTTAGTCACATATGTAGTTAACCCCTAAAGGGCAGGCTAGGTGGCGATGTAGACGGATGCTTTTGTGGTGAGAACTGCAGTTGTGACACCACATGTAAACTTGCAGTGCTGGAATGTTGAGATCAAGAATGAAAAGAAAGAGATGACTTCTTCTACTGTATTGTTAGCAGCATTCCAAAAAGGCAATTAGCCGCATGAAGCTAAAATGCCCTGGGTGGCCATGTGGGTCATGATTCGGCCTTGATGGGCACTTGAGAAAAACAAATGTCTCTTCGTCACATGATCACAGTAAGCAACAAATGAAGGTATGATTCACTGTTGCTCAATGTTCGGGGCCATTAGTTACTGCTCTGTAAAACATTGGATCAGTGATTAGGTGCTCTGTATCGGGGTGAGTACGTACTACAGTAGTTTTAGCATCTTTATAAAGAGTGCCATGTTCTATATGTAAAGCATTTTGAACGTCATATTTTTCTAGTAAAAGGGCGATTTTAATTTTTCGGAATTGCTAAGGACTATCTGGCTTCAAATATTATAGTTTTATTCGTTTTATTTTTGGCAGTTCGTACGACTATTAATATTTTGCAGTTAACTGGAGTGCATTTTCTGGGTTATATTGTCCAGCTAAAGAAAGCTTCATATGCTAATATGTGAATATATTTTTATGTTGCATTTTTATACAGGGCTCACCTGGTGCTCCTGGTGCCAAAGGAGATGGCGGTGAAGGAGGTCCACAGGTATATATCATCGTTAATGATTGATTAGGTCTTCTCTTTAGTGTCTGCATTGAAAGTCACTCTCAAGATGTTTAAAATCAGGAGGTTTGACCAGGGTTTAATTGGTGCTGATGCTGCAGATGGCGGCACTGGCACTCCTTTTCGAGGCTCAAGACCCATTTTCAACACTAGACTTTGACCCGCTGCAAGCGAGAGAAAGGCAGAAAAGGCAAAAAGAAGGAGGAAGTGAAAGCTAGGAAAACACTGGCAAAATGATAACGCAGGAATGAAATTCAACCTGTGAGGATGAGAAGTGCAGGCTGCTGGAAGAAAGATGCACTGAAGGCAAGCGCCTAAGAAAATATTTGCACCCCTACACTTATTTATTTATTCATTTTTTTTTCTTACAAATTAAGCACTGGCAACTATTTCCTGCTAATAACAGAAGCAGCACAGTTGCAGGTTGCCTTTTTGAAAATAAAAATGCCATGAATATTGATGGATAAGATTTCCTGGCAGTTAGATTGCTTACATTTCAAACCAGGAAGTCAAAGTATGGCTTCAGCGAAAAATGAATATGGATATTGCAAATCAAATCCGTTTTTCCAAATATGTCAACAAAAAGTATTCATCGCGAAGTGTAAACAGTGGTTAGTAGCAAAACTACACATTAAAAATATTCAGGCAATGCAAAATAAGTTTAAAGTCCCCTTCATCCACAGGGTGTTTTTTTTTTTTAGGTAGAATATCTTTCTATACAAATATATATAGATCTTTTCATGCTTGGAAATATATGCATGTCTTTTTTTAAATTGCAATCAATTTCCTTTAACAATGCTTTATCATTTTACACAATGTGTATTTGCTTGAATAACTCATTAAAAATGCATTTTACATATTCCTAACTATTATTCTGTTTGCATTAAGGGTCCTCGAGGCATTCAAGGTCCCCCTGGTCCAATTGGAAAAGCTGGGAAAAGGGTATGTGTTCCGCAGATCTATTTGGAAACAAGGCTTTCTCAGTGGTTAGCAGTTTCACACCTCCAGCAGCACATGGCAAGTTAAACGTCGATGTTTTATATTCCCTAGGGCCGTTCTGGTGCTGATGGAGCTAGAGGGATGCCAGGAGAACCGGGATCGAAAGTAAGTATTTTTAGGTTTCTAATAATGTTTTCACTTCTGTGTAACACACATGCAATGAAAGGTTGAACTAAGAAAACGTAACATATTATTGTGGCACATAAAATGCAAAGTTAAAATTTTTGAGGTAAAATATTGCTCTGAAAGCGCTTCCTTTGAAGCAGATAGGTAGTTGGTAAGAGCACGCTAGGAAAAGAAAACGTTAAAAGTTAAAGTGCGCATTGGTTTTCTCCATAATTCGTGTAAAATGAATGAAAAGGAGAAAAGATTGACAGACTTTGGTATACGTCGCTTTCATATTTGAATTCATATAGTTCTTTAAAGAGTATCAGAAAGAATTATTATTTTTTTTAAATAAAGACTTTTAGCCAGGCAAATCCAGAGGAGGAAAAGGAGATGTGTTAAAAGTGCCATGTTAACCTCCTTAAAAATTGAGGATGACTGGCCTGCTTGTAAAGCTAATGTGCTTCTGTGCCATATCTTTTTGTAGTTAACTTAGCAAAGGCCACGATGACAACCTTATTCAAAGAGTTTAGGTACTACAATTAATTAATTTTTCATAAATTTATGTTTGAGATTCTATTTGAAAAAGGAGGAGAAGGTCAATAGGATGAGGTTAGTGGCTGACGTGATGCCAACAGATATGCAGATAAGGGTATCTTGAAATGGATCAAGTAGAGCCAGAAAAATTTCCTGTCCCTATTGGCCACTGCAAGTCCAATAGACCTTTCATTGTACATACCTTAAACGAGATCACCAGAGTGCTAGTGACTACACAGAATAAAACTTTTGCCCAGTCCAGGTTGAAAAAAACCTGTAGAAACCTGTAGTTAGGGTATCACAGTGCAATTTCAAAGGTAGGAAATCCTTTTATTCACATTTGAATGCTCTAGATAGAGCTAGTGGTAGAAATCCTTGTGAAGGCCCTTGACTCGTCTCTTGGCACATGATGGGCTGAAACATGTTGGCACTACTATGGATGTTTGGCTCATTATGCCCATATTCATCTGCTTCTCATGTTCCTTTTCAATCATACCTCTGGTACCCACCCATAAAGGAAAGTCTCTTTGGGTTAACCTTGAGGTATTTATATATATTAACATGGCTACCAATACTATTGAGTATTTCCTATCAAGAACTCTCTCTCACTGAGGTTGAGTCCTCCAAAATATTATCATCTTATCAGGGTGGGATGAGGTTGCCTATGCTGAAGCATGCCACAAATGTGTGGGTGAGACTTCCTTATCCAAGCTATACTGTATTGTTCAGTTAATGAGGATGTAAATATCATCAAATACCATTGCATCTTTTGCAGTTTCATTTTATGGTATTGGAGAACGTACAATGGGTTTGGCTCCTAAACATTCTCTTACTGATGTAGGAGCTATGGAAAGTAGCATCACTAAAACTGATTTTGTTATAACTCCAAGATAGTGAAAGTAGTTTCAAAGAGGAGTTTAATGAATCTAGTCACAACCTCACACCAAATCAACTGACAACTGTCACAGAGAATAAACATTCTGATAAAGGAATGTTCCAAGGCAAGGGATAGGTAAGGGGAACAAGGGCCAAACCAAGTGAAACAAAATATGATGCATTAAAGATAGTCACCTTGTGTATCTAGCATACTAAAATAGATAAACCTAAATACAAGAATATGTATATAGCATATAAGTAATTCTAATCACAACAGATTTCATCAGATTGCATTGTACTCCTTTTGTGTCTCTTTTTCAACCATTTCCTTCAGATGTGTTTCTGACAGCCATTTTTTTCTCAGCAAGAATACTAGTCCTGTGTATATACAGCCAGCCAGTGTTATCCACGATACCTGTTATGCACCTGCCTTGAATTGCAAAGTGCACTGAAAGGCTTTACAAGCAAACTTATCACCAAAGTATATACCCACAGTTATATTTACAGGTTGAGAAATGTACAGAAAGTGACTGTCAAAGGCTGTTCAGGGGACACAGGGCAAGCAGGGGCTACTGGGCCTAAACTGCAGGGGCTGAGGTCATTTGCTTCTGATGTCCCATGGCCTGTCCTACTGTTGCTCTGCACACTCAGCCAAGTACAACCCTTCAGGCATTTGACTCTCAGTGGGAGTGATGATGAACAGTCACAGGCTTCTCAGGGAGGTAGTATGGTGGTGCTCAAGCTCAGTATGGAGCAATCACTCCAAACACATAAATAACTGAATGGCCAAGTCCATGCTGATCTTTCAAGAAAGAAAAGTACTTTAGTTCACACTGTAATAGAAAACAACACATAAACAAGGACAAAACACAATTTAGTGTCCTGGGTACTGATTGGCAGGCCTGCACCTCTGTTTGCTATCTCTCTCTGGTACTCTCCTCTGTGGTCCTGAGACGGCTGCAACGCATCCAGAACGCCTCTGCACGTCTTATCCTCGACATCCCCCGACGCAGCCACATCACACCCCACCTGAGAGACCTGCACTGGCTCCCTGTCAACAAGAGGATAACCTTCAAGCTCCTCACCCACGCACACAAAGCACTCCACAACTCCGGACCAGCCTACCTCAACAGACGACTCAGCTTCTACACCCCCACCCGCCAGCTCCGCTCGACCAGCCTCGCCCTCGCCACAGTCCCCCGCATCCGGAAAACGACCGCCGGCGGCAGATCCTTCTCCCACCTCACCGCCAAGACCTGGAACACCCTCCCCACCAACCTCCGACAGACCCAAGACCTACTGTCCTTCAGAAGACTCCTCAAGACCTGGCTCTTCGATCAGTAGCAGCACCACCCCCCTCTTCCCCCAGCGCCTTGAGACCCTCGCGGGTATGTAGTGCGCTTTATAAGTGACATGATTGATTGATTGATTGATTGGTCTTGGCAATTATTCCTTGGGATTAGGCCAATAGCATGATTAAAGCTCAGGTATACATACTCCCCTTAAGGTATTTGTGCTCAGTCTCATACAGCTCAATAAGGTTAGTTCCCATGTAGTACATTCAGGCAGCCATCCAGCATTGTCTCACCATGCATTTCCTTCCCACTTCTGGAAAGAGGTGCACTCACCGGCAGATCTGTCTGGGGTCTTCTCACTGGTTTTTGCCACTCGCCTTTCTGGCAGACGTTGCTTTAGTGGCCATTCTTCTATACGTCACTGTATGACAAAAGGGTTGATCCTGGCATAGGAGTGGTGGGCTCTGTACGGGCAGGTTCTCCAGGATCAGTGTATCCACGTGCAGGCGAATCTCCTTCCTGTGGTGCAGCCAAGTACTGACCGATCTCCTTCTGGTCACACACAAACCTATCTTTCACTGATAACACAAATATGCACAGGCCTATCTTCTTTTGGGCAATAAGGCCATGCACAGGTCGATTCTGGCTCTGATCGCAGTCCCGACATGGCTTTGATGATCTCAGGACGAGCCATCACCAGGAAACACTTCTGGAGAACCCGTAGGCCCTCAGACACTGGAGAATATGTATGGCTCTTCAATAAATCACACCATCATTGGGAACCCACTGAACCTCACTCCCTCTGGACAATTTCCTACAGGGTTGGCATTCTACTTACCTCTCTCAGCAGACAGGCTGAGAGAGATGTGTACCTCTTCCAGTAATGGGTCAGTCTCAGGTGATCTCTCATCAACCCCGGGAAGTTAATCTTCAGATAGACAACAGCTCTGGTTGAACTGCACCCCTCTGAGTTCTCTGCAGAGCTCTCTCTTCCTTGGACTTAAAGGATGTGGAACTGGAACAGCAAGTGAGGCAGTGGAGTCCCACTTTTATACAACAAAAGGAGACTGGAGATGTATATCTACTGTCTGCAGTTTCAGAGCTGGTGTAAGGCGGCACGTCTTTCAAGTGTCCTTTACAGGCTGCTATCAAGATATAGCCTTTGTGTAGAGTCATGCTTCTCACAGCAGGGGTGTCTCCAGCCTGAAGCACCCACAACAGAGGCACAAAAAGGTATGAGGTTCTGGCTGGCCAGGCTTCATAATGACTGAACATGAAAATACATAGACCAGAAGCACCATCAGAATCTTTTTAATCTCCACTGAGACGAAAATGAAAAAAAATTCGTTATTTGGGATGTGGGAGTTGGAGTGTGGACATTGTTTATTTAAAAAGATTTTCAGGCTGACTAATAGAAAATAATAACCAGATGTTGTTTTAAATAAACCCAATCCCTATCTAGTAATGATTCTTGTTTTCCTTCACCCGTTGGGGAAATTTTAATTTGGTTTGAATATCTATAGGACTGGGGCGAACAAGAAGCCACCTTGAAACTGCACTAGGGCTCAACTCTAGATTAACTAGATGGTTTACAGGGCTCAACTCTAGATTGAGTATGCTAGAGTAACTCTACAACAAGTAGATTGTTTGCATCCAGATGTTCAAAGGGTTTTATCATTCACAAACCTTCGGATTCTGTAAATCAGAAGGGTTTGTGAACCCTAAAAACCTTTATTAAATGTATTACCAATTCCAAAAACCTTTTCCGAATCTTTAAATGGATTTAAAAAACCAAAATCATATCAAATTAGGATTCAAAAAGGGTGTATTTTGTGCGTCCCTGCCAAAAACCAATTTCTTATGGTATGTATTAATGTTTTGGACCTGAAATCTGGTTGCAAAACATTAATATTTTTCCAATACCTCAAAGGAGATGGTAAGCGATTCCCAAACGAGAAGTGGTGCTGAAGGGACATCTTCCCCTTTGTGACTGTTGAAAAACATTATTACTGCTTACTCCTAAATCACGTTTGTCAAGCTTTTCATTTTATTTAAATGCTTCCCATTTCACTATAACGAAAACAAAGAGCATTAAAAAAATAATTGCGTTCGTTAAACAGACATGGTGGTGTTCTGACCCGAACAGGCCACCATCTCTGTGATGGCAATTAATTATTATAATGAGGTATGCTGAATTGCGACCCACTAGAATTCAGTATTTTGTGAACCGACCTATTTATACATAGCACGGTTTGCAAAATACCAATGCATTCAGTAAAATTTTGTGCACAAATAGCAATGACTTTGACAGAATGCATTCTAGGTACATCAGGCCCCTGCTTCTTTCATTGCAGAGTGCTACTCAGTTTCAGTAGCTGGGGGTGGATAAGGTGTCTGCTTTTGAAATTTTAAGTCGCAGGAATGCATTATGCAGCATCTTTCAGGTGAGAAAGACAAAATGTCTTAAAAAGAACACAGTTGTGGACAAGAAAATAAAACATGAATTAATTGGATACAACAGTTGAACATTTTCAGAAATTGTCAGAACAGTGGGATGCCACTTCTTAAGAGCTTTACAATAATTGTGATGAGATCTTTTCATCGATGTTCTGCTATTGCATTGTCCTTGTTAGCAATTGTTAGTGGTTTCATTTCACTGAGGGGTTCTGAAGGGCCAAGTCTCTGATGCTCATGGTTTCTGAGAACTTAGTGACAAGATGCCATACTTTGAAAGCGACTTCAAGTTTTGGGGTGGTGGTTGCTCCCATTGGACTTGCTCCATAAGAACATAATCCTTGGAGGGGAGACAAAAAGCATTGATTGTGGAGCACTCCTAGTGGAGCCCTGCTGTTGACTCATTTTGCCTAATGCATTACACTCATTACTCCATCTGGATATTCACCAGAGAGTCTCCACAGAAACCTATAAATTGACCAATTACAACTCCAGATAGAGTGGCACATGTGGTTGGACTGTTGCTCCATATGTGTTGTGGCTCCTTCTGATGTACTTGCTCCATAGATATACTGTACTAAGAACTGCAGGGATATTCCTGGTTATGAAGGAAATCTTTGAATGCTTGGTAATGGGGTTTTGTTTTTGACTTGTCAGAGTTAGGGCTTTATTCATAACGGTATACTCTGTCAAAACTTGGCAGATATAATTCAGACTCCCTATTACAAGCACCGTAGACAATAATACATTTGTAATATGGCGGCCGGGACAACTATCACCTTTCTGATGGAATATCCTATCCATCAAACTCTGAATTAAACCATTAGTATTTTCCATGCTTGGAGCTGTGTGTAAATTTCATTACTGCGTGGGACCGATTTTTCTGCTTGTAAAACCACACAAAATTACCTACTCTATGAGGTTTTAGTGCATGCATGTTCCACCTGTTTTGAACAGGTGGTAAATTCATGCAGGGTCCTGTGGGTGGGCTGGAGGAATGCAGGCAGGGTCCTGTGGGTGGACTGGAGGAATGCATGCAGGGTCCTGTGGGTGGACTGGAGGAATGCATCCAGGGTCCTGTGGGTGGGCTGGAGGAATACGTGCAGGGTCCTGTGGGTGGACTTTAGGAATGCGTGCAGGGTCATGTGGGTGGGCTGGAGGAATGCATGCAGGGTCCTGTGGGTGGACTGGAGGAATAAGTGCAGGGTCCTGTGGGTGGACTGGAGGAATGCGTGCAGGGCCCTGTGGGTGGACTGGAGGAATGCGTGCAGGGTCCTGTGGGTGGACTGGAGGAATGCGTGCAGGGTCCTGTGGGTGGACTGGAGGAATACGTGCAGGGTCCTGTGGGTGGACTGGAGGAATGCATGCAGGGTCCTGTGGGTGGACTGGAGGAATGCTTGCAGAGTCCTGTTGGTGGACTGGAGGAATGCATGCAGGGTCCTGTGGGTGGACTGGAGGATGCAGGAGTGTGTGAGAGGAGAAAAGAGGGAAGCGGAAGGTTGTTTTTACTGCCACGAGGAGCATTTTATGCTCCCCTGCCAAAAACAGGGAATGAAGCTTGGCTGCGGCTGTAACGAAATCCTCAAGAGATTCTTCATGGTATTCCCACACCTGGAAAAAACGGGTGTGGAAAAACCTACCCACAATGAATTACGTGGAGCAAAATGTCATATAGTAAATTTCATTCGTCTCCCTCAGAATCGTGGCCATAGATGATATTATGTTTGAGAATTGTAGATATAGCACACATTTCAAGAACAAGAAAACGTGGACAATGTTTTAAGAAACAGGACCTTACCTACGGATCATCATGTGAAATGCATAATTTACCTTCCAGCATACACTTTATGTTAATTTCTTCAGCAATATGCTGGTAATGACAACACTTGCTGTAATGTTGATAACGAGGGAAATCCTCTAATATTTTTTCAATTTGTCAGGAAATTGCCTTTAAATATGTCTGTCTTGCTTTACAGGGTGACAGGGGTTTCGATGGCCTTCCTGGCCTACCTGGCGACAAAGGTCATAGGGTAAGTTTCAAAATGATGTCTACATATTTTTATTTTAGATGTCTTATTGCAATATTGCTATCAGTGTAATGCTGTTCTGCTTATGACTTAATTAAAGAGGAATGAATTGAAAATTAATACTTCAGTCAATATGTAAAATATAATTTGATGTTGGATATCTATTTTTTGCTTGGCGCATTACGTTGTCAAGGACACACATTAGACTTGTATTGGTCAGTAGCGGCCCGTGGTGGGAGTGCTGCCGGGCGCTGACGTGGGGCGGGGGAGGGGCAGGGTGGGGGGTAGTAAACTACGGATTACGGCCGATTAGAGGTAAGTAAACATATAGATAAATAAAACTAATTTCGTTGCGCGCGCTGCATCGCATTTGGCAATGCAGCGCGTGCAACGAAATTCGTTTTATTTATTTATATGTTTACTTACCTCTAATCGGCCGTAATCCGTAGTTTACTACCCCCCACCCTGCCCCTCCCCCGCCCCACGTCAGCGCCCGGCAGCACTCCCACCACGGGCCGCTACTGGTATTGGTGCTCCTGAACTATGCTTTTATAACTCTGCTCGAAGGTAACAAATCAGAATGTGCTAGTTCAGCATATTTCAAATGTAAAATGCAAGCATAACCATTGGCGCTTACGTGTCATCTTATCTATAATAAATACCATTGCAAGTCCTAGTTCAGTAAATTGTTGGAAATATTGTAGACCATCGAAAAGCAGATATCTTGCAGAAAGTTCATACTGCTGTAAAAAGCACATCTTTTCACACTATTTTGCTGCCTGTGTAATAGGGTATTGGAGCAAACAGTATTTGCAGGGGGTAAAAATGGCACTCACTGATCTCACACATTTTAGCTGTGTTTACAAAATCAAAAGTGTAGAAAATATATTTTCTTGTCTTGATGTTTGAAATATAATTAATGGGGTTATAAAGCTGAATCCATTTTTAGCACATATGTAGCAAAAAGCGGAACATAGATTCCCTTCTTTACACATTTAAGAATATATCTAAAAATAGGGGGTTGCTGTTTTTGGCAACAATTAAAATGTCTGTGATACAGACTCATAACATTTAAAATCGCTAGTGCACAGGTTACATGTCTCAAAAAACACAGATGAAAACGTCGGTTTATCTGCTACACCACTCACCAAGATCATTTGCAGACAACAATAATGAAATTGGGGCGGCTGGCAGACACAAGTGAGCTGATTAATGAAGATATACAAATACCTCTTTTTTACACCTGCCGGATTCCACCTGTGTGTAGTGTACAGATGATTTGGACAAATTACGCGATGTATGGCAAGCATGCGCAGCCATAATACCTCTGTGATTCATTCATGAAGTGCGCATGCGTGCACGATTGCTTTTTCCAGTTGTAGGCCTGATTTATGATTAGGAAAAATGTCAGTGAATCAGCCCATTATTCGTTTCCTGAAAAGCACATGATGAAATGGAGAACGTCTGAGTGCGACCAGAAGAGGGAGGCAGCTCGCAATTTCTCTCACTTCCCAGGGCAGACTGTGTGCAGTAAGATTTCATCGCCAGGCTCCCTGCCAGCAAACCGCGATGCAACAGACTGCTTGCCTTATCAAAGCAGGCCTGTGTTGTTACGGCTCATAAATATACATGTGTCCATAAACTCTTGGAATGCACTGCCATTATAAAAGTAAATAGACGGATGTTAATGTGTAGGTCATTATGTATGGTGCTTAGGCCACAGTAAAGACTGATTTGATGCAAACCCAAGTATGAGCATAAAGCAGTGGGTATAAAACAAGGAGATGGTTCACTCTAGGTTTTTGTTATCGTGTGTTTTATTAAAATGCATGTTCACTTCGCATGGAGAACACCATACTGTTCAAACATTTGACAGTTTGCCTGGCTGGCTGGTTCTTGCAGGCACACATTTTTAGGCAAGCAACCAAAGCAAACACCTGGGTTTCTTGGTTTGAGTATGCTGTGCTCTGGCTGCCTGAAGACAGAACTTGCTGTAGATTTAAACAAATGTTGACGAGGAGAACCTCAAGGCCGATGGTTGAGGACTCATCTTTTCAAGCAGCACCTTGTCCTCTCTGCCACTATAGTCTCTGGGGCGTATCTCCTCATTCTCAGCCCTGCCACTCTTGAACCCGGCCCTTTGATGCCTCTTTCTGCTCCCAGGCCCTTCATCATTCGTCCATCCAGCTCCCAGCTGATATGTCTATGTGACCCTCTCACCATCCTCCTTCTCTTTTTAGTTGTAAACCATGTTGGGGACTACATTTGAACACAGCAAATCCCTCACTAAGTTATGATATGTTATATGTATTTTATATAGCACACACTATATCCCTCGGAGGTATCCTAGCAATGTGCAGGTGTGAGATATTAGCCCCAGGAGGGGAGGACTTATCTGAAGACTCAGATTTTCATCTTCTTGCGGAATTTAAGAAGAGAGGAGGCGGCTCTAATGTGTAGTAGAAGGTTGTTCCATGCATTAGTCGTAATGTAAGAGAAGGCTCGACCTCCGGATCTGCTTTTATGAATATGGGGGATGCGTGCTAGAAAGAGGCTGGCTGAGTGGAGGTGTCTGGAAGGTTGGTGAAAGTGAATGTTATTATTCAGGTAGGCTGGACAGGTATTGTGTAGTGCTTTAGGTGTGGGTGAGGAGTTTGAGCTGTGTGCGCTTGTGCATTGGGAGCCAGTGGAGCTCCCTTATGTGTGGTGTGATGTTAGACTGTTGTGGAAGGTTGAGGACGAGTCTGGCTGCTGCATTTTGAATGGTCTCTTTGTGAGATGATTGGTGATCCCTGCATAGAGTTCTCATAGTCCAGCCTGCTGGTGACGAGGGCCTGGGTGACAGTCTTCCTGGTGTTGGTTGGAAGACACTTGTAGATCTATCTCAGAATTCTCAGAGAGTGGAGGCACGACACAGTGATGGTGCTGGCTTGAATGGACATGTCCAGCTTGTTATCAGTGATGATCCTGAGGTTTCTTGCATGTGAGCTTGGGGAGGGGAGGCTTGGGTCTGAGATCTGTAGGCCACCAAGTGGAGTCCCACGTTGAGGCATTCTTTATGAACATCACCTCTTCTGTGTTGTTACCTCTTCTGTGTTGTCTGTGTTCAAACTGAGACAGTTAGCCTTCATCCAGGATGCGACTTCAGTCATGCAGGTGGTGAATTTGTTCCTTGTGTTGGGGGAATTGTCTGAAAGGGAGGTTATAAATTGTGTGTCATTGGCATAGGAGAGGATGTTGATGTTGTTGGCAAGGATAAACTCGGGCAGAGGGGTCTTATAGATGTTGAAGAGGGTGGGGCTTAGTGAGGAGCCTTGAGGTATACTGTAGATTAGTTACCATGCTTCAGAGTAGTAAGTTGACAGGTTGACTGAGTTCTTCTGGTTTGTAATGTGCAGATCCATAGAATTGCAGGTCTCTGAATGCTGGCCCTGTGCAGTCGTCTGAGCAGGATGAGATGCGAGACTGTGTCAAATACCGCTGAGAGCTCCAGTGGAATGAGGGCTGCAGTTCCTCTCTGTTAAGGATCACCCAGATGCCATCTGTTGCTGTAACAAGAGCTGTCTCTGTGCTGTGGTTAGGACTGAATACTGGCCTCATGGGGGTCGGGCAGCTAGTGGTTGATGAGGTGTTCGGTAAGGCATCTGTTGATGACTTTCTCTAGCACCTTTGCTGGGTAGGGCAGGAGGGACACAGTTTAGTGGCTTGTGGACTTGGCCAGTTTTGCTAAGGGCTTCTTCAGTATGGGATTGACAGCTGCATGGTTTCAGGCTTCCTGCAATGTGGCTATGTTGATGGAGGAGTTGCAGATGCGGGCTTTGCTGATTTGAGTGAGTCCTTTGTTGAAGCATGATTGGGTTCCAAGTGGTCGTGGTGCACTCTTCGTCCAAGATTGGCAGACTGGCTGCAAGGTTACTGGGGTTAGGCTGAGAGTTGGAGTTGTCATATATGACTGCAGTTTTGTTACTGAAAAAGTAAAGAAATTTTGTTGCCCCGTTCTTGAGATGGGATGATGTTTCTGGCGGTGGCTGTGGGTGTGGTGCAGTCCTTGATAATAGCGAAGATTTATTTGCTGCTATTGGATCTGGCGTTGATGCGGTCTGCTGAGGCCTTCTGCTTTGGTGTTTGAGATTTTGCTGGTGATAGCATCTCAGGACGAATTTGAAGGTGTCCTTGTCTGTGGCTTCTTGGCTCAATCTCCATCTGCATTCCAGTTGCTTGCAGTGCCATCTGGTCATTCTTAAGTTCTTCCGAGTACCAGATGGCTTGAGTTTGTGTTCTTGCTGTTTGACCTTGTTTGCGAGGGGCCAGGCTGTCAGCGCAGGTGCTGATCCAGTCATAGAAGTTTGTAATGCCTACTAGTAGGCTGTCTATACGCATGGGGTTGCTCTTTGAAAGGGCGGAAGCCTAATCCTTCTTTGCTACATTTTGCCAGCAGCTGCAGGCTGGGCCTGTAGCGGCTTGTTGTCTGTATTGTATTGTAATTGCATTTATATAGAGCTTACTACCCCTGACGAGGCATCGAAGCGCTCTTTTGGCGAGTAGCACGCTACTCCGGAACCCATAAAGGATTAGTGTCGAATTAGTATAGTGAAATATAAAAGTAATTTGAGTGGTGGATAGGTTAGTCAGTTATTTGGATTCAGAAGGATAGCGGAGAGATAGAAGAGGGAAAAAGGTTTGCATTTATGATGTGGGATGTTTATTTTGAAGCTCTAACTAACTGGTGTTGGTTTGTTGGTTGTAATGTCATTGAAAGAGGTAAAAAGATGGTCCAGAATGTGTCCATTGGCGTGGATGGAGTCGGATTATGTTCTATGCATTTTTTTATTTGAGGGTGAAAGGTTCAGATATACCACTTTCATCTTTAATATTCAAAAACACAATTTCACAAATATAACAAGTATTTAGAAAAGCCAACATTTCTAGGCTTGCAAACATGCAATGGATTTGTATTTATTTATTTGCAAATATATACAAAAACAAAGAAACAAATTGACAAAAGAGTTACAAAACTTTAAAACATATAAATAAAGGAGTGCATCAGCAGCCCAGCCACACCAGCCTTGGCTGTAATGCCCACTCCTTTTCAATTGACCATGTGCATGCGATCAGATAAAATGCTGTCACTCACCATGCAAGACATTCAATGGGCGAAATGCTGTGTTTACGTTTCATGCAACCTCCATAAAAAAGTTTCTTTTAGATCAAAACAGGACCTCATATATGAGAAATCGGAGGGTGTCATAGAGATTATTTTCAGTAATATTAGTGAGCAGCTGCTGTGTTACAATATTGAAAACACACATCAGCATCCCTGAATATTAGATGTAAACACATTTAGAAATATTTGGTCAAGTGCGCCTGTGCGCTGTTAGTGACTTGCTGGCCAAAGAGGGCATGAAAGAGCTGAAATTGGATCATACACTCAAAACTCTTCCGAAAAGGACTCCCCAAAATCCTTAAAATGTCCCTAGGTATTGCCCTGCCCTTGACAGACATAATTTTGTGTTTGTTCCCAAGATAGGAAACTACAGAAAATATGGTGTGTGAAAACCCACAACCTTACACTCTTGTCTGTGCTCTTTCTCATATATTCACAAAAACCCACCCCAACACTACATTTGCAGATGTAGATATTCTGCCACAGTGGCATCATTTCCTTATGTGCAGATCCACTTTGCACACATGTTTACGTGTGCAAAGGTAAATTGTAAATGAGGGATTTATGCTATTTCCCTTCATATGACCTGCCCCTTTTTAAGTTCATCTGTCTGACCTCCTTCCGAATGCCCTCATAACCAACCAAGGGGCATATTATCAAGAACGGCGTTAAAAATTATCGCCGGTTTAGCGGCAGAAAACTGTCGCTAAAGCGGCGATAATGGGCTTGATAATATGCCCTTGAGAATTCCAATAGAAGTCCATGTTCTGATGTGAACATGGGCTTCTATTGGAATTCTCCAGGGCATATTATCAAGCCCATTATCGCCGCTTTAGCGGCAGTTTTCTGCCGCTAAACAGGCGATAATTTTAACGCCGTTCTTGATAATATGCCCCCAAATCTCCCCTCCCCCACAGTTAGTGATACCGAGAGTACTGGTAACCCAAAGGTTGCGAAGTTGCTAGAAAAATTGAAGCGGGACCTCGAGAGTCCCCTTAAAAATGAGGATTTGTGAGGGGAAACTGTAATTCCAATACTGATTGGCAATATTTCCTCAGTTTCTCCTCGAATCTGCAGCCGGGGACTCCAGGTGAAAGACACTGGGTCTGCTATTTTACTGCCTGCCGTGAAATTCTTAAGGGGCCATTAACAAGAGTTACCGACCCCTTTAGAATTAAAGGGGAACTTGTAATCGAGGCCTTAGTGCTAGACTGGAAACTTTGCCAACAAACAAATACTAATCCACGCAATGGACTGCCCAATTATGAAACCCACAGCCAAAAGTATAATCATTTTGATTTGCACATCAAATAAAAAATTAAGCTGAAAACTAATGAAGTTGGCACGTGGAACTTAAGTTCGTTATTAATCATCGTGAACAAAAACCATGTCTGCGTGATTGTTTTCTTAACACAGGCTTGCACTGGATCTCTCTGACTGCTGAGCTCACCGTCTGCTAACCTATCTGTGAAACGAGCTCACCGCCTGATTTTAAAACCACACTTTTGTTTTTTGTGCAGGGAGAACTAGGCCCATCTGGTCCCCCTGGCGCACCGGGTGAGGACGGAGGAAGGGTATGTTAACAATCACTTTTCAACTTCTTAGCTTCTGTTTGAGTGTATAAATGTGCTTTGCTTCTGAGAAACCCTTATTTTTACATGAACAGCTTTCCTTTCTTCTTGCTTTGCTTCACAGGGAGAAGACGGAGAAGTTGGGCCAAGAGGTCTTCCCGGTGAGCCTGTAAGTAGAACTTTTATGTTGACAGTGTGTAGCATGCGAATTTATAATGTAGTTTGGCTGAGGCTGGGAAAGAGATCACATTCTAATGATGTATTTTACCCCTGAAGACACTGCAGATTAGTTAAAATTACATTCGATGTGGCGTTACACTTTACAGTTCAACTGAAATGCAAAATATTCTTGGGGTTTTTCTATTTTAAACTTTTTTTTCATCAAATGAGTGAGAGGAGTGTCTTTTGCGACCTTCTGACAAAACGTTTTTATAGAGAGTTTCAATTGATTTTCGTGAGGCGATAGAGTGACTTGCCCAAGGTCACACATACTATCAGTTCAACTATGACCTCTGCAGTAGATAAATCCCATTTCCTGTCAATAGTCACACGCAGCATGCCATTCCCTCCTGACTTTTTCCAGGAATGTGCAACCTCTGTGATGTAAGCACAGAGCACTGAACCTGCAAACACAGATTTTCTCAGAAGGGCGTAAACAGAAAGAAAAAACCCTCTTGCCTCCACTTCGAGCCTAAACCCCATCGAATGACTTTTGGTGCTGGTTTATGGCTCGTAAGACAGGCCTCATGGCTAGAGACACAAAATGATATATATGCTTTCATACATCAAGACACGGCTCTAAGTTGTGAATAAAAGAAAGAGCGTTCAGAACATTCCAGATTTTATTTCATTTCTGCAGATCCTGGCATGCTTTAGGAGATGATATATGTAGTAAACTATATTCTTGGCAACATAGTCCACCTGTTTAAGCTATTTTATTGCCTTACTGTGCTTTTATAAAGTTGTCGATCGTAAAAGATGACGTTTGTGGCTTGCTTTGAAAAAAACATCATTTGGCATGTAGGCAGCAGTGAAGAGACGTGACTACTCTTGTTAGCGTACAGTGAAAAAATACTCAACTCCTTACCATAAATTATGAACAAACACCACCTCAACAATTTAACATCCTGAAGGAAGGATATCAATCAGTCATGAGGATACCATGGGTTTCAGTAAATCCTGTGTGCAGAATTATCACACTATCCACGTTTTCGGTGTTTAAACAAAACAATGGGTGAAAGGGGGCAGCTCATACCACAGAGTCGAATTTTGGTGTGGAAAAGGCCGCTTTATTGAAAACAGGTGTGCATTACAACAGAAACCTAAGGCCTTTGCCTCCACAAAACTAAACCTCATATACAGAATATTCCTACCATCACACAACCCCCACCCCTAGAGTACCCACCCCCCTTTAAAATCTCTATCCTACAACTTCCTAAATCCTACCCTGCTATTTGATATGTTGCCCTTTACTACTGCTACCACTTAACCTAACCTCTAACAAGATCTAACTATCTACATTCTACAACATAACATTTTTTTCTTTTTTCATCAAAATGAAACTTTTGGTTGACACCCCCAAAGTGTCCTACTCTCCTATGGGAAAGCCACAACCTTGCTCTATGATCATATCAACTTGACAGCCCACCGCCTCACACCTGTTACTAGCGACAACACAAACCAAGAAAAAAAAACCTGCACACATGAAAACAAACCAAGCTAGCCGAGAACAAATGGAAAAAATTGACATGAACAGAAACTAAACTGGGAAAATCCCAAGGGCGGGGGGGGGATTTGGGAAACTATAGTGCCACCGGGAGACCTCACCAAAAATGGAGGAGCTAAATGGGCAAAATGGCAGAATATATGGGGCACAAGTAGCACAAAATTATAGCCCAAACATGCAGCCCAAAATAGCCCACCTAGGAAATGGTTGATCCATTCCCCCTGGGGGGCAGACCTCCCTCCTGCCGGCTGCCCCCAAAACCCACTGGGAAAAAAATATTGTGTCGACAAAATGTTGTGTCAAGAATATCGAGGACTATTAATTGATACAATAATATCCAGGGCAAAAATATTGTGAAGGTAAATTTCTATAGATAAGGAAAGTTTTACCATATATAACTCCACATATATCTACCTTGATATTTATATCTTCAAGGTACGTAGCTGTGGAGTTAAAAATAATAAACCCATACTTACCTATTTGCACTTACCTACTCAATATTTTGGCATGATATTCTGCCCACATGATATTTTTGTTACCGATATTCTGTCAGTGATCCCACATACCACCAGGTTTTACTTTGTAAAATGTGTTAAGGGGAAACGTCACGGGTGCCATCAGTGGTGTAACATAGGCCCCTGCAGTCCATGCGCTGCGAGGGGACCCCATGCCCCACGGGCCCTCCTCAGCAAAAGTGGTAGGTGGTGGCCAGGGGGCCCCCTCCGTGTACTTTACTGGCGGGCTCCCTCAAGTTTCGTTACGCCACTGGGTGCCTTATTACTTAACATTCAGGTCATTTCCACCCAAATTGGGAATTCTGAGATTCTTTTAAACAAGTCTCGGTTTATATACTGAGTGGGTTTTATAAAAGGAGATGTGTTGCCTTTTATTCACTTCAGAGGACAAATTAGCAACTGTTGCTTTTGTATTTGTAATCCTAACACACAAGGCTCCTCAGTTGTGAGGGCAGTGTGGATTTTAAGCTACTTCGGCAAAATTCAAAACAATTACTATGTCTTATGCTGTTGAGCCTATCAAATCGAGTAGCAGACTTGTCCATGTTTAACGCATAGGCCCTGAACACAAGTTAGGAGTAAACAGATCTGAAGATTTCAAGTGGCCGGAATTACGTTTCTGACTGGTATCGGTGCACATGTTTACACATATTATGAGTTAAACTGCATTAAAAGGGGAATATCTAGTAAAAGACAGAGTTACTAAGCAGTATTCCACACAATATTCCCATCTCCAAAGCATTCTTTGACAGAGAAAAGAATTGAGGTGGAGAAGAGGTCGAGGCTTGGTTGCTGGAGCAGCCAACGCCTCATGCATTTTTACCAGCCGGAATTACCGTCTGGTAAGATTGGGCTCTAGGTCCCTGCCGCGCGCTGTACACTGGGCCAGGAATGATCAGGTGATGCAGAGTTCCAGGTTGGAATTCTGCTCTGCCTGATTCATAATCAGGCACATAGTGTTATCTATGATGACTACTGTAAAACTAAAGTTATTACTCTGCAGAGCCCTCTCTTGTCACTTTAAAAACAAACCAGCAAAAACAGCAGTAAAACTCAAATTGGTGGTTTATGAAACCTTCCTTTAAATCTTACAGGTACTTGAAAGTTTCACACACTGACTAGTAATTTACATCACTCCTAACCTGCATTTTTCCTTTACCTCCCTTGTTGTTTAATGGTGTTGTTAGTTTCAGCACCAATGCTACTTTTAGGAAATTGGACCGATTAGCACAATGTATCATTTTTACATCAATAAGCCTATCTTTATTTCTAAAGCATCAGTGGCTTCTTTGAAGGAAAAGGCGGGATAGAAATGTAGCACTTGACATTTGAACAACTGTATCTTAAGACTGCTGGTCTGTATACACTTTAGAAATGTGTACAAACTTTTAAAATATCGCAAATACATGCAATTATGGTTATACTAGAAAAGAGCAGGAAACTTTGATCAATAGATTTGCTTACGTGAATACAAACTAAAATATAGTGCACTGCATCAGGGTACAGTACAGTGTTTTAGCTGCCATCCTGATAATTGTTCCTTGTTTGTGAAGGGCATGAAAATCTAATATTTGCGAGGGAAAGCACAGCTCCTCTGAATTAAACACATCCTCTTCACTGCAATTAACTTAGCCTCCCCATACCATGACCACCACTCACCTATTTAGTAAAATATAACTGTTGTGCTTTTACTTTGCACACAACTTTGTTTTTTCTGATTTGAACTGGGGTTACTGCACTTTGTTTACCATAAACATGCATGACTTTGTAAGATATCTCAGCAGGTTAGTGCCTCTAATGCATTGAGCTGTGAAGAGACTGTGGATTAACCATTCTAACACCTGCAGCGCTGTCACAGACTTTCATCATTGCAAGGCTGATAAAATGCACACCACTAAAGGGGTCATTTTCATCTAGGTCTCAATTTGGACCAGAAAAGCACCCGGCCACAGTTAAACTTTCTACCGGTTTGCTGGTGCTGTCATCGTCCTATTTTTTTACCTATTTGCACAGTAATGAGGCAAAACATGCACAAACGGTATTTACACCTGTTCTGACTTCTTTCAAACACGGTGTCCGTATTTTGATTTTCACTTACCAGCAGGCAGAGCCTTTTGGTGTTTTTCACAAAGTCACAAAAGTACATGCAGTACATGCTAATCACTTAAGAGGGGCTAGTGTGAAAAGAGGCACGACTACCCTTTACGTCCGATTTTACACTAGCGATTGGATCAAAAGCACACCGTAAGGGGGAGGGGTTATTAAAAACATCTGCAAATAGAGCGCTTCGAGAGGTCAGATAATTAGCACTATGTAAAAAAAATCAGAAAACAATTGCACTTTGGTTAAACAACTCTATTTTACTGTGTGAGATTAACTAAGTATTGCCTCCCGTGGAATAACATCTAGACGGGTCGGTATGGCTGGCCAAAATGCATATTTATTTTTTAGCGGTCCATAATCTTTCGTTTATTTTCTACCTTTTCAAGATAATATGTATGCGAGGAAGCACTGTGAGAAAAATGTGATTCTCACGAGTTGTTTGTATGTAATACATATTATGCCCATGGGGTGGAGATATCTGCAAAATAATACGAAGAGATCAAAATAAAATAATGTCCAATGTAAAACAGTTTTCAATACTGACTTAACAGCTCCTTTTAAATTTAATTTAGACTCATTGTTTGATACATTTTGCCCAGAGCAAATTTTATATTAGAATACAATCTGTGCTTTGGCATCTGTCAAGCTATTAAGTCAGACTTTATGGCTCGTTCATGGACCACATCTTACGTTCACAGCTCCCTAAAGCACAGTCCACAACCGCCCCTCGCCCCCCACCCTCCTGTATGTAGGAAACTTTAGATCTTCAAGAACAGCATTTTTGTATGAATACCAATGCATTTTGACGTCTTGATTGTTTAATTCAAACATACGCTTCCATACTTCCTTCAGGGACATTGTATGACTGCTTAAAGCAATTTAACTTTAAAACTTTCTTTTTGTTTCAGGGTCAAAGAGGATTGCTTGGACCAAGAGGATCGCCCGGCCCTAGTGGACAACCTGTATGTATTGTTTTAGGGCACACTTGAGAACTTTTTGATTTAATATTCTATTAAACATTTTGTCTAACTAATGCTTTTGTTTTTATGTCTTTTATTATAGGGTGTCGCTGGAGTAGATGGCCAACCCGGACCAAAAGGAAACATGGCACGTAGAAGAAAAATAAAAACATATAAGTGTACTACATAAATTGCGTTCATTTAGAGGCTGACATTTGATCAAATTTGCTCAGGGCTGAGATAGAATGTAGTGCTGTGTCGCGCGAAAGGTACTCATAATATTTTTCGTGCAGGAAGGAATGCCTTCATGCAGAGAAACTATTCTTAGAGGTCTTCGAGGCTTATTGCTCTTTTTATGTGTGCCGCACAATGCAGCACACATGCAAAGAGGAAGTAACTAGGAGAAATAAAGATATTTATCCTCGTTACGCCATCCTCGGGACGGCGCACTATTCTGGCCAAAGACCCATGTTTACTGACTTCAGTAAATATGGGTTTGCATCAGAATACATGGGTGGATGCACAGGATCACCCATGCTCCACCCATGAATCGTCTCCATGGCGCAAGGTATTTCATTGCAGTGCTATGTTGTGCTACTTTTTTTTTTTGTGCAAATCCATGCAAAGTCACACATATTGGGCTTTGTGTGGCTTAGTAAATATCAAAATGAATTTTGCATCAGGGATGCGCCCCAAAAAAAAAAACGTAATCCAGACGCAAAATCTTAGCAAATTTGGGCCTACTTGTCTCTTTTTTTATAGTCTAAGAAGGGTTTATCACTACACACTACAAAGCTCATTTGTGGTGAGCACACATCAACTTTTGTGGGGTGAAAAAAACACATCACCATGCAAATTTGATTGATAGTTCAGTTTTTGTTGCTTTGTGTAGTGAGAGAGGTGGAGAAGAGCATAGTAAATAAATCTGAGCCAAAGTGTCGTGCGTGAAGCTCTGTGCCCAGTTCAGGAAGAGACAACTGATGATTCATTATTGTTCCCTTAATGTGATGCATTCTGGAACTACAATGCACTCAAATATTCAACATCTATAGCAATGAAGTGCTTCTTCTCCATAGATCCGACAAACGTAAGCACTTTAGACGGTTGGAAATCTAAATTTAAGTGTAGTAGGCCTGACATGTGAAACTTCTGTATTTTGGGAGATATGTGTCCAATAATATGCCTGTTTTTTCACCCTAGGGTCCTCAAGGTGAACCTGGGCCCTCTGGCCAACAAGGAATTCCAGGCCCACAAGTAAGATTAAACCTTTTTGCTTCTCTAACCATAAAAAGTATGGGTTATTTTACTTGGTACATGTGTGCACAATTAGTAACGAAATTCAAGTTTAATTAATAAAATACAAGCTTGAAGATACCTCCGTATGTTCGTGGTTCTCATTACTAGAATTTATTAGATCCAGAAGAGGGTACAATATTGATCACACCCAAGTAAATCCAACACTGCAGGGGTCGGAATTAGGGGGTAGGTGAAATGCCCTTTTTCCCAAAGTAAGCAGATGCAAGGTATTGCGTTGTTTTCACATCCACCTCTCTCGGGATGGAAAGAGGGAGGAATACAGAAGATATCCACTGCAAAAAAAGGATTCTTCATTCAGGGCATTGAAGAGTGCAAGAATCGAGGAATTCTTGTGCAGCCCAGCACCGCCACAGACAGGCCCTTGAAATGAACATAATAGCAATCACAATATGTTCACTTCAATGTCTGTCCTTAGACACTGGTCTTCATCAGTGGCGTAGCTAGAACTTCAGCCGCCCATGGCGATCCCTGCGTTTGCTGCCCGCAGCGCCTGCATAGAATACCAGGGGGATGGGGGGCTGCTGGGGATTCCTGCCTTTGCTGCCCCGCGACGGCCGCAGGTAAGAGCAGTGGGCGTGGGAGGCCGCCGCGCTCTCCCCCCGCTATGCCACCTCTACAAAGGAACCTTTCCAGTAGGGAAACTTGAGTGTGGCACCTGCCTGACAGGGGTTTGCTGCAGGCAGGCAAGGATCACAGACTTGCCTGCTGGGGAAGTTGCCTTCCAGTAGGGAAGCTTGAGTGTGGCACCCAGTCGCGGCTCCTGAAGGGAGTGCTGCGGGGCGGTGGGGCGGGGCGGGGCGGGGGAGTGGCAGGGTGGGGGGTAGTAAACTCCGGCATACGGCCGAATGGAGGTAAGTACATAAATAAATAAATAAAACGAATTACATTGCGCGCGCCGCATCGCCATTTGGCTCCATGCAGCAGTTCAGTCCCGATTCCACTCTGTGATGAAAAAGAAAAAAACTGCCAAAATTCCTGGCTTTTGCTTCATGCGAGGGTAATTCACCCATACCTAATCTGAACTTATCCCCAGTAATGGGGAACAACATGCAGATTTTGGTACTTACTGTCTGTTTATTGCAGGACAAGAGATGTTACAGTTAGGTTTCATTGTAATTATGGAACGTGCAAGTACACTGTTGGCTGCTTTTTTAATGTATTGTTTTTTTTTCCTAACAGGGGCTTCCTGGTCCTCAAGGCTCCATTGGTCCACCTGGTGAAAAAGTAAGCTATACGTACAATGTATTCATACTGAGTGAAGTGCCCCTATGGTGTTCCGTTAATGCGCCCTCTTTGCTTTCAAATAGGGAGATGTATTTCTTACTGTAGCACAGATCAGAGAAGCACTCATGACTGTAGGATTAACAATACATGCTGCATGAAAATTTAGAAAGGCAACATTGACACCAAAAATACATTGCAGGAAGAGAAGAGTATTAAATATGATTTAGTGGAATAACACGTTTTCACATGAAAGGATTTGATTTGCCTGCCTCTTCCCCATACATATCTTCTCATTCTGCCTTTCTGTACTCATTTGGGGGCATATTATCAAGAACGGCGTTAAAATTATCGCCGCATTAGCGGCAGAAAACTGCCGCTAAAGCGGCGATAATGGGCTTGCTAATATGCCCTTGAGAATTCCAATAGAAGCCCATGTTCTGGTGTAAACATGGGCTTCTATTGGAATTCTCAAGGGCATATTATCAAGCCCATTATCGCCGCTAATTTTAACGCCGTTCTTGATAATATGCCCCTCTGTTCTTCTCTTTTCCTGTGTACTTTTCTCTTTATTCATCATCCCTATCTTCTGTTTTCCTGTGCATGTCTCTCGTCATTCATCACATTCTTGCTTTGTTAATCGTCTCTTTTCCTGTGTATTTCTCCTGCTTTCCTTCTCTTTCATTTTGTTTTTTCAATCTTTCTGTGTTTCAGTATTTTCCTTTCCTTTCTTGTGCCACCATATTTCTTTCTTTTTCCATTTCTTTTCAGTACTCAGTACATTAATAATCCATTATCCTCCATCTTCCACGGTCTTTGGGGTGAGCAGAGACGTGCTTTTTACAAACTACGTTTCAATCATCTTAGTGTTGGCGGCTTCCTTTCTGAGTAGTTCATTCCACTGCCCCTTTGAGCGCATACTTTCTTTTCCTGATGCTTCATATATTTTGGCTCCAGGGGAATACGAAGACTGAGCGCTTTTATAGCCCAGCTCTTCTTCCCTCCTGGGCGCTGCTGTAGGATGGTTAAATATGTGCCTCACATTCCTCTATCAATCATACCTTTCAGCTGTCAGTAATTATTAAAGTCAACTCTGTTTAGTTCAGCTCATGTTCACGACTGCCCAGTCCCACTTGGTTTAGATGGCGTCACTCACAAAGTATGACCCATATCTCAGAGTGTACATTTTGACAGACACACTCTTTTGCTACAACATATATATATTTTTAGAAGTTTATTCAAAGCTTTAGAGTGGATGAAATCTGTCAAAACGTGTTCATGACAGAGCGGACAAAACTTTGGTCATTCTTCTTGAAACAAAAACAAAGTTTCACTATTATTTTTGGCTTTTGTTTTCAGCAAGGAAAAGGCTACAATGCCCTGTTCTCGACCATTTCCTTGGCTTTGATAAATTTGTCCTATGTAAGGTACAGCTAAAAATGTGAAAACGGCATGACTGCCTCCAGAGGGCTCTTTCAAATGTTATTGTGTTTTTATCACCTACAGCTTTAAGGGTTAAGAAACATCAGCCTTATTCTCCCTTAGAGTTGCCTCAACTTTTCTCACTGTCACTGAAGTTACTCTGTTCCAAGAATAGGCCAATGAGAGCCCAATTCTTACAGTCATTTGTGCACCCAAGTTGAACAAATAGACTGTAGTTTACCTGTGTAAATTCACAAAATACGAGTTTTCACTCAGAAATTGATTTACTCGCATGTGATATTACAAAAGTGTGGTGACATGTTAAGCATTAGCCAATCAGTTAGGGAGAGGAGTGGGCATTTCATGGAGGGAATCCCTTGGAAAGGTAGAGCTCCCAAAATTGGTGTGGGTATAAGAGAGGGATGTTCTCTATGGGAAAGTTTTTTCTTACATAGGAATAAAGCAGCAAAAAGTTTTGAAGTGCAAATGCACATCTGAATGCATTTACACATGCATAATTTACACCTGATACATTTACATTTACGTCAATGCTTGTGCAAGCAAGGACTCTTGGGAAGCTGTGACTATCGCAACTTTACAGATATATTCATGAAACTTTTAAAGAGTTTCAAAAATACGGTTCATTTACTCAAAACTTACAAGTATAACTGTGGGAGTACATGTATCATGTCTTTCGAAAACTGGGCCCTTGAACTTTACCACGTTGAGTGAAATTTGAAACTCAAGAAAATTGCCACTGGTCACCTGCTGTAAAGTGAGGGATGGCAAGGCCAATGTATCATATCTCACACAAGGGGGGGTCTGGTCGGAGTTATAGCCACCCAATCCAAATGTACTACTCCACTATACTTAAACTCACATTATGTACAAGGGTGGGGAAAGGGGGGGAGAAGAAAAGGGACTGAGGAGCACTACTGTGTTAAGACGAGAACCCTCACTCACCCAAAGGTGACATGCTTCATCATAGAGTCCCCTCTTCATGGCCAATGTATTGAAATGGATTATATTTTGTGTTCACTAATAAGATGTACACAATAGGTCCCAATAACAATGAGAAGAAACCAGCCCACATCATCTCAGCTGGTGACAAAGGCTCTGGATTGCTTCATACATCCTCACAAAATTGACTAAACTATTAAACTTATGTATAAAAAGAAAAATGTAATATCACTGTATCTGTGATGTTACTCTCCTCTTTCCAAGATTATCAGGGCCTTCAGATTCAGAATGTGAGATCATTTCATTGATGTCATAGGGACCACTTCCAAAAGGCATTTTTGTATGTGGGTTGAATTCACATGCTCATAAAAATAATTAATTTACAAGAGTAAAGTTATGCCCTTCACAAGCTGTGAATGTACACAATTAGATGGTTTTGCTTACTCATAAAATTTGTCCAGTCTGTTGTATTTTGGCATGGGAGCAAATACGTTCCTAATGAAAGGTTAAGAGAGAAATCTTTCAGTTTGTCAGTTGTTTTCTGTGGAACTGGACCCTCTAAGCTTCCCAGAATTTCAGGCGCTTGCAGGCATGTTCTGAAGAAGATTGTCTTAGCACAACACTGGACTGTGTCCCTGGGCACAGACATTCAAGCTGGCCAGCTCACCAGTATGTCCTCCAACAGTCAAGCATGGAATATTTTCAGTAGCAAACACTCTTTTTCCTAAGATCCAGTAAAATGGGAAGTTAATCACACATGGGAGGAGTTCAAAATGTGTAAAAACGAGAATGTTGTTGGCATTTATAGTCAAACTGTTCCCTAAGTAGTGCCCACACCCACTTTATAAACTGTTTGATGCATTTCCCGCTCTGGGAAATCATCTTATGTTGTATAACAAAGTTCCTAGCAGCAAAATCCTACATGACAGAAAATAAGTCTTATTGATAAAGGAGATCAGTTGCCAAACCTTAATCCTTCATCTTAGAAATCCAGCTAGCCTCACTAATCTACATTGAAAGTCCAGTATTTACGAAATTACACACCAGGAAGATAACCTTTAAAGAAAAGGAACCAGTGAGTATGAAATGGACACACAGTTACTCGAAGGGGTGAGTGGAGAGGTATACAATGTAGAAAAATCCTAGAGCACGACGGGATGGAGGGAGAAAAGCACATCAGTGAGCTAATGTGAAGAACACAGGGGTTGGGCTGAGATGAAGCATAGAGATAGAGAGAGAGTACTTAGGAGTAAGCAGCACACATGTAAGAGGCCAACAAGGGAGAGAGCTGGAAAACATATGCACTCTCATGAGTCCTTAACCAAAAAGCAAAATGTAGTTCCCTAAAAGTGAGCATTTGAAGGACAAAAGGTAAAATGGCTGTGCAGGAGGGGATGGATAAAAACAAGATGGACAAGGAAAGCCATCACAAAATTAGCAAGGAAATGAGAGTGATAAAAAGACCACCCATTGGTAAGCAATGGGAGAGCTAAAAGCCTGTGTAAGTTCTTGGTAAGCTCACTAAGGTCTTCTTCAACCAAACAGCTAGCGCTGTCTTGTAGGATCAACCTAAAAGCAATAATCCAAAGTTAGAAAATTATTGGAGAGTGCCCTTTGCAGACAAAATTCTTATACTTAAGTTTACCATTGTTGAACTTCACAAAGTCAAAAGTGTATTTCTTGTAGTTCAACTTGTAATCTAATCAGACCCATAGATTTCTAGTGACAAGTGTAGTGACTGGACACGCACTCAGAGCTACAGTCCAGTTTAATATGTTCCCATGTTCCCATCTCAAAATTAGAAATGTGGATTATAATAATTTCAATGCGTCGACAAGTGTATTTCAACCAGTCAATTATGGACAAACAGGTCATTCCCCTTTCCAGTTGGATCTCCAGTTTTATGCCATTGGCATATCCCTGAAAATCCAGATTATGCCAAAAAAGTACTCCAGCAAGTGGATGGATAAAGATATTAAAGATAGGGGAGAAATGGAACAACGAACTGGGTGCGCCGTGTAGAAATATATAAATCTGGTGGAGTGCAGGTCGAATTTTTACCGGCTTTGCTCAATCACAGAGAAGATTATCAAATCCTAAACTTCCCTAAAATGCCTTAGAAAATGCCAAGTATTTTCACCAACAGCTTATGTCCACACATTATGAAGGTAGCTATAACATAAAATAAGTATCAACCATGGCCCTCTGTCTCAACGTATATATACCTATTTCTTACATCTGCCAGTTCATGCTCATGTCCATGACCGTGACAGATTGGCATGTATAAAGAAAGCAGATTTCCTAAAGATGATGCAAACATCATCTAGCCATGAGATTTCTATTGTCTATCCACAAACCTGTTAATTATTGTGAAGCAAGCCAAAGGGTAAAAATGTGTTGAACCCTAGGATTGTAAGTTGGGCCATTCCACATAAGTATCCACAAATGTTCTGACACTGTAGCAGCCACACCTTTACTTAGGCTCTGACTCACAATTATGCTGCACAAAGCTTTGGATACAATTAGGGGGGCGAAGACAAGTTCCGAGCATTGGCTAAAATAGTAAGAAATCCAGTGAGAAAAATCAGTTTAAACTGAAGATGATGAGGACTAATAAGAGGATTCTTGATCTATAGCTTTGCCCAGAGCAGAGTTGATTTTTGGTCCATAAAGAATAAGGTTATCCGGCTAAAACAGGTCCATGTTTTGTTGGCCTTTTCTCACACAATTGAAATGCAGCAGAACTATAAAAAGGTCCTATTAGATTTTTAAATAATTTAAACAAGGTAGCTGTGTTATTGCCAAATCCATTTTAGCAGAAGAGTAATGCTTCCAATCTTACATTATGTCTTTACTGATTTCATGCTGGATCCCTCTATATGCCACATGGTCCTCTGTCATCCCTTAATGTGGCCACCATTTGCCATGTTCCCTAAATCTTTATTCAGCAGCCTTAGTGCAGGAGAGTAGAATGTATTCCTAGTGTTTATTACTCCAAACAATGGAGCAGCCAGAAATTTGAAATACCTCCCACTGTGATCATTACCTCAAATGCCATCAGGTCATCAAAGCAATAGGCCGTGCCCAGTCTAGATAAGCTCCACTCATCCCACCTTCCATCCAACTATCTCTCCATCCTTGAAGACTTTCATGCATCCAAACATCTATCAATCTTTTCATGTTTCCATACATATATCCTTTTGCCATTCCATTACCATTCTGTCTATTCATCTTTCATCATTACTCTCTTTCGTCAATCGTTCTGTCCTTCCACTTCCACTTCCAGTTATTCATCCATCCTCCCATCCATACATCGATATTTTCTATCCATCATTCATTTCACCCTACTTTTATGGATTCACCCATCCATCCAGACTTCCATTTGTCCATCCACTCATTGATCCAGCCTTTCATCATTCCAGTACTTCTTTCACCCACCCATGCAAATATTGTTTACAACTTACAACCATTAGTCCTTTCACCCTTGCATGCATCTTTTCATGCATATTGGTCTTCTTTCTATTAAGGGTTTTCCTTTTTTTGTATATGTCATTCATTTCACTCTTCCTTCCAGCCCTCTCTCTCTCTCTCTCTCTCTCTATCTCTCAGCGTATTGTGGCCCTTATTGTATGGAGAAAATGGGCCCCCGCTGGTATTTAAATAATAAAATACAGCAACAATCAGAGTTCAGTGGACCACTTAGATCTCTGGGCCTCAGTGGCACTGCAACTTCTGCACCTATGGAAGCTATGCCTCTGCAAACTCTTTTCCTCTGTTTACCTCATAATGTCCTCGTTTGGCCTCTTTTACTCCTCTCCTCCTCTGTTCCAGTTTCCCTTACATTGTTTTTACATTGTTTTTTAAGAGCATCTGTCTGCAGTTACAGACAGACAAGGCTCGTAAATAATTATGTGTCAACATCACCCCCACTTAAGCTCTGAAAGCAGGGGTTCACTACGCCACTGACTCCAAATGTGTTTTTTTTTATTAGTAGCACCAATTGATTACAGTCTTGATCAATGAATTCTTAGGTGTAGTCAGTCAATTTTCAGACAAACCATCCTCTGCTTCCCAGGTGGCCTTCAGAGAACTGTAATATATGACACTACTTACCAATGAATACATATTTTTAAAGTGTACCGGGTGGATAATATTTTGTGCAAGACAATAGCTTTATTAACTTTGTTACTTGGATTTGTATTCTGATGTAATCAAAGCAATGTACAAATTACAAAAAGTACATGCAATGCAAATGACAAATAAAGAAATACATGGTTTGGGGGATTAGTAGGCGGTGTAGGCATCATCAAGGATAAAGAGTTTCAAGTGAGATTTAAAGTTGTAATGAAATAAATAGGAGCAAATGTCAGAGGGAGTGAATTCAAGAAATAGCAACGTGTATAATTAGTGAAAGGAGATTGGAAGCCAGAGAAAGAAGGGACCAAATATATTAGTTGATTTAATGACATTGCATTTACATAGAAAGTAAATCATAAAGAAATGGGGATCCAACAGAGGGAGGCAGTTATAGAAGAGGTGGACCATTAAACAGAAACTAACTATGGTCAATAAATGAAACAGAGAAGTGATGGATGGAATGCTTGAATTAATCTCAGCCACCAGTAATTACTCTGGGTCACATTCTGGACCATCTTTTTTTCCCACAATGGCACCTCACATTAGTCCCAGCCATATGCAAATCAGCTTTGGTCCTGCAGGAGTAGGAACAGTCCTGCTGGAACTGCCAAGCCAGTACCTCTCTGAACCAGAACACATCAACCTAAGATGGGTTTCACCTTAGTTGAGATTTTTCAGGCGGGTGCACCTTGGTTCCGGGGGCAAAGTGAGCATGGGACCCATGTCAAGGCACACCCATCATTCTTAAGGCATCGCACTGAAGTAACCAAAAAAGCAATCGATGGATGCTTGAATTACTCTCAGTAACTGGTAATTACCCAGAGCCACATAGTAGTTAAGCATTTTTTATTTTTTGCCCACAATGCCACCTCAGTTTAGACCCACCTTTATGCAAATCAGCCTTGGTCCTACTCCAATAGGAACAGTCCAGCCTGACCGGCCAAGCCAGGTCCTCTCTGACCTGGAATACAAGCAACCCAAGATCATTTTTGCGGTAGTTGGTGCTCTTTAGTCGACTAGTGGTCAATAGACAAGTAAAGAGATAATGAACAATCCGAATAAATTATTTGATGGATAATGGTAAAAAGACAAGTAAGGAGATAATGAATAATGTGAATGAAGAATTTGCTGGCACATACATTGAAGAATGGAAACATTTAAAGTTCATAGATTTGCATCTGAGATATGTAGGGTAGAGAAGAAATTTGCGTAGGAAATATGATACATTGGTCATGAGCTCCATGGAAAAAGCAGACATAACGAGTCAAACAAGTATATGGATAATATGAATAAATGTTAGGAGTATAAACAAAAACATTTACTTAAGGACAGAGTAATTATAGAACTTCGATGCAGATATGGGGATCAGCAATGCTGATAAGTAGAGTGAGGTTGAGGGCATAATTAAAATGAATAATGTTTGCAGAGACTAGCAAATCACCATGTGTTTTATGAAAATTGAAGCATAGCCACTTTGAAGTGAGCACAATGAAAATCAGACTTGAGTGGGAAGTGTAATGAGAGAAAACATCTGGAAATGAACCAGTCACTTAAGATGTTCTGACTGTAAAGTTAAGAGATAGGGTGGATAGCAGCAGCAGGGGATGGAACCAGGAAGGCCTTTGAAAAGCAGTATTGCTGATACATTACTGCAAAGTACAATTTAGAAATGTAGTCCAGTAGGCATGGTAAGATGTAGAAAGAAGGATTTATGGTACTCTAAAATGCTTCATGGATTGAGTAGGTGGATCAAAAAGGGAAAGAGCTGGAGAAAATGTTGGCTATATGTATAAGGAAAAATAAATCAGAGATACAATGGGATTTGAGGACCACAGGCAGGAGAGTGAGAATGGTATAAACATGGGCAGATGGATGTACTAACTTAAGAGTAGGAGGAAAGACCATAATGTTAAAGGTAGAAAGCAGACAATGAGAGAGGGAAAAAGAAGATAAAGTTGGCCAAGTGTGAAGGTTTGGAGAGCAAAGAGAGCAGACAAGTGCTGTCAGTAGTGGAAATACCAGATCAGAATGTAATAAGATGAAATATGAAATCACGCCAAAATAGAATCAATTATAGCAGATCATCATATTAGATTTTATTTCCTGTAAAGATTCGATTTTACATATCCTTCCCTATCTGCAACAATACATGTAAAGACTGGCCAGTTGCAAATAATGTGACCACTATATACAAATAAAGTATCCTATTTAATTCACTGCGTAGTCTGACATTCCCCTTCTGGAACTACAATATTCTTCTCCAATTCAGAAAATCCTTGTAAAATTATGTAATTTCACATTTATAATGCATACAGTGCTTTTATGTGTATTTCAGAGGACATGCCATCTTTCACTGCCGTCTCCTGAATTAGTATCGCTATTAGGGATGAAAGAACATGACCTAGGGGTTACTGTATTATGTTTCCTTTTATTGGATTCATAATTAACAACACATAGCCATTTCTAAATGTTTTTCAATATTATTATGTATTTTCAGGGTCCACACGGAAAACCTGGACTTCCTGGACTTGCCGGCTCTGATGGTCCCCCTGTAAGTAGCTTCAATGTACACAATTTGAAAGGACAACTTAGATGGCAAGTACATTCTGGGTCAGCTGTCAGTGAATATATTAATGAACCAATCCTCAATGACCATGATTAAGAGCATATCTGTATAACTTACATATCAGGAGGACATTGTGTATCGATGGGAGTGTGCCAATATGCATTCTTTTTTCCAAGAAGGTTTATGTGGATTGCTTTGCCTGGTACATTTGTTAGTAACCAAAATCTACTGTTGTGTCGGAATTGCTAATGCATTAAAGCACTCACTTATTAGGTCTAGACACCCCCCTGCCAGCGTGCATGTATCCCATGTGCCCACCCACCATTCGCTTTCCTTTCAATTATAGGCACCAAGATTTTTGTGGTGTTTGAACGCCCGGTTTGGCCTCTACGCCCTTTGTCCGGCATGCTTTCCTCACACCTCATTTTTTATTTGCTGTTGTGCCCATTGGGGGCCGCCTACGGGGGGGAGGGAGTTAGCCGCCGTCCCTCCAGGGTAAGCTGCGCCTCCCAGTCTGATTGTATATTTTTCAAACATTAAATATAGCACTTGATTAATTCATTCAAACGCAAAGCATTTAGGAAATGTCTTAATGAGCCTCCAATTAGATTTTCAGCTCGCTCCTTTTTAGATTCTTTAATTTCATTTTAATAACCTTGTACACATGTTAGTCATGATTTATACTTCAAACGTATTTCAATAATTTCCAGGAACAACGTGGCACTAAACATGTGTACAGTCGGGCAGTTAGAGGACCCAGTGCAGCATATTTCCAGTTTGGTTTGAGTATGTAAAGCAGGCATTGATTGTTGTTGTGTCCCTGACATTAGGTTTTCCAAGGAACATCATGGGTCTCCCAACAGGGGCGTAGCTTGGTCAGTAAGATTGGGGGAGGGGGGAGGGGGGGAGTTTCAGATTTCCCAACAATCACTCTAGATGAAATACATTATACGAGAAGCAGAACAGGAAGTAAGGAGCAGTAGGACAGGAGAGAAGTGCGGCTTGTGAGGGGTTCTGAAAGCTCAATATTTTGCAAAATGACCATTTTTAAGACCTTTGAAACAGAGACAAGAGAGTGTGTTTGTGTGTGTGTGTGCGTGTGTTTGTCTGCGTGTATGTAAAAATCCCAAGTGAAATCTACAAACACCTCACCATACCAGCCTTAAAGCACCTGTACCCAACTATTTACTATAGAATATATTTATTAGGGTAGTGTAACACCCAAAATACCCCCCTTGAAGATACGCCCCTGTTTACCAAAACTACAAATGTGTGGCTTCAGTTACATGTTCTACTGTACTTAACGTCGGCATGAAAGGCCTCATCTGAATTTGATTAAAACAGGGGCACTTGGTACACTGTGAAATACTCATTGAGTTTATCCTGTCATGGAATAAACATACAGTCACTCGCTCATCGAGCCAGTGCAAATAAAACGGCCATCACTTAGACATAGATTTAAACAAAAGCATTTCCTTTCTACAAAAAATGTATTCCAAGTTGAAATCTATTTCGAAGGGAATTCTTCCTTGCATAAAAAAGATGGGAAGTGGGAGGAGCATATAGAAGCAGGAAGAGGAATGCAACCAAACACAGGAAGGGTAGATCTCAAACTGGGCCAGCGGGGGCATCCACAAGGACAGAAAATATAATGAGACGATTCATTTCTACTAGTAAAATAAAGACAAACAAGGTTGAACCCTGACATTGTGATTGCATCCTCAGTAGAGGCTGTGTGAATGAAGGCGATTGACTGTGAGGCCTTTTTGTAGGTGGGGGCAAGAGGAGGAGCTAGTGTTTCATCTGTTTCTAATTCCACTCTTTCTTCGTGTGTGCACTGAGTATTACCTACTCTATATCTGTGTACAGGCTTCACAGCTCAGATTTGATTCCTGACAGGCCCATGCAGCTTTTCATCCTTATATGGTCGATACGGTTCTTGGGTTAGGGTTCCCACTTAAATATTTTGCCCTGGGCACCAGCAAAGCTTAGTGACAGCACTGTCAATGAGCAACCCGTTAAGCAAGGATTCAAGAAAATGTAAAAGTCAATGATACAAGGATAGATTTTGAATGCATGCATATGTAAACTGGCAGATGAGCGAATAACTCGTAAGGTCAGTAGTCATTGTCGTCATGAAGATATAGGGAACATTAAAGCAGAACAGACTTCTTCGAAGTGTATATTGTTTTCGCACTGGTGATATTTGTCTTGAAAAGAGCAAGAGAGTAGGAAATGGTTATGATTATGGAGCCCCCAAAATTATTGAATCTTCACATTTTGCACAAAATCTGCTGATCGGCTGCTGAAAATAAGTTTTTAAACCATCGGCCGTTTCCTTCAGGATTATTAGTGTTTCTTCCTTCTCACGGAACTTTAATGCAACAGTTTACAATATACAGAGGATGTCAGTGTTTTTCAGTGTTTCAAGACTGAAGTGAAGCCCAGATTCCTAATTTCCTCATTTTAGTTGCAAAACAGACTGGGTGGTTTCATGTTTTGTGTGCAAAGCTAGTTAGCCGTATTTGCAAAAGAGGGGATACTTTTTGCCTCCCCTCATGCAGGCAGATATGAAAGGAAACAATATTCAGAACAAATGAACATAAATAGTTAACATGAATACTTTTACAAGCGTTCCTTTATGGATTCTAATTTAATTTATTTTGGGAAATGTACACTTTTTTCCCCAATCATAACATTTTAAATGCCTGTTAGATTACAAGGCGTGCATTAATTGAAGAAAATTCCAATGTGATGAAATGGGAAGTCAGTGGGAGCATTTCTCTCATGGGTCATCATGTATTTGTGCACATCACCTGAAAGTATGTACTAACAGGTAGCTGTTCAACAGTGTGTGTGTGCTCTTTGATTAAGGAGTAGGTTGTAACAAAAATGCCTGCCAGCAGTGCTTCTTGAATTAAATGCATTGAACAAAATAAGATATCATTTTCAGTGAAGGGAGGTAAGAAAGGATGGTCAAACACGAATCTAGCCAATCATAGAGTTGTCTCTCACCCTGCTTAGCCACATTTTAATGCCTTAGTATCAATGCTGACATGTAGCAGGAATTGACAGGTGACTTCAAATTGGTCAACATTGTGACGAGAAAATCATGGCTTACAGTCTCAAGATGATAAATAATAAATATGTATTTCCTACTTACTTCTACCTGGTGTGACATACAAAAGTATGTGCTTGCACATGAGGTCAAAGTACTGCAATGTGTTTTTTCCAACATTAGAATAACTGAGGATGGCAGTCACAAATGAGAAGTAAAACCAATGTAACGCCCATCAGTCAATAAAGGGGTACCAATAAGGGATCCTAGCTATGTCCTGTTATGGGTACAGGTACCATCGACCCCCACTACTCTACTATGGAAGATATGTTCAATCGAACATTGAGTCACCCATATTTCACATTCGGATTGCCTGAATGATTATGTAAGGACACCAGGGGATCAAAAAGACTTTCTTAGATAATTTAGCAATATATTCATTTATGTATTTATTTATTTAATGTTTATTCAGCTTTGTATGTATAACAATACAATTTTGCTCATAAATGTTTTACAATGACGACGAAGATGGAACATAGAAATCGTAGTGTGGTTTACATAGACTCCAAGAAGAAAAATGCTACATTATGGATTTATTGCAACATGTATGTGGGTACCACTGGCGTAGACATACACACAAGACGAGTAAATGCATTTCTACAGATACTTAAGCATGTGGGCATAAACTATACATATTTACATCATCATGAGTAGTGGTGAAGAGTACATTCCCCTCTTTCAAGTTGCCATAGATACATTTTTAGGATAGTATTGGACTTTTTAAGAGAGGCAGTAGCCCTCATGCTTGGTGGTGGGGAGTTGCAGTGAACAGGTCCTAGTTGCAAGAAGGGCTGGAACTTAGAGGCAGGGAAGGTTAGTTTGGGATTGACAAGGTTATGATAAGTTGATCCAACTTGAAGGTTATGGTTATTTGATCTAAGATTATGAGTTGGTGTTTAGCAAGTAAGAATGTCTGAGAGGCAATTATTTGAAAAGATGTTTAACAGGTGGACTAGGCATTTAACCCCCTTGTAAATGCTCTTGGTGGGGTTTTTATATTTAACAGTGATATTTCAAGATGGCATCTTAGCATTGTCAACATTAAGTCCAAAGATCTGGAGCACACTTGTTGGGCATGCTACATACACTTGTTTTAAATAATCTGTCGTATGAGAGCTCCAATGCCTCAAGAAATTCTAACAATCTTTGCAACCATGCTTTCTCGGCTGATTGTTGAAGGAATGGAAGTGGTAATACGTATGACGCAGAATACATTAAGAAATGGTATTCCTACTTTCTGTCTCTCTTTATAAATGATGTATAAAATATATACCAAAAGTAGTGTGTTTTCATTGCACCGCCGAACCAATATTTTTGCTTTTGCCTTCAGGTATTTTGTTGTGTCAGTTTATTTGCTTGGTTATGTTCTAATTTCTATCTTATCTTGTAATTGCCAACTTTGCCCATTTGCATGCTTCTCCAGGACGTGCTTAGACAGTGCAGAGCATGACTTTCCACACAGTGTACAAGAAAAGTTTTTTTGTTGTGGATCAAATGTCACTCTATAAGCATGTGTTCTTCTGGTAATTATCACATAATGATCTCATGTTTTAATGTGTTTCTTGGCTTAGGGTCATCCTGGAAAAGAAGGTCCGTCTGGCGAGAAAGGTGCCCAGGTGAGCTTAAGACCAGTTAGCTCCAATCGGGCAACATGCAGTGGAATTCCTATTATATGTTGATACAAGAACTGAATAATTCATCTGCGCTATGGCACATTTTGAACAGTTTGAACTCCACATTATAACCTTCTAGCTCGTTGTGAAGGGATATACCAGTTGTTAGAGGCCCTGAATGCAAGTTATAGGTCCAAGCATCAGCGGAGGTCCTGTAACAAGAGAGAGGGCCATTAACAACCAGTACCAATCAAGGCAGAAGGTCTATTAGGCTACTAGAACATTTCATCCAATGAGGGTAGAATGTTCTAAATTAAAAAGGGAGAGACACATAGACAAACATTGGAATGTTAGAGCAGAAGTCCTGTACCAGTGATTATTAGCCCTGAGCTACTCTGTTATCTTCAATGGAGCTTTCAACATTCCAAAGTTCTAATATAGCTTTAAAGCCCAGTGTAGCGGGCTATACCAGCCAATAAAGGCCCTCTCCACCGTTGAAGGCCCAAGCAGAAAAACGTGGCACTTTAAAGAGGGGGAGGGCCTTTAATGGCCGGTATAGCCCAACTAGGGTGGGATATAAAGCTATTAGAACATTCCGCCCCATCAGGGCAGAATGTTTAAATTAGTAGAACAAAGGCCTCTTGGAGCCAGAGCAGGTTAAAATCCCCTCAGGCTTCATAAGGCCTTTGTTCACAGCTGTTGCTGTGAATATTCTACAGCTAACAGCCATGCGCAGGGCCACGGCTTTTAGCTTTTGAACATTCACAGCAAGAGCTGTGAAAAGGCGCTGAAGTCAGCCCTTGGTTCTCCCCGGCTTGGCTGAACTGCATTTTTGTAGTTCAGCCAAGCCAGGGAGACCCAGGAGATGAGCAGCATTGCCCCTCCCTCCTTCCGAAGCTTAAGTGACTCTGAGATAGGGAGGAGGGAGGGAAAAGGCTCCACCGTGTCCTGCAGCACAGCCTCTGCCATTCGCTTCCCCCTGCCCACTCCATGTATTTTGGAGATACAGGGAAAGAGAAAGGCAGAGGCTGTTTATTAGAACATTGAAATGTTGAGTGCAGCAGGCCTACACCGGTTCATATCGGCCACTGCTGCTCCATTGTCTTCAATGGAGCTCTCAACATTTCAAGTTCTAATATTACATATTCCATTTATTCAAAGAATATATACACCTGACCATTGTAGTTGTTGATTGAAGGTTTGAAAAAGAGTAAAGCAATTTTTTATTGAAGCATTAATGCAGCTTGTTTGAACTTATAGTGATTCAGAAAGATAGCCTAACACTTCTATAGATTAGCGATTTCACAGTTCCTGCTAGCTGCCCTTCTTGAGTTGCTTATTACAAATGAGGGTGTCATGGAACGCATCCAGCAGGTACATGTGATGGGTTGGATACACTCGACAAATTGAATTCTATGACAAAGAATTTCCTTCCAGTCATTAAAGTGTGCACGCATAATTAAAGTTCCCGATTTCAAAATGCAGACAACTCTCTTTGAAGTTTAAATTGCTTGTCTATATACTCCAAGGGAAATCCACTTACCATCCACGTTCATGCGCATGTACATGAGATAACCTGTCCTCAGAGAGGCTTCTGTTAAGCATTTTGTATGGCACTTAATGTAAGTACCACACGCAGTAAGCAAAATTGAACTGAACTAATGCCTCATACTTGTAAAAGCTATGATATATATCAATATGGCACATGACAGAGAAGTCACATACATGAAGTTCATTTATGTTAGGGGCGTCCAACATAGGTTTAGTAGGGCCAAATCTGTAGCAGCTATTCAGCATAAACATGTAAATTAGTTGAGATTCATTATGCAGTTTGAGTGGATACAGTAAAAATATGGCATAGATACTATGGTTCTCCTAAATGTACATTGGTCTCATGTTTTATATATATAACAAACAGATGACACGTTTTGACCACAACGGGTCTTGGTCACATGACGCAAGGTCTGACTCGTGACTTTTTCTGCGCCAGGACCTGTGGTGTATATTAACTCCCTTGTACCTGACATGGTTAAAGGCATATTACACTGGCTAAATGCACATATTAAATGCAATACATTATAATTTGCATATAAATATAACTTCCCATGTTAACTTTCTAAATAGCATCATTAATCAATGTACAAATGAACCTTTATGTCTTTCTTATCAATGAAGGGTGAAAGTATACACCACAGCGCCTGGCGCAGGCTCTTTTGTTTATAACTATAACGTCCCTGTCAAATGTGTTTTTTCAGTGAATTTCTAAGTTTTTTTAAATTCTATTTCCGAACTATAACGTCCCTGTAACCTGTGGTTTTTTCAGTGAATTTCAAAGGTTTTTTTATTTTTATTTCCTAATTGTAACCTGTAACCTTTGAGAGTGTGTATGTGAGTGTTTGTGTGGGTCTTTGAGTGGGTCTCTGAATGTCTGTGTGGGTCTGAGAGTGTGTGAGTGGTTCTGTGAGCGAGTGAATCAGTGACTGTGTGAGTCTGTGAGTTGGTGCATGAGCCTCTGAACGGGTCTGTTAGCGGGTGCATGAGTCTCTGTGTGGGTCTGTGAGTGGGCACATGAGTGGATGGGTGTGTGAGTGGGTGTGTTACTGTCAGAGTGGGTCTGTGAGTGGGTGTGCCAGTGTCTGGGTGGTACTCTGAGTGGGTGCATGAGCATTCAGTGAATTGCTCTTCTTTGAAAAACATAAGGCCCTGTGACCAACACACCTGGTATTCATGGCCGAAGGATGTGTGCAGCAAGGGTTGGCTTTACTTATGGTAATAAAATATTTCTTTGTGTTAAAATAACCCTAGAAATTCACTGAAAAAACAGAGGTTTTTGAGATGTCATTAGTCATGTCACAAATGATGTCGTAGAACATGTCATGAGCAATGAAGCTCTGCTAACTATACCTGGTGAATTTCTGCATTTTTTACTTCAAAACGTTAATGTTGTAACTGACACATTCACCTAAATATAATGTTACTTTAACCTTTGTTTTTGTCAGTGAATTTTCAATTTTTTTTATTAACAAAAACATATTTTTCTCACCTAACTACTTGAACCTCTGTTTATATATATATAGATAGATAGATAGATAGATAGATAAATAGACAGATAGATAGATAGATATCATGCACCCTCTTTAGCAGGAAAGGTTTGAATGGGCCATGCAGTTTTCTGATCTATGCATGACTGTAGATAATCGATAAGGCCTCACGTGTGCCTCTGGGTTAATGAATAAAGACCAGCATGGAACGTCATTTCAGGAGCTAACTACCTAATGGTCCTTATTGGTGCTTCATAAACCCAGACAGAAGCACTTGTTCCTATTATAAATTATTCTTTAATAGTCAAAATTTGAGACTTATAATGGGCAACACAAACATGTAGTTTACATAAAAACAATAATTTTGGAGCTGAATAGCAAGTTCTATATAGCAATTTTCTGCTCGAAAGGGTTATGTCAACCATTTAATAAGGCTGTGTTAGACTTACATATACCTTTCCTTAAATATACATTTTTTCTGTTTTACATTGAATAGTGGCACTGGGGAATTCATGCCCCTTTCAGAGAACGCATTGCTATCCTTCTGTCCTGTCGACCAGTGCTTCCAACGATGTTATATTCCTTCATGGCAATTTTATGTTGCGCCTATAATCTTGAAAGAATAATATCACAGTTTTGCAGGAAGAACACCACTGACCTATTTAGCCTCATATAGACATTTTATTTTGATACATCCTTTCATAGAAGCATTCCATCATAGTTCTATCCAAAAACAGTTCAAATGTCATGCAACCGCGCCACTGTGTAACCACTTGCACTGTCTAGGTTTTCTAAGAAACTGCTGAGTTGTCCCACCACAATGAGTTTTTATCCCTATGCTGGCTCTTCGGGAATCGTTTTCTGTGGTTCAGGTTTTGAATGACGATTGCACGTAGGCATTCATTTCCATGGGTATCTTTAAGTTGCAGCAGCTATTTTGCTATGCTGGCATTCCGCCAAGGACAATGTGTAACGATTGTCGGTCAGTTTTTTATGCTATAAGGCTTATGTCCGCAAGAGATGTCAGCAGGATGAAAATGGATGTAAGCTTGCCTGGGTCTGACAGAAATGGCGCTTTTACCTTATGGTGTGTGGTTTTTGTTTTATTTGTAGGGGCCTTCAGGTCCGCAAGGTCCGATCGGATATCCTGGCCCTCGCGGGGTGAAGGTGAGCATTAAACAATATTCAGACATTATTAATCATTCTCGTATCTTACTATGACAAACATTGCCATCTTTCTGTGTGTATGTAGGGCGCCGATGGGGTCCGTGGTCTCAAAGGCGGCAAAGGTGAAAAGGTAAGCGCGTCATCGTTTGCTCGTCAGTTTGTCTAGAATTGCTCTCTTTAAACAGTGATGCATTGGTTTGTGTTTTAGAGTGGCCTTATGTTTTTTACCCTTGTTGTGCTCTGTCTCTGTCTTTCTTTTCCCATGGCAACTAAATTCTGACACAGCGATGAGAAGCAGACTAAGGCACTCCACCCACTTCCTCTGCTTTTTCATCCGTGAAAATCTGTCTCCTGAACTTGGAGATTGCAGGTGATTCCCTGGGCCTTTCCCCTCCCAGTTCATTTGTGCTGTTAGCGCCAGTTCTTAAAGTCAAATTAGGACTCGCCTGGAGGCAAAAACAGTGAAGAAATCAAGCTGAGATTTCCTTCAGTATGTTTCATTTGTGGCAGGCATAGTTTTGTTTAAGAATTGCTATGCTTTACCAATTGTGTACATACCACATTGGTAAAATCACAACGACTGCAGTAAATATGTTATTTTGGAAACATTTATGACGTTTATGTTTTTGGAACAGCTAACGCAGCTAACACAACTTTGCTCTGGAAATTCTAGCCAGAACATCTTTTTTTTCTCATTTTGCATAGTACGTTTCAGCATAGAACAGTACAATGTCGATTAGGGATGCACATTTATTTTTATAACACAGGCATTATCTTGTGTCAATCCTGATTATTTGATTTTTGTATTTCGCATAATTTCTAGGTTTCGTATACTGTTTGAGTAATTTTCACTGTTGGATACATACCAGCAGGCATATTTACTTAACTATTAATATTTCACGCAAAGTGGGGAAGCGAGGGGACTTGCTGTGAGCTTTGGGTGAAAAGGAGAGCAGAAATTCTCTATATTTACAAAGATATGGAGCTTTTCTGCTTTCTCCTTGTGTTGGTGCACTGTGTGCTGCCTAGTGCCAACCATTGTGGAAGGGTGCCTGCGTTACCGGCAGGATTGTTTTTGTGCGGGAAGGTATACCTTCCTGCACAAAAGCAATCCAAAGAGGCATATCATATCCCTCGTTCTATTCTGCTGCACAATGCAGCACACAAGAAAAGAGGAAGTAACAAGGAGATATAAAAATATTTCTCCTCGTTACGTCTCTGTCAGATAGGTGCACCATTCGGTGCAAACCCAGGTTTACAAGTCTTTGTAACTCTGGGTTAGAGTCAAAATGCATGAGTGGATGCATGGGAACGACCATGCTCTACCAATGTATTGCCTACCCAATGCTAAGTAATGCAAGGTGTTGCATTACTTTGTATTTACTAAACCACGCAAATCCATGCAAAATGGCTTTCCGTCACTTAGTAAATTATGCTGTAAAGAATTTTGCGCTGGGGCTGCACCACAAAAGTGACCACCCCCAGTGTAAAATCATAGCAAATCGGGGCCTTTATTTGAACCAAAATTACCTTTAAGGACACTGTGAAACTGGACGTGTGTTGGATGTTTTCTGCAGCTGCATGTTCTGCACTAGCATCATTCATTGGATTAATTTAGAAGGTTTATGGACAATACATTTCGCTGGTGTCTCACTTGCCTTTCGAATGAAAGGCATGATGTCCTTACAATTTCAAGGAGATGAATGCTTAAGCAAAATTCACACTTTTCCTGTAAGTCTCACAGGAATTATGTACTTTAATGCATAAAAAGGCTTATTAAATAATACATGTGACACAGCATTCAGATGATATTAGTGCCTGAAAGTGGAGGATAAAGAGAAGTTCAATCAACCACAAGCCCAAAGTAAATGAGGAATATTTTAAACAATTAGGGCACCAAAACCCATTCCTTAGAAATTTCTGAATAGTAATGAACCTTAATAAGTTGCAAATTGTGAAATGTAAGTCCATGTACCTTTAGCTGCATTTGAGAACATATAGTTTTCTTGCATTCCCATGTTCAGCATTATAGACCACAGCAGCAAACAATTTATGAAAATCAAAGGCTAAAATCAACAAACAACTACATATAAGGGGCGTATCTCAGACCAACAAGGTACAGCTAAAGCATTATTGAGTGTAGGAACTCCAGTGCTAAAGTCAGTTTAAAAAAGTTTGATTATATAATTAGCTCAACACAAGATATTACATTTTTTACTGGAATTTGAGTAAAATCCTTTGCTGGTGGATTTATCATGGGAAGCAAACAATTTTTTTTGAGTCCAGTGTCAATGGGAACTGTTTCTGAGCTCTGCCAAATCTCTAAGGCATTAATACTGTCAATCCCATTCCTGAATTCCTCACTGCATTTGCTGCTTCAAATGCTTTGGCTGGGGTGTAGAACCAAGGATTTTGATTTATCAAGATGCCAGGTGAAGTGAAAATACCAATCCTAAGAAGGGGGAGGTAGAGGTCAGAAAAATCAGAGGACTCAGCCTCCTATACATACTGTAATAACCAAAGAGAGTCTGCCCGTTTGATTGGCTATATTTCCACTCGTTCTATTAGGTAGAAAACAGAAAGTTTTTTTAAAATAACCCTCAACCGCCAGGGTTTCCCTTAGTGTCATGCTTCATCATAGGGTTCTTCCGGTCCCACTGCGGAACAGGGCGTGCTGCAACCTACGAGTACGTGGGAGCACTTTGATCATATACTATGAAGAATGGGGAGGTATAAGAGTGGGAGGGTCTTATCTAGTAAGAAAAAAGGTTAAAAATACCTGGGGGTAAGAAGTGATATTGAGCTTTCACACTAGGGTACATTTTTGGGAAAATCTATTTGTTTGTACAAGCTGAAAACACGTGTGACCCTTTTCTCTGGTACCTAATGCAATCACTGGTTAATGAACAGAATATGTAGCAGATGGACTGTGTATTCTTCCTTAAGGAAAAGAAGAAGATTCTCCTGCATGTTTAAAAAAAAAAATTGGGATACTGTTAAAAATTGGGTCTCTAGTTGGCAGAGGTTTGCACCCTGTCCAAGTAGGAACCACAAACCTAATCAGGGTAAGCTAGATACTCACTTTAAATTAACCTGTGTTCACCCTCTGTTAGATTGGCATACACACACAGTAACACAATCAAAACACCACAAAAAGACTCTACACAGGTTAAAAAAAATAGAATATTTATCTGAGTAAAATAAGACCAAAACAACAAAAATCCAATAAGTAGAAGTCAAGATATGATTTTCTAAAGAATAAACCAAAATGGGTGACTAGAAGTCAAAAGTTTACTTGAGGTCGGAAGTGACCGGTACACATCCAAAGTTCAGGCCGACCATTATGGAAGGCAGGCCGGCTACAAGACCCAGATAGATCCCACTGAAGAAATACCTTGACTGAAGCAAGTGTTGATGCTGAGAGCCTACTGTGTCGTCATCGAGCTGCGCAAAGGGGTTCCGCAAAATCATCAAGCTCCGTTGAAGTGAATACAATGCATCATCATCGAGGCACGCAGAGTGTCGTCGTCAAACCGCACAGGCTGTGGAACCACTGTCCTCAAGTGGCCACTGCATCGGTGTCGAAGGGCCATGAGCAAAATTTCTCACGCAGTCATGGCAGTGTGTCGATTTTTGCAGAAATCAGCTGAGAACCCACTTTTGAGACCCAGGACTGGAAGGGGCACTTCAGGTAAGGGTAACACTCACAGATGGCAGATTCCAGCAGTACCAGTAGCATAGCAGGAAGTCTTTTGTATCCTTCATACTTCAGAAAACAGGAGGAATGCCAGCAAGCCCTGGTGTCACTCTGGGTTCAAGTGAGATAGGTCCAGTCTTTGCCCTCAGCAGGGCAGAGATCAGCAGCAAGCAAAGCAGCTCAGCAAAGCACAGAAGCAGTTCCTCAGAACAGTCAGTCAAGGCAACGTGGCAATCCTTACAGCACAGCAGTCTTTATTCCAGCAGAGTTCTTCCCAAGTCCAGTAATGTATGGATTTGGTAGGGTCAGAGCCCCAGTATTTATACCCAAAAGTGCCCTTGATGTAGAGGGTGGCTTCAAAGGAGCTCTTTGAAGTGCACAAAGATCCCTTTCAAACCAGTTCTGTCTTCAAGGCTAACTGTGGGGGGGTGAATCAGTGTTTTGTGTGTGGACAGGACACTACCTATTGAAGTGTAAGTGTCAGCCCCTCCCATTCCTTTCTGCTCAGGAAGACCCATCAGAATGCAGATGAATGCAGATGATTGCTCAGAATGCAGATAAACCTCACCTTCCTGTGTTTGTGGCTGTCTAGAGGGAATGCACAAAGTTTAGCTCTCACCCAGCCCAAACGTGTACTGGAGACAGCCTGCAGGCACATAGAGCAAAGTTTAAAGCAGAGAAATGTCCACGTTCTAAAAGTGGCATTTCTAAAATAATAATGTCAAATCCAACTTTACTAATAAAGAGGATTTGTTATTATCATTCCAAAGATATGAAACATGATTTAGCTATATCTTTCTAATCAGAAATTACATCTTAAAAGTATGGAAAGGAATTTCCAATGCTAGCTTAGGAGAGGAGTAGGCCTCACAGTAGCTACCAAGCATTGGTAAATGCAATAGGTTTCGCCCATGTGATTAATACGAAGTTTTTGTTGTTGTAAGTTTTAGCTTGGTGAGTAGTTGTGTAATATAAGTTACTGAAACTACCTAAAAGGGTTAGTACTTGTTTAATTAGAAAGGCAATACATTGTGCAGTAATTAGTGGTAATATAAGCACAGATATTAGTTGAAGGTCAGAGGATTTAACTAAAATGAAATGCAGTCCACAACATTCTCCAAATAAGAATATGGTTATGGTTTAGGAGGTAAAAAGGGGCACCATAGACACTGCAAGAAGACAAGTTAAAAGGCGTCGTAGAAAAACAAAATCTTACAGCTCACAAGCATGCTTGAAATAAGTGCTGAGACGAGGAGATTCAATTAACAGCATTGGACAAACCCCAAAATTGTCACCGAAATGCACTTAAATCATATGCAGTCTTAATGAAATAGTTCTTTAAGACATGACAGATTTGTCCTGAGTGCGGAAGGAACTTTTATGTTTTAAGTGCTATCACCGACACAACAAATAAGCAACACAAAGGAGGGTGAGACCATTTCCTTTTTTGTAGGAAGTACACCTGTACACTGGTGTAGACCTAATTCTCGCCATACTCTAACAACAATGAATATCAGTGGCAGTTCTTCATTCCTGTACTCCAAATAGACTTTTGCAATACATTCTTTATTAGTTGCAATTGAAATCAACTGACATTCTTTTAAAAACAACATTGGTAGGTATAATATGTTTAACATTTATTAAAACGCAATTTTTATGGCCTGTATAAAAAGCATTGGTAGCTGGTTAAACGTATGGAATCACAGTTGTGAGTTTTCATTCTCCTTGTCAATTTATGAATGACTGTGTTTCTATTCCTCTCTCAAATGCATACAAGGATAGAAATGCACACGGAAACAAAAACTGAATTTACACTGGTAAAAATTGAAGGGGTGAAAAAAAAATATTTGGGATGTTAGAATCCCCCGCTCTTAAGTCACGGAGTTGTAAACTCAATTGTCACGATCATATGCCATATTACTATATCATGAATTGCAAATTAATGAAGTATGAGAGTGTGTAATGTCCCAGCAAAAAAAGTACCCAGCATTCAAACAATGAACTGTGGGAGAAGAAGCATATAAAATGATTATTGTTTAACAATAATTTTTTAGATCTTCCGAGCTCTCATTTTAATTTATTTTATTTGTAAAAGATGCTAAAGAGTCTATGTTGTAGTTTCACATATATTTAACAATTATTTTCTCAGTGCTTTTTATAAATTGTTTATTGCACTCTGTTTGACACACTTGCAGAAATTTAGAGATGCAATACATGCACACTTCAAAAAGATGGAACCAAGAAAACAAGTTTGTTGAGCTTCACATTAAAATACCAAAACATTATATTACCAGTCTCTAAAGGAGAAACGATTTATTGATTTTAATAAGAAGTGCAGAATTATCCATTTGCCTACTGCAGCAGCAGTAGTTTGTTTGAGAAAGCTGTAGTTTTCACTCTTTCCTGCTGTCGGTTGCTGTTTTTTTAATTGGGGACAAGTGGATTAAGGAAGATAAGAAACGCAATTTCCAGAACAATAGTCAATATGAAAGTTTCACTTTGTTCTAATAACTTTCTGCTGGTTTAGCCATAAGCGGAGAGAATCACTGATCTTTAGCTTGGAAGCACAGCATCAGCCTCGAGATTAGAGTACATACAATTGCTCCTGTGGTGTTGGTGTTGGTAGAACCACATGTGAATCTCTGCATTCCGGCGTGCACTGGGCTCACTTTGCACTACAGAAGCTTGATTGCGCCCAGCTAGGAACAGCGTGAAGAGCGTCTGCATGAACAGAGGCAGCACATGGTTGAGGGGCTATAGTTACCCACAGATGTCTTCCATAGCATGCACATAGTGCCTTGTAACAGATGTCTGAGCGTTACATAACCTTTTTGGAGATTTGTATGCATATATCGAGGCGGCATTGGTAGAGCATGCAGAAATAGTGCTGACTGAATAAATTACAAGCAAATTGTATTTCTGATTGGGAGGAAGGCGGGATGGGGTTTGGGTGAAACAACAGGCGAGCATTTCGGCGTGCGACGGGCTCACTTTGTACTGCAGAGGCTTGATTATGCCAAGCTAGGAACAACGTGAAGCGTGTCTGCATGAACAGAGGCAGCACACAGGTGAGGGGCTGTAGTTACCTGCAGATGTCTTCCATTGCACGCACATAGTGCCTTGTTACAGATGTCAGAGCTCTACATAAACTTTTTGTAGAATTCTATGAATATTTCGAGGCAGCATAGTTAGAGCAATTGGAAATAGTGCTGATTGAAGAAATCACAAGCAAATTGTATTTCTGATCAGGAGGAAGGCGGGGCTGGGGTTTGGGTGAAACAACAGTGAGCATTCTGGTGTGCGCCGGGCTTACTTTGCACTACAGAGGGTCGATTACCTCCAGCTAGGAACAGCATGAAGAGTGTCTGCATGAACAGAAGCAGCGCACAGGTGAGGGACTGTAGTTACCAGCAGATGTCTTCCATAGCACGCACATAGTGCTATGTTACAGATGTCTGTGCGCTTCATAACGTTTTCAGAGAATTGTATACATATATCGAGGCAGCATTGGTAGAGCATGTGTAGAGGTGCTGATTGAATAAATCACAAGCAAATTGTATTTCTGAACGGGAGGAAGGTGTGGCGGGTGTGTGGATGAAACAACGGTAAGGTGGGAGGGTGATGACACCACGGATAGGGGGAGGAGAGCGGTGTGAAAGAGAGGCACTGCATGCCGAAATATGAATTTGCAGGGGTGCTGACACACTTGCTCACAAATAAGATAAGATAAGAAAGAAGTTCGACCAACGTATATGAATAGGAGTACTTGCGCATTGGGACGCTGATAGGAAGAGCACACAAAGAACAATAGGAAATGGTATGCACAACCAATAGAAACAGAGGAAAAATAAGTTTCAAGCACAGGAACAAATGAAAAGTAAGGGCGGGATGTAAGCCCCTTTTAAGTATATTAAATACAAAAGATTTTACAAGCAAAGAACAAGCGCTGTGCAGGCGAAACCCATAAACAAATTTAGCTGTATGTCACTACCAGGAGATCTAAAACTTAAAAGTACATGTCCTAATTTTTTGTTACACAGCACCCTGCTCATAGGGCTACCTAGGGCCTACCTTAGGGGTGACCTATGTTTTAAAAAAGGAGAGTTTAAGGCTTGGAAAGTGGTTTTAAATGCCAAGTCAAAGTGCCAGTAAACTGCACACATAGGCATTGGAATGGCAGCCCTGAGACAGGTTTGAAAGGCTACTTCTGTGTGTGGTACAATCAGTGCTGCAGGCTCACTAGTAGCATTTAGATTATAGGCCCTGGATATATGGTATACCCCTTTACAATGGACTTACAGGTAAACTATATATGCCAATTAGATATATACCAATGTCACCATGTTTTCTGGGAAGGAGCACATGCACTTTAGCACTGGTTAGGAGTGGTAAAGTGCTCAGAGTCCTATGGCCAACAAAAAGATACAGCAAAAAGTGGAGGTAAGCAGGCAAAAAGTTGTGGGAAGACCACCCTCAGGCTAAACAGATACAGTCAAGAGAAATGGGCCTAAACCTGATATGTGGCCTGAGATTTCGGGATTTTGACATTGCCTTTGGCCAATATCTACGCAAAATCCTAACATCTTATGCTAGGCCTTCTTCGTCTTAGTGTCTCAGACCTGTGTTAGCACTCCTCTCAGGTTGGTAGTGATGTGTCTCGAACTGGTAGGCTGATGTCCACTTTATTAGGAGGATGCCCTCATTAGGACACTGGTCTTGATTTGGGAAATCTGGCTTTGTTAGTTAGGTCAGACTGAACAAGAACCTTGTGATTGTGATAATTTGGTTTTGCTCATCGCACTTTATAATACTTTCTATTGGCAAAATGAGTTGCATGCTGCTGGTTAATCTGTTACTCTTTCAAATGTTTTAATATGTGTGGGATAATGGGCTGCTGATCACCTGCTGAGTTTCTGTGAGAAGAAATTTCAATTTTTGAACTGTTTTGTATTTATTATGTCAATGACATGTGTTGGTTGAATTGATTTAATTAAGTGCTATGGACTGCTGATTTCATGATATTTGTAAATATATATGTTAATGAATTGAGTAATATGCAATATTTCTGTAAGAATTTATTTCTTGGAAATAAAGAATATTGCATTTTTAGCAGGTAAAGTTATCAACTAGTGGTGTTTTAGGACATACTGCACTAAACTTCTGTGATTATATCACAGTCCACAACTAGTTAGGTCGAGTAGTCAAGGTCTAGTCCAGGAGATAGCAGTAGGTTTAAAAGTCAACTATAGCATGACAGAGTAATAAAACACATTACTTTTTCATCAGTAGCCAGAGTAATATGTTTTAAAAAACAGGTCTATTACACATAGGAAATGTAGAACCATTAAAACGATAATCAACAATAAAACAGTTGAGAATGTTAAAGCACAATCCGGGGCCGAGATATTACCTGCAATCTGTGAAAAGAGTTCATGCAATAGGTGCTGTACTCCAAATAACATAAGGACTTATGGATAATGTTATCCTATGTAAAAAGGATAGAGAACTCACAGTTGTCCTCTGTTACAGTCAGGCCCAGCTCTCCTAAAATGGCTTGGGTATGTTCAGAGTAGATATTCTCCAACGACTCCAGCTTCAGAGAACATTCATCTTCAGAGACTAGGTGAAAACCCGCACCCAAGACAAATACTAACTCCTAGAGTTTTGCAAACACCACACACCGAGTATCTTCACTACGGGGCCCGACCTCAAGCAGAGCCTAAGCTCCACGGCAGGGAACCACCTTGAGAGAGCCATGTCTTATGCCCAGAACATCCTCCAAAAAGACCTCGACAGTTGGTGTAAGCCATATTTTCAAAAGCCCTTAGCCTCAAAAAGCAACATTTGGGACTGGTAACTCCTCAAACTCCAGATCCCCGGCCTCAATGCTAAAATAAGGAGCTTTGGCATCAAGATCTATTTTGAAGACACCCTCGAAGCAGGCACCGAGCTCAACTACTAGAGAACCCCTTCCTGCTGAGAAACTAGGCATTCAGCATGGCCTATGTGAAGGGGGTATCTGTATTAATGTAGTCTCCTGCCACATCCACCAATGGCCTCCACCCACTGGGCTCATATGCTCCCTCCTACCTCCCCTAAGAAAACCATCCTATGCAAAGAAATGAAGATGAAAAGACCATCTGCGTGCACGTCGTTTGCCTTGCCGTGCTCGCATGAGTTTCCTAGTAAAACATTTACATCATCAAATTGGCATCTGTCTTGTTTCCAAAATGGAGCCAATCAATGTCCATCTTCAAGTAAATGATTCAAAAACCACTTGCTTCTACTTTTTTAGAATGTTTTCGCCTCACACGTCTTGGATTGTAAAGCCAACTCTGCAACTACTCAAAAGACCTATAAACGTTATTGTTGAAATTTCATACCGCAGGGTTCAGGGAGCCCTTTAGATTTTGAAGACAGAAACAGATGTAAAAAGTGAACTTTCAAATTGTTCATTATTCTAAATGCTTGCCTAGAGTCGAGGTTTGCCAGTCACTTAGTACATTTCGTTCGCTAAGTTTATTTGGCTGGAATTATATTGTTGGACAGCGATCAGATTTCAGGATATTTGGTACTTGTGAAATGCATCAATGTTCATTAGCTTTCACCATTTTCCACTAGTATGTGTGGCAGAGTTTGAGGTATGCACTGCCCTAAATGCCATTGTAATTAATGAGCACAAAGGAAGTGCAAAGCCATTTGGCACTACTGAGTGTGATCATTAGGTACTCTCAGACTACCGAATAAAATGTGCATCATCGTACCACATATGTGCCACACGTACTGCACAAATATGCAGCAATGAGGCAGAAAATTATCTACTCAGAACTGTCTGCATTTCATGCACGTTCTACTGCAGAATGTAGTGCATACTGAGCATGTAAGTGAAAATTTACATTAATGGGGCAGAAAATGAGATGTGCAATGCGCGTACACTGTAAGTGTGTTCTGTTACAAATACAATCGAATATATAATGGAAAACGTGTAGTAGAATGCACCATTTTCTCTCAAATTTTCTTGGAGGGAAACTCCCCTAAGCCCCTTGCAATGGTCAGGCCCGCTCGCTGCGCTCAATCACTATGCACCGCATGGGGGCTGGGCTGACAAAATTTGGTAGGGATGCTTTGGGTTCCCAGCCCAGCCCAGCCCTGGTGTGGCGTATGTCCTGCAAAAATGTGCATTAATGGGGTAGAAAATAATCAGCTTAGATTTGCTTGCACTGCACCTGCACTTTGTTTGCAGAACTCAGCACGTCCAGGGCCTGGATGCAAATTGTGTCACCCTGGCATTTCACTGGTAGGGTACTAGCCTGGAGGGTCCTTTCAAAGCAGGGTTGGCTGCCATAGCCCAATCATGTCGCCTACTCCTTTCCATTTGTGGATTTATGTAGTATGTGGCTGGTTCGAAAATGTTTGCCAAAATCGGTTTTGGCACGTGCTCATGTCAGGCATGATCAAGTGTGGGCACATTGTCCATCACTGGTCAGAAACTGAAAGGCACTATCAAGTATAATCCATGCATAAAAAAACATAAATGGCACTGTCATATTAAACAAGCATTGGCATAGCCAATAGGTCTCGCCTATGGACCTTATAAGTGTTTAGCCATGCAGCTCACTTACAGCAGAAAGCTGCCCTGAAGTGAAACAAACAGTTCCCTGAAGCAAAGAAGGGTACAGGTCGCAGGCACCCAGACCAGATCATATATTTGTGGGTTCAAAGGTCAATGAAGCCGAAGAAAAATTAAACTGGTTTTCAGAAACTGTACTTAAAGCAAATTATGGCTGGCGCGCTACATTTTTACGGTGTATACAGTTTGACAACCACATACAGGCTGTCCATTTACCCCACTGTACCGGGTAGAGGCACAGGGCCCGATCTAGAAAGATTTTGCTGTTAGGAAGTGTGACTTAATTTTGTCCAGGAATAAACTGGAGCACGTAAATTATAGCAACACCCTTGTAAATTGGGCCCATTGTCCCAGGCTTTGCTGACCAAGTTGTTTATAGGCAATCTTTAAATATGGCTTTTTGTGAAACAAGCAGGAACCTTTCTACCACAAACATTTGTTGTTACTGAAACGGAATGTGTAGTTTATAAACTCACACAGATTCGTAGTAGGACATACCCTGGTAGTGTGTAAAATGTTATATGTATTAATAAAACAACGAACACATGTTCACACTATGGCGTTTCCCTGACACAAAAGCTGCGACTGGCGCTCCTCATGATGTTAGCCAACATCGACACCCGGACTTCAGCAGCAGGGCTTTAAGTGGGATGAAAAAACTGGGGGGGGGGTCTCTCAAATGGGCGTGACAGACATAATTATGGACGTGGCTTAAACACTTTAAGCTAAAAATCTGTGCTTAGCAGTGTGCCACCCGACTGGTATTTTGCTGCTTCTGTTATTGCATGCAGATATATAAGACAACAAGTAACATTACACCTACAACAAACAGGACTATTGCCTTTGTGAATGGTTGTTGATTGCATAAGATAAATAAGCAACAACTATGGCTTCGTTATATATACCATTGAAAATTGTTTAGTTCTTGGGGGAAAAGTTGTGGCGTAAGTCTAGAGTTGCCGACCTTGGAGCTGGCGTGAAAAGCATGCTCGAGTCTCGGTACTGGCTAACAATTCTGTGATTCTGGACAATCCCCGGGCCTACTAAAAATAACATGATCATTGTCTTTGTGTAATTTAACTGGTGCCAATGTAAAACGCTCCAATATATTCGGGTAAAGTTCGCGCAGTATAGAATTTAAAAAAACAAGTTACATTTAAAACCGTGAACTGCTGCAGAGTTAAGATTTTTTTTTCCACCCAGAGGGTGAGGGCATAAACGGAGAGCTCGATATGACCTTAGCACCTGCTTTTTAAAACTGACGGTGCTGAGCACCGGCAGGAGCCGGCCCACTTAAAGCCCCCTGTAACAGTGGTATAGGCGCATTAGCAGTCAAGGCACATGTCTGACAGCCTAAACTTACTAGATAGGGCGCTCTAGACGTGAGGGGTGTCAACTACCCCTTGTGCAGTATACAATGTACACAGAGGGATTAAAATCATATTTCTTTGGATACACTACTAGGCATGTGTGTGAAAAAAATACTCATGAGGTTCAGTGTAAAGATGCCTCGTTTTGTGCTCTGTGCAAACTCTTTGCTGTTGATCTGGTATTAATTTGCCATTACTGTTGGTTAGTTGGCTCTGGATCTGGTTGACATTACTTATCATTGTGTTTGTTCCTGTCCTCTATATGGTTTTGAGATATTAGTGGTGTAAAGTGTGCGTACTTAGGTTTATTTCTGTTGCCACTTGTGTGTCATAAAAAGAAGGTGATAGGATGGTCATTGCCTTCTTCGGTTTTCTCTGTCCCTCCCCAGCCTCTGGTAATGGGGTGTGTAACAGAGAGTGAGCTGCGGGAGCCTCTTTGTGGAGTAGGGGTGGAGGAAGGGGGTGTGAGAGTGGGGCATGAAGGGGCAGATGAGGTCTGACGGGAGGGGAGCATTAAAGACAAACAAATCAGGTGACCAGCCGTGGGAGCTGCTGCAGCTTAAAAAAAAACCTCATGCGATTTTACCTGGCTGAATTACCGCCTGGCTAAATTGTATGTGGAGTTCCAACACCAGCTGCAGGAACAAGGCTTACCTATGATAAGACAGAGCAGAACTGCGCGTGGTAATCGTGCTTTGCTTGAGTCATACTCAGGGACGTAGGAGGAGAGCTGAATTTTATGGCCAAGCAAGACCTATGAGTTAGTGGTCGCTGAAGTTGGGATCGACATATTACTACAATAGTTTTGTAAGGGTAGCGTTATGGTCCTCTAAGCGTTGTGCGTAAGGCAAAAATCAAGTATTTACTAGGGATGCGGCACAAAACAATTCCTGCACGCCTAGTCAATTAATCCGGCTCCACAATCCAAGCACAATTAAGATCTGCACACTCAGAATAAGTGCACTGGGCGTGCTATAAATGTGAACGCATGAAAAACGCTGTCATGTATGACTGAAACAGTAACGAAAATCGGAAAGTTTTCTCTTGCTTTAGCACTCAGCGGCGCAAACTTGCGTCGGACACTGATATCAAAAGCTGCATTTTCCACGGTCTGTGAAAGGAAACGAGATAATTAATTAAGGGAAGAGAACAAAATTAAAACTAGAGGTATAAAACGGGAGCAAAACGACTGAGGAAAATGCGCATGAAAGCGCGAGAAAAGTGCCCGAGAGATGCTTTTTCATAAACATTATATCCTCACAGATACTTCAAATGGGAACAAACAGTCCTGGCAGGCAGCGAGCAGACCCCATTGTGGTGAAAGCGACCACGAGACAGGCAGATGTAAACAAGCACAGCCACGCTAATTAGAAACAGATGGCCCCTGCGCGCCGCTGCTCGCTCCTGCAAGGTGCATGCCGCCATACGCACGAGTGTTAGGAAAGTGCAGACCGATTCCAAGAGGCCCTCTCCTAGAGCAGCGCATGCGCGCTGCGCTAGGCTCGACCTAAAAATATGCATTGTTATGCTTTGCTTTCCTCACACGTTAGAAACAAGTCAAAGTCAAACTTTTAGTAGACGTTGCCTTGCAGAAAGGTACTATCTATTATTCTTTGATCCAACCTCAGTTTTCAGGGAAAAAAAACTAATAAAGCTTTCAGAATTTTACATAAAAACAAATATACAATCCAGCAACTATAACTGTAATATGGATAAAGACTGATCAGAAAGTACACAGGAGGTTCAAGCAGAGGGGAGGATTCAGCCCATGTAGATGCCTTAGAGTACAGTTAAAATAACTTTCAATTTTTAGAGGAATTGCATTTTGACTAGGCAAAATATGTCTCTATCTTACAGAGCCCAAGTACAAGGTACCTAAATCACCTGATGAGCCATTAACAGAGTTGTCAATGCTATTGGGAATTACAATGTCCTTGGCAAATTTGCAGACCCAGTAAATTTCACCCCAGGACTCCAGCTGCTGAAAACAGCGAAAAGCTTCTGGTGACACTATAAGGGGAAATGAGAAATTCCCTAAGGAATGGGGCCCGAAATCACTGATTGGGAGGTGGGGGGAAAGAGTCGGAACTGGGGACCTGGTAAAGAGACTCCTATTTTGAAAGACTGTGAATGGTTTCTTATCATATGCACTTGATCAGAGCTCTTTTAATGCATTCAAGAATTACCAAAATTATTACTATTCCAAACCATGTCAAGTATTAACTCTGGCTTTGCTGATGTAGCGCTATTCACAAAGCAATTTATTGCACAATGTGGGAGAAAATTATTAGGATTGTCATATATACCTCTAAAGTAGTCTGAATTTAACACATTTTCAACGTCCTTATGTGCATTTGACTGACAGGTGTTTTGAGTTTCAAACATGAACATGCAATTGTCCTGCTGCACTGACATTTTAGAAGTCACTCCTTCCTTACAAGATTTCACCCTTGATATTAACCTTTAGTCACACATTTCTTGATTTTCTCAAACTGCATTTTGCAATTCAGTCCTGTCAGTGATAGGATGATTGATTGGTCATTATTCCCCGCCCCTAGCATTTTATGATGGCCCTGCACCCATGCTGCAAAATGTATTTATTCATTTTGGAGCAGAGCTGCCCTGTCTCTAAATGATGAGGCAGCTAACGCGACTAAGGCCACTAGATGGTGACAGATGCTAAATCTATTGTGTTTCCTCTTTCCTCTGAGAACTTTTTTAGAACTTTAAAACAGGTCCTTCGCCTATGAAAGGCCCTGCTTCAGTTTGCTTCCCCAGGCCCCGCCAGAATGTCTGATATGCCTGGTGGTGAATGGCACATCCAGTTTTTGCAAATTGCACACAACTTTTGTGTTTCAGGTGTGCCTCAGTTGTATTATCATAAACCTTTAGGTTTCTTGTTTTGGTAATGTGAGAAAGCCATTTGTTCCGAGCTTGTGTTTTTTTATTGATTGTTTTTGGCATTCTCACAATATATTTTTCAATGCTATTGACCACGAGAGGAGTGAGATGAGTTTTCTAACACTATTTCGGCTGAGAGGGACTCGGTGTTTAATTTGAGCCGATGGTTTCCGGTGCTCGGCACCTGCACTTAATTGTCGGCACCGACACTTATAACAGTCTGCCACATAGTGGCACTGTTTGTCTGATTTAGAGTGATCACAACAGCTGTTTAATAATTCAATATACGTTAAAATGACTAATACCTGCCGCCCATGCTATTCCTATAGCTTTGGGGATCTGGAATACTCTGAATTGTCACACTTGTTGGAGTTTAATGGTTAGTAGTTGGTTTGGTACTGTCATTGGTAGCACTAGCAGGGGCAATGGATGGTGCAGGTTGCAGTGGCCTTCTCATGAGGGGCTTGGCACTTTTTTTTGTCTTTTACAAATTAAGCACTGAAGGCACTAAATATTTCACTATATCGGAATTTGCACCATACAATTGGACACATTTGTATCTCATAAAACACTGCTGGCAGCAAGGAATAATGTGTGATTTAGTGTAAATAGATGATAATATTAAATACTACTCAATTTACAAGTACAATTTAAAATCCCCTAAAAACATGGTTATTTGATTTGGCCCCCTGTGATAAAGGCAGACAATCGGATCTTCTTTTTAAACCTCATTATTTTTAGCTTTGTCTCACACATCGCAGGAAACTTGGAAAGATTGTTTTCCCTACAAGTTTGTATAACATCCCTAGCTGCAGTGAAGTGTCCTGGTCGCAGCATTCAGGCGACTTGTAAGGAATTTGAACAGGATCTGCCAATACAGGCCCCTGTCCCCTGCAGGCTTGTGGGATCTGCTGAAACTTGAAACACCGAGCGGAGACAAAATGTGGTCAGGGACTAAAAGCATGAATTGCTGCAGCAAAACAACTTCACACAATCTGAAACACGATTTTCGATAATCATTTGAAACCACCTGGATTCGTTCTATCTGCCCCTGGCAATTTAAGAAAAAAACATGGGCAAGCATTTGACACAACTGAAAAGGCCATTATTTGTCAACCATGTGCAGACTGTTTACAGCATGTACCAAATAAAACATTGTTTCCTACAATAGGTGAACTTTAGCTTTACAATCAGGTATTTTATAATACCCCAAGCATAAATACTATTATTTGGAGGCAGAATTGTACAGTATGTTTTAAGATCATAAGTTTTAATTTCAAATTCAGCCATGTTATGTTAAAATCTCTAAGCAAATAGAGACTGTTACAGTGACAAATACACGACGATCCACAATATTAATGATTTGTTAACTGGTCAATTTAAGGTGGAAAATCAGCAAGCTTTAATTAACAATTAATATTTAATATGTTTATACTGGTTTCATAACGAATCACTGAGGACAGTTTCATATTTTCTTCTAATTGTATGTTTTTCATGAAGGATCTATTTTGTACACTAAATGTTTCCATACAAGAAAACCAAATTGCAGTAAAAAAGAGCAATACAATATTATAATAAAGGTACAAAGAGTGCCCAACCCACCCAAAAATGTTCATGCACAAAAAGAGCCAATTGGGACATTTGCAGCTACCACAGATCACTTATTGGTGTATTTTAAAGATGGTGTTACGAGCCCAAAGCTACCAATCAGGAAACTGACATTAACTATGTATCCACTCTGGTAGCTCCAGGCTGGTACTCATCTGTTCTTCCATGTGAAACGTCAATGTTCCAGAAGGTTCTTAGTAGAGGATGGTTCACTGTTCCCTCCCATTGGAAAGTTGCTTGCTGTGCCAGCACGAGGTCTACTTTAATGAAGGCCTGATCACAAAATGGAATTCTAGTCCCAGCCCCAGGTGGTCCTACTCTGACATAAAACACTTGAGTTACTACCTGAAAAGGACAGTTCTTTAATGGATTCTGAACCTTCAATTGAATGAAAAGGCCTAAAGGTCCAGACAATAGTTCTTCCAGCATAGTCGACTGGGAGTTCTCAGAATTCCTTCTGCGGTCATTATATATATATACATATATATATACATATACATATACATATACATATACATATACATATACATATATATACATATACATATACATATACATATATATACATATACATATACATATACATATATATATATATATATATATATATATATATATATATATATATATATATATATATATATATATGTATATATATATGTGTATATATATATATGTGTGTATATATATATGTGTATATATATATTTATTCATTTATTAGGCACACGACACAACACGACACGAATCATCCCCGGGGGGATCTCTAGGCGCCTTTACAGCTGGGATATTACACAGTGCGAGAGAAATTATAGGGAGAATAGCCAAGTATTCAGGAGTTTTTTAAAAAGAGTGAAGTCCGGGCATGCACGGATAGACAAAGGCAACCGATTCCAGTGATAGGAGGCGAGCTAGGAAAAAGAGTGACTCCCAAACCTAGTTGTTCAAATACATTTGGGACGTAGGAGTAATAGATCACTGGATCTGAGCTGGAGGACCCTGATGTAAGACTGAAGTTTGTTTCTAAGGTAAAGAGGGCCATTACCTTGGAGATTTTTACAGACCAGACAGAGAAGTTTGAAGAGGATGCGTTTTTTAATTGGAAACCAATGGAGAGAATGGAGGATGGGCTCCGAAGGAGACCGAGGGGGAAGGTTCAAGACCAGGCGTGCAGCTGAGTTCTGCACTACCTGGAGCCTAGTTAGGAGGTTTTCATTGATTCCTGCCATTAAGGCATTGCCATAGTCAATACGACTTATTATCAAGGCTTGAACAAAGGTTTTCCTGGTTTGTAATGAGGTCCATTGAAAGACTTTTTTAAGCATTTGCATTAGGCCAAAACAAGTTCCGGAGATGGCTTTGACATGCTCATTCATGGAGAGATCATCATCTATGAGAACTTTTTTTGACCTCCATGTGCCACAGAGTGTCAGTGCAATATGTCTTAACCCTCAATTTTCTAAATGATAGATAGAATGCGGTAAATGTCTGAAGGCAGCTGTAATTACTGTCAAAAAATAAATTATGCATAGTGCATGAGACCAAGAGTTCAATAATTTATTTCACCAAGGTCAACTTTAGGGATTTCCCAGTGCCCCTTAAACAGGTTTTCTACATTCAGCCACACCTTGGTTGTATGCTTTCGAAATATCTGTAGCACACCTCATATAAAATACTTTTTTATTGCCATAGGCTTCATCATTAGGAATATCATTGGAAAAAGAGTGTGTTACTAACCCTTCGGAGACTCTCAGTATACATAGAACTATTGGGCCTGATTCACAAACTTTTTTCAGTGACTTACGTTTGTAGTACTTCTGTCGTACTCCTCTTTTCATCCTTGAATTTAGGAGTAGGATTAGATTACTTCAAGAGCAAGTCACACATATCAAAAGCAAAACGTCTTTGAGAAGGGGGCAGTGGTGGTGGTGGTGTAAAACAAAATGATTGGGCTCCCTTACAGAATGTGATTGGGGGCACCTGAGTCCCCAATACCTCACAGATATTCCTTGGCCTTCGACTTAACAGGGGTGTCTGAGTGGTTGGGAGACCTCTGGTTGGGAGATTGGGGGCCCACCTGCACTGTAGGTGCCGCACTGGCCTGCATTTTGCTCCAAGGGGCCCAATGTTTTAAGCTCAGTAGTAGAGAGCATAAACAGCAACATTATAGTGGCAACAGCATTTAAATCAGAAGTTTGGCTTATTTTTATATAGTACCTGTGGTTAGAATTATTTTTTTCATATCAAACTCTTTAAATACTAAATATTGAACTGTTATCTTTGTGAAGGGCAATATTTTAAGAGAGACATTTGAAATAGAAATTCCACTTCTGCAACTCTGCATTGTAAGAAGCATAAATGAATTAAATAGCCACATTTGTCTGAATATGCTGGTGGGACAAGCTCATCCGGTGGTTAAATTATCACTTATGATTTCTGTGAACGACACAATCAATTCACAACAGCCCCTTGTTTCAGACAATTCGGCTCATTTAACCGGTTAACTGCTTCGAACGTTCCGCGCCAGTGCGGAACGTTCTATTAAGCGGGCGGGGCCGCGTCGGCCAACGGACGTGCGCAGCACTACCGAGGTAGTGCTCGCGACGGCCGTTGGCCGACAGAAGCACTTAACGGGTTAAAAGACTCATTTAATTTGCCATGTTTATAGTGATGGAGAGCAAAGTGAATGCACTCTCTGTCTCAGACCCCCTGCAGTTGTTGATAGAAAGCCTTGCATCATAAATTCACAACAGCGAAGTGTTTATGCTGGCCTTCTGAAAAATGAAAGATATGACTACTTAATGCTTGAAATACAAGCCCATTACATGCAATGCCAAATGCACTTGGAAAAATATATTGCACTTTGCTTTCAGTAAGAGCTTCCGTACACCCGTCATCAACGTGATCCTTACTAGAGTCTCAGCTGCAGAAACCAAATATAGAGGATGCAAAACAGAAATCAGAAGCAGCGGTGGTATAATGAGTAAATGTGACCTTTAGTTGTGTCAGCCACTTATGCAAAAGGGACCCCCTCAATCATAAGCCACCAGGAGAATATGGTCCCTCAACAGCCCACGTAGAACACTCCTTCCACCATGGTGGCTGTTAATGGATGACAGCTGCAACAGGTGATCACCTGCTGCCATGAACGGCTACTGCCAGTGGCGTAGCTGGGAGGGGGTAGCGCTCCGCCCCAGGTGGCACTGGGGGGCGGCTGAGGTGAGCAAGTCGTGTCTGTTGACTAACACCTTCCCCCCTGCCCCCAAGAACGAGTCGTCTTTCTGCCGCTTACCCCACCTGGTTTCCCTCATGCTTTCTGTCAGTGAATTAGAACTGAACCAGGAGCAGGTTTTCACTAGGCCTGGGCAAAATGTACGCTGCAGCAGCATAATCTCATGTAATTTCTGCAATTTTTGTTAAGCTTGTAACACAAAATTCCTGAAATTACCCTATTATTTTTGCAGAAAACAAATTGTGCAAACACACAGGAAGAGCGGGAAAGAGCAGAGCAGAAGCAGTCTCTGTTTGCATCGCTTGTGTTTTTAGCACAATTTTTTTTAGAGTAAAATGAGGCCTGGGGCCCTATTATACATAGAGCACACTTTACCTTAAAGCAGTTGCGCCGGGCGCAAACTGATAAATTGTGCCCTATTACATATAATGTGCAGTTCCTAGGGCAGCAGCGAAGTTGTTCTACCCTGAGGGTAGCACATTCAAGTAAAAGACAGAGCAGCTTTGAAGCAGCTGCCCTGTGGTTCACTGTGCAGGCTGCAACCCCCCTGTACTTTTAAGAAGGGAGGGAGATCCCCTTCCAGGCGGGTGCAGTGAGTGACTGCACCTGCCTGCAAGGGGATGTCTGGGGAGTCCATAGGACCCTCTTTACCCCTTCCAGGCGGCTGACATCAGGGGGCGCACTGACAGTGCGCCTCCTGATAGGGTCTTTGTTTCTGCACCCATGTCAATAATACGGCCTCTGGTGATGGTGCTGGCGCTATTTGTGCACCAGCGCTATCTCTACTACAGAAAGGTCACACAATCATCTGTGGTCCTTTCTGTAATACCAAAGTGCCCAGGGGGCGCGCAAAGTGGGCGCACATGCCTGCTGCTCTCCCAGGGCACTTTCCATAATACAGCCCCTAGTATCCAAAATGGACGCATAGATGCATTTCATGATAAAATATAGCACCAAATGCCAGTATCACACACAGCATTATTAAATCGACATAAGAGTGCAAACTAGTTCCACAGTCTGCAGGATGAGAAGATGTGATTGTTCAAAGTCATATGATAAATTCTTTAGTGTTGAGGCTAGGCATATGAGAGATATTTGCCCACCTGCCTTTTTCATGAATCAGGAGAATATACTCGCTGAATGCAAACTTGAGTGGAAAATCAACACCACCGGTAGAATGCATCGCAGATGAAATTTGCATAATGAAGTTGATCGCCAGCCAAATGCAGTAGAAAAACATTCACAGTGACTTGTTGATATTGCAAACAGCTGTTTCGTACTCAGACTATAACAAACTAAAGTAAACGGAAACAGATGACTGTGTCTCTGCCAAGCATGAGAATTGAATGGAAAGTTGGAAGCAAGAGAATTCTTATTATCTAATTTTAAAACCACTGTCCCATAAAGCTGTATCTCATACCATTCATCACATTGCACCTACCGTGCATTAAACTGCCAGATGAAGAGCTGATGCTCAGGCTGCCATTCCTCATCTGTTAATTACGAAAACACTATGAATCGACCCTACAGATGAAAGAAAAGTAAAGTAACCCGGTGATAATCCTATCATGATTTGTGACATGCCCAGATGAATTTTTTTATGCGAGCAAAATCATTCATGATTTCTCATTTTTAGGATTTGTATGTCTAGTGTAATTTTTTTTTCTCTCACTTTTCAAATTTTGTGCATACTTTTCACCCACAGGGAAAGGAGTAGAAAATGTCTTGCAGGAACTACGAATCTGATGTTTGTCATGGTCATGAGACATTCGCTAGTTGAACCAGCCTCCTACTTGTATCTTGCACGCCATTTATATAAAGGAACAATTTTCACGGACACTGACCAATTTAATGGATTTCACATATTCTTTGTAATTTTTATGAAAATTGCACAGAATTTTCTAAAAAATGACACTTACCACACCGGATAAATGTGCACTTTCACCTACCCGCAGGGCCAGATTTGCAAAGCCCTTGCGATGCCTATGGTCTTAATTGAGATTTACTAAGCCATGCAAAGACACCTTGCGTGCCTTTGCATGGCTTTCTGTTTTGCAGGATATTTGTCATCACCCTCTCACGTCTTTTACTGTACTCTTTATTCTTCCAGTCCCCTAAATATATATTTTCCAATGCAACCACATACTTCAAGACATTATAGGTTCTTGGTCTAATCATATCCTGCAAACTCAACACTCATTACTCTTCTTTCCCTGTGTCATTAAAGTCACTTTTCTAGATGTACATAAATAGTCTGTAGTCCAAGAACATGGAAAACTGAACTGGATATACATTCATTGACAAGAAATGAAAAAGTCCAATTTTCCATTCTTGCATTATCACTGGATTTCTAATCTACGCTTGCATGCAAAGTCAACTTCGAATTTACAGTTTTTAGTGAGGATTGCTGAATTATTTTAGTTGAACAGGTGAGACACTTTAAATATCCCATGTCATTAAAAGAATAATTATCTTGGATAACATTTGATATGTTCTAGAACATTAGTCACATATGCATTTACCACAACCGTTATTGGTAAATATGTAGGTATTACTCAGAAATCCTCAATGAAAATCTTCACTATTTTCCCCATAAGCAATTCATGTGTTTCTCTGAAGTTGGCAACTGTGCCAAATTGTTAGGCGTGTATACTATTATGAGAGTTCTGCCCTTGGTGTAAGGCTGGTATGTATGCTGACAAAGCACCATTACATTTGCAGAAGACAGAGACAGCTAAACAACAGTTATCTGCTCACATGCCACAAAGAGTGAAGTAGTTCGAAGCTATGTTGAATGATGTAAGACAAAGAGTGGTATCCTACCAGCACAAGCATAACAGAGAATGTGCTATATTCACTCATGTGTGGCTGCAAACCTTTCAATAGTCCACTTACTACCATTTTAGAAGCGAGTGACAAGGCATGCCTATTGATTGGCCAACAAGCCTTTAAAATATGCACATAATTTATATATGCATTTAATTTTTATGACTCTATAAACTGTGTATAATCTAGCACTACTATGTACTAAACATGCACTAGCCAGGGATGCCCATGTTTCTGAATTGTCTGCCTTATATTTCCACAATTGTCTATTTTGTAGTTTATCAGGGAAAGATTTAAGAACCTTCCAAAACATTAGCAATCCTTTCACCAGACAAATGCCTAATACAATCCCCCTAGACAGCACTAATACACTGCCCATAGACAGAATTGACCCTGGATCCATGTTCTTCTTTTCTGCACCACTTTGTGCAGATTGCTAAGGGCCTGCCAAGCAAATAAATGATAAATCTAAGTGAAGACAGGTCTACTCTATTCATAGATTTTGAATTTTCTCAAAATTCACTAATTGTTTATGGCTTCCAGGCCTATTTGACAATCTTGGATTCCATAGGACATTCCAGGAAACCCTCATCCAAAGCCAATTGGAAATCCATCCTGCCATGAAAAATATGTTTGGTTAAGATTAGAAGGAACAGTGCATTAGCACTGTATTGTTCCTTCTTTCTCCACTAGAACATTTACTTTCTCTTTTGAGAAACCTCTTCTCCTTCACCCACATAACACTTGAGGTGATGTCTTTCCCTTTCCTACTACAAAAATGCACAAAACATTGTTTTAGTGTATAGTTTACCTCTACAAGTGTTTTCAAGGTGGCATGGTTTTGTGAATCTGAAAACATTCCACGTTTGTTTGAGATCCTAAGCAGTTCAATGTCACCCTAGTCAAGAGGGTATTATCAGCGTCATGTTTTAGCATTCACCATGGATAGTTACCTAATATAAAAATAGCTTTCACTACTTTGGTTATTCTTTCCATTGCTCATATTAAAAAATACTTCTATAGGGACACATAGTATAATTGATCTCTTGTGCAATGCCTATATTTGTGTGCCCTTATAACCATCCTCTTTGTAAAATTGCTAGTTACATGCCCTTGTAATCCTACTTTCTGCAACATTGATTTAATAATAATCATCTTGTGTACATACTTGATATATCTATTTCAACAATCCTGTTTTCGTTTTCAATTTTTGCAGGGTGAAGATGGTTTCCCAGGATTTAAAGGAGATATGGGCATTAAAGGAGACAGGGTAAGTGAAACAAGCTGATATATTTTATATTTACCCAAACAAACTATTTGAATCAGGGTCCAAAATATAGCAGTACATCCTCAACGATTTATGAAAGCATTGAATCAATGGTTATAGTGAAAACAATGATATGTGCTGCCTGCTTTTGTGTGGAAGGTATTTTTGTACCTTGGTGCACCCCTGATCTATCTTATAAACAGGCATTAAAGAGACCAGTCAATAGAATGGACCTTGTTTTATCAAGTTTAGACAAAGTATGCATATTTTCGTGTTTCAAAGTTCATTTTCCTAAGGAATGTGGTTTAATGTCTGGGAATAAAATTGAGATGTCATTCATAACCTTCAGCCTTCTTTCATTTACATTTATATGCAGTATAGGCAGAGTGTTACTTAGATGCAGATCGCTCATTGATGGTTACACTTGTATCAGAGCAACTGAAGAACACCAGTGCTTTCTGTAAATGGAATTCACAAACAAACTAGTACTGGTATTAGCAGGATGGATCACTTGATGCACGTTTTCCAATTTAAGCTAAAATTCAGTCTAGATATTGATGCCAGCTGCTGTGAATCTGGATGGTTACTAAGTAGTAGCACACAATACTAAAGGGTTAATGTCTCAATGGAGTCGATGATGTAGGCATGGGAGAGGTCTTACAGACAATTTGGGCAGAGCTTATTAATCTGTTAGCAATCATTCATCTACAGAACAGCTGTTAATTCTAGGTTCATGTATTTTGCAGAGAACTAACAGACTGGTGGACAAAATAAAGAGTTGCTACAGACAGCTTTCTGGACTGTAAATATTATATTGTATAATGCTGGGCATGTATTGCCATTAACATTTTTTAAAATTTTCTCTGGCAGTAATGCATAATAAATGCAGAACCAAGCTTAGTATTTTAAATACCACAACATATTTCCCTAGAAGCTACATGAGCACTGACTGAAGACAGGTTAAACTCCATACCGACCCAATCATTTATAAGAATGAGTGCTCACAATCATAGATAAGATAAAATGTCAGGTCTAAGTTACACTGGAAACCAGAGGAGAGGTGGTGGTTATATCTAAGATCTGGACTGAAAAAGCAAGAAAACTCTTTTACTTAATATTATCTTGTACATTGGGGATATCCTGAAAGTTACTTAACCTGAACTTGCCTTTGCCAGTATTCATATTAAACAATCTTGGAAACGGTGTTTTGCCTGGCCTGTACTACCTTGTAAACATGAAACAAAATTAAAAATCCAATTTATAGAACCATCAACAACAAACACAAAGGTGAGCAGCTTTGAGCCTATGCTAACTTCATGGTATGAAAAATAACAGATGAGTTTCACCAGGAAGGAGCTTTGTAATGAATCTTCACATTTTCTCCTGTACACCTTATTACAATAACACAGAGAAGATAATGACAGTTCTTGAACAAGTGATAGAAAACTGAGCATAATCTAAATCGCAAGACCATATTGGGCAATGCGGACTCTAGCACATTAAAATGAGTGTTATAGATGCTTAATATACCAGAGCAAGGAGCTTAAAATTATATTTCCAAATAAAAAGATCCATGCTTAAGCAAGAGTCCAACATAACAGACAAATTTTATACCAGGTCTATAAGCGACACCACCTGTTGCTAAGTGTTCTTCTATATCTAGATCAGAGTATTTATGTGATAAATTGAATCCCTTCAGGTATTTTAAGGTGCCATAGCCTGAAATTAAAAGGCAAGTATATTTTTATAAGATTCAGTTCTATAACTGGTGGAGAAAAATTATAATACACTATTTTTATACAGCTCATATAGGGAGGAAAGTCTCAGTTATGTGATGCAACGGCCTACAAATCAAATTATTCAGATGAAAAGAAATAAAGGTATTTAGCTCAAGAATAACGTTAACTCTACCATTTTAGAACACTCTATGTATGTTCCATAAACAGAGACCCCTTACTGTAAAAGTCTAATACATTTTAGTTGTAGCTTGTAGGCTCATAACATTGCCTGGTCAATTTCTAATTTCACATGTCCAGAAGATGAGTTCTATTCAATGTAGTTGTATGGAAGGTCTAAAGGTAAAACTTTGTTTTGTTCACATGAATATCATATAAGGCTTGCACAATGAGGCATAAGAGGATCTACTAGCTTTGTCAGGTTAAGACATGACCCGTGTTAATATATGTGTTACCATTTTACTGAATATGTAGGTCTGTTTTATTTATGTGTCTGTTGTCTAGGGTACACATATGGCCTTGTGAATGAAATGAAGACATTACTATATGAAGTAACATATCTGAATATAACATGCTTGAAGAGTAGGTTTGGCTGAGGTTGGTGATCACTGTTGTGTTTTGAAGGGTGAACTTGGAACACTTGGTCCACGAGGCGAAGATGGTCCTGAGGGTCCTAAAGGTAGATCCGGCCCAACTGGAGATGCTGGTGGTCCAGGTCTTGCCGGGGAGAAGGTAAGTAATTTAAAATGATTTGAAGCAAGGTACCTTGTAAATATACTGAATTACAAAAAAAAACAAGTTCAGCTAATGGGAGCACATTGAGAGATGATCTATTTATGTACTCCCATAAGTCACGAGGTAGAAGTACTTTATTTTAATTGACCCTGGCATTGGCATTTAAGTACCACTTAAAAAGTGACCATTGTCAGCAGGCATTATCTGTTAATTTAGATGTGTTTCTGACTGTGCATCTAGCTGTGGTTTAGTCATTGACAATTTGGCAATTAAATTGAATTGGAAACAATTTTCTATCGGTATATTGAGACAGTAGAAAAAAAACACTAGCTTCCTTAATTTTCCTGGTTTTAGAATACTAGGAGCATGAGCATTCTACTTGTCTCAAGATTGATAGGAGATGATTGTGGGTGCAGCAAATGTTTTGGTGGACAATGTTGCTAAAACATACCTTTCAGTATTCCTATCTAGAGAATTGTCTTGGGGCAGGAACAGTAGGTTACTCATGCATTTACATAATAATAAAGAACTAGGAGAAGGAAACTGGGAAACGAAATGAGACAAATGCAGTTAGGAGGTTGATTTTAGCATTCACATATTAGTAAAACAATAGAATTGGGGAAACTAAAAGCAAATCCATCTTCTCAAAGTGTTTTGATATACAGGAAATTGCAAAAAATAATGATGAGAAAATTCAGAGGTCTAATACAAGCTTTTGAACACTTGCAAACCCATAGTTAATATAATCCAATGCTGTCTCACTGAGTGCTTTGAAAACTCATTAGAGTCTCTCTATGAAGTATATCATTCATCTTCATCGCAGGCAATATAACCAACTATACTATCTTTAGATATCTCAGAGGCCGTATTCAGCTCTTCCCTAATGGTCATGAATGCTTCAAGAGTGCCTCAGCCTAGAGGCCTCCATATTATTTTATCTAAGCATGCTTCCTAATTGCTCCCAGGAGGCGGTCTATTGAAATGGGCTATTTAATTTGTAAATGTTTGCCTTCTCAGCTGACAGGGAGTTTTATAACCATTAAGTTGAAATGCAAGTAAGATATTTTTTACTTTCCAGTGCATGTTTGGGTATAGAGGAGTTAAAATGAAAAAGCACTCTGAATATAATTTCTGGAAAAAAATGGCCCAGTCTGAGGTCTAATTAATAGTTTTAAAGGTGGAGCCTTAATCAACTGATTTTTACAAACAACTGATTTTATTAGTGAGTCTGGACTGAGAATCTATACTTTGGGTGCTCCAGAATAATCACTTCAAATACAGGAGGTCGTGTTGGCTGCTCTATGGATATCCATCCACACAAGACCCTCACATTTGGTGGAAGGCCACAGAGTATGGATGAGAGAAGAAAGTCTCAGACTGCATCTTACTCTGTAGTGAGCAACATTCAGGTGTTGCCAGCCTAAATACCAGGCATGCATCTGTGAGCATGGTGCCCGATACTGCTCCTGCAATATTCCTGTCAGTAGAAGTGCACATCAGTCCTGAGAATGGCTGCACAATATATGCATGATTGTATTCTGCAAAGGACAGATTGTGCTACACCCAATAAAATTATACACGATAGCTATATAATATAGTATGGTTCTATAATTGTTTCCATTATAGGAAGGTTTTCTCTGCTCAGACATTAACATTGAAAATGATATTGCAAATTTTTTTACCTTGTGGTGCCATTAAATTGCTTTTCACATTTGTCTTTCTTTTACTGAACTGCAGGGCAAACTAGGTGTTCCAGGATTGCCAGGATATCCAGGAAGACAAGGTCCAAAGGTATATTGTTATCTTTTTTAGGAATGATTTCTTGTTGACAATATTATGTGATTCAAAAACACCCCCTCAATGAAATACACTTTCTCTGTACCAGAGGAATAGAAATAAACATCACTTTGCTCATGTAGCTTGCAAAACACAGAATTTTAGAGTACTTTTCCATCAGAAATTCTACCGAGAGCTAAGATGGAAATAATACATATGTCTTTCCACTGGGGCACATCGCCATGTGACCTGCTCGTTCAAAGTGTTTTATATGGCTTCACCCATTCACACAACTTCTGTTTGCTTGGTGGGTATTTTACACTAGAGAAAGCAGGAGCCCAATTACACTTAGCTTTCATCTGCTCCCAATGCCCAAGCTGACTGGTTTGGCTCTCCCCGAACACACACATGCTGAAATTCAATCCACTAAAGACAGCATGTTTTTAAGAAAATAAGCCATGTTTGCAACACATTAGTGCAGCTTCTTCAAAAGGGCACATCAATAAAATTACAAAAATTGTGAATACTTTGGGCTAGTGAGTATCTTCTAAGAAAAAATGTAAGAGGTACATAATGTCCCCTTTGGATGAGAGAAAGCTAAGGCTTTCTTTGCCGTGCTAGATTACCCAAGATCGTGGATTGGGTCACTAATGTTATATTCGTCAAACAGCAGTAGCAAGAATGCCAGTGGACATACAATGGCTGGATTTCAAAATCTTTATGGAAACTAAATTGAAGAAAGTCTTCAAAGAGATGAAGTGAAACTCAATGACCCTCATTATGCAAAGGAAGCAAGTGTACCAGTGGGAGGTCAACTTGATTATCAATTTCCTGAACCTTAATATCAACAGAGCATGGGAGAAAACAGAGCATGGGAGAAAACAGAGCATGGGAGAAAACAGAGCATGGGAGAAAATAGTCTATATCAGAGTACATCTTTCCTCAACTTCTCCTAAGCATCCACTTTACCACTGAAGACAAAGCAAGAGTGTGTGGGATACCAGGGGGCCACCTCTAAGAGATCAGCCTCCCCAAAGAGCCGAGATCTATTAACCTGCCCCTCCCCTGCTGAGCAGGCACGTTTCATCCCTGTGCTCCAGTGGAGACATCGGCATGAATGAAGTGTATGACACTCAAATCTCCAATGAACTAGCTTGGCGGGAAATACTTCTGTAATCTGCAACTAATCCACATGTGCCACTTATCATGAAAATGTACTGTGTATTATACCTTCAAGTAAACAGTAAAACGTTTGGTGTGAGGGCAGAACTGTTATATATTTAATTCGAATATGTCTGAAATCATCTGTTTTAATTCAGCTAGGAAAATAGCTGAAATAGGGCACCCCATTTGATGGCTAAGGGGGAGATTTACTAAGATTTTGCACCGTGTTTGCGTCACAAAAGTGACACAAAACGGCGCAAAATCTTTTTTTCCTAATTAACTTTCCAGCGTTAAACTTGTTTGGCGCTGGAAATAACGTAAAAGTAATGCGAAGCAGCGCATTGCGCTGCTTCGCATTACTTTGCGCCATGGGGTCGTACCAAGGGTGGTGCATGGGCGTTCCCATGCAAACACCCAAGGTTTCTCACGCTAAACCCAATTTACTAAAAACAGTAGATTGGGTTCAGCATGACAAAACTGTGCCCTTTTCAACTAGGCGCAAGGAAGGAGAAATGCTTTCATTTCTCCTTCCTTTTCCGACTTTGCATGCGTGTTGCACTGTGCAGCACGTATGCAAAGTGGGAAAAGCTTTGCATCGTGCCTAGCATAGTATTTTGTACAGGAAGGTTGCCCTTCCTGTACAAAACCTATGCTACACTCATGCACACACCCTAGCGCTGCGGCGCTAAGGTGTGTGCATGGGGCACGGTAGCTGAAATCAGCACCTGCGCAAGGGAAAGAGGAGGAGAGAGCCATATCTTTAAAAATAATGCACTCTCCTGCTCCCTCCCTGCCGTGCAACGCAGCGTAGCCTCGGGGGGGCTGCACTGCGTTGCGTGGAGATTTTGTAAATCTCCCCCTAAGCCTCTGTAGAGGCAACTGCAAGTATCACTAGCAGTAACCATACACCCACACATGTGATAAGAGCAGGGGGCACCGCCCCCAAAACTTGTGCAGCCAGGGGCGGGCTGCCCCCCCTTGCTACACCTCTGGCGCGCGCACACACACACATACACACATATTTTTAGTATCATCCTGTGATTTTCTACACCTCATTCATTAGTCCTCCCTCTAAGTCTATTCAGCAACTCGTTTTTCACTGGTAAAAGCCATCCATACTACCATATAACCAATGAAAAACAAACGCAAGTGGAGAGAAGGGGCAACATTCAGCAAGATGCCAGTTGTTTGCCTATCATCTTCTACTTATTCTATTTATTGAACATTCGAGGTCTAGGTTTCTATCCAAACTTGGCCACAAAACGTCTGGAGGCCATATCGAAACTGACCATCCCAGTTTTGTAAAGTGAGTGTGTAAGCTGCACGCAACACACTCCTAAATTCCTCGCTTTATGAAGTTTTCATTAAGATAAACACTTTATATTTTTGTGCCGTCTACTTTTTTCTCCAGATCAATCCTCCTTGGTAAACCTGTTTGTAACAGATGCACACACGTTAGGTAATATTTCCATCCACCTGTATATGTTGAGTGACTCACATACATATGTATGTTGCAAACCAGAATTTAATTTATCCATCTGTTCGTAGAGCACTACGCCCTTAAGCGTTGTGTGAGCACAGATGAATTGTACTGCACTTGTCTGAGTCATGGTATGATAAATAAATGTGATTATGAGGGGGAGTTTAAGCTGTCTCTGCTTCTGTTTACTAGCTTATAAGGAAAATGACATTAAATAGATATGACAGTCATGGTCTGCCTGCCTCGTCAATCATCATACACTGCAGAGGCAAGCCAGGCTGAGATGCCACACATAGTCCAGACTGAATATAAAATTGTGTTCAATGAAAAGGATTTCAGAGTTTTATTCCAAATACGCAGACCCACACGATAAGCGTGAGGGATCTTATTAAAATGTGAACCGGCTGAATAATACTATTGAAATTCTTGGGGCCTGATTCACAAAGCCCTGAATTAAGAAGTCACAGGTTTACACTCTTACGTTTCCTCTTACCTTTGAGTAGATGTGTGCCTTTCCGGGCATTCGCAAAGAATTGCAGGGGCAATATTAGAGAAACCCTGCACTAGAGAAAATACCACTGCAAAATGATTGTGTACTGCTCTGTGAAACAAAATTGTGCAAACTATTTTAACCACAGTAACGTTTTTGTTCGAGAGCAAAAATGAAAAAAAAATAGATTGTGTAACAATTGTTAAAGATACAGAACTCACTTGTATTTATTTATAAGTCGATGTATGTGTGTCATAATTATTTTAATGCACAATCCATAGTCCGCAAAAGATCCTTTGTTTTGAGTGAACTAATTGCTTTTCTGAATAAAAAATAGTGTGTCAAATATAACCCCATCTTTCACATTTGAAAAGTGGATAAAACTTATTTCTACGCTTCTTAATATGAAAACAAAATACAAAAATGAGGTCAATATCAAGTTAGCTCTTGTTTGCCCTGGTGCAGATAGATATACCTTGCTCCATTCCATATACACAGTCGCCAACCATGATTTAAATGGATTTGTCATGGGATGGTTGCACCAGTTCAGACACCATATAATACATCTCGGGAGTGTCCCTAGAAATCCACCAAAGTAGGATATCCATGAATGATCCTGCGTCATAAAATTTCTCTTTGGTTTAAAATTAATTTGGCTAAATAGTGTAGAAAGGTGCATTTTCCCATGTGACATTTCTAAGTCATTTTTGCTAAAGGGAACTATGTTTTCTTTTCCATAGAAAACCATTGATGTGAGATGGGTTTGTTCCCACTGCTTATTTTGAACAGCTGAATGCAGGTGGAGGGTACTTGCCCCCATTCCTGGACGAACAAAATTTATTTTTATGTCATCACCCTTTGACCCAGAACAAAACAATGAAAGGTGGAAAAAGAGAAAAAATGAGGCGAAAGATAGGAAAATGATGAAAATGGGAGAAAGCTGGGGTGAATCTGCAAGAGAAGCATAAATAGGTCACAGAAATAGTTTGTGATTCTGTTGCACAGTGGCTTGCTACAATCATGAGCAAAAAGGCATTATTGTTCCCCAGCTTAAAGTAGTTATGATGCACCTCCCTTGCAGCATGGATGCAGATCTTGCAATGATAGGTGAGCTTACCTCACATTTTTGTTTGCACTGACTGAAGTATAGCTATACCATTAAAAGCCTAATTTATTCTTTATGATCTTGGGGCAGAACCAGTGTTTAATTTAACCGGTGGTTGCAGGTGAGATCCCGAGGCACTCATTTTTAGGGGCCGGCACCTATTTTTCCTTATCAGACTTTACCCAGAGCAAGAGAGAGAAAAGCACAGAAGGAGGAAGAGACACATTGAAAAGGTGACAAAGAAAACAAGGCTGAAAAAGTTCCTGCAATAGTGAGATTAAGGGACACTGAGTGTCTGGGGGTGGATGAATGAGGCATGATATGGAATCAAGATTATGCAGCCTTTGCATTCAACATACCGACATTCAAAAGCTCTGGCCATAGGCTTTTGAGCTGAACTTTGGGCTGCAGCACTTTTTCTTTTACAAATTAAGCACTGGGAAGAACCCATTGAGAGGTTTTGCCTCATACATCAGACTCAAATAAAAACATTACTGTGATGTGCTAAGGTATTCACCTACCTTGGTTTGTTCACTGTCATTGAACAAAGTCATGGGCTGTCTTCCTGTCCCTATTGTCTCTAAGGTGATCACATGTCAGGGTTGTATAAAAAAAAGCCATGAAAGAAATTAGTCAGCATAGTGGTCTGAAGGGTCACAGTGCAAACGGAGAAAGTGGGTGGTCTGTAAAATAAACCAGGCATCGGGGCATTTTCAGTGCTAACAAGAGTGCATTGGGTTTAGTATTCTGTTTCCACTTCTCCAAGATAGAGCGTTAATGTACACTCTGGCTTTATGATAGAAGCTTTTGTCTGAGAGGAAACAAAGATAGTGTCTCACTAAAGAAACGAAAATAGAAAAAATACACTGTTACACTAGGGCTATTACACCATTACAAAGAATGTTGACATACTGCAATTTAAGCATAAGATGAGATCCACATTGACACACCGTCTGATACCAGCTGTCATTTCATTTAATAGTTCAATCTATATGGAAGTTTGAGCTGTGCTGTTTATTTCTGAGAGATAAAATAACATTTTCCAATGTGTCTTATTGTATCGCTGTTTTTAATGCACTCCGGATCTGAAGCTTTATGGTAAGCTATTTTCTTTAATTTTCCCCAGGCCCGCAAAACAATATTAAAGACTATTTGCTCTGACCTGGATAGAGCACGCGCTGCCTCATCAATATGCTAATCTTTGTCAGACGCATGTGACTTTTTGAATAACTTAAGGGCTTGCATTTCACAATTTGTTTTCCTCTCCTTTCCCCTCCAGGGTTCCACCGGTTTCCCAGGATTCCCAGGTGCCAACGGAGAGAAAGGTGCTCGGGTACGACTCGCTGCGTTCCACGAAATCTCTTATTATTATCGAAATGTTAACGAGTTGCTTTGCCATGTCCTGCCCTTCAAGGTCTGCCAGAGGCCTTTCATTATCTGTCTTTGATAATGGAAAATGAGTTACGCAGAAAATGAAAAACTCAATTTTATCAAATGAAAAGACGAGACCTGACTTTGTTCTGCTTTGTTTATAAGACGCAGGTGGAGAAAATGTAATATGCATGGCTTCTATTCATTCTGTAAATGAGTTGTAGGCCCAGGAAAGGTCACTGCCCCGCTATGTGGCGCAAGTGAATGCGATTGGCGGACAGAGCTCTTGCACATGTGGTTGTAAAAACATGCATGTCTTATACTATGCGTGCGTGTATATATGTGCGTGACTGAACGTGTTCGTTTACTTAAATGTTATTCCATACACATTACTGGCAAAGCATGGAATTGAACTGAGTGGGTCTAATGTGGGCTAATAATGTATATGCCCATGGCTGAAATCTTCAAACATTTATGTCCCACTGTGTGTTTTCATACTCTGTTTTGAGTGAGACCAGGAAAGAGAGAATTATATTTATTTTAGAAAAAGAGAAGGGAGGGAGAAAAGAATGACTATTTTGTTAAAAAAGAGGAAAAAATATGTGTACTTGATACACATCCTGCTGTGTAAAAAATGAAAACGGTGACAGAGACCCTCTACGCCGAATTTTTAGATATACTCAGATCCAACTAGGGAAAATTTATAAGGAGTCCAGAGATAAATTCCAAGAAACGTAGACACTCAATGAGTAGATTATTATGTTGTAGAACATAACAGACTGGAACAAATTGCGCTCATACAGTCATTATTTACACCTTAGTACCCATCCAGTCGTCTGGATTCAAATGCCTCTGTGAAAGATACCACCATAGAGAGAAATCTAGCCTGTGTTTCTTCATTCTGTTCGCCTTACACTGCAAGAAGCCTTTGGACTCTGCAGAGGACTGAAGAGTCACCTGTTCGATGACACATTGTTGTCAGATATGATATTGCCTGGAAGAACAGACACTCGGGGCAGACTTATTACATCTTTACACTGCTGCAAAGTCACACAAAGTGATGTGAAGCTGTGCAAAGTCTTGATAAAGTAGTTACCTTCCAGCACTAAACTTAATTGGTGCTAGGAAGGTGGCCTTAAAGTAGCGCAAGTAGCTCTTTATGCTGGTATCTGCCAACTTGCATCAACGGGCGGTTCATGGATGGTACTCAGGTGTTCCAATGCTACTACTCATGGATTTTGGCTCAAAGCCATATCTTTACATTTTTTCAGGCTTTGCATTAAAAATAATGACTACTTGGGACAGGTGTTAAGTAGGAAAAATATATTTATTTCTCCTTATATTTCAGATGTATCACATGCACTGCACTGTACTGCACACATCTAGGGATGATATGTTTTAACATTTGTATAAGAGGTTTCACACTGGAAGATTACCCTTCTAGTACAAAACCTTTGCTAGACACCATGCACACACCCTTGAACCATAGTGTAAAGGTGTATGTGTGGCACTAGGCAATCTGTTTGTGCAGCAGCACAAGGGAAGAGGTCAGCAGTGGACGCTGCACTGCTTTCTCCCACTAGGGCAGCGCAGCACAACTACTTTGATAGCTACGATGCATTGAGCTTTTTTTATTAAACCTATCACTGAGTTTGGGATTTTCATTCAGTCCCGTTCACCTGTACACCTTCGAAGAGTAATGCCAATTGGCATAAAAAGTATATAAAAAGCCCTAATAAAATATGAAAACATATTATCATTGAGAACAATACCAAATATGAGCAGGAAACAGGATATAGAGTTCTCAGTTAAGAATGATGACTATATTCAACTCTGGGCTCCATATTATCCAGATTGTGTATGATTTCCATTACGGACTCAAAAGTTATTCCATAACTACATGAGAACTAATGTTAAGACATTGACCATCAGCAAGGAGGTAGAAAGAGAGCTGAGACCAATGAGAGGCCAGGAGCAAGACAAGCAGTGGTTTCTTCTTAGGCAGAACTGGTAAAGTCTTTATTTACCAATGTGAAACCAAACCACACTGCTGAAGCACAACATTCATTCTTTCCCAGTGACTTTTAGGATTTCCACCAGCCGAGGAGCAAAGTCACTATTCCATAAAGAAGCAGCCAAATATGGAACACGGGTTGGAAATGCTTTGCGTGTGCTGTCCTTGGCCATCATTGAATGATCCATTAAAATAGCTCATGCATCAAAGGCATTTGGACTAAATGCTGATAAGGAATGCACTGCATTGATTAAGAAAATGAATGCTGAATAACTTAAATTAATTTCTGCAATGTTTTGAAAAGGTATTAGTAATATCGACTTCTCTTAAAACGTTTCCTTCAGTGCATACAGCAACTTAAATCCGACACGCTATTTTTCTTGAAAAAAAACCACATCTCTACTGAGCATGAGACCGAGAGAGTGCTAACCAAGTCAGACAGCGAGACATGGTGCCTCAAGCAGCCTTCTGGTCTCCTTGTCTTCCGTTTCCTCTTTTCATGCTCGCTTGCCCTTTTTCCCCTCGAACCAAGCTGCCAAGCTGTATTCCATTCCGAGGCAACATTTGCAAATCAAGATGTTTATTACTGCGGAATTGCAGCCAAGCCCTCCTCATGGGTGGGTGACTTGTGGTAACAAACAACAACTGCAGTGAGGAGCTAGCCTTAAAAAGGCAAAAAAGCCACCCAGTAGGAAAAAAGCATGTTGTGGAAGCTTGTTCATCATCTTGTATGCATGACTTGTACATGTGTGAAACATTGCTAGAAAAGGGATATGAAGGCGTTTGCTTTTTAAGGAATTAAATTCCCACATCCACGCTCATACAGACATGCATGCGCCCACATGAAGCACTCACCCACATGCACGCTTTTACACACAAACGCACACTTCCACATGTACCCTCACTACCTTCACACTACATACATACACGCACACACACACACACACACACACACACACACACACACATACACACACACGCACACACACACACACGCACCCACACACCCACACATGCACACACACACACATACACATACACACACACACACACACACCTTTTCGACACAATGTGAAGCTTTGTGGTTGAGAGAACTCGAGCTGCAATGGCGCTTTTACCTGCATACATTTGTCAAGGGCAATTATAAGCTTTTCTCTTTTCATGGTCACTGCAACACACAGGGACAAGTACAATAAGCAGTGCAAATAATGCCTGGTCATTCAGGGAGTAGGGCTAACCAGGTTCTACATTTCCTGTTTGGAGCTCTGCAGCGCGTTGTTTGGTGACATTAGAGCGTGCTGTCAAGGCAGATCAAGGAAGCCGCGGCTTACTCGAGCTAGTCAGAGTACAAGTGCCCAAAGCATTCTTTTCCGAGTAACATGCTCATGGGGGGTTTGTTAAAGTTGCATTTCGACAGCAGGGAGGAGGTCTGCTTGAAAGACTCCAGCGTGCTTCTGATGTGCAGGTTTAAGTGAATGCATGCTGACTCGCCTGTCATTCTGCCAAAGTGGTTTAGACAACTTAATTTGGTTAAAATTAACATATAAGATTGCTCTTAAAATGTCTGTGGGATCATAAGTACTACACTATTGTAATACCTTACCATATTTTTATATTCACATTTAAATATAGATTGATGTCAATGTGAATATGTTATAAAATGGCTTTCGTATATTATTTATCCTGATATTTGTAGTACTGCCCTATTGCCAGAAACCTATCCCTAGCCCATGTTGCAATATGTATATGCAATTCATCGCTGCCTACCCCACTGCATTTATGCGACCAGTGTCTCTGTTGACAGAAGCCTCACAAGCATTAATCTTGAAATTAAATTGTGAACCCTTCAGGCTAGCGACAAACTAGAAAGTCTCCACAAATGATTAATATAGTTTTGTTTATTTTTCTGTGTCACTAAGATTACTATTATATGTTCTTCCATAGGGTGTTGCTGGCAAACCAGGCCCAAGGGGACAACGAGGTCCAACGGTGGGTAACATTTTCTTTTTGTGCTTACTTTTCAGTTGCTGATCTGCCATCCTCAATGCCCTACAAAGGGCACGAGAGCAGGGCAGTGCCATTAGACTGATATTTAGTGGGTGTTTTAAATAACTGGCTTATTGAAGATAATATATGCTAACACTAGTGGTGCAGGGTTAAAACAATAACAACTACAGTCTCATTTTATCAGCGTACATTGCTTCAAGCCACTTGAACGTGATTAGGTTCAAGGTCATTCATGCAATGGTCCAAGGTTATTGGCAAATTGTGTACTTTAATGCACTGCCTAATTCTGTCCTACAGTAGCTAAATGAGCAAGATAACCTAGAGGTTCTCTTTTAACCATGTATCTTTCGTTATGAAAGAAAGACCTTTGACTTGTACAGATAGTATTTTATTTAGGGGGTAGGAAAAGCCAGAGTTGAGAATGGTCACATAAAGTAATCCATCTTCTGTCAGGCAAGTTGAAAATCAGGCAAAGTGGCCTATTCATTCGCTTACAGAATAGTCTCTACATGGGTGCTCAGTGACGGGGCCTGTTGCAAACAATGTCAGAAGTCCGAAGGGCGTTACACCCCAGTTGAGATCTGTCAGTGTTTCACTGACACATGTCCAAAATTTAGAATAGAAAATGCTATTAGTAAAAGTCCTTCCAGCAGGCTCATAATACCAAAGGACTGCAGATGGAGGGATTGCACTATATTTGCATGGGACAAACCCTCTTCTGTTAGCACTCACTCAGTGGTGCGGAGTGTTGTTATTTTCTGGAAGGCTGAACCTTCTGGTAGATGACACAACGCTGATTTGCTGGACATTGTGTAATGGGTCTTAGCTAACATTCAATGACAAAGACGTCTGACACTCATCGATTGCTCCCACCTAGGAAGGTCCACATTTCTGTTGTTCTTTAATACATTTGATTACTTTTTTATGATCCACAGCTAAAGTGCACATGTAACCAACTGCTTTGTCTAACCTACAGGGTCCACGTGGTTCTAGAGGTCCAAGAGGTCCAACCGGAAAACCAGGCCCTAAGGTAAATATTATGGAGTAATACACACTCGTGATAGTGATCGAACTCTTGTGGCAGCCTATTATGTTTCAATTAACCTTACCAATATGAGTGCATAGACCTCACCATCCTTTTGTTTGTCATTGTTTAGGGTACTGCGGGCAACGATGGTCCTCCTGGCCCGCCTGGTGAAAGTGTGAGTAACTAAAAGTGAATGTCTCTTAAAAGCTGTTAGAATTGATTTCAGTATGCTTTTTATTACTGTAGATAATCATACCCCATTTCAAGCCTGTCCTGGGGTAAATGCCATGAAATAAATGCTTCATACCTGTGTGATTTAAATGAGATTTTAAGCACACTGTCAGTTTAAATTTTAATAGTTAAAATCCTAACCCTGTACTCCAAGTTTGATATATTGCATGTTTGTCTATGGACTTGACCAGACTAGGTCTTTAAGGATGATTTATGACTTCTCTGTGCTGTACCATATGAATTACACTGCCATAATATTAAATTTTGATGTACACACCCAATTTTCTTCAGTTTGGCTTGACTTCCAACTCTTGAATTATTAATGAACACTTCCTAAAAATGCAACAATTTTTATTGTTGTTAATTATTAGCGACAATTCCCTTCACTTATCAAATAGGTGGCAAGAGATTTAGGGGACTTTTCACAAACTGCATGTTTTAGTACACTCAGTAACATTGCTATATTACTACTTATATTCTAAACATTGTATTCAGTAACCTACTTCTTGAGGTCTATGTCTCTGCCTCTCCTTTCTTTTATGTGAGAAGATCTCTACCTCAATTATGGAGGTCTCTGCACATTTAGGCCTATGTTTTAGTAGTTAATGTGGGAGCATGAGAGTAGCATGAAAATGGGAATATTTTCCACAAATGGCAGGAGTTTAGGGTTGAATAAGTAGGGGTTTAGGGAGGGTTAAGGGGAAAGAGGGGATAGGAGGGACATGCACCCACCCACAAAAACTTAAGCACATTGCTATTCACAAACAGCACTTCATTAGTTACTATTAACAACAAGCTTTGGCAAAGCCAATTGGTCTCATCTACGCAAGACAACTATTGGCTTTGCTAATGTGTTTTAACCATGTTGTACACCAGCGTGGCTGCTGTTCAGCATGGCTAACATTTAGTGACATAGAGGAAAGTGTTGTGGAGTGGCATACAGTTGAGCAGAGTGTGGTAGAGTGGAGAAGGGTGCTGTGGAGTGTCGTAGAGTGGTGCGTCATATAGAGGAGTGGCATAGAGTGGAGTGTAAAAGTGTGAAGTATCATGGAGTGTAGTGGAGTAGAGTGGAGTGTTGTGAAGTAGAGTGGATTAGAATGGGGTGTTGTGGTGTGTAGTGGTGTAAGTGGAGAGGCATTGAGTAGAGGGGAGTTGTAGATTGGAGTGGCATATAAATTAGAGTAGAGTGGGGTGGTATGGAGTGGTGTAGAGTGGAGTGGTGGATTAGTGTGTCGTAGAGTAGAGTGCAGTGGAGTAAAGTGGAGGGGCATAGAGTGTGGAGTAAAGTGGCATGGAGTGGCATGGGGGAGTTGTGTAAAGTGGAGTAGTGTCGCAAAGAGGAGTGGAATAGAGTGGAGCAGAGTGTCATAGACTGGAGGGGCATAGAGTGCAGAAGAACAGTGTGGAATAGAGTGTCGTAAAGTGGAATGGTATACAGTGGATTAGAGTGTCGTAGAGTAGAGGCTTGTAGAGTGGAGTGGCATAGAATGGAGTAGAACAGACAAGAGAGTTGTATCGCAAAGTGTCATAGAGTGTAGTGGAGTGTCATGGAGTGTAGTTTCATAGAGTGTAGCGTTGTAGAGTAGAATGTAGTGTCTTAGAGTGGAGTGTTGTAAAGTGGAGTGCAATTAAGTGGAGTAGAGTGGAGTGGCGCAGTGTTGAGTGGAGTAAAGTGTTGTAGAGTGGAGTAAAGCATAATAGAGTGGAGTAGAGTGGTGTAGAATGAGGTAGAGTGGTGTAGAGTGGGTTAGAGTGGTGTAGAGTGGCGTAGAGTGGCATGGAGTGGAGTGACAGAGAGTGTCATAGAGTGGAGGGGCGTACAGTGGGCTCGAGTGGAGTAAAGTGTCATAGAGTGGAGTGGTGCAGAGTAGAGTATGCATGGTGTGGTAGTGCTCTGCCATTATAGACAATACATTTTCAATTGAAATGACCATTACATTTGCACAGACATACAGTTTTATTGCTAAAACTATACAGCTCACAAACAATATCTTGTGGAAATGGCCTCACCTAGTGTATTGATTTGGTTTAATCGTATTAAAATATTTGTTTCCAGCACACTTCAGAATTATAATAAATGTACTTCATTTGTGCTTTTCGAATTCTGATATATTCTGAAATATTTGGAAAGATCATTTACAGTCATTAACATTTTGTTGTGTGCTAGAAAAAAAACAACTTTCCTTTCACACCCCCAGATTGTTAGATAAATCCTCTCACTTCGAAGTCAGAGAAAGAAAAGTAAACACAATTTTTCCTCTGAAGACAGCCAGACACTTGACCCCTGTCTTTGAATGCTCAGCAAATGTGACAAGATAAGAACAACATTTATAGGCCTAGACCGGTTTATAGAAAGGGAACACTTGTGAAAGACTACAGTAAATGGGCTATGCTCCATGGAAAGGAAAAGACAGACTAGACAGCCTAAATCCTAAATCAAATAACGCCAGAAAATAGAAAGCACACAAATGTGAGTTACAAATTACAAAGCTAATGGTAAGAAATGGGTGGAATGCATTCTTAGGTCAGCTTTCAGAATCTCCCCAAGACTTTTTTAGCAACTGTACATCTGCACTGTCAGGTAGGTTTCTACCTAAAAAAGGACTCAAGACAGTAATAAATGTACTCCACCACAAAACTGGAAGAAGTGCAGCACCACACATGTCCACCACTTGTATTGCAACGTGTCCTCCTGTAGAAAATAATGGAGGTAGGCAATTGCAGTAATATTAAATTAAATTAATTGAATTCAACTTTATAATTTAATGCTAACACATAAATATTAAATACATAAATATTAATTTATTCTAAAATATTTTAATAACCTTTATTTGATTTAAAAATAAATGAAACTATATTTTTAAATAATTAACCTGATTGAAATTAATTCATGGCCTGGGGTGTCTAGCCTTAGGATATGACTGGACAGCTGTCTATTGTTACAGGCTTAAACATAGCAACCTAGTAGTTTCCACTTTTTGGCCTGAAACTTTAGCACCTTGGTAAATTGCACTATTTTTACAGGTGTAGCAAAAATGAGTATGTTAGAGACAAAAGACAGTCAGATTTTTCACCCAACACACGGAATGTCATACTTGCATTTTCTTGGTAAGAAAGACATAATAAATAGAGGAGCATGCACATTTTGTGGCATAAAAATCACAGTATACCCCATTTTCAGGGCAAAATTAGCAATTGTCACTATTTATTTCACCCAATAAGTAATAAACCTCAGGATACAGTTATTGATTGGATGCAATAAATGAAAAAAGTAATTACGATGCAATCATATTTGAGGTGAATTATATTCTACTGGTGGTATTTATCACTTCCAGTGAAGTCATTAGAGAGAAGCTGTGGGTAATTTCAAAAGTTTAGATTGTACATATGTTGCATATATACCGAGTACAAGCAAAAAAAAGTCTACACAAAACACGATTAAAATTAAATGAATCTACATTCAGATGTCAATATTAAGTAATACAGAAATGTAACTGTGAGCCCAGCGAGGATGCATTCTGACAAGGTGGTATTGAGACACTGTAATAGTGCCTCTCTGCTTGCACACTCCAAATAGGCCTAGGTACCTAATGCTTTATGACCACCAGATGCTAAAATAAACGGTCTCTTTAGGTAATGTTAGTGGCAGAAGCAATGTTGGACACAGTGACTACTTGCAACCTATCCCATTACTCAGACAAAGACTTAGGAGGTTACACCAGACGCAAGCCTCAGAAAATGAGAATGGGACACAGACTGCCCTCTACCAGGGCTTTTAATGTCACGTGTTGCCACAGTGTATCAGAGAGTATGTGGCACCCTTGTTGTTCTGGGAATATTCTCCTCACCATATACTTCAATGTGTCCATCACTTATTGATGTAAAGCAGCACTGAGCAAAAGACAATGATAGATTACAAACTGTGAGCTTGAGCTAGACATAAAAGATAGACTATGTAATGTCTTACAATTGGAGAGCACATTTTACCCATTTGAACAAGAGAACAAACTACCTATTGCTTCAAGGAACACAACTACTATCCAAGGAATAACAAGTCCGCACCCACCTGTCCCCCAGCTCAACTCTTGATAGCTTGGCTGGCCTTCTGGATTGGCCAGTCAAAATCAGAATTGTCCCCAATGTAATTCAACTGAGCTGTGCAGGTGCCGGCAAGGGAGGGATCAAAGACAAGACATGTCTGTATCGACTATAGACTAAAAGGAATAGCCAGTTTCCCGCTGATATACTTGTGGTGATGCTGGGCAGTTGGCACTTTATGTTACAGCAGAGGTCTTTAGAAGCCATACCAAAAGGGGCATAGTGAAGGTAGTGCAAGATATATGCCACTGCTAAAGACTCGGTTTGAGAGAGAGCTTGTGACCACAGTGTCATAGTAAAATGCAGGACGACCAATTGTATTCAGTCCACATGTTATCCATGCAGTCATTGGTGTTGCTGCACATTTTTACACTAACATAGCACTTTGGCTATTAGTAAACATAATTTAAGATATCAATTAAATAAAATGCGACACGAGAACAGCCACTTAGAGAAATTATAAAAATCTGCCTGTCGTATTCACATTTCTTCAGAGAATGCATTGCCATGCTTGAGTTTTACAGCAGATACCCACTTTTAAGAGCAGCCAATATTTTTCAGGTTTGCATAGTGCCACCTAAAAAGGTTTTCGATCATTGGAAATTAAACACAATAATTGTTTTCCAATGTATTCCTAGCACTGCAGATATTATGGTTGTGGTAGGCAAAGTCATTAGCACTCGGATGAAATGTGTTTAACCTTTTTTCTTTGCATTTGACCCAGTTGCTTTCTTAAAGTCATACGTTTAATGCTTAATATCACCCCACAGACCAAGAGAGCAGAGCAATTCCTGAATTCACAGCTAATTCGCATCCAAGTGTATTCAAAATTGATTCCGTCTCTCCTAAATGGCACTGAATAAGTTGTTAATTATTGGGGATGAAAATAGTAATTTAATGTTTGTTATGTTTCTAATCAACGCATTAGAAATAGTCCTCATGAACAAATTAGAGCCAGAAATGTTCCAAAATTCGTTATGTCCATGGTACTTGATATGGAATGTAAAATCACTGTGAAATATGCACTGCAATATCACAAGGTTACACCTGTATACGACGAGAACGAACTGCAGTTTCAACTGTTCTTGAAAACCAACATTTTGTCTTACAGAGCTGAAGAAGTACAAAAAATGCACTCCATTCATCAATTTGGTTGTTGGTAGCTTGGCATATTTGCCCACTGTACACTTTAAAACATGTGAACTACAAGTCATGGCCATTCATAAGTTCGCTTGGCAAAACAACTAAATTAGGGTTAGCGCTTACACTAATCGTGTATAAAATATGCTTCTATATTACTGCTCTGCCACGTCATCGCTGTTTGCTTTTATGGGATTATTTCCATGCTACATGCTGGCAGTCCAATTATTGACAGTCCTTAAACTGTGCAACATGCTAGTTTGCTGTGCGGCATTAAGCATAACCCCTCATGCATTTTAGTAATAGCAATTGCTGACAAAACAGCATGTTAAAGGTATGGTCATATTTCAGTCCCCAAAGTACACTGTCAATGTATATATGATGCCAACTACGTCCTTAACTTTCCATATGTTTGTATTTTAGGGACCTCAAGGGCCTCAGGGCCCCGTTGGCTTTCCTGGACCGAAGGGCCCCCTGTAAGTATATAGCACTACCTGCGTTTATTGAATGACCCAATTCAGACAAAACTGTTTTCAGATGAATTGCCCAGGAACTTTATAGATGGTTTACTGAATTCGAAATAAACCATGTCTTTTTGATTAGGTTGGTATTTAACTGAAAGCAAGCCCAATAGGTTTAGTCGTTTGAGGTATCAGAGCAAGAACTCTTTCATGTGACCAAATCCAGAGTACGAAACCTACAGAGAAAAATAAAATAAAAAGTTTGGTCAATATTTTCCTTGGTGAATGTTATTAGAGAGAATCTGAACAAATGTCTTTGAAAAGGCGAGTGTTCAATGCAGGTGCGGCCAGTACCGGTAAGAGCGGTGGGGCGGTGGCGGAGTCGACAGATGATGGGATAGGAAAAATAACATAAATAAATAAAACCACTTGCCTTGCTTTCGCCCTATCGCCGATGTGGCGAGCGCAAGGTAAGTGGTTTTATTTTTTTTATTTTTTATATCCAGTCATCTGTCGACTTACCCCCGACCCCACCATGCCCCGCCCCACCACTCTTACCTGTACTGGCCGCGCCTGGTTCAGTGTATAAACCACAAAGCCTATGTTCAAAGCACCTTCAGGCTGTGTTGGGATTGTGAGCGAGGTCAAAAGAAACTCACTTAAAATGAAAGACAAAGTAGCTAAGGAAGTAAAAATGAGCAGTCTACGGTAAACAATGGGTAGTCAGGCTCTATCCTTAAAATATTGTGGCCCAGATTTACTAAAAGGGAAAGTAAAAGAGCGCTGCAACTAATGATGCTGTGCTGCATTGCATGAAAGGGAGAGAGGAGAACACAGCCATATCTACTCAGGAGCGGCACAGTTTTCTTCTCTGCTTGTGCACTTTAGGCTGCCATGCACCAACACACACACCCTTGCGACATAGTGAAAGGATGTGTGAGTTCTGTAAGGAATAGTTATTGTACTGGAAGGGGACCCTTTCTGTGCAATAACTATCCTTTAACACTTTTCCTACTTTGAATGTGCATTGTACGATGCAGCATGCATGCAAAGTAGGAAAAGAGAGGTGTGCCTGCTTCGAGGATGTGTATGATTTTCATGCAAATTCCTATCTATGATTGTTAGTAGATAAGCATATGCACCAAACACATGGCTGGTTGGATTGGAACACCCATGCCCCACGCATGGAATGCCCCCTTGACGTAGTGTAACCCAAGGTAGCGCATGGTGCAATTTTGCATTACTTTGGGAGACTATCCAGCGCAAATCCTGATATGCATTGGGTAGTAAATCCCAACATAAGACTTAGCCATGTGTTTTGTTACAGAAGTAATGCAAGTAAGTAATGGAAGCCCAGCACAATGTGTTAGCAAATCTGGGCCTGTGTATTTAGCTCTTTGTTACCCAAAAGGTAGTTTAACTATTGCCACACAGTGAAGTAATGTTATTTCAGGAACAGTAGCTAGAGGCACACAGAGATGTGGACCCAGAGACTCCTTTGAGAAGAAATGTATTTTATGACAGTATAAACTATAATATCCAAGGCTCATCACAAGGCTTAAACAAATGTAAGATCCGCTTAAAAGAGTTTGGGTCAAATGTACAGTCTAATGATCATGTCTGGCAATGTAGATAAAGTTCTGCATGCAGAAACGCGTATATATTTTAGTGTTTCTGAAATTGTTTGATTTTTGCAGATTCCTTTAATACTCCTGGAATTCTTTCTGAGTTTTTTTCTCGGGCCCATCGAGACTCTGTTTAAAAATTCTGTTTTCCTCTTAAGCCTGATGAAATTTATACAACTTTACCAGACTGAAACGTGTATTGAAGACATTGCTAGTTGTTCAGAGTAAATGAATTCATGTCTCAGAGTGAAACCTAATTCACGTATTTTTATCCTAATAGAATGTCATTTTCTAGCCAGAATAGTGTTACAAAATTCTGTTTGTCTCTGTGATTTCAGGGACCACCTGGAAAGGATGGATTGCCTGGCCACCCTGGGCAGCGAGGAGAAACTGTAAGTATATATGTTCAAGCTTTGCATTTAAGCTGTTGCACACCTGGTCGCCTCACTGAGGAGCTTCTTTTTGTAAACATTTATGCTCGGGTAGGAGAAGATGTTTCAAGGCTTTGAGCCCAGAATGGCAGCATAAAGAGATACATATTTTCGTACCTGGGTGGATTTGTTTATCGAAAGCAGCAATCTTTTCAAGCTCAGCGTGGCAGGTGTCAAACAGCTTAATATTGTGCCTAGTCTGCTAGATAGAAATCCTATTCATTGCGAGCCAGAATGAAAAGCGTGGCACTTAGCATAAGAATGCAATGCAATTCAAAACAACAGTCTATTAAAGGAGGTGAAGGAGGCATTTCAGCAAATGTACATTATCGCTTGCCCTTCTCGATGAGTGTCATATCACGTTGGCGCAAAACGCAGCACTGTGTGCCAGCACTGAGAGCCAAGACCCTATAAGCATGGTCCGGAGGGACTCAACAGGAAGGCTGAGCAGATTGTCCGAGTTTACTAGGTGGCATCTGTTGGAAGGCACATGCCCACTCCATGCTGGCACCAGAAACTGCAGGCACAAGAAACATTATATCCATTCTCGATTCAAAAAAGGATTCAAGTAAACTCCCTATCAATGACGTCGCTTTCCGTCATAAATAGTCATGCATGTAGCGCTCAGAGAAGGCACCTTTGATGTCGCTGGCCAATTGAGAAATAAAAAAAATTAAAACAAAATTTGCCTTTTATAATGTGACTGAAGCTTCACCACATACAGCTACTAGAATACTAGCTTGTTCTAGTTCATTTTCTTAACTCCCAAAAACAGATCAATGACAGAAAGACCTTGCTCTATGTCCTGGCTAAAAGTTCTACATGCATTCAGGCCAGAGGACACGTTGTGTAGTTGCAGGTTAACATCTTTTGCACAGTGTGTAAGCAAAATTCCTACACAGAGGCAAATGGTTAGCTAATTCGACAATCGCTCCAATAAGATCACAAAAACGAAACTAAGATTCATGAAAGATCAGTAATTGCAGCAAGTGCAATGTGAGACCAAGGAAGTGATGACAACATTTTAACAATTAGAGCGTCAACCAAAATTTGCTAATTCATTTCCCCAAAGATCACTATGCAATTTTCTTAAAAATGCGCTCATTTATTCCTAAGGTACTAGCCTTTTATGTTAAATACCATGCATTTCTTCTAACATCCATCTTTCAAAGTTCTGAAAATCCTCATGCTTTTCCTCATTGTAAATAAATAACCATGGTCCCAAAAAACGTGTAATTTTCTGAAAGCATTTCCGTTTTATCCCTAGGTGGCAATGTTTCCTCTTTATATTGTAAGACAGTTTGGTTCCCTAATGTCAGCTTCATAATGTCTCCAAATGGTGCACTTCCCACTTTTGAACTTCATATCCTTGTGCTACATTTCCTTTATTTGATGAAAAAGGTGCTTCGAAGCTGAAAAATGGCTTGAAGAGGGAGCAAAATCAAGGCATGAATGCTTCCAATTAATGGTCACAAATTCATGCAAAGCTTGAGATAGTTGATCAGTATTTGATAATGCCCACAAAAAAGTGGCCATATGCCCTGAATATGAATAGGATGCATTTATCTATATTGACCTATCACTTCTCTCTCGCTCTAAAATTACTCAGTCTTGTAGTACTAGTTCCTGTTGTTGTTATGGCAACAGGAAATAGTACCACGAGACTGAGGATTCTTAGCACTAGGCAGATATAATAGAGTTAAATACATCTTAATGAGAAAGTCTCTGAATTCATCCTGTTAATTTCCCAAGAAAGAACAATGCAGCAGAATGCTTGATAGATAACTATTTATTCATTTACATAATAATACCATTTGCATTGCACCAAGGCACACAGCCTCAAATCCACTTATGGGCGCTTTGAGACAATTTAAATGGGGCCTAAGTTATTGGTGATAATAGAGTTTTCTAAAGATTTCTTCCAGTTAAGGCCTGAACATTAGGTCAGTGTGTAAGGTAACAATGGCGTGTTAATACTTAATACTGAAATATACACTTCGAAGAAAGAAAAAGAATGAACATCCATTCAGTGGCTTATCTATATACACTAGTCAAAAAATTATGGCCCATTCATATGAGAAATTAAAATAATTTGTAGTTTGGGATCAAATTCAACACCTATCTGAGAAATGTAGTGATTTATGGTTCTCTTGTACAAAGCCTTTATGTGATTGCAAAACCTGCAATTTGCAAAACCACCAGGTTTGCAAATGGAAAAGGGACTTTATTTATTTGTAAATGCCTTCTCATGAGTCATAACATTTTGGGCCCCTTCCCCTTTGGGAATCTTGAAAAAAGTTGACAGTAGTCCACTGGGAAACTTTTATTTTTTAAACGGAGTCCTGTTTCCATTATGGAAAATGTGCTGCATTAAAATAAATATCTTTATTTAAACATAATCCTAGTCATGATGGTCTCCAGAGCCTTGCAGGCCACCATCCCTGTGATTATGGCCAATCGCAGGGGGTTGCAAATTACTACCTGCTTAATGAATATTAGTTAGGCAGGTCGTTTTTCAACACTGTAGTTCAGTATTTTGTGAACCGATTTAGGTTAATATAGATTGGTTCGCAAAAACTCAGTGCGCAATTTGCAACCACTTTATGCGAATGTAATGTTTGCACATGAGGCCCTATGTTCCTGAGTAATTGTAGTGGAAACCAAAGTGATAGCCCTGTCTTTAATTATTGAATTGTAATAAAGTCTGTCTTTGGAAATAATTGACAGAGGTTTACCAAGTTATACAAAAGCAACCTTTGTATTCATTTGTGGTTCTCGTACTGAAATGAAACTTTGCAGAATTGATGCTCAAAAACAGCAGCAGTTGCTTGTTGATTATGAAGCCAGCAGTGGGACATTCCTCAACCAGCCATGTGATATGACACTCATTCTGTTGCTGTCCGTTAGAAGGTCACTGTTTTTTGGCTTTGAATACAACTAACTTTCATGCCATGCTTTATTTTATGCATTAGCTGCCCTAAATACCAATTTTCATGTTATGCTTTTTTGCACTTTCGAATTATTATGACCTATGCCTTTTTAGAAATTGTAAACGCTCTTTTGTGTAATCAACTCATCTATTTAAACTTTATTTCGGCTGCTTATGTCATTTCAAATGATTTGATAAACAGGGCATAATCAGAAAGGCTTTCTAATGCTTTGGTAGCTATGAATCTGTTCAGTAAAGTTGTTCATTTAGTCTTTAGTGGAATGTACGCTGACTGTTAGGAAAAATCAGTCAATAACATAGAGCTTTATTATTTCAAAAACAGTATTCTCATGTCTACAATAATGACACTGTCTTCTTGCGCAATATATGACACTTCAGGTTTAGGAGAGTGGCAAGCCCCTCCAGGGATATACGAATAGGCATTATTTCGTGTGTCACACGACTATGAAAAGGGCACTTCATATCCCATGCCTCCCTCTTAATAGACATAATAAACAGACTAAAATGTCTCAAAGAGACAAGAGAGAAGGTGAATGTTGGGCTGCTCTTTTTACTACTCTGGCTGCTTTGAGAGTTCTAACCATCGCTGCAGGACATCTGAAAATGTTAATAAGCGTGCATTATTCTTAACACGCCCCAACAAACTCCGGAAAATGTCTCTGCCGTACAGCAATTCACCAGAAATTCAGGTGAATTACGTTTTGTGCAAACATGTAGCAGACCTCATAGTCGTGAACTACTCTGCAAATAAATGATAAGGATGGTCAACTTCACATAAAATCAAGTGCCATGCCTTTGACCTGACCTGAGATGAGAATGGAAACTAGATGTTAAACAGACACATTCACAGTGACCACATATTCATATTTTCTTTGTTTAATCAAATCTGTCTCAGAGTCTTTGTTCAGGGGTCTGCTGTTGATCAAAGATGACTAAACAAGAGAGGATTTCTTTTAATTGTTTAGAACATTATTTATGCAAATTTAATAGGTTATATAGGTCAACGAGACCAGGCAATGCAGCATATAACTGTAACTGCATTAGAGAAACTGATATTTGTCTAATTTAAAGGCAGAATCAGGTTAAAATAGAACATTGCAGTTTATCACCTGCAAGATATAGTTGGACGCCAGATCCTATGAAATGGAAGCAAAGGAAAAATGTTTCAGGATCTGAATTTGTTTTTTCTACGTAGCACTTCTTGGAAACGCTCTCAAACCTTGTAATCAACATTTGAGAGTGAACTGGTGTTTAATAAAACACCATCAATACATTTAAATGTTAAAAGTTCACCAAGGTTTAGTGAATCGGGGATAATGCACATCTTGCCTTCTCATGTATTAGCATAAACTGGCATATCTTTCATGGCATACTTAGAATAATGGTCTGTGTCTGCCCGCGGAATCACATGTTCTGTTTCGCAGCCCTTTTGCAGACCCCATCATTATTCACAGAGTAATCCTTCATATATTAAATATGCTATGTTCATGATGCAAATGATAAGATATGAATGTTTTTTCACATTTAAACAATTTGTATCATATTGAAATGCTAACAGATTGAGTTTATTGCTTTTAATTACTAATTAAGTTATCTGCTTCTACTTATAAAGAAAATGTTAGTAGCTATTTGCGTAAACATTCACAGTTCTGCTCCACTGCATACCTGCTGCTACTCTAACCTGATTACTTCCAGCCAGATTAAACGCTTCAGCTTTGTCGGAGCTATTCATGCTTCAGCTACTTCTCTGTAATATACAGTATCAATGTTACTTGTCTCTGCTTCCCGAGTGGTAAGTATAAGGAAACCCTTCTGACAGCAAAACATCCTGTATGTTACATTATGCAAGTTATTCAGGCATTTGCTTGAAAATACTCACATAATACAATCTAAACAAATGAAGTTAATGCATTGAAAGGTAATGCTGAGGAGTCTGGGAACTACTGAGTAAAATGAAAGTCCAAAAAGTGAAAATACAATATCCTAAAATGATTGGAGTGGTTTAGTCATTCTTTCTCTATAAATTACACAGGGATTTATTCAAGTAACAGATCCTTATGCAGATAAAGCATAGGCACAACCTTACAAATGACAAGACACTAATCATGTGCTATTTACAATTTACTATTTATATGTGCAAAATACCAGTTCCACCCATCACATATCTTAGACAGGTAAGTTCTGTGCATATTTAAATAGTTAGAGTAAGGCACAAAATATGTTGATCATAGGTTTATGGAGTTCTTCAGCATTTGGAAAGTAGTGTGGCCTTAATTCACATAGGTAGCACAAAGTCTAATCTACTTTTTTTCAAACTTGTCCTAACAAAGAAAAGCAAAATAACCAATCCCGCCCCAAGCTAGGGTGATCAGGACAAATTTACTTTACCTATCCCTAACATTAGGAGTATGTTGGTACCACCCACCAATGCCTTGCCACTCTACAAAATAATCTTACTTGTTTGTTTGAAGGAAGTCTATTCCTATGTGTAAATTGTCACAATGGAAAGAATGTTTAACCTTACATTGACAAAAACCCCTCTTCTTTACAGTCCTGGTGGACCCCAATTCTAGTCACCTTTTCCCAAAGAAGAAATTTCAACTTAATGAGGGTCTCTTTATGATTCTTCCATCCATTTGTTGATTTTCATCTGAACCTTTTCCAATTCCTGAACACCTGTTTTCATATATGGTGCCTGAACTATTGCACAACATGGTAAATGTTTATGTGGCAGTTCAAAATGTCTCCTCCAGCCTTACTTTCCATGCATGACCTTCACTGGTTATTTTATGCACATCTGTTATTGACATTGCATAAATATTACTCATATTATTCTTATCAATGATGTAGTGTGTGACTGAAATGTATGGCAGTGAAAGATATAAGATCTAGAACATTTTCATAGACTAAATCTAAAGCGAAAATCATTTATAAAAATGGATTGTTCAACACCTGGGGATTTAAATTCCCCTAGTGAGTCTATTTTGTTTTTTGTTGATTAGATGTATAGAGTTTCATATTATCATAAAGTTGTCCTAGAGGACTGTGGGGGAGAGGCAGGATAGGATGAAATGAGGCAACAGGATACTGTTATTCTCTCTATCCATACTCATTGACATTGAAAATGCATGACTGTTAGGCAACATGCAAAGGATGTGCTTTTGAAAATCACATTTCAATGTATTAGATTATTTTCATTGCTTATTACTACAAATGTGTCATGTCTTATTCATTATTCAAAGAAGTCGAATAGCATATAATGATATCTCTTGGTAGTATGCTTGAGCTGAAGTAAATGTTTATATGTTTGGCATTTGATATGGGGTTCGGAGGAGCTGATTCATCTAAATAACAATTTGATTTGTTAAACTTACTATTTAATTGCAACTAATTCTGACTATTTATGATGTGTTTCAACCTCCAGGGTTTCCAAGGCAAAACTGGCCCTCCAGGCCCAGGTGGTGTTGTTGGTCCACAGGTACAATTTTCATCAATTCCTAGCGATTATGATGTTGTGTGTCTATAATTTTCAAAATATATTTCAAACATCAAAGTTGTGCTACAGTCAAGCTTATTTACATTCTCTGGTGCTTTCTGATTTCTATGCAAGTGTCTAAAACTGCTTTTTGGAGGTGTGAGTCACTGAAAAAGACTGATTGTATGAACTGTACACTTATATTTTTTGATAAAATTACCCTTTTTGATTATCAAAAATCCCTAACGGTCCACACATAAAGGAATGCAATCCTTGATTAAATTTAACTTGCATAACCGTAACTCTATATTAATGTGTGTTCCACTCATGGAAAGTGTAGTAGTTTACAATTAGTAATGATATTACGGGTGTGCAAAGCTAAATCCTTGGCCAAAGTCGTTGTGTAGAGATAGGAAACTTTCCCATTTGTGAAATCTGTCAACATTTCCTGACTTTGTCTGAATTCACCTGAGACAACGTTTAGGTCACCCAGCCTTCTGTTGGTGATGACTTCCAATTTCAGGATGTTCTGGTCATGAAGGGCAGCACATTCTATTGCATTAGATTGAGCAGTGTGTGTGTGGAGCCTGAATAGTGCTACAAGCATGGAAAATGTCCTTTTGTTCTACCATTCTGGGCTTTAACTAGTCCCGAGGGCAGTGACTAAACAAAGCTGTCACTCAGGAGCATTGTGATTGTGAACATTATGGAGAGGGGGGAATTCTTCACCATGGCTACCGATGAGTAGTGAAGGTTTATCTACTGCTACCTGTAGCCCAAAATGACAGTCAGCACAGTTTACCTAATCAGAAAAGGTCACTAAAGCACTGCTCTTCTGTTAAAACATCACAAGCTTTACAATTTATAAACTTTAAGTAAAGTTGCAAGTCAGCAGAATTTCTAACTGTACACACTCCCAAAAAAGATGCAGCTGTATCTTAACTTTTTTCTTTTTTTCCGCTTGGAAAGTAACTTCCCCGGTGAGAGATCCTCTCCCGTACAGCACCAAAATGAGATTATTGATAGATACATCAGTCTTTTCCATATGTTTTTATAGGAAATGGTAATTAACATATTAACTGTTTTTAATTATTCCAACTAATGGCAACTTTTATATGAAAGGTGCATTAGGTTTTTCAAGTTATTTTAAAGCAATCTTGTGATACGCTAGATCAAGCAATTCCAAGATGTATATTGCAACCAGTGATTTTTTTACTTCTCGCCTAGGCAACAATTGTGCTGTCTCTTTGAGACATGCTGTAATCAGGATATGGGCATTCAACACGCTAAGTGCTTCTGGTTGGTTAGTTGGCCTGCCTTTCTAAATTCCTTTACTCTGGTAGGTCAATACTGTCCATCTGTCCCACCTTTGGGTGCTTGGTTCCCTCCCAGCGAACATCACCAATTGTTTTTCTTTTGGTTGGCCATTTCTGGCCATCTGTTGCCTTCTCACTTGCACCCCCTCCCTCTCGTCATTGCTGCCGTCCTTCCTGCGGCATGCCATTCCCACCCTGCACGACACTGCATTGACTTTTGTGACAATGGCGGCACACCACGATTTAGCTTTAAACAGCTAAAGTTAATGTGTGGCATGCCACGATTGCTACAATAGCAAATAAACAGAAAAAAAATGCGTCCGCCCACCTTTTATTTCTATTTATTGACTTTTTTAGCAATAGCGGCACGTTGAGCTTTAGGTTTAAACATCTGAAACCTAAAGCGCAGCGTGCCGCCATTGCTAAAAAAAGTCAATAAATAAAAAAACAAAGGCAGGCGGATGCCTTATTTCTTTTACATGTGCAAACCAATAGCTTGACATTTCACTAATGCAAGACCTATGGCATTGCAATTTCTTGTTTTATTTCTTTGTACAGGATACCACATGATATCTTGTGTTGTGCATCACATTACATATTATTGTGTTGGGTGCAATATCAGATAAAGGAATCTGCTTACTGAATTTTAGTTAGTGCCTTTTTGTTGACAGAAGTAATTGTTTGTGCACTATTTCTATTTTCTATTTTTTAGCTTGGAAATAGACAATGAGTATTAAAGCACTGTATTTTACACTCACTGGCAATCTCTGTCAGACCAGACAGTAAAGATCACAGTGTCCCTATCACTGTCCATTGACAACTGATTATGTTTCTTGTGTTTAGGGCCCTACTGGGGAAACTGGCCCAATCGGTGAAAGAGGCCATCCAGGTCCTCCCGGCCCACCTGGTGAACAAGGTCTGCCTGGTTCTGCAGGAAAGGAAGGAGCAAAGGTAAGGTTTTAAATAGTACACAGAATGACATAAAATGGTCTTGTTTCTTAAAAGTAAAAGATTATTATTATTTTTACACTGTATTAATTATTTTCACAAAAAGGTGCTTTGGAATATTATCACTTAATTTAACAAAAAAACAGATTAATACAGTTCAAAAATAATCTCTTGTACTGATGACTTGTGGAAATATCCTCTCATAACCATATTGTCATCATTCTCACAGGGTGATCCAGGTCCTCAAGGTGTATCTGGGAAAGATGGACCTGCTGGACTCCGTGGTTTCCCAGGAGAAAGAGGTCTCCCAGGAGCTCAGGTACAGACATGCTTGAATGCTTTTTCCCTCACAGAATCCTTACCTCTACTGACATTTATATGTGTGCTTCTCAGTAAATCAGTATTGCCCTCCATAAACAAAAAAAGAGAGTTGGCAAATAGTGTGTCTAATCAGTATTGTTTTGTTAGCACATAAGTTGTTACCAAAGCAGACTACTTTCAAATCAGCCACATAGAAAGACTGTATTTAAGTAATGGTAAATATATTGTCTTAAAACGAGTTTTCAGCAATGCTTCTCAAATAAACTCATTCTGAATCTTGCTATAATAGTGAAAGTATGCACATCAAGATTTTGTGACAAATTTGACTTTCTGAGTTACCCGCAAATGTATTACCTGAAATTAGTTATCTAATACAGTTTAGAAAGTATAATATTGTGTTGTTTTACCAGTTTGTAGCACTGAAAGTCCACATTATTGCCATTCTGACAGCTAGAAGTTGGGTTCAGACTCAAGAATTTGCAGGCTTATTAGCTTAACTCTGTAGTAATGGAACAGATAATATATTTTTGCCTCATACTTCTGTCCCTCTAAGAATGAGGGGCTGATAGTTGAATTTTCTGAAGAGCCCCAGCATAATAACTGCAGAATGGTTTTGGGACTGTCTGAAAAATCAAGATATATATATATCTATATATATATATCTATATATATATATATATATATATATATATCTATATATATATATAGATATATATATAGATATATAGATATATATATATATATATAGATATCTATATATATAGATATATATCTATATATATATATACATATATATCTATATATATAGATATATATATATATATATCTATAGATATATATATATATATATATTAGTTTCACATGTGTTCTAAACATTAATGATCAAAATGTTATCAAAGAATATAAAGTACAGTATATTTAATCAAAATTTACAGAAACTGCTTAATTTCAGTGTGTTAAATACAATTCACTTTGTAGGGTGCAGCTGGACTCAAAGGAGGAGAAGGCCCACAGGGTCCCCCTGGCCCACTTGTAAGTAATCTCATTATTCTTTGTTGCCCCAAAACCATGTTTTTTTCACCATTTTCTCACATTGTGGTTCTCATACAGTTTAATAAAACAGCATGTTAATGTTTACATGTTTTTAAAAAGCTGCCTCTCTATTCCTGTGTACTGAAAAATCAACAAGGTGATGAAAGGAATGCTTGATTGCAGCCTCATTCGAGACTATCGTTTTTTCACCCTCTCTGCCAATCTAGACAGCCTTCTGCTAATCAGTCTTGGTTCTGTTCCAAAAGAAAGAGTCCTGGACGTGGATGTGGCCCAAGTAATTACCAGTGAATGAGATTAATTCAAGCATTTCATCCATCACTTTTTAGGTCTCACTGAGACAGCTCATTCGCTGTCATTTTCAAGATATTTTGTTACTTATAGGGGAGTTAGAGGCCTCCAATTGCTGCCATTGATTGGCTTCATTCTCACTCCCATTTGCTTGTTTTTCACATGTTGGTGTGTGTGGCATTCACTTTCACTTTTCTGTGTTATTTACTCCCCTAGAGCATGGGCAAAGCACTTCTGTCATTCTTCTGCTACTTTATCTGGGCACTACATTTTTACTTTTTGTTTAAGCACTCAACTAGAGTGCATGTCTTTTCTTGCACTCTATAAATATCTTGCATATATAAAATGTGTACTCTCTTTCAGTGTTGCAGCCACCCCACCCTCTATTTTGCTTCACCCTCTGTGTTGCATCGCCCTCCATGTTGCTTGCCCCCTCATGTCCTCCCTCTGTGTTGCTTTGCCCCTCCTCTCTCCTTATTTGTAACCTTGCACATGACAACCCTCCCTCTTTGTGGCTTCCTGACCCCTCCATGTTGCATCCCCCTACCTGCCCTGCTATTTGTTTACCAAACCAACTCACATCCGCAAACAAAATGAAGAAAAGGGCTTGCATTATTTTGTGTGTGTGCATAAAAAAGGACTGCGGGTCACGTCATCAATGTTTTTTTTTTTTTTTTAAAGCCATGCCATGATAGACAGCTGGCTAGAAACATTTAAAAAGCCAATATTTCCCAAGGGCAAGACCCACTGGCTTTGCCAATGCTTGTCTGTATTCAACTACTGTGTGGCAACACTTTAGTAATAATTTGCCCTCATTCTCAGTGGCCTGTTGCCACTTTGGACAGAAACAGGAATTTCTACCAAGCTAATTTTTCGAAGTACTGCAGTAACTTTGCACATGTTAATCACCACCAGTGAAATAACTACAGGTTTTTTCAGGGCTGAACTTGCAATGTCAAATCTGAAGTAATAAGTCTATGGGAAATGGTCCAGAATACATCAAGGAAATGCAGAAATTAAAGTGAAGCCGCCCATTTCATACAGTAGTCCCCATTTTATTAAAGGATCCCAAGGGATTACTTGTAATCTAATACTAAGTTCCATCCTGGATTTACTGATGCTTACTTGTACCTTCTTCAGATTCTTTGCTCATCCTACTTGTTATTTTGTCCACTTACTACTATGTCATCACAGTTGCTCTTGTTTTACCATTTCTGAAGTACCTTCAAGAGCCCAATGCGCGGCACTGGTCCTTTTTCAGGGAGCCTTTCATCATGATATAACTAGGCTTATTGAGCAGCACACAACCTTTGTTGCTAACTCCAGTCCTGCTCTCATTTTGTCTTCTGAAAATCTCTTATAAAGTTTCTGCTGTTTTTCAGTCCTGCCGATAAAGGTTCCTTCATTGATGAACGAAACATATTTTTGTAATTGAAGCACTTTGGCAACATCATCCTGGTAGTTGACATTGGGTCCACTTTTGCACTGTAATTTATTCATACAGAATGCAAGCCAAGATGTGGTCCTTCAGGCTGGACAAACCACTTGATCTTACACTGTACTGCATTCCTTTTGCTTAGCAGACGTCTACAGTTCAGAAGTTGTATTTGTGTTTATCTTCCTCATTCCAACTTTCACTATTGGTAACCTCCAGAACATCTGCAACAATGTATTATTTGCGTGTTCAGACTTTCATGTTAGTATCCACCCAGCGAGCCAACCAACACCAAAATCATATCCTGTTGTTGATCTCATGCATACCTTTTCATTTACTTTGTTGAACATTTAAGTTCCCTTTAATTTTTAATTCATTTTTATGGTATTAACATTTTAATAACCATTCCCTCAAGGGTCTGATTTAACCAATGACATTCCTAAAGTAGGCAGCAGTGGCCTGACTCACCACTACAAAGGGCTACAAAGGGCTAGGCCAATTTCAGGCCTATCATAAAAACATGATTTGCACTGCTGCAGTTGTACAGACACATTGCACTCAACAAGCAAACTACTAATGCTACTGATGCATTTTGCAAAATGTTCTTGTTGACACCTCGCAGACCACTTGTGAGTGATGGCCCCTCTTCACACTCAACAATAACTTATCAAACTCTGCACATATCCATATATGTATATGTGTTTCTATTTATTAAATCATCATTATTATTATTATTATTATTATTATTATTATTATTATTATTATTATTATTATTATCTCATTATCTCATTTAGTCCCAAATTAAAGCGATAAGCTCTGATCCTTGTGCAAACACAAGAGTAATGCACTCATTGTCATACTCTGCTGTTCTTAAAACTGATTTAAGCACAAAATACTGTCAATATTTATCAGGGAAAGCACTCATTTAAACACAAATATGCTGAGACACTCTCAGACAATGTGGCCCATCAAAGTGCTGAGAAAATGTTTTTCCTAATTCCAGCCTGGAACTGGGGCTGAGGTGTAGATTTTATTTTTAACGACAGTATTCTGCAGTGCAACTCCTTCAATGCATGCATGATCAAAACATACTTTGAACACTCGAGGAGCTAGTCACAAAGGTAACTTACACTTGTGAATAGTTTACATGTGTCATTTAATCTTACACTTTTCAGTAACTTCATAACTTTTGGCTAGTCACAAAATTTGAGTGCAAAGTTACTCGAAAGTGTAAACGTACACTTCACACCCCTGGGTTAGAGCCAAACTTATGAGCAAAGTTACTACCTCCAAAAAAGAGTAGCATGTCCAGCACCACACATGGCCAACTATAGGTACAGAAACACCCTCCCATAGAAAATAGGATTTAAAGTAAAAGCCAGAGGAAAGTAAAGTTACATTAAAATAATTATTCTAAATAATTAAAACTATTAGTAAATATAAGTTAATGTTAAACATGTATAAAATAAAGCATATTTATTCAATTATGTTTTTCCTTTGTATTTTAAATTTGAATGTAAGATTTAATTTTAATGATATATAATAAAATTACTTTTCATTAATTCTGTACCACCACTTTTAATAATTATTAAAGCATAATATCTTTTTTTACTTTAGGTGGAAATGTATTTTTAATTTAAACTTCAACAAAAAAGTTATCATTTAGTACATTTAGAGTAATTATACATTTAATTCAAAATTAAGTTATTTATGCTGTAGCATGTGTTTAATTATATAGAAACAATTGACAATCATATTTATCATAAAAATATTTCTACTAACCTTTTCCAAATTTAATAAACTTTTAAAATGTTCCCTATACTTTACCATTTGTAGCTCTCTCCCCCAACTGTGGAGATCTCCATATGGTAAAGCATAGAGAACCATTACCTTTACTTTACCATATGGAGATGTCCACCCCAACTGCAGAGTTCTCCATATGATACAGTTGACAGAAAATTTAGAGTAGTGACTTCATTAAAATGTATTTAATTACATTTCATTAAAATGTAATCTAACATTAATTTAAAAATGAAAAATCTGTTAAATATTATAAAATAAAAAACAATATTTTGTTTATTTCTATACCTTAACATTGAAATATATTTATTCATATTTTTGACTATTTTATATAATTTAATGTAATTTATTTAAACATTACTTCCTATGGGCATTTATTTTAAGTCTGTACTTTACTTATTTTCCATAGGAGAGTGTTACAATGCCAGTGGCTGGCCAAGTGTGGTGCTGGCCTTGCTTTAACTCTGAGCCAGAGTCATATACTTCTGATTCGGGTCCGTTTTTAGGTCAAAGCCTACTAGACAGCGTAGCTGTCTGGTTTGCTGAAGACATTTGGGGACATTTAGAAAGCTTCTCTGGGAATGCATCCTGCCCATTCCTTACCACTGTCTTTGTGGTTTGTGACTAATATTTCCTTGCTTTCTATTTGATGACTTTATTTGTTTTAGGCGGTCCAGCTTGAGTTTGTCCCTTCCCTTGCCCAAACCTTGTTTACTGTATTCTTCCGAGATCTCTCTTTCTGTAAACAGACCTTTAAATCTTGTTCTTATCTTGTCACATTTGCTGTGCATTTAAACACAAAGGTCAAATGTCAGGCTCCATCTTCCGAGGGAGCTTGGTGTTTACTTTTTTTTCTGTGACTTCAAAGTGAGAGCGCTTATAGGAAGGCAAGGGGAATGCAGATTACTCTCCTCATGGAGCCCGCTTCTGCTCCTCCTATGCTTCAGTTTTCGAGGCTGTAACATAACACTTAAAGCAGGTTTGCAGGTAAGAGGTTCACATGCACATCCTGTGTCATCAAATATTGATGTAGAGGTTCTTCTATCAAAGCACTGTCGGCTTTTGCTCGATGTGACCCTCAAGTGAATGTCATCCCACTAGAAGTCATCTAGCTGTTTGGGTAAATCTCTGTCCCACAGGAAGAAAAAGAAGTCGAAGCTTTCTTTGACTTCACCTCATCCATCGGCCGAAGAGACAAAGGAACGTCCCTCGTGGCCTCGCTCTGCGGTTGAGCCAGTGCCTGGGCAGACTCTGCACCTCCCCGCATTTCCGGGAGTCGCAGTGACCTCAGCTCAAATACAAGAATTTTATGAGGCCATGCACCTCATATTTGAGTGGCCTGTTTCCTTTGGCACACCTTTGGCTTTGCGGGTTTTGGTGGTGCCCCTACTGGATACACACCGGCGGCTCCAGCACCAATTGTGTCCCAAGGATCCACAGATGGATCCGGATCGGTGCAGGTCGTGCTATGTTGACCTTCACTGGCATCGGTCCCAAAGCTGACGCTCCCAGCACCCACCAGCGGCACCATCCCCATTCTCATTCCCAACACAGAGCCAGAGGGTCTTTGTCTGATGGCAGCTCCAGTGCTGACTGGAGCCATGCCATCCAGGCCAGAGACTGAGCCCTACTCCTATGGACGAGGATTTGTGGAAGAATGGACGGGGTCATGGGACCCTAAGAAATATCAGCCTTATGATTCCTTGAACTGGTGTGAGGACCCGGGTGAAACCAGCGGACTGGATAACTCTGCAGATATTGGCATGCTTTCTCCTCCTACCAAGGCTATGGAGACTGGAGCATCATTCACAATGGTGGTGAAGAGGGCAGCTGAGGTCCTGGACCTTAGCTTGCCCTCGGTGGCAGTCAAGACTAATGTCCTGACGGAAGTGCTTCAGCTGGGGGTGTACCCTTCCGGACTGCTCCTTCTTTTTAATAAAACACTTACTGATGTCATGCTTGGGACCTTGTACAAGCCCAGCACAGGTGCTCCTGTGAACAGGACTATTGCCCGCCACCACTGCCATGTTCCTGGGGACCCAAACTTCCTCACGGAACACACTACCCCCAGAGGTCTTGGTGGCTCATGCCTTCGCTTCTCATGCAAATCCTGGTGCATTCCCAACCACCACACCCCAAAGGATTGGAAATCCAAGAGGCTGGACAGTTTAGGCAGGAAGATGTTTTTCCACCACCCTGGCATTGCTGTCACCGAACGCTGCATGTGTTTTGGGCCACTATTCCCACACCTTGTGCGATAGAGGTTTGGCAGGTGGAGGCCTGGACTGTGGTACCTGAAGGTCCAGTTGGTGCAGCATCAGGGGAATCTCTCCGACATGGTCCAGATCTCGGAGGTAACCTCAACAGATCTACAGTGGAAGTTAGTGAACTGCGATTGGGTCAGCTGCAGACCCATTTTCCTTCCCCAACCAGAACTCACAGCAGTGACAGATGCATCAATCCAGGGATGGGGTGGCCATCTGGGAGAGGTGGAGATCAGAGGACTCTGGCCTCTGACAGAATCCAGACTCCACAACAACATGTTGGAGGTCCAAGTGATCTGATTGGCATTGAAAGCCTTTCTACCCTCCATCCAGGCTAGTGTAGCTGTTCAAGGACAACACCACTGCCATATGGTACTGCAACAAACAGCGCAGTGTGGGGTCCTGAATCCTTTGTCAAGAGGCCCTCCATCTCTGGACATGGCTGGAATAGCAGGATATATCTCTGGTGGTTCAACATCTGGCAGGTTCTCTGAATGGACAAACTCAGCCAAGAGTGCCTCACGGATCATGAATGGCTTCTCCACCCGAGGCAGTGCAAGGTCTCTTTCAGCAGGGGGGACAGCCTTGGTTAGATTTGTCCGCCACCAACGAGAACGCGTAATGTCAGCAGTTCTGAGTGCTGGAGTTTCCAAGGTGGCTCTTGCTCAGAGACGCTTTTCATCTCGAGTGGAGCTCAGGCCTCCTGTATGCCTTGCTGTCCATAGCTCTCCTGCCCAGAGTTCTCAAGAAGAGAATTAATGACCGGGCCCAAGTCATCCTTGTGGCTCCAAATTGAGCATAAAGAGTCTGGTACCTAGATCTGTTGACCATGGCCATCCATCTTCCGATCAGGCTGCCATTTCAGGAGGATCTTCTGTAACAGCAGCAGAGAAGAGCTCTTCACTGTGAGAAGTTGGCCTGATATATGCTGTCCACTAATTAAAGTGGGCACCTTGCACCAGTCCAAACGACCCTTATGCTGTATGAGGTCAAAGATAACCTTTAGAAAGCTATCCTAGTGGTAGCTGTGGAGAGCAGCCTTCAGGCTTAATCTTGAAGGAATGTAAAGCAGCTTGTTTTACCAGAATATCACCTCCTATATTGACTAAATGAAAGGAGAACCACACAGTAGTTATATAAAAATATGTATTTATTAATATAACACTCTCTACTATCCTCTACATGAGGATAGAACACAAAGCACACAATACGAGATCAATAGAACAGTTGTAAGTAGCACTACACAGTGGGCTCCAGGGGGAGACCAAACCATATACTAAAATAGTGGTATAACAGTCACGACTGAGATCAAGACAAGGTCTGGAGCACGTAGAATCGTTGGGACCCCAAGGAACCACCCAAGGTGAGTACGGGTGCAGTGAGTGAACACGACCGCGGGCTCCCTACAATTCTATGGGGAAGTCGCGGTTACACTTTTAAAGTTTAAGGACCCTTCTAGGAGGACTTCGAGCGAACCCTTTGGAACTTAAAAGTTTGAAGAGCCACCCCATCCGTGGATACCGTAGTACCCGAGTTACCTATCCCAAAGGAGCAGGGTGCATAGCTCTGAAGTGGCATCGAAACTGCCGTCGTTCTCAATGGAGGGCTGTGAAGAAGTACTGCTGCCGCGAAGATGAAAAGGGTCCGGTGGAATCCAAGCCTGGATTCGGGAAGGAAGGAACCTGAAAGCAGAGGGGACAGAGTCTGGGTCACTTCAGAGTGACCAGGGGCTCGGTAGACGAATGCCCACCGATGTCGGTGCTTCAGGTGCGAAGAAGGGATGCTTGACTTTGCAGCCACGAGGACCAGGAGATGTCCAGGACAACCAGGAGCTGGAGGTGAGCTGTCCCACAAAGGATGTCGAGTGCTGAGGGGTCGGTGTCAGGCTGGAGCACCAACAAGCCTTGGCAGAAGCAACCCACGAAGGAAGGTCAAACAGGTTACGGTGTGGACCAGCAAGGTCCAGGGGACTCACCAAGCAATGGGGAGACAGGGCACGTCTGGAGCAACCAGGAGAGCCCAACAGAAATCAAGATGACCCTCAGAGAGACCCACAGGCCGGAGGACCAGGAGTCGCAAGGGGACCTCGGGCAAGATTGCAAAGTACCAGCCCACAGAGCTGGTACTTTGGTAGCTTGGTGTGAGGAGGCCAGAGTTCTTTGGTGCAAATACTGCTCAGGGTCAGCACTACACGGAGTCCAATGCACAAGCTCGGGAATCGCCAACCAGCATATGCAACTGCAAATGGACGCGGTGCACAGGGGTTTGGGTTATGCAGTCCCCATGAGGGATACTGGCATCAAACTTGCTGAGAGGGCATATCGACCTCGAGCACCTTCGAAAATCTACCTCCTGTGTTGCTGAAATCTTTGGAGTCCACAGGAGCTCAGGAGCAGCAGACCGGTCAGTTGCATTAATGTGCCTGCTAGGGCAGGGGAGTGACTCCTTCACTCCAAGGGAGATTCTTCAGTTGCCCTTAGTGCACCACAGGTCCTGCACGGAGCCTGTATGGAGCAAGGGCACAGACAAAGCTTTGGAAGGAGAGGGAGACAAAGTCGGGCCCAGTGGAAGTCCAGCGAAGTCCAGAGTGTCCAGATGGTCGAAGGTCAGTGGTTTCTTCTTGTAGAATCTTGTCCACAAAAAATCTAAAGTCTTACAGCTAGGTAAGCCCTTATGTACCCACGGGAGAGGGTTGGACAGATTTGGGGGACCCTCCTAAGGGAGGGTCAGGACAGAGGGGTGGTTACACCCATGTCCTTTGTCCAGTTTCACGCCAGAGCAGGAGCCAATGGCTCCCAGAATTGGTTTTAGCTGGACTATGCACAGGGACACCAAATGTGCCCCGGGTGCAGACTTTCAGGCACTCTCAGAGTGCACCCACCCAGCCCCAATACACTAAATATTGTCTGGGAGGTGGTCACACCTCCCTGTGACAGGATGCCTATTGTGCTGCCTTCCCCTGCTCTAGCTTGGCACAGCAGCAGGAGGTCAGAAGTGTGTCTAGGGTCGGCAGCATCCATTTTGTGCTGACCGGGTCGAGAAGGCTGGCACCGGATAGACCAATGACCCCACGAAGCTCGCTTCAGAAGGGTGGAATCATACCTCCCACACCGGTTACCGGTGTGGAGGTATGATTCCAAGGTGATTGTTACCAAACACAATATGTTTCTATGCAGCCGTTTTCGAGATAGCCTTTACCGAGAGGTTATAATGCACCTCTACCTATATGTCCGGCTGAGTCACAGACCACCAGGGAGAATGGTTTCTGAAGGCTGAAGAGGGGCTCTGCTCATGCAGGGGCACCCTCTCACTAAAGGCCTGCCATAGGGGTGACTTATAAGTTTTAAGTGTAGTGACCTATAGATATAGTGAACGTATATCTAAAGTAAGTGGTGCAAGCACCATCTTACACAGGCTGCTGTAGCAGACCAAGAGTTCCATTTTGCATGGCCTCTCATGGGTGGCATAATACATGCTTCAGCCCATGGGAGGCCTCTGGGGTACCTATGCCCTGGGTACATGGGTACCATATACTAGGGACTGATAAGGGTACCCCAGTATCCAATCTGGAGTGTACCAAAGTACATGTATGACAATTTAAGGGAGAAAGCAGATAGACTGGGGTCCTGATTAGCAGGATCCCAGTCAGACTAGTCAAAAACAGTGAAGCATCAAGCAAAAAGTGGGGGTAACCATAAGAAGCAGATCCTACTTTCCTACATTCACCCAAGCCTGTCAATGCCCCACCTTCTTGCCTGGGCATTGACCAGTGACAGTTGACAGCTTTCAACCTTCCTCCCGAAGTCTGTAATGCTATTTTGGCAGCCAGGTGTCCCACCACCATGACAGTTTACTTCTGCCTTTGGGCAAATTTTGTGGTATGGTGTACAGAAAGACAAATTGATCCCCCTTTCTGCCCCCTTTCTCATGTTCTCCTGTTTGTCCTTTGCCTTGCCTAGTAGGGCTCTGCTCTGTACACTGTTAAGGGATATATTTCTGCAAGCTCTGCTGTTCTTCGGTTGCCAGACCTATCTTCCCTTTTCCAATCCACTATTGTACATAGGTTTTTGAAGGGTATGCACCATATCCTCCCTTTCTTTTTATTATGCCTGGGTGGGACCGTAATCTGGTCCTGACATTCCTGATGAGTGCTCTGTTCGAGCCCTTACATAACTGTCCTCTCAGGCTCCTTACCATAAAGACATCCTTCCTGGTGGCAAAAACATCTGCCTGGAGGGTCAGTGAGTTTCAGCTGTCATCAAAGCCTCCTTATCTTAACATCTACCCAGACAAGCTGTTGCTTCATACGAGAGCTTCCTTTCTTCCGAAAGTGGTCACTCCTTTTCATGTAGGCCAAACCAGTGCTCTTCCTACTTTCTACGCTCCGCCTCATCCCTCCAAAGAGGAGGAATGACTTTACCGTCTGGAGCCAAACAGCGCATTGTCATTCTACCTTGACCACACACCAGAGTTCCGGGTAGATAACCAACTCTTTGTGGTGTATGTCGGAGCGAAGAAAGAGCGGAATGTACAGAAGAACAATGGATCCTCCTCTGTACCAAAATCTGCTATGCATTGAGTAAGAAGCAGCCCCCTGAATGTTTGCATGCTCATTGCATCAGAGCTAAAGCTGCCACAACTATGTTAGCTTGCGGAGTTCTCGTCCTGGACATCTCCCAGTCAGTAACGTGGACTTCCCTGCACATGTTTGCCAAAAACCTCTGCCTGGACAGTCAGGTCTGTAGGAATTGACACTTTGCCCGTTCAGTCCTGCAGGACTTCCTCGAGTGAAATTGGTCCGCAGACCCACCTCCAAGGAGGTATTGCTTGGGTATCTATTCTAAGGTAAGGAATCTACGGCTAGAGGTTTCTATCAGATGAACACGTTAATTACCTACAGTAGTGCCTTATCTGGTAGAGACTCTATCTAGCCGCAGATTCCTTACCGAACAACCAATCATACCCGCTCTGTGAATGGATTTCTAGGGACAGGACTTTCCCCTTTCAAGGCTCTAGTTTTCCACACCAGTGGTCAGTGTAATTCGTGGCTCTGCGGTTCTGGCGTGGAAAGTAACAAAAATTAACAGACATCAGCCCGCATAGGTAGCTCCTATATAGGCACTGTGAACGTCACTTCCAGCGTGGACTACGCCAACAACACCACGGGGTGCCGAACAACACCATCTACTGGCACGCCTGGGTACTGCTCATGAAAAAGTTTCAGATTCTTTCTGACTCTTGGAGATAATTCTAAGGTAAGCAATCTGCAGCTAGATGGAGTCTCTACCAGATAAGGCATTACCGAAGGTAAGTAACTTGTTCAATAATAACATGCATTGGCAAGCCAAAAGGTGAAGCCTATACAACTACACTTAATGAGCAATAGCCTCAGTATGTGCAACACGTGCAGTAGCACTGTACCAGAAAAACCTAGACATCACAGATTACTGATTTCCAGAAAACTACAAACAGGAGCTTGGAAATCCAACTACATTATTTACACTACATCAATAAACATACTGCCTATGTCAAAACATAGTTTTTATACTATTTGGTGGATGTGTGTGTTATCTACAAAGTAATTGGTGAAAGTGTTCCACTGAAAAAACACCACCATCAGGTGCAATACTTTATGCCACTTCACTCTATGCCTCTGTACTATAATCTGCACCAATCTATATTATGACAATGCACTCTACCCCACTCTACTATGTACCACTACACTATACACCAGTCCAGTCTAGGCCACTCCACTTGACTCTGCTCCACTCTACACTATGCCTCTCTACTCTGCAACAGTGTTGTCTATGCTGATGCAGTCTATGTCACTACACCATGCCACTGCACTCTATCCTGCATCACTCTACTTTACACTGCACTACTCCACTCTACGCCACTTCATTCTACTCTGAAACAATATACTATATGCCACTGCACTCTATGCCATTCTATGCCATTCTACTCCACTCTATGCCAGTGTGCTTTACTCCACTACTATATGCTGCTGCACTCTACCCTGCACCACTCCACTCTACGCCACTTCATTCTACTCTGAAACAATCTACTCTACACCACTGCACTCTCCGCTGCACTACTCTACTCTGCACCACTCTACTCATTGCCACTGTCCTCTGTGCCACTCTAATCTAAACTATGGCACTCTATGCCACCGCACTCTACAACAACTACTCTGCACCACTGCACTCAATGCCACTATGCTCTACTCTGCAACACTCTACACCACTGCCTGCTATGCTACTCTATTCTACTCTGCACCACTGTAGTCTACGCCACTCTACTCTGCACCACTCCCCTCTACGCTCTACGTCACTCTACTCTGGAAAACTACACTCTCGGCCACTGATCTCAACACCTCTCTACTCTGCACCACTGCAAGCTACGCCACTCTGCCCCATTACTCTCTATGTCACGGCACTCTTCTCAACTCTGTTGTACTCTATGCCACTGCTCTCCGCACCACTCTACTCTGCACCACTCTACTCTTTACCCCTGCACTCTACTCTACACCACTCAAATCTATGCCACTATACTGCACTCTATCCCACTACACTCTGCGCCACTACACTCTATGCCAATCTACTCTGCACAACTGTACTTTACACCACTTTACTCTAGGCCACTCTACGTCACTCCATTCTATCTCACTACACTGTACGATATTCCATCTATGATGCTCTACTCCATTAAACTCTACTCCACTGTACTCCACTCTACAACACTCTACTCCACTCTATGCCACTCTACAACACGACCCCCACTCTACAACACTCTATGTAACTTTCTCTATGCCACTCCAATCCCACTTTACTCCACTCTCCTCTAGGTTGCTCAACTCTAAAACACTCTCCCCTCTGTGCCTTTATACTCTCCTACAGGATTCCACTCTATGCCGCTCTTCTCTATGATAATGTACTCTGCTCTACATCGCTGAACTCTACAACACTCGGCTCCACTCTACACAACATCCTATACACCATTTCTCTCTGCTCTACACCACTCCACAACACTCTATGCCACTTCATGACACATTACTCCACTCTGACACTCTATTTATTTATTTAATGCATTTATATAGTGCAACTGTCACCATACAGGTATCCTTGCGCTGCACACATTCACCTAAACAGAGACAGCAGTGAAGGGTAAAGACAAGGGCAGTCAATAGATTACTTTGGGAAAAGTCAGATCTTCAGAGCCTTCCTCCACAGTAGGTCAGTAGAGGATCTGAGGGCAGTAGGACGCATGTTCCAAAATTGAGCTGCCTTAACTGTAAAGTCTCACCGCCTTGTTTAGTTTTGCGAAATCTTGTGATACAAAGAAGGTTAGCTGAGGCTGAGAGGAGACACCGCCCTGGTGTGTATCTCTTTAGGCTCTGTTGCTGGGGCACAGGACCAGAGCCCTGGAAATTCTTAAAGACAACACTGTAAGCCACTCAACTCTATTCCATTTTACACCCTTCCACTCTACAACACTGTGCTCCCTCCATGACACTCCATGCCACTCGACTCCATGCCACTCAACTCTACACCACTCTACGCCACTCCACACCACTTCATAGCACTCCACTCCACTCTACAACACTCCGCTCCACGCCACTCTCCTTTACTCCACTAACATTTAGTCATGCTCAACAGCAGCCACACTGGTGTGCAAAATGTCTAAAACATACTGGCAAAGCCAATAGCATGTTTGCTGTAGTAACTTTAGAAATGCAGCTTGTGAATAGAAATATACTTACTCTTTTGTGGGTGGGCAGAGATCCCTCCTTAAACTCCTTGGTGATCCTCCCTAAACCACTCCTTACTCTTCCCTATTCCCCTCCCCTTTAGTAGTAAGTATTCACTATTTTCCTACCACTCACTACTGTCCCTCCCACATTTACTCCTAAAAAAAGGTAAAGGAGACAGGGGCAGAAACTCTGCACATAGGTTTGTGAATAGCATCTTGTAGTACATTTGTAGCACTTTTCTAGTATTCCAAAACATACTACAAAATGCAGTTTTTGAATAGGCTCCTCAATGATGAGTAAATAGACCCATACCCCTCAAATAAGCTATTGATTTACATTTGAAGAGAACTGTGACAAATGCAATAAAAGACAACAAACCTAATTTATTACAATAGAAGCATTCAAAAGAAATTCTAAAAAGATACTCTGTGAATTTCTTTCACAGATCTAAGCACACAGTAATATATATCTTTTTGTATGGAAGTCAGACCCTGTAAACGCTCTCCTATATTCGATTAAATATATACAATAGTTAAAAAATGTGATTCACACTGCCGCATTGCTTTGCCCTTTTCATATACTGAAGATCCTCGGTCAAGACTTAAACCTTCACAACGCAACAGGGACATGCATTAAAAATTTTGATAGTGTAACTGCCTATTGTCTAAAGTCCAATTTTGAGGCTTTGCACTTTCCTCTTTTCCACTGGGAAACAAAAAGATTTTATTGACCCTCTTTCTTACTGTTCCCTTCTTTTTCACTCTTATCCTGAGCTTAGGGACCTTTTTCAAGCTATTAAAATGCTCTTGAGTTGTTTAGTCCTGATGCAGTTCAAAGTGAAGGAAGACTTCTGGTTACACCACACACGGAACAAATATTAAGAGCTCCAAACATTTTTAGCTGACTGGTCATTTAGCATAATGCAACTGCCCAAAAGGATTGATAGTGTATAGTGCTAATTTTTGGTCCTGCTGTCATTCAATTTATAAAGAACCCCCATTTTTTGATTGACTTTCTCAAGGTTAGTGAGTAAGGACCTGACAGCCAGTAAGCTTTTGTTCCTGATTAATCTTGGTTTTGGCGAACTAGGTACCTTAGGTCATCTAATTTTTCAAAATCTCTGCTCAAAGCATATTTATGAATTTGAAATATTTTCAGTCTTTAATATGAAAGCGTTTTGGTGGTCTTGAGTGGCAAGCTATTTCGCAATACGGCAGCAAGGCATTAAGAGCGGCAAATTTTAAAAGAATGTCATTTTTATCACACTGGATGGCATATTACACTCCTAAAGTGCTCCTCAAGATGCATCCGGAAGTCGAGAATAAATGCTGTTGCTGTCAGCGATTAGATGAGGGAGGCTGGCTTCATGGTTTTTTTACATGCCCGATGTTGAGACAGTTCTGGGTGAAAGTTTGCGCTGCGCTTAGCCTTGGCTTGCACAGAAGACTGGAACCCGAGGCTGAAATAGCACTTTTGGTTTATCAAGGCAGAGGCAAACTCAGCCAATGAAGAGAGGAGAGGAGAGGAAATTTTCGTAGTAATTACTTCCCTGGTGGCACGCTCCCTGATTCTCCAGAACTGGAGGACAACAAAAGTTTATGCGAAAAGGGTTGGAGATACTAAAAGATACATTTCCGTATGGAAATATATGGATGAGATAGAAAGTCGACAAGGGTAAAGGTATCAAAGTATTTAAAGGCTAATTTATTTAAGCACAATGCACTTTGCTGTAGGAATGGCTCTGATACTAAGGCCAGAATAGGAGTTAATGCACTTTATTAAGATTTAGAGCAAAGTGGGAAAGATGACAGGAAAATGCACTTTATTGAAGATAAAACACACTATGTTATCGACAACACTTTATATTGTTTTAATGTTTTAAATCAGGAGCATTATATAATATGAAAGATTGAATTTCAGCTGCACATTGCACTTTAGACAACGAATGAATGGACAGCCTTGATGGCATAACAGTTTTTGTTAAAAGAAGATTAAAATATTTAAATTAATGGTGTACAATTATGAAATTAACTTTGTGTATAAGTGTATTGGTCAATCTAAGTTTCTGCTCAATAAATGTTTTTTTAAAACCAAGCGTATTTGGTCCTGATTATTACTCTTTGTTTGTAGGGGGCTGCTGGTGAACGAGGAGCTGCAGGAACTGCTGGTCCAATTGGTCTACCTGGTCGTCCTGGTCCTCAAGGTCCTCCTGGCCCAGCTGGCGAGAAGGGAGCTCCTGTATGTAATTTTTGGAAGTTTGTTTTCTAAACATTTGTGGCATAATGCACAAATAACTGCTTATTCCACCAAAAATTGTAAAAAAGTATCTTAAAACGAACTAGTTGCAACACCTCAATTAGTCTGCTTTAAGAAAGGTATATCACAAATGGACTGTAATATCTCCAGAGGTTGTCATATTTATACAGCTATGATATTAGACCACTGAGCAAAGCATCATCATATGGAACACATAAATGTTTTTTATACCAGAGTTGTGGAGGTATAATAAATTATACAAACCAAATCCTGTGAATAAGTAGTTTATGAACTTGGAGTTGTTCGACCTTCAACAAGCAGTTTATGTTTCCTTTTTATAAGGTCACGGAATCCCTTGGTAGTTTGCAATATTCTCATTTGCAATGGTCTGGGAATTGGTTCCCATATTAAACATTTAAATATCTATTTTTCTAGCACAGTGCCACTTGTCTAATCTATGTTTTCATTGCAGTCTGCCTTGAGAATGTCTAGTTATATGTCTATTATTCTTACCACTCTGACTCATCCAAGTGCTGCAAATCGATTTCTCAGCAATATCATATTTAATTTGACTTCCCCTGTTCCAAAATAATTCCATCAAACATAAAGTGTATCTATTAAACACAGGGTTCTAACCCAGTATATAACGAATTTAATGCATTGCTTATTAAATAATTTATGAAATAGAACATACAGTTTTGTATTGGATCCCAAAGAGGAAGCATTGCATCTGTAACCCAGCATGTTTATATTTACATAGAAGAACCCATATGACAAATACCTGCATTCATACATTCTGCTCACTTTTACAGTAGACAGTAACTGCTTGTTCATTTGTGACCTCTTTCATTTTTCAGCCTAAGCCCAGCATTTGCTTGAAATAAAATTGAACACGATTTTATTTTTATTTTTTCTCTATTGTTTGAATATGAGGTACATTCTTGAGTCAGAAGCCTTAAAAGCCTAAGAATGTGAAATTTGAAAGCAAAATTGTCCAAATACGGTAGAAGTATTAAAAAGATCATCTAATTTAGTGATTAGATTTCATCAATATTTAATTAATTTATATCCAAGGTGTTTGTCAAGCATGCACAAAATAAAGAACGATGGGCCCCATCAATAGAAAAGAGGGTGATCATTTGTGATTGGCAAAATGCCTGTTTACTATGAACAGCTGCCACTTTTGGAGCTGGTCTAAAGTCACAAAAAGGATGCAGCAGTGGTAAGGCCATTTGTGCCCACCCATGCTACCCAGGCCTGCTTGTAAAACCAAGCGAGGCTGCCACCCACTGCTCTATTATACCAGGGCTCCCACAAGCCATGGATCAGCAAGATGAGGCACATTGATGTCAACTTACTCAGTGCTTAATTTGAGCTGATGGTTTCCAGTGCTCAGCACCTGCACTTATTTGTCAACACTGGTGTTTGTGACAGCCTGCCACACTGTGGCACTGTCTGGCTAATATGACCAGAGCGACAGTTAATTATCAATTCAATATACATAAATAATGTCTTTTAACTGCCGTCCAGTCCATGTTTATAGCTTTAGGGGCCTGAAATAGACCGAACTGTCACACTTGTAGGAGTGTGATGGTTAGCAATTGTGCTGTAACTATCATTTTTTCTTTACAAATTAAGTACTGAACTGACTACTGCCTCATATCCACATCCCACAAGGGAGTAGTGCTGACAAATTTCAGCTTAAAGGGCCGGGACATATTAGGGCTCAGATTTATGTTTCTATGCAAAATTAGGGGTAGGGATGTAAAACAACACTGTATCACTATTGACATTTATGAGTGGTAGACTACCAGGTCTGCAATGTAGACAGGGGACAGCTTTGTCCCCTGCCTGCATAGTGCCTTTCTCCATGGCAGCTCTTTATTAGATCAGGGCTGCCAGGGGGAAAGGGATGTAGTAGTCACTAGTTTTGATGCCTCTCTCTTTGAATGACGGATGTTGTCCATTCTGTGACTGCCAATCCTCTGGGAGTGGCAACTGGATGCAAACTTGGTTTGTGAATGTGTGCATGCACAAACTGACTACATTAGGAAAGGCCTGTTATGCAGCTTGTCCAGACTGAATAAGGAAAGTGTCCTATGAGACCAGGTAAAATACATCTACTTTTCATCAGGCCTATCTTATCAAATAAGAAGCCTGCATGATATTAGGGAATGTAGAGGGCCATTTCACTGGAGTTATGATATGGTATTTTTCCAAAGATATTTGATGAATGTGAAACTACCTATGTTCCTGTTGGCTGTACTAACAGGTAGTCCCATATTTGCTTTGTTTACCCACATACACACACGTGCACACACACACACTCACATACACACACGTAGCGAATAGATCGTGTAATTGTCGGAGATGGAAATAAAATTGTGTTAAGTGATGCCAAGAATTACAACACACTTTTACTTGTGTATCAAATAAGGACACATTTGGAAATATTTGACCAAAATGCAGAAAACGATCACAACTACTGAATAATAATATATTCTAAAATCCTAAATTAGTGTTATTTCTAGATAGCTTATTGCTCCTCAAATGTTGCTCTACTATGCACAATGTTGAATAAATGAAAGTGTATGGACAGTCTCATCCAGAAACTTCACATCATTATAGAAAATCTCAATTTTATCTTTCTTCATATCAGGGCGAAAAAGGTCCTCAAGGTCCAGCTGGACGGGATGGAGTACAAGGTCCTGTAGGACTTCCTGGTCCTGCGGGTCCACAGGGACCTCCAGGAGAAGACGGTGACAAGGTATATCGTATTTCATGGAATTCATCAATATTTGTGTTATTTTCACTGCATTCTTTCTTTTTTTCTAAATGGTCATCTGTCCATCTCATTAAAGAATCGGACAGTATAGGAGCAGTCCTTTGACACTTAGGTGGTAGGGAGCTATTCAGGCGTTGCTTGGTTAGACTGACAGGGCATTCATTATGTTGTAAATAAATGGATCAATAAATCAACAGTTCCAGCATTGACCTAATTTACAGAACATTGAAATGAAGAAGTAGGTGACTAAGTCTTTCAGCCTGATACTTTCAATACCCTGTCATCTGCTAAAAGTACAATGAAATATCCACTGAGAATTTAACCGTGTCTCATTATTGGAGGTGTTCATATTGCCAATAAACACCTGTTTAAAACAACTGACTAATAAACATAGTTTTATTTTTCATCCTCCAAACGTAACCTCAAATTTCAAGCTAAATGGAGAGAATGAATTCTTTTCATGTGATCACAACTTTAAAACAGCATCTATATTCCTCCAGAGCATTGGTTGCTTTAAATGACTTGTGCCAGCTAACAGTGTGTCACAATTTTGACACGGGTGGTAGGAGGCAGTGGTCCCCATCTGAAATTTAATAGAGGCTGGCACCCCAACCTTGTTCCACCTTCTCTGTCACTGACATAAGAACATCAGGCAACCACTTACTAGTCTTTACATTGTAGCCATATCATGTAACAGGAAGAACACGCGCTTTGGAGAATACAGTCAAGGCTTGTCAGCAAAGAAGTTGTATCCACTACAGCTCAGAACTGTGTTATTTCTGTGCAGGTCCTGTTCAGAAACAAAACCCTGCACTGATCTTCTCCAACTGGACACACATAGGAAACAGAGCAAGGAGATCCCCAATGGGGACATGCCCTAAATGAGTGAAACTATGGGCTGGCCCTGTAAACCCTGGCCTCAAACAAAGGAATGCATATTAAATGGAATCAAATATGACTCTGAATAACCACGTGCAAACAGCAACCATTTTCAGTAACATGGAGGGCAAAGGGTACATTTATTTTCATATTAGTTCCAATCAGCAACTTTTACCTTCAAATATACTAGTTAAAACCCTCATGCCTTTGCAATTTTCAATTGAGTTAATATGTGGAAATGGTGTAATCTTTTAAGCTGTATAATGAATGTTATTGAGTTTTCGCAGTAAACACTCATTAAGCAAACATTAAACAAGAACAATAAAATCATTATGATGTTTTACAATGTGACATCTGCACACTTTCAATTTGAGCACTTTTTTACTTAGACACATTATTTAACACAGTAGTCAACCACAAGAACGTGTTCACTCATTCTGGCAGATCTTACACTGTGCAAGTATCACCTCAATTGTCAGAACACCTCTCATCATTTTAAGCACCCAACCATTTGGTTCGTGGCTGCGTGCTAAATCTCTCTATATTTTCACTAAATGAAGGAATGATCAACATTTCCAGGTAAACGTTTTCCGCTAGTTGCATAATGGACACATAATCCTCTCCTCAGCTACCACTTTCATCATCTCTGAATTCAGCAAAGATGCTTCTTCTAACGATTTTCCTCGGTGCTTGTCCACTTTCTAATTTTTTTTTTAAGGTCACACAGTGAATATAGATTAGAACTCACCTAGGCACGATATTTCCAGCGCTAACTTTCAATATGATCCAAGGTGTTGACATTTCCAACAATATATGTATAATCCTCCGCTCCACCCATCTTCACTTGGCAGTTACCCCGAAAATAAAAAGGGCAAGAAGCGGAGGAAGATCATTCGTCTACAATGTGGCCAGATTGTGGAACGCAATGCCCCCCTTCATTCGAGCTGAATGCCATCTGCTTCCCTTCCGGAAACTTCTTAAGACCTGGCTCTTCCAACAACCAGATGCATAAAGCCTGTCATAAACCTCTGTCTAGACGCGAGCGATGGGACGCCTTCGGGTAGCTACGCGCTTTACAAAAGCTAATAATAATATTAATAATAATAATAATAATAATGTGACCTCCACAATTTTGCATAAAATAAAATTCTATATAAAAGATTTCCTGGAATGACCTGTTTAATTCATGCAGTAATTCCAAGTGAGCCCATTATGGCTGTCAGTTATTCATTTGCATTCCTCAAATTGCTTGCCCATGGGGTTCTCCCAGTGATTTTAATAATTGCAAATATTGTAGCGTCAACCACACCTATCACCATTCTGAAATATAATGTTTACTTATGTCCACGTATGTGCCCCGTAACTTCCAGATCAATTCCAATCTATCAGCTACGGTCTTACGTCATCACTTTAATTAGCATTGCTGCTATACTGCGCTCAAGCAGAAAGGAAATCCACTTCTGGCAGTCAAAAGCCAAAAAGAACCATGCCTGAAGACATCTTTGATTAGGCTTTTCTGTGGAAATATCCTTTTCACTGGATGGTCTAGAATGTCATCTGAGACAGTAGGGATTTATTTATCCTTTTAATAGTCTACTTCATAAAGTCACACCTATTTAGAACATCCAGAGGATTTTTTGCCAACCAGGCCAATGCTTTCAAGTATGCTGCCTGGAAATCTTCAGCAACACTAAAAGAATGTGCAAACATGTTGCATGACATTGGTAGGGTTTCACACGTTTTATTTAGTTAAACTTTAATTTACCAGTATCAGCCCAGGGTAGGGAAGCCTACCGAAGGACTGAAGGGGTTGCTGGACCCCAGTTACGTGTTTTTAGTTGCCACTGGTTGGACACATGCCTGCAATAAGGGTCAACTAAAGCCACGCACCCTATGCAGTTGGCGGGTTATTTAAACATCTACGCCAGAGCATCCACACAGCTTCTTATTGGAGATCTGACCTGTCTGCGCCTTTTCTTTTCCTTGTAGGCACAAACGTGCCTTTTTTTGAGTTGCCTGGCTCATGTTAAGTGGGTGCCATCTTAAAGAGGGGTTGTTCCCTATTTTATACATTTGATGATTTTATCTTTCACTCATTTTATTAAGGTAAATCTTTGTTTTACCAGTATCAGACCTCGGTTGGGGAACTGACTCAAGGACTGAATGGGTTGCTGGACCCCAGTTACGTGTTTTTAGTTGCCCACCTATTAGACACATGCCTGTTAAAGGTGTCAACTGTAGCCACGTCCTCCCCGCAGTTGACTGGCTATTTAAACATCTATTGCAGCGTGTCCGCGCAGCTTCATATCAGAGATCTGACCTGACTGTGCCCTTTCTTTCCCTGTAGGCACAAACATGCCTTTTTTGGAGTTACCTGACTCCTGTTAGTCGGGTGCCATCTTAAAGATGGTTTGTTCCCTAGTTTGTTCATTTCATAATTTTATCTTTCACACGTTTTATTTAGTTAACTCTTCACTTTACCAGTATCAACCCTCGGTAATGAAGCCTACTGAAGGATTGAAGGGGTTGCTGGACCCCAGTTACGTGTTTTTAGTTGTCCATTGGTTAGACACATGCCTGTAATAGGTGTCAACTGTAACCACACCCCCGCACTTTGTGGGCAATTTAAACATTTATACCAGCATGTCCACGCAGTGGATGCTTGCAGCGAACGCATCAAAGGCAAGCCCGTCTGCACCAGTCCACACCCGGACCGCGTCTAGTGCCAGACCCCCTGGCTTTTTCAGCTCCTAAAATGTGCAAAAGGGAAAGTACGCCCACGAGGCTCTTATAAGACTAAACCCCACAAGTAAGGACAATACTTCCTTAAAATTTTGCCCTACTGCTCTTACTAAAAGCATGAGTCTAACTTGTCTTAATTGCAACCTGTTGACTGAGATCGTCAGTATGAGCAGTCTCCAGCATGCATCCAGTGAGGCACACACCCCTCTGTGGAGCAAGTGTATCCTTATCACATGTGCCCTACTCAATGCAAGATCTCTAGTTATACATAAAGTAGAGTTTGCCGACTTTATTGATGCCCAGAATTTAGACATTATCTTTGTCACTGTACTTGGACAGATCAGGCCTCTGGTTCTGACCTAGTCTCAACTATTCCCACTGGATACGCTCTCTCCAGATTAGATAGAGAGCAGAAAAGGGGCAGGGGTCTTGCCATACTCTAACGTGATCATATGCAAGCCTCTTTTCAACCAGCTCCTTTCTTAGAATGTGCGGCACTCGCATTCAGTAGCAAACTATCCAATACCCAGACCAGCAGAGGAATGCTCATTTATCGCCCTCTGGGCCCTAGAAGCAAGTTCATACAGGAGGCTGCCACTCTCCTAGAATGGTGTCTTCACCACCCAGAATAACCATTCTAGGTGATTTCAATTTTTATTTGGAGGTCTTAACAGAGAAAGACACTGAGTCTTTAACAGAGATGATGGCCTGTGTTGGTCTCACCCAAATGGTCAATGCCCCCACCCATTTGACAGGGCATACAGTTGATGGTATTTTTACAAATAATTCTTCTTTAAATATCTTAAATATTTTACTATTGACATGGTCTGACCACAGTGCAATTCTCTTCAATCTAAGGCCAGCCCAAAATAGCATCAAGTCTACAAGGCCCGCACGTGTCAAACACACCGAGCTTGGCACACATTCCAGACCAAACAGCTAAACCAGCATCTAACGGAACATCAACTTCCTAAAACTTGTGACATAGAGGAACTAGTTATTGGTTATTCAAACTGGCTCTGCTCAACCGTTTCAGACCTGGCCCCTGCAAAGCAGATTAAGTACCATAGAGGGAAATAGTCTGCACCTTGGTTTTCAGTCAAACTAAGATCCTCCAAAAATGTAAGAAACAAGAACGTATATGAAAAATGCACTACAATAACTTGGAAAAGGAAAAATATAAACAACAACTTGCAGAATACAAGGCATTAATAGTGAAAGAAAAATCACACTATTTCACACATAAAATTGAGCTAGCCAAAAACTCCACAAAGGAGCTCTTCCTGACAGTCAACAAACTTTGCTCCCCACCTGGGACTAATTTGGCATAAAATAGCCAATCATTCTGTAATATACTAGCCAAGTTCTTCCTTAATAAAGTAGAAGTGATTTTTAATAATTTTCATTCCCACACGAAGTCTGTCAGTTGACACCACTGCAGGTCACTCTTAACATAAGGCCCCTCTTAAATTTGAACAGGTAGCCAAGCATATAAATTCAGTGAAATCATGCTCGCGAACAGATCACTGTCCCCCGGCCATTGTCAAAAAGGCTACAAGGATTATTGCTGATCAACTGACGACAATCTTTAATACCATGTTCAACATCAATCAATTCCCAAAACAATAGAAAAAAGTGTCCATACTACCGTTAATAAAAAAAATCAACCTCAACCCTCTGGATACCAATAGCTATTGCTCTATTTCCAGGATACCCTGCCCTGCTAAAATAATAGAGAAACTAATGAATCAACAACTCTCCACTTTTATACATAACAACCAACTCCTTGACCAAACTCAATTTGGGTTCAGAAGCGGGCAGAGTACAGAAACCGCACTGATCGTTACCGCCAAAGAGACCAGAGCAACACTCAATAAAGGGGAAAAGCTGCACTGATTTTGCTGGATCTCTCAGTGACTTTCGAAACAGTCAATCATAAAACTTTGATTGACCGTCTCACTAAGATAGGAGTCAAAGGAAAAGTGTTAGAACTTCTAAGTTCTTTTTTGAGTGAGAGACAACAATCAGTTGCATCTGGAGATTTTGAATCTGACCTCTTTTCTCTGCCTTGCAGAGTTCCACACAGGTCATCATTGAGCGCTACCTTATTTAACGTGTATGTTACTCCTTTGACGACTCTGATCAAATCCTTTGGTTTCTCTCTCACTTCTTATGCAGACTACATTCAGATTCTCATTTCCTTAGCTAGTAACACAGAGAACACCAACATCAGATTCAGCAACTGCATGCTGGCAATCAGTGAATGGATGAGCTCAAATTTCCTCAAACTAAATTCAGGAAAAACAGAGGTTATCGTCTTTGGCAACGATACCTCCTTCTGGTCCCCCAGTTGGTGAACGCAAGAACTGGGCAATCTTCCGGAACCAGCAAAGAAAGTAAAAACTTGGAATTTCAGGTGCAAAGCAAGTTTACATATGGCAACCAAGTTAAGGCCGTCATCCCTTCTACCTGGTACACCATCAAAATTATAAAGAAAATTCTCCCTTATCTTTCTGAGACCTAATGGAAAACAACCATAACAGCCCAAGTCATGTCCAGACTGGATTATTGTAACAGCCTGTATCTGAACATCCAGCAACAGTTCCTTTCTAAACTTCAGGTCCTCCAGAATTCAGCAACACATATGCTACTGGGCATCCCAGCCAGACAAGCTTTAAGCACGCTCCACTGGTTGCTGGTCAACCAGAGAATTGCCTTCAAGGCACTATGTATTACCTACAAGACACTCCATGGTACAGGACTAAAACACCTGAAACAGAGTTTTATCTGGTATCGTCCAACCAGACAGCTGCACTCGCTTATTTCATTGTTCCTAATTTTAGAGATGCTTCTTGGGGTGGAAGAAGCATTTTTTGGAATGCATCCAAATTGTGGAATGCCCTCCCTACTAACATTAAATTGATTTCAGACTTCTGGCCTTTCCGGAAATCTCTGAAAACATGGCTTTTTGACCATTAAAAAGTACCTATCAGTTCAGTGTCTGTTTTCAGTTCTGTTGAAGCAGCGCCAAGACACCTCAGGGTAATTGAGCGCTTTAAACATCATTTTAATATAACACCGTTGGTAAAACCTTTGGATTGCTATATTTGTGGACCAGGTGAAACAGACTTTCACCACAGACCTTCAAAGATGTCTTGCAAAAAAGTGATTTATCAAAAAAGCACTGAGCTAACATTGAAGGTGAAGTAGGTATAACATGGCAGGGATAACTCATGTGTGGATTCAACATGGAGCACTTCCACTAACTTCAAAACCTAGCAAGAAATACAAGTCACACAAGGAGTCATTAAGGGCACAACCAACAATTACTTTACAACTTGTTTGGCAAAGCTAGGTCAGATCCGTCAGCTGTTCCCCCAATATCCCCATGCAGCACAAAGGAATTCCTGAGTTACTGCTGAGGCTACACAATTGTTATAATTATCTTTTTTTTCACCTTGCTTGTTTTATTTGCAGTTCTCACTCTTGGAATTTTGCTGAATAAACGTGCAGTACAGTTTCTTTTTTTAAAGAAATGTTAAAAGTTTGATATCTTGAAGAGTTGTATCCCAGCAAAAACAGTAGAAGTACTACATTTGGTCTTTACAATTAGGAGAAACAAAATTGATAAGTCTAGAGAATCTCGAGTGGTTACAGTTCATTTCAATTGAGCTATAATCAGTTACAGGCTTCTATCTGTAGACTATTGTTTCCATCTGCTTGACGGTGAGATTTTATAATTTCCATCTAATTGTTTCCTTACAAAATTGTAGCCCTCTACTACTATAAAAAAATATATTACATACAGATTGCCCCTTGATGATCTAAGTACCAAGGCTTTCAATCCATTTTAATTCCCTTACCATTGATTATTTTGAATGTTTGTATGTTGCTTTCCAATCCTTCTTCATCAATTGGAGAATGACTACTCTGCTCAAGACACCACAAGGTAAGCCTTTTAGTAGGCACAGACGTAATGAAAATTATGCCGGCATAATTTTGGGAGTTTCGTGCTAGGCTTGTTATGGGAAATTCCCCAAATTATGTTATTACGTCCATTACGTAATTTTGCAGCCATGGCAACATCATAGTGTGAAAGCTTAGAAAAAAGTGAACATCCAGAATGTGAGCGCCTGTTGTTCACAGCAGTTGTGTTTTTGTGCTATTGTTCAAGGCTGATCCTCGTCCTCATGTCAAAAATTGACACATGAATGCATTTCACACGACAAAATAGAGCTAAATGATGGATTTCATATAATTACATGTAATTTTGTGTAATTATTTTGAAAATTTCACAAAGGTATGTGAAAGCAAATTACGTGAATTATCCACGCCTGTATGATATGACCTGGGCCAAGAAAAAGGAAGGGATCCAGAGAAATATTCATATCTGGCATTACCGTGCTCATTGTTGCAAGCTACAGGAAACATTTGCTGCATAGATGAGCCCAAATATAGATGGAATCAAACTTCGATCTTCGCTTAGAAAAATGTCATGAAAGAACTAACAGAGTCACATATAAATTTAATTTTCTCAAAGCTATTAACATAAAAGAAATGGGTCTGATTCTGAGTTTGGCAGACCGGTTACTCTGCCACAAACTGACAAATAAATAAACCGTCCACCATATTACATGTGCCATAGATTAAATATGCACTAGTAATACAGCATATGCGAAATCGTTCAAGGGAAGATGGAACAGGAGTACCCCGTCCCCCAAATTCTAAACCAGGCGCTAAATTCCTAATAGTAGCAAGTTTTAATTTGCAGCAATCACCATTGTTCAAACGAGAAGAAAAAGAAATGTTTGCTTTTTATGCTATTCTAAGCTAAGAATTCTGACATTTGCATTGAATAATGTATGCTGAGTTTTATCTGACAACAATCAGGAAGGAGAAACATCGTCCTAGTTCTGTTCTTTCAAATTAGTACATAAACCAAGGTACTGTGATTAGCAGTGCACACTGCAGATGACATGACACTAGCCGCTTCTCTTTATTTAAAGCTCAGCAGTAGTTTACTTCAAAGCCAAGCCATGTCACTCCCCAGCGTAGGAGTCAATACCGGGATTAATCTGTCAACGCAAACTGATTGATCGATGCAGAAACACCCCCTAAGGCCTTTTACACTTGAAGCAACACTATTAAAGAAACCGGGCTAATCATGTGAAAGGTGACATTTGAAGATACTTGGATATTGACTACAGTTAAATAAAAGGCGGCATGTTCTGAAAAAGAGTTTTAACCTCTGTCTTCCAATTACAGGGAGAAATTGGTGAGCCTGGTCAAAAAGGCAGTAAAGCAGACAAAGGAGAACAAGTAAGTTTGAATCTAATTTATTTTGTTGTTTTTCGTTTAGATCTCTACTTAGTTTTGCAGAATTGTAATGAGGTGATTCTAATAGCAAGCACTTTGAATCTACATAATTTGTGTATACAACAGGAATGCCTTTTCCAAGTAAATTGATACCACACCACCTGTGGCTGAATTTTATATTGGGTGTGAGATTTAATGTTTCTGAACTGCTGTGAGATTGTGGGTTGGTGCAACGCTAGAATGGAATGCAAAATCAGCTCCGAGAAAAAAGTTGTAGGCCACATGTGAGTTCATTGATGGGGTAATGGCAGCCCACTTTGCTCTGAAAGCACTCCCTAGCCTAGAGCCCACTGGGAAAATGGCATAGTGGCATAATGGCCAGTCTGGGCTAGAGGCAGTGGCAGTAAATATTTAATCTCTTGACTTGTGCATCATTAAATTATTTTGATTAGAATCGATAAAAACTGGCCATTACATGGACAAATGGAAACACACACTGGGTTTGTGTGACGAATATAATGTGTTCCTGGTTGCAGAAGAAATTTAGATAATCTCTGTAAAACGTTATTTACTTCTATACTTTGCAATGAGCGGGGGCGATATTTATTTCTATTTATTAAATCATTGATGTTGGTTGCAGTAACTCTCTTTACATTATTATTCTTGAGAAGTTACAACTACTCCATTCTGGGATGTCTCAAAATAGATTACATCTGCTAGCTATTGTCTAACCTTAACAGTTGAGTGATTTGGCCATTCATGTTTAAAGTTCCACTGCCTTTTGATATTATAATTATTCTTGGGTGTTGCTTGGAGCAAAGGATCCAATAAATAGATCTAGATTAATTAAAGTGCCGATGGTGCCTCATTTACACAGGGTTTTCTGCACATTCTGTACTTTGTTAATACAGCCAGATATGCAGCATGAAATGCACCAGCATGTACATTGTTCTGGTGCATTAGTGTGGTGATTTTCCGCAATTGAGAGCCTGGAGCCACTAACTCAATTGAGATTACATACAGAGGGCCTAGGTTAATGTGTGTCTCTTTTCTTGATTTTATGAAGAAGCAGAGCGTCCCTCACCCACATTGCAGGGCCATCAGTCCCAGTCATAATGGTAGTGCTGGTCTATCTCCTAGTGCCCTGCTCCTTGATGTAATGCAGAGCACGTAATAAATATGTTTCTGTTGTATTACACAAGTGAACCCTAATAATTACTCTATACACAAACAATGTAAATTACCAAAACGCAGGATCCCGTCTGAAATATTTTCCAATACCATTTGGCCATTTAAAAATCAAAGGTGTTGCACTTATTTTTCATGGGGTGAAGGCTGTTATTCATACTTGCAATGTATATTCTTGCTCACTGTAGACATGGTCATACCCACCATCTTTATAAAATGTCTACCTGGCACCCAGACATAATTTTGTAGTTGTCAAAGACGTAATCAACTAAATGGACTCTAATATTAATGTTTGTGGTAAATCAAAAATGCAAGTGAAAATAATTGGGCACTATTCATACATACGTTGCCAATTCTAATTTCTGATTTCAAAATGTCACAGAGCATTATATAGTTCTTGAAAGTCTGTCAACAAAATAACATTTTTGATTGGCTAAAGACCCAAATGTTCTTCTTTAAAACTTCTTCCTGGTCCACAGGAGCTCAAGTACGTAGCCATACATTGGAGTAGAATCCTGAAGAAAGCACTTAAAATTATGGGACCATAAGTCAACACACACAAAGGCACCTTAGTATACAGTTATGTAAATAAATAAATATATAGATATATGGCCAGAAAAAGGAGGCTGTCCACTGTTTATATTATGTGCACCCAAGACTAACTAATTTGAATAGTACTGGCAAGGGTAGAACTATTACACATCCATTTGTCTTGAGTGGGACCTTGTAACATTTTATGATTGTCAGTTCGCCTCAAAGTACAACAGATTCATGAAGTCATGGTATTGGAACAAATCATAGAGCATTTTCTTCAACCATGTTCCCCTTTTTAAGTAGATTAACAATTATCATGTAAAGCATATGGAAGCACTCTGGTAGACAATGCCCACCTAGCACTAAAATGTTTGATATGGCAATATTTAATACACAGATCATTTGATTTAACATATGATACACTAAAAGATATCCATAAAACCATAGCCCGCATCTGTAAGCATTCTGTGGTAATATGAAAGAGAACTGCTCTGAAAACATGTCAGTCATAAATTGAATCATAACAGGAGTGAAGACCATCTTGGAGCATTAAACAAACTGGAAGGTTGACTGGCGAAAGGCAAAAGGCTTTTGACTACAGTGTTCTCAGAAGAGCCATGTCGTAATGCGCAACACGGCTAGAAAATAAACCATATGATCTCCTGAAATGCTGGCTTTTAAAATGTTTCCTACAGTAATATTATTCTCTCTTTAAGGGCCCCCCTGGTCCACCAGGTCTGCAAGGTCCAGTTGGTGCCCCTGGTCCAGCTGTAAGTAATAATATTTTTTTTTAACTAATTTCTTAATTGTTTTCACTTAAAGGAATGGCACAATTGCTTTATTTATGATCAAGGGTTGCAGTGTATTACTCACCATGTTACTAATAAAATACATGCATATAAACAAGTTATGAATATCTGATATTATGTCTTCTTGTACATTTCAGAGGGTGTGTTTTGTGTTGCCAGAGAGAAGCATGTATTATTGTACCTTTTTTAGAATTAGATTTGTAGGTGATACAATTTACCAGCTAAACAGACCAGCTTTCTTATAAAGTAAACCATGACCTCCAACAAAAGCATGTCATGAGAATGAAATAGATACTTTTGCATTGCAATTTTTGCCACCACTCATTTCTTTCTAGAGAGCCTTTTATGTACTCACAGAATTTTGGGATCCCTAGAGAAATAAAGTCATAAGATTACTAAAGATTATTAGAAAAAACAGCCACAAAATAAGTTCCTTTGTATCTTTGTTTAAAAAGAGCACTAGTTAACGGTTACCAAACATAGTATTTAAATGTTTTTCCTCAACATTAAAGAATTTGAGAAAGGGCTGATAATTTGTTGGAAACTTGACAAATACAAGTATCCTATAAATATAAAGATGTTTCTACTTTCAGTGTTTTTTTATATTTGGGAAGTGCAGTTTCTAATCTATTACTGTCATTGCTCTAAGACAGGGGAGCCAAGATGTATGCCACATTTTGAGGATAACCATTGGATATATAATCGATTTTATGTAGATTAATTGCTCATCTTATGTAAATATCCTGAAAGTCTAGCATAGATCGGCCCGAATCTATTTTGGACACCTCTCCTCTAAGAGAGGTTTACGATTATAAAAAGTCTGTAAACCTCAAAGGCCCTTATTCTAAACCACTGTATAACCCAAGCAGAGCTATCACCCTGATGGCATTGGTATTACCACAATAATTTGGAAACCACAAATGCACCAAGATGATGTGTCATCAGCCATAAAGTCGTAGTGCCTCAACAAGTCATCTGGATCCTCCCAAGATGTGTTTCCAATATGTACAGAGTGTAATACTGAGTCAGGCAGGATAAGGTGTCAGCAACTTTGGGGTCGATTCCGATTCGGGCCGGAAATTTCTCCGACCGAGCCGGACCCGGAGAGATTTCCGACCGAATCGGACCCGTGCAGTCCGACCGAACGAGTACGATGCGGCCGTATGTTATCGGACACGAGTCGGTCGGACTCCCATTGAACTCAATGGGAGCCGGTCGTACAACGCGTACGCGGGCTCCCATTGCCTCAATGGGTGCGAGGCGGACAAGGCGCCCCCTACAGCGGGTACGCCGCGAGCGCCCGCGGCGTACACGCACAGGTAGGGGGACCCTTGGGTCCCCCCTGTGTGCGCCTCGCGCGGCTACGCGTACAGGGGGTCCGACACGGACCCCCAAAGTACGGCTCCGACAGCTCTTACGGGCCGGAGTGCGCGGCTCGGTCGGACTGCTCGCGGCGCGCATCGTACTTACCCGGCCGGGAAAGCGTCTCCATTGCGCGGTGCGAATCGGGTCCGACCGAGTCGGTCGGAGCGGTTCGAGTCCGAGCGAGTCGGTCGGAGTTGTCGGGACGCCCGGACGAGTCGGTCGGCGAGTTCGCATCGTACTCGCTCGGCCGGACCCGCGTACGGTTCGGTCGGGAAACAGGCTTTCGCATGGCTTTTTTCCCGACCGAATGGTATTGGGTGCGCCTCCGACCGAGATCGGAATCGGCCCCTTTGTTTGCTTTTTATGTAATTGTTTATCCACTCTTACATTTTTAGGCTTTCAAATTTCTATTCTTATTTTTTTGTAGTAGTTACGATAATTCAGTCCAGATTCTAGTGAAGGTGCGCATGAGAGGACAAACAGTGGAGAGAAAGACTGAAGAACTAAATATTAAAAATAGCAGCACAATGCAATTTTGTGTCAGTTTTTACTTATTTTGCACATATGACCAAATGTTTTTGGTGACAACGGAAAAGAAGAAACAACTGTGAAGACCAATATTGCATTCTTATCCACTTATAAATACTGCCAGAACTCTGAACCTACTACGGTTGACTTATGTATAAGTGATAATGGCAGAGCATTCCACTTGCTTTCTCCTCATATTCTGGAATCTCTGACGCCAGATGGTACATATGTAAATGTTAGGGTGCATAGAGTTAGCTCTGTGAAAGACCTAATTGTTTATTCTGGACAGTCAAGAATTTTGAGGAAATGCATTTTCGTGCTCTTCATTAAACGCTTTTATGGATAATCACAAGTGTTTGAGCATGGCCTGTCTACACACAATTGTGATTTTCACAAATATTTGTATTCAAAGGCCTCTTTATGCATGAGGCAAATGCCCATGTGCAAATGTGGTTGAATTTCAGGTGTGGTGCCCCACTATTGTGATATATCCATGATGTAGACAGGTGCTTTTGAAAAAAAGTTGCACCCTCTACCCTCATTCACTCATGGGGAAATGCAGAGAATCATGAAATTGTGATCAATCCTGATCCCGTGTGGGGTGTGGCACTCCAGTGTAATTTTGGGCTAATGTTCAATTTAAGTGGTGTACAAATAAATTAATTCGTACAGCAGCAGACGCTACAGAAACAATTTCACTGACTTGAGATTTGTGCAGTACATCAAAAAGAGATTAAAGAATCAGTATGTTTGCCTCTGATGTGTTTAAGAAAAACATCAACAATATTAGGAGCATTTCAAAGCTCTTGTAAGAACTAATACAGATCCAACAGGTTTTAATATTCAGGAGGAGGAGGTTCCTTTAACTGTGTACTCATCAAACGGCATATTATGGATCATTGCATGTGTCTGGAATGCTGAAACTGATTATCAAGCAGTTTTGTGGAAGGAAGGGTTCTTGGTGTTGAAGAATTTACTGAATGAAGAGAGATTTTTTGAGACTGTCGTAGAATCTCTGAAGTCTCAGAAATCATTAGAAATACTGACTGGGATAGGTTCAAGTCTAAGAGATTAATCGTTGTGGCAAAATGAGAGATATTGCAAATGTGTAGTCGACTGGTAGCACTATTCATTTTTAACTGTGGATGTGAAGCATGAGCCTAAATTGGATTACAGTGCCAAGGAGTCGATTTGCTTTTCTGACTTATATGCACAAATACACAGTATGTAACATGAGGAAAGTTGTGGTTGAATCCCCAACCAATCTGGATTAACAACATTCCAGATTTCTGAATCTATTTTCCAACAGAAGAAAGACAAAACACGTTTCCAGGCTGTTCTGGATTTTACGTACCGCATACGCATTCCAAAAGCAAATGCTCACAAACTATGTCGATATGGGAGAATTCCACTTGAAGAATTTTAAAGTGATTTGATAGGAAGGTGTACATTTATTACTAAACTGCACTTTTATGCAATGATTTCAACATGAAACCCTTAGAAAAATGTAACAGACATTAAAATGTGTACACTACAAGAGATTTTTCTGTATTGCTCAGGAAAAACAACAACATATGTTCCTTTATTTAACATCAGAATATTTCATACATAAAGATTTATACTTGCCAACCTTTTGGCATATTGCTTTCAATATGTTCATGAAGTGATTACATTGCAAAACATACCTAAGATTCTGACTGACAAATGGCACAATGCCATGCCTAAACACAACCGCCAACCAAGTGCAAAATATAGTTAAATAGAATGGCACGCAATGTTCAAGTAATAATTATGAAGAACTAGACTGCAGATATTATTATTATTTATTATTATTATTATTATTATTATTATTATTATTATTATAAGTAGTAGTATTAATAAGAAGAAGAAGAATAACAATAAGAATGATGATGGGTAATGGGCAGATATGTTGTTGTTATTGAAAAGCAATTACAAGATTACAGCTTATTTATATTCTAACATTTATGTTTTTGGGGAATCTCACACTATCTTGCTGTAATGATAGAAAACTTTTGGGACATTAAATCTTCACATCTTCTATGACAGGCTGATTAAAGGAGCCATTTCACATTCATTGATTTGCACAACATAAGTGCTTCACAAATCCAAAGTAATTTGTAAAGTTTGCTTTATTTGTGCTATAAATATTCAGAATTGTGAATGTTAGAAAAATATTGTGCTTCGGTCCTTCCACTGGATCTGTTAAGTGGTGGTCTGTAGTATTTCACCCAAGTGATCAATACTATTTAGAATTTCAGGTTCAACCACTGTTAACATTTAAGACAGTGTATTTGTTGCGCCTGGAGAGATTACTTTACTGCCACAGTATGACATGCCTTTATTTGCTAGATATCCCATGTCTGTCATTGTGCATGGGTGTGCACAAACTTCATATAATCTATGTTTCATTCATATCATTCATAGTTCTATTGGAATCTTTAAGCCCACCCTGGAGGCACTTGGCTACTGGCCCCTGTTTTTGTGTTTTGGTTTCTGTTGGCCTGATTAGAAGTTGTCATTCAAATAGGGCCCAAGTGTCCCTGAGTTATGTGGGACACTTAGGGCCCTGCCACACCTACTGGGGCCTATATTAGCCATACAAGAGGGTAGATGTCACAGCAACCAAGTCAATCCCCTATAATTGATAGTCTGTTGTGAAGAGTACACAGAGTCACCCTCTGTAACTGTGGTGCAAGTCTTTACAGCAGAGTGCAGGCATGCAGCATTTTCTGATAATACAGCACTTGCGAATTATCCACATTTCGACCACTACGTTTTTCTTTAATATATGAATTCTCCATTTTTAATAATGAACCCAAATATTTCAAACTGTCATGCAACCTTGTAGCAGGAATTTGTGGCGGTTATTTCACGAAATGTTCATGCAATGGAGACGCAACAAAGTTAAATAAGCAGGTACAATTGTCAGAGAAGCCTAATTTGCTATCAGATTGATCATATTGAACACTTTTGAAGCCATATTGAAAATCACTAGTGGTAGAAAACAGAATAAATGCTCTATTGAAATATGCACATTTGATTTTCCATTGCCTGGATGAGCCAACATTTTTATGAACATCGCTAACTCATGTTTACACACTTCAGAAAGACAGTAAAGAATTCCATTGCATGCTTGATAGAATGACTAAAGGATCATCATTTTAAAGCACTGAAAGTGTAATATATCTGACAGCATAATAGTACTGCTGAAATTATTAGTTGGCACAGGTTGTCCCATTTTTAAACATCATCTTAATGTTTGGACCAATTTATGATGAAGGTTTATTTGGTATCAGTTTTTAAGATATTCATGTTAAGCTAGTCTCTTGTTTTCTTTATGTCAATGAAGCATGTTCTCTTGCTATGGAATTTGTATTGACGTACCATAATTTTTTGTGATACGGTTTTTAGGGATCTGATGGAGAACCTGGTCCAAGAGGTCAGCAAGGAATGTTTGGACAGAAAGGTGACGAGGGTTCACGTGGATTCCCAGGTCCTCCTGGCCCCATTGGACTTCAAGTAAGCTTTTTCACTGTTTAATAGACGTGCACATTTCTTGCAATATTACATTTCTTCCCTTCACAGTGATGAATACTTTGTAATATTGACTGTACAATAAAAATATATATCTCTTATAAGTATCAGGTTGCTTCAGCAGGAAAGTTCTCATAAGAAATTATGTAATATTGTAATTCCTGAGAATGCACTAATTCATTTGTGTGTTTCCTGTGGCAGAAACAATTCACAAAACAGACCAGATATGCAGGCCATATTTTTTTTTACCTTGCCTTGCTAGATACCTACAGTAAAACCTTCTCTTAGCAAACTGTAATGAGTTGGTAAGACAGTGTGATAAATATTACAGCTTTTGATATTATGGCCACTTAATCACAAGGGAGGTTGTAGCAGGAGATACCAGCCCCGTCAGAATTAAGATATCTGCAAGAAAATGGCAGATTATTTACATTCTCCTGAAAAGTTTGTTGCTGAGAGTAGTCAAAGTCTCCCGATAAAAGTATGGAGCAAAAGGAGGAAGTGATATAGGAATCAGATTGACGAATACAGATTCCTTCAGTAATTCCACATTTCTTAATGGGAAATCAGGGTCATCTCATAATGGACCACATCCTCGCCACCCCAGAAGTTACCAGTACCACAGTTGTCAGTAACCCTCGGAGTAGGGAAATATCAGTCTATTTCCCAAAGATAGTGAAGGCCAAGGAACCCCTTATAGGAGAATGAACATGCACTTTACAGAAGAGTCAGTAGTCAATCCCCACCCTGTGCTACAGGTGAAATGTCCTGGGTGACACACTAGAAATTACGCTCCACCACAGAGCCTTGTTAGGGAGGGCAATCACCACTATCACAAAATGGGTTCACTTTGGATGACCTTTGAAATTAGAGCCTAGCTCTGATGATGACAAAACCCAGAGGGGCCGATTACAATGTCGGGCGGAAAGCCTCTTCCCGACAGTTTGAATCTCCTCGACCGCGTCAGAGCCCTTCCGACCAACTCGGTCGGTTTACATTCAAACAGCCCAATTACGATGTTAGCGGTCGGAACCGCATCGTACACCCCTATGGACAGCGTTTCTGCCCACGGGATTACAATGTCGTTTTCCAACAGCCTTTTTGCTTTGGCATGTCCGACACGGTAAGGCTGTCGGAAAGTGACTTTGGGGTCCCCTGGCAGGGCCCCCTTGGCCCCGCGGCCTATGGTTGATGCCCAAGGGGGTACCTAAGGGACCCCCCTGTAAAACCTTGCACTGTGTGGCAGACACCATGGGGTGCCTGCAACAGGGTGCAGGGTTTTCTGCAACTACCCTATTTCCCCATAGGAGCCTGTGTTACAGCCAGTTGTCAGGGGGAACACGAGCTCCCATAGAGAACAATGGGACTCCGACCGAACAGTGTTCGGTCGCATCATAATCCAGTGGTCGGAACAGCCGACAGCAAGTCAGTCAGTCCCGATTCCTAGTGGGTGTCGGGCAGAGGCTTTTAGCCCGACATCGTAATGAGCCCCAGAGTTTCTAATAAGCTGCCATGATTGTCAATCTCATTAGGGGAAATACAGACAGGGCATATAGAAACGCATGGACAGGGCGCACACCTTAACAATACCGTTAAAAGCACTTCAAACCACTATCAAGTGTAACCTTGCTCTATACGAGTACTTTGGATATGTTTCAATGCCATCCTTATTTAAGAGTATGTGCATTTAAAAAAAAAATTGCAGCTAGACTAAACAGAGTTAAGTATTGCTTGAATATTTACTTTAGTACCTGAAACCTGTCTGAAAACCTCAGAAGGTTTGAAAATTCTTAATTTTTGGCCAAGGCGTGGAACAGGTTGCAGGTCTCTATTCACATGCAGTCAACTGTTTTGACTCATATGATAAATAAGACTGGCTAGATAATGCATTGTCTTTCTGTGGCTAGTCTTTAATTTTGCAGTGCGACCTGTGAACTATTAGGTTCCATCTTAAAATGTCCTGTCGCATGGGGCCTGAGAATGACCTGCCTAATTAATGTTCATGTTGATTGGCTGCAAACACACAGATGGTGGCTTTAAGGAACACCAGACCACTACCCCTGTGTTTGTGTTCCCAAATGGAAAACGTTTTTTTACAATGGCCTTTGTTACTTAAAAGAACCCGACAGTTTTTTAAAAATGCTTCGCATTTGAGAAAATTCGGGGGAGAGGGGAGTGTTTCCTGTACCACTGCATACCCCCGCTAATGTTGCTGATTTCACTCACAAAGGAGAAGGAGCCCAAGAGGGCCTCTTCTCCTTAATTAATCAGTTACCACCTCCATTGAGGTGTCAGTAACTAGTTCAGAACTACAATTGCAGTTGCAAACCATTGATACATAAAATACTGGGTTGCAATTAGTAAGGAATGCCCCTTTAATACCTCTTCCTAATTTCAATTTGGTATGGGTTGATAAACCCAATTTGTGAGTTGAGAATATTTTTCCAACTCACAAAATGTGGTTAAACATATCAAAAAGTCGTTTTGCGACCGCAAATTGTGATTTTGTGAATCACATAGTCTTCGATTGCAAAAAGGCCTCAGACATTTGGCCCTAAAAGTAAAAGAAATATATTTTTTAGTTCACGACTGGGGACTCTACAATAGATGAATTGCAAAAAGATGTACATAGTATATAAGTAATATAGTGTGGCATCAACTTTTAATTCCTGATTTTTTGCTTTGTTGAAAAGTATATCCCTGGTCAATCTTACTCATTATTAGATATAGAAATGCATTAGAGCAAAATATAAAAAGTTCTCTCATACCAACCAATTTGAAATTAGTTTGATGAAAAATGTGCAGTCTTGAAGAAAATGCCTTATGCTCAGAGTGCTGGCTGTGTCTCAATCAGATACGATGGCAGACAGGATAAATAGTCGCCACTTTAATAGCAAGATCAGAGCCAAACCCAGTAATTATTTATTTAGCAGGCTTCACATGAAACGATATTGACTTAAGATGACATTTCTCAACTTTCACAAAGTCATTCAAGGTGAGAATCATCGCGAAGTTACTAAGCAAAAAAAAGAAAAACGCCAACCCACTGCAAACTCTTTAGATACAGTATGATGCATTTTACAAAAAAGCATGATCAGTGATATTTTCTGTCATCATTATTTGAGAACACACTTTTTACGATTATGCAAAATCATGATCTAAGCAGAATAAGTATGTTGTTATTTCGTTGGAATTCTGGCATACATTTTCTGACGATCGTAGACTCCAAAATCAAATCATGCAACCTTCTTCTTGAAACTTTCTAGGTTACAAATCATAGTTAAGACAGACAGATTTCAACAATGCTGTGGGCCAAGCGTTTCTTTCGATTCATTTTATTTAAAACATATGGAATATTTTTTATATAGATATGTGGACTTTTGATAAATATATAGTCAGTAAAAACCTTTTATTGTTTATATGTTAGTATCCATGTTAATTAGAATACAGCTGTAATGTGCACTATAGAACACATCTAGTCACCTACCACCTTAAAGTACTTCTACATCCCCTACCTCAATATTCCAGCGACACACCATTGCCAAGGGCAGGTAGTGAGAATGCAAGGGTGCCAAAAACATTAAAAGACAGCATTAGTTTCCTGTATCAACTATTCACAGTAGTGTCTGCCCCATTTAGCCACAACTCATGGTTTTGGTAGTATAGGTTTGTGGCATCTTTGGACCACATGAAGAGATTTACTTTCCAGTGCTTACATCTTGTGTTGAGAAAATCTCTGGTCACCCCATTGCATAAGAGCACCTTTTAGAAGTCAGCTGTCACCACTGATGATCACACCCAGGTTATTGATGGTCTTGTAATATATAATATTTGAAAAGGAACTTTCCAAGGCATTTCTGGTATTGCCAATGTGTGTTCTTAATGTTTGTAATCTAAACCAATGTCCTTAAAGGCAACACTAAATACAGATACAATGGGCAGATTTATGAACTGCATGGATGTCTAATTAGGAGACAAACAGAACAGATGCTATTCATTGGCTACATAATATTTTTAACATTAGTGTCCAATATACCACTGTTTGTCTGCTTTTTCACTATTTCACTTCTACGGAAATGGCTACCCTTCCTGCATGTTGAAACAACACATTCCCATCACGTTTTGCTATACACCTGTGCCTTCCCTTCTCAACCCTTTTCTGCATTGTGTATATTATGCTGTCATGTATACTCTTCCACATCTATATGCATCTGACCTTTTACAGCTTACCCACTTTGTATGTGTCCAAACGTCTACTCCCTACCTCTGTCTGCCCAAAGATGTTTATTTCCCTTACCACAATCTATGTTTGCACATTCACTGTCCTATGCCGTAGCTTCCCCTTCCAAACCCTGCTCTTGGGTGTTGAAGCTTCTGGACGAAGTCTACTTACACGTCCTCTTCACACACATCCTAATCATCCTCCCACTCATTTGTCTCGTCTGCAAAATGAATCTTCTATTGCCAGTGGCTTTTGCTGTAAGATTCTGCTGATTCCACAGCCTATTCCTTTGCATATCCAAGGTTACACCTGTCTATTCTTTCATATTGTTCACTTAAATCTATTCACATGTTTCACATAAGCATTGATACTCATTTCAGGTGTATGTGAAGTTTCTTACATTCTGTCTCTCAAGACCCTCTGCATCAAGCACAGGACAATCAACAAAAAGGGCCCATCTTTGTTTACATCTTTTGCCTTCCCATATCTCCCTGAGAGAGCACTCTGATCTTCGTCAGGCCACCAGGGAAGAGGTGTGGCGCAGCGGCCAGGGCAACTGACTCTGGAACCCGGGGGCTCACGGTTCGATCCCCGGTGCCGGCGGCAGATCAGCCCAGCACCATGTGACTCTGGGCAATAGCTCGCCTAATCTTCCCGATGGCCCACAGGGCCTTGACGCCCTCGGGTAATTGTTTGCGCTTTACAAATACTGGACATTTACATTTACCTACTGAAGGTTCCCAGGATTTGCAGATCCCGCTGAGGTGGCCGATCCACTTCCTTTTTGGCCCCCAGACTTTGGAACACTCTATCTCTGGAACTGCGCCAACTGAAGCGTGAGCTTCCTTTGTGCAAGGCTTTGAAGACCTGGCTTTCTGGCATTTGATACTCCCCATCAGTTCTATTTCTGCCCATCCACAGTGTCTATGACAGCGCTGGGAGGCCTCCGGGTATCCATGCACTATACAAGACCTCAAGAATAGAATAGACTAGAATAGAATAATGCAAATGAAAACCTCCTTTGTACCCTTCCTGTCTGTCTTACATTGCCTTGCTCCAATATCACACATAGTTCTGAGAAATATCTCACCTCTTTCTTGAATATCCATTCTTTTCACTCCCTCCATATGTATATGGATATGTTAATTCTCCTTGTATCCAAATATTCAAAGTTATAAATGGTGTAATATAATCTCCCAAGTTTTTTGACATCTAAAATATATTGTGTGACAAATATAGGAGAATATTTTGTGAACAAAGATCACTAGTCTTAAATTATGATACTAAGGGGCCAATTACAATAGCGGTCGGACGAGCGCCTGACCACCATTGTTGTGGGAACGGGACCGGCTGACAGGTAGTCAGCAGTCCCACCTGCCAAATAACAATCTGACCGCCGTGGAGGCGGTCAGAATCATGCCAAAAGGCATGTTTGTAAACGTCCTTGCACCCTTTGGCAGACACAGTGCAGTGCCTGCCACACGATGCAGGGATGTTTAGGGGGGTACAACAGGTGCCCCCCAGGTCCCATAGCTTAGGGCCCTGTGGGACAGGGGCCCCAAAAAAGCCTTTCCCCAGCCTTTTCACATCAGAAGAACCGATATGAAATGGCTGGCAGAAAGGTGGATCTTAATCCCCACGTCGGTGCCTGAGAAGGAACTGCCTCCATTGTGGGGAATGAGATCGGACCGACCACCCGACAGGCTCCTTGAGCCCGTCGGAAGCTGTTGGTCGGTCCCTGGGCCAATGCCATCCGACCGACCGCATCCTAATGTCGGTCTGACCGCATCCTAACGTGGTGGTCTGATCGCGGTTAGAGATGTCGGTGACCGAGGGGACATCGGTTTAGGTCCCACCGACATCTCAATGGGCCCCATAGAATGAAGAATTCGTCTCCACGTTAAATTCCTTATTTTCAAGACAAAGTTTATTTTGTATGAACCCGTGTAGATACACAAAAAAGGAAATATTATTCTAATAATTAGGTTAATCTACAACTGAAGCCATTAATTGCATTTTGAACCTTAGCATCACCCTCCCTTCTCTTTGTAACATAGGCAGCAGAGAGAGAAGACAACTGGCTTACCTTGCACATCAGGATAGTGGGTGCAGCACATGCATGATTACACATATATCCCCTAATAGTGCACACTCTATTGACAGTTATCTAAAAAATGAAGAAGAACTAAAAACAAAAAGGTCTCTGCCAAACCCAATATTAAATATTTTCATTAAAAAGCCATAACACATTATTAGAAGTCCATGTCAACCTTTCAAAGAAGCAATATGAATTCATCAGGTTTGGACTCTGTGCCCTCTCTAAAAAATGTTAATCACTGAAACCAACACACAGGGCCTGATTTGCTAAGGTGTTTCCTAAGCCTCACAAAGCCTCAAGAATGGAAAATGGGCCTTTATGGAATTTTTTTGTGGGTCATCTTAAAGCTGTCTTCAGCCACACAAAAAACAGCCTGAAGATTATTGTAAGCCAGGTCGACCATCTTGCTAAATCATGTCCCTCTTTCCTCTTTTCAGACAGCCTTAGGTTCTAGAAAAACATTAGGAAAACAGGCTGGACTATAAGTGATCCTTGGCATGCTTGTAATACGAACCATCTTCTGAAATTTCTTGGTTGTTATTCGTTAGATAAGGCAAAGAAATACATCAAATTGAGACAATGAAAATTGTACTTACAGCAAAAACTTCAGTGTAACCCTAGAGAGAACATACCATTTAAATTTTTTTTTTTTTAAACAGTCCCTTAAAATACTTAAAATGAGGGATTTGGAATAGGGCACTAGATTGCAGTACTGAATGCAAAACACTCTGTATATGTTATGGAACAACTGTATAGAATCAACATTATGATTTCTATAGATAATTTATCTTAAACTAAACATTGTCTGTCATTGATTTATATTTGAGCACTAGTTGTAGTTATTCTTTAGAAGTTGTTTCATTTATCAAATGCCCTGCATCATTGAATTGCATTCCCAAAACATTTTTGCTCATTATTACCCCTACATGGAAATGGACACACCTGTTGTTAGTAATCAAGTTTTATGGAGCAAAGGAAAATAACCTGTTTATTTTATGTTTCTTCAGGGTCTGCCTGGCCCACCCGGTGAAAAGGGTGAAAATGGTGATGTTGGACCAATGGTAAGAACATTGATTTAGAATATATTTTCGATATTTTTGGTGAATATTATACACGCATCAGTCTAAAATATTTTTTTTATTTCATTTGGAAATATCTGTGCAGGTTCCAAATTTTCCCCATTTCATTGCATGCCTTTGGTTTAATGTAATAACAAACAATGATTATTTGAAAACAGGCTTAAAATTTAACTCCCGATTTAGTCACCTGGCAAAGTGGAAAACTGAATTAAAAGCTAGGATACCTTTAATTGTAGCATTATTTCAAATGTTAAAAAGGGTGGAGCTACTGATTCATTATTTTATACCTATAGACAGATATTTTGCTGACTGGTAATAATTTATAAATAAGGCTCCCTGTTTTCCGTTTTTACTGATTTTTACAGATCAATACAGACAGAAAACCATTTATTTTCCTGTCTGTATTTATTTTTAAATGTGGATAAAAACGGAAATTGGGTTGTTTTTGAGTGATTCTAAATGCTGTCAATCATGACTGCCAGCCGAATAGCTGTGCAGATTGACAGGCATGGGGATTTAAAAAAATAGGGATTTTAGTAAAGAGCCTTAAACAGCAGTAGATTTGCATAACCTTGATTCTAAAATTTACATATTTTCTTAAAAGTGCATATTTTACCATCTGAGTGTGTATATATCATTGAAACCTGTCAGGCGTTCAGGCACGAGTGCACATTAACTGGCTAAATAAATGCAGAAATATACACATTTCAGCTTAATTTTTCACAAAACCTAAAATAGAAATGGATAAATACAGGTAAAATTAGCAAAAAATAAATATGGATAAATACAGACGGAAATGACAAAAATATAAATAACATAAAACCATATAATTTGGGTACTGTGTGCTTGTATGTTCATTACTTTGTTGTGTTTGACGCTACATATCTAATGCAATTTGTTTTGTCATTTTTCATTCTTGTTGACAGGGTCCTCCTGGTCCTCCTGGCCCCAGAGGCCCCCAGGGTCCAAATGGAGCTGATGTAAGACACACTTTCGGCTACTTTGAAATGGATATAATTTAACATGTTTAGATTGCACATAAGAACTTCTCATTTCTAATATAATATTTGTTTCAGGGCCCTCAAGGACCCCCAGGTTCAATTGGCTCACAAGGAGGTGTTGGGGAGAAGGTACGTTGAATTATGCAAACTAATAATCTAGTTAGGAGTTTAATACATTTTTCTTACAATAACGCTTCACACAATTTCTGCTCATATCACTTATAGAATGTGGTATGGCTGCCACCTCAGATGTTTCCATAGACACATTTTACCCAGAAAATCCTGTTGGAATATGTCTGTATAAATCTCATTAGAATATAGGAAAAATGCAGACGTTGGTGTGGAAACGCTGATTTGCTCAGTTAATTCCAATTCCCTCAAGGAGTAATCTTGCAACAATGTGATAATTCCACAAGCAACAAGTATGGGAACCAGCAATATTAGTAATTTTGAGTGTAGAATTACTTGATTTTGTTTTTCAGCATCACTTATAATGGGGAGCTTAATGATTAAGAGATTAAATGTATCATCGTAGGACTTTTAGATTGAGAATGGTCCTGCAATTTCTCATCAGTGTTAGGGCATTTACTTTGAACACACTTGCATTAAGATATTTAGATATTTCCAAAGTCATATACATATGCAAGTCCTACATGATGGAGTCCAGGTGGTATTTGTGCCTCATGTCACACCGTCACACCATCACATGCTCTTCAAAGTTCTCTGTGCGTCTTATTTTTGTGCATGTGCAACACTGATTGGTTTGTGAAGAGCATTTGTATTCAGAATGTTTACATCATTCACTAGTTTTTCATAGCTTTTTATAGTCAGATTCCATTTTGAACATACTAACTGCATTTTAAGTGTTCTTTGATCATGTTACCTTTAACATACCAAGAGCAGTAATTCACCTTGATAAGTTCTACACTTAATTAACTGAAGGCTCATTTATAGATCACAGACAAGTTACAAACTAGGTCAGATCAAGATCGTTCATAATTGTCGTGTGCAATTTACTTTTAATTTTTTTATGAAGAAGTCTTAATCTTTCAGAGGGTGCAGCATTTTTGTAATGACAAGATATACCATTGTAATTATTAGAAGATAGCATTTTCTTTTTCAGCCTTCCAGGTAAGCCAGCCTGGGTTAATGTGCATTGATGTTCAATAAAGGGCACCCTTCATGAAACAAATCTTTGTCTTTTTACACAGATAATGGTTTTCCAAATCATTGCCAGTTACAGATTAGGACAGTCACAAATACAGACATTAGATATACAAGATTGAAAAACCACTTTCATTCATATAACAGAACATCCAGCCTACATGTAAAGCTTACTACAGCGAATGCCCATACTGATTGTGTGTATATATATATATATATATATATATATATATATATATATATATATATATATGTATTAAATTTGCCATGAATGTGAAAACATCTGAATGACAAGGGTATCGGAATTAATACCATCTACTCTCTGACCTAGATGACATCACTTGTTTGACACGCTGCCCCGTCTGTAGTATCTCAACCATTTTTTTCTTGCTGGGTGTTAGAGGAAGAGTATGAAGTAATAATGAAAGACAGAAAAACATAAAGCACACTTTACTGGTTGTTCCATTTGCTGACTTAAAACTCCTGAGACCACAAGCAGCAAGGGCGGATATTGTCATGATCTATCCATAATAGACATTCATGCCCTTGACCGCTCCTACCCAGTTCAGAGAATTCACATCACCCTTCCAGCAAAAACTGATACTTTCCTTGAACAGCCCATAGGCTGGTCCACCACCCTACACAGCATTGTGAGCTTCAAAATGGCAGCATAAACCAAGGGTTTGGAAGACCTATCCTTTGTCTGACTCCATTCATCCAAAACTGAATTCTTGCCTCCGAGATTTCAAAGGGAACCCCTGTTAGGACTATTGCCAGATTTCTGCCTGTTCTCCCTTTGTCTCTGTGAGAATAATGTTCCCAGACTTGTGAGAGGGAAGTAGCTAATCATCTTATGGAGATTCCTCCCCTGCCCCCTATTTTTCTAGGAGAGGGCTAATTCTGCCAAATTAGCCTATGGTTTAGGGAACGAATTTGAATTGGGAACTCTGGGTAGGTGATTTTAACGCAAACAGACGCCCTAGAGTTGAGCCCCGATTATGCGGGATAATGGACCATTATGGAGAGGCAATTAGCCATTTTAGTCATGTAGGTTCTAGTAATGCCCTGAACAAATTACTGGTCTCTTGGCAGCTTGAAATCAGAAATGAATTAAATTTATGTACTGGTGAGCTGGACCCTACCTTTTATAGGGCAGGGACTTGTTCCTCTATTAACTATATAATCTCCTCTGATACTCTTAGTGGTATCTTGAAAAAACCAAAGGTTAAGATGACAGGTCTTAGTGACCATGCATTAATGGCTTATAGATTCCCATGGGGAGCGTATAAGAAAAGGAATGACAAATGCGCCCCAAAACCAATTCTATAAAGGAAGACTGGGTATACTCTAAGAAGGAATAAAGTTGAGGTGAATACCTTACTTAGTGAGATTGTATTGAACAATAAAAATGAGGTTTTGTTATGTTTAGACCCCCTAGCAAATGAACAACAGGTAATCAAAGCATTTGGAAAGATCTTGGAATGCACGCGACTCCATTTAATTGTAGCCACCCCGAAAACGTTCTGCCCCTTAAATAGGTGGTTTGATAAGAACTGCTCTCTAGCGGCGGTAAATCTTAAAAAAGCACTAAAAACCAAACCAAGAAATAGAAATCTAATTATTAGCTGTAGGACGGCATACAAGCTAGCCAGAATAAAAAGAAAGAATGAGCTCAAAGCAGAAGCGTGGGAGAATTTAATGCAAGCATCAATTACCGGGGATAGTAAAGCATTTTGGAAGGTGGTTAACTCCCCCTTCCTGCAGGAGGAGGGGGGTCCGTCACTAGACTCGTATATAGACGAAGAATCCTGGGTAACTTATTTTCAGACAATCTTCAAAAAGAGGGGGAAGCCGAGTCTGGGAGTCGATAATCTAGATCAAGGGGAAACACCCAAGCTGATTTTTGGAATTAAAGGAATAGAACTCGCTCTTTCCCAGTCCTCGGCCATGAAGGCGGCTGGACCAGATGGGGTCCCGGTAGATCTTTTTCTTGCTAATAGGATCCTCTGGGCTTCCCTGCTGACAATTGCATTTAATGAAATTAGTAAAACAGGTCCTTTACCCTCATGGAAGCAATCTGTGATCATTCCGGTATATAAGAAGGGAGATGGTTGGAACCCAGCTAACTATCTCCCTATCTCTCTAATAGACAGTTCAGCAAAATTAATGGGCAGACTTTTGCTCAATCGATTGGAAGAATGGGCAGAGGATAAAAACATCTTAGCTGAGGTCCAATATGGCTTACGAAAGGGCAGGGGGACACTTGATCAGGGCCTGAATTTAACCCTAATAGCGTCTAAATATGCAATAGCAAATGAAGGCCAACTCCACATGGCCTTCATGGATCTTTTAGCGGCTTTTTACTGCGTGTCCCACGACAAATTATGGTCCATTATGGAGGCCATGGGAGTTGACGCAGGGATAATTTTATTTATTAGACAACTTTATGCCCAGGCAGTAGCGATGGTATGCTTTGGGAAGCAGGGGGAGTGCACTAAACCTTTAAACATTGAGAAAGGAGTAAGGCAGGGGTGTCCTCGCCCCATTTCTTTTCTCTCTGTATACAAATAAATTAAATAAGGTTGTGGTTGAGAAAAGTAAGGACGTTCCACATACCGCTTCAACACTTCTTCCAATTCTGCTATATGCAGATGACGCGGTATTGATGGCTAGAACACCATTGGCCCTACAAAGTTGTATAACGACATATTCGGCCATTATGTCAGATTTAGATTTACAAGTGAATAAAACAAAGACCTTCATTTTGTCAGTTGGTGGGGATAAGAAAAGACTGAGGAAGCTTCTCATAGAGGGCGAAACCATAGAACGTGTGGAAAAATGTGCTAATTTAGGCATTCTATTTAATTCGAACTTAAAATGGAGTGAGATGGTGTCAAATATGGCGATTCTTATTCCAAAATGCATAGGCGCCCTATTTTAATTTGCAAAAAATGTGGGCAGTAAACCAATTGAGGAATTGATTAAAGTTTATTCAGCAAAAACAATCTCTATCGCCACATATGGGGCTGCAATATGGGGAACCACACAATTAGAAGAGTTACAAATTATTGAAGATAAGTTCGCCAAAAGGCTATTGTCAATTCCAGGTACTTGCAGCAACTTTATTGTTCAGAAGGAATTAGGATTGCAGTACATTAGTGATATGATCAAAATGGTCCCGCTAATGCTGTGGCTATCAATTTGGAAAAGAGACACGGTCCAACTTATTCATCACATCATAATAGATATTATGAAACTTGATTGTGCCGCAACTATCCCCTGGTTAACTTATGTCAGAAAGACCCTTATTTCTATGGGCCTGGAGGATCTGTATGAAACTCCAAGCAGCTGCAAAACCTATCCTAAATTAAGACTGAAAGAGCTCTTTTTAGCGAAAAGTGAACAGATAAGATGGGAAAGGAATACAACAAAAAGCACAGTAATTACTTATCAGGCTCTACCTCCTGTGCTACGTGGTCAATTTTCTTATCTTTCTTTTGTTGTGAATTCTCAGCACCATTATTGACTGACAAGATTTAGATTAAATTACATTCCATTAATGTTGGGCTTCCCGGAAAACACATATTCACTAAATCATCTATCTGTATGTCCTTGCGATGCCCTATCCAAACAAACAATCTCTCATATCCTGTTTTTCTGTGCCTTATACGTGACAGAGAGGAAAAGGTTTATTGTGCCGCTATTGTGTAAGCTCACTCTGACTAATCATTACTCAGCACTTCCAGTTCTTTTACAATTAGAAACACCATTTGTATGTTTTATGTTGGCAACGTTTTTACAAGCTGTCCTAAAAACTTGGAAGATTGCCAATATAACTTTATCTTGACTTGACATTATTGGATTGAGATGGGTTTAATCATTTGTGACTCAAACGGTGAGATAGGTCTATTTATACCTTGCTGCTATGTAATATTTAAGTGATTAAATCTTGCTGTATATATGTTATCTATCACCTAAGGAAATGGATGCCATTTAACTCAGGAGCATAATATTTTATAAACATTTGTAAAATATTTTAAAGATTTTAACGAAAGGATGATTTACTTGATACAAATTGGTTGCCCTTTTTAAAATATTTGTTTTTAGTGTTGTATTGACTTAATGAAATGAAAACCTATTATGCATTTTGTAAATGCGAAATAAAGTTATGATTGAGGAATTATGAGCTAGCAAACAGAGAAATTAAAATGGCATAATAGGATAGTTAAAAACACAAATCCAGTCTAGGACGGTTCAGGGAAATATTGAAAAAGTCAAAGCAGATAAAGAATGGATATTGGTCCAAACTGTTATTATGTAGGTGCTCTGGATCCAGGGAATGGCACAGCACAAAGCCCGTTAACCAAGTTGGGCAGCAGCACACCTTATATTAAAAGATGTGTACTTGTAGTCACTGATCACAACCATTTTAACAGAAGCATATACTGAATGACACTCCACTTAGGAGGTTCACTCAGAGTTGAGTTCTAAAAACATGGAGGTCAAGAAAAAAACTGGGAAATGGGGTAGTTTACAGGTTGGAACTCACACTCTTGCAGTATTGAAATGGGAAAATAGTCAGCAACTATTCAGAAGAAGCTTTTATAAGTGGTACTAAATGAATACATTAAAAAAGCTTTAAATAAATTGCATGCAATTTGAGGTAACAATGACTGACAGGTTATATCAGCAAAAGGATCATGGCGAGTGGTCATATTTTCAACTTAGTGTTGATAGTTAGAATCTGCTTAGCAGGGGTTAATAGGACGAGATGAACCTTTAACCATAAATTTGATTTTTATTAAAATGTCCACAAAATGACAAAACCTACTTTCACCACATTTTAGGTAATGGCACACTACTCACTAGTGACTTAGTTCAATTAAAATATGATGTTGATTGATTCTCCACGTGTTGAGTTACAAGCAAGCACATAATAAAGTATGATGTGCATGAGAAAACACAATTTTACTTTCCTCACATACATTTTAAATGGTTTTGGAAATTGTAACTAAATTTCATATTCAGATGCAAATTGCCAATCCCATCAAGAAGTCAAATTGAGGTTCCAATCAGTTAACATTTGACACAGTTATAGAGACCTGAAATTGGTAGTGACTTAAGGAAAAACGTTTGTAGAATCAAATTTGAAGCTCTGCCTCGAAACACCTTCTGTGTAAAGCTGGGTTACATTTCACATAATGGCTCCAGTGTCAATTGACTGGAAAAAACAGCAGAGGCAAGCAAGGCACACCATAGCTAAATATCAGTGAGCAGACTAACACCGTCGCTGAAACCTTCACAAGACTAAACTTTTCATTCAATCCTTTTGTGTTGTGACTTTGTCCATTAGGTACTAAAAGTAAAAGTCAGCAAATTATGCAATTCAGAGTTGTATCTCCTATGACTTAGGAGCGCATCAAATATAAATATGCACACAGATTTACCATTTTGAATAGATTCACAAGCAAACCTTTTTCTTTTTCACAAGTTACTAGTAAGCTGCATCTCTAGTTATGTGCTATAATGCACAATATCTTCAGTGGCACGTGAAATCCATTCTATAGGAGAAAAATTGAACAATAATATTAAACAACTGTCTCCAATATCACATGATCCCTGCTTCACCATACCATTACAGCCTATGAGACACGCTGTCATAATACTATATATGCACCAGACACCTTCGCCACCTATTATTCATGGCGGGGTTGGTCAGTAAGCTGTTTAATAAGTGGGTTCATCTCTACCATTGCACCACAAATGGTTTATGTTGGTAATGTAGCCCTCCCTCCCCCCAATTTCAAACCATACACCATCTACCATCTATTCTTGGAGACCATGTTTGTTATATTTTTTGATTACACTGAATTTACCAAATTTAGTTACCAAATATGGAATCTTCTTGGATATGCCTTTTTTCCCCATCACTCACTCCAACACTGAGTAGATTTAAGATATTTTAATGATAGACCCCCTCAAAGGCCAAACCTCTATCTTTGCTTTATGATTCATACTCATACTAATAAGTCTCCCTGTAAGGCTTGTAAGGCTTTATTACTTCTCTTGCATGTTTTAGAAGCTTTCCTAGAAAGTGAAATGCGCCTATAATAGACACGTAGATTCTCAACGAATAAGAGGCAAATTCTCATAAATTTTAGCCATGAGAATCGTTAGTAATAGATGTAACAAAACAAAGATTAGGATATTGCATAACACTCCCTAGTTTATCGAATTGCTGCCAATGGGGAGTCAATGTGGTTGTCACAGCTTGCTTATTTATGACATGCATTAGGATGGTTTAATTAGCAAATTTCAAAGAAGTGGAGAATGTTTTATCAAGGCATTCATCAACCCACTCTTCATTGTTTATTTTTACAACAATCAGAAACTCGGATGCAAATATTTGGAAACAATCTTCCAAGCACAGTCCAGTACAATCTGCTGCATACATGTTAGTGATCATCAATTCCCAAGCCAGGCCCATAGCGCAAGTGTCATGCCATTAACAAATGAGAAACACAACTCTCCATGAAATTTCGTAAGCTAGGAAAAATCTCTCAAATATGCCTTTTCTTCCTGCTAGGGCACTGTTAGCACATTGAAACCCAAATCACATTTATTGTTGTCTCATGAGACCCATGTGAATACAGTGAATAATACCTCTTTGAAAAAATCCCTGAATGAAAGCGTAAAAGCAACAAAATATGACCTTACTAAAACCTGGAGAATAATATATAGTTGTATAAGGGTTTGCACCTGTGTACCATTGCAATACATTGTACAAGATAAATGTTGTACCCACACACACTCTCACATTTTCCATTGAAGTTTTTTTGATGTTCAAAATGATGGCCTCTGAGAAATCATAGCACAAGATACATATTAAGGACCAAACTAATGTTTCCAGCACAGTCTTTTTACATGAGTGAAAGTAGCAATAGATGTGGGAGTTAGAACTGCTGTGTTTGTTTAATCAAAATAGTAAGTCCGAGTTTTTCATTTACTTAGACACAGTAGGTAGCATAGGGGTGATCTGTGTTGATAAAACCCAATAATTAGTCCTCAAAGGCCAATCTTACTAAATCCAGTGATAATTATACATAGGATGACAAATGGTACAAGGAAAAAGGTTTTCATGATTCAAAGAATTTGCAACTGCACATTAAACATATTTCTGAAGGAACGTATTTATTCCTCTATATAATTTAGACATTCAATTGCCTACCACGTTAATTACTTCCATGATAAGCAAGATTGTATTGTTATAGGTGAACACCATCCGCAGACATGAGGGAGCCTGCTCAGACATCTCTGAAGGACTGGAAATATGCATATAGTGCAATCCAATCCTTCACCTGTTGGACACCAGAGGGATCACAAAAATATTCCTGTGGGTTCATATTTGAAAAGGTTCAACATTTCATTTTTTGTTTGGCCTACAATTTCAATGTGCAATCCCTTGGGTCATAATGTAGAATTTTCCTACGGGCTTTTGGGAACAGGATCACATTGCAAATGGAAACGTACTGAAGAGTCAAAACCTCTTCCTATCGTAGCTCACAGCTCTACCTGCCATCACACCATTCTATACATTTAAAAGATCTTTACATGATGTTGTGATTTGAGTGTTTAATCCTCTAGAGAACCTTACCAAGGCAAACGTGTTCCTTAATAAATTAAATTAAATTGTGAAGTCAAAATCCAGAGTTCTTTAATATATTTTTATTCGTTTGTGCTTCTATGCTGTTGAAATATCCCATGTAGGTCCTTCACAATTAATTCTTCCATTACTTTGAAATCCAGAGTCTGGAAATAGGTTTAAAATAATAGCAATGATGAAAGGAAAAAAACATATTTACTGATTAGATACTAATTCAATCTAATGTTTTCCCATCAGGGTGAGGCAGGTGAAGCTGGTAATCCAGGACCTCCAGGAGAAACGGGCATTGGTGTAAGTATGCAGCACTGGCAATTGAAATGTGTGCTAAAATGTTAAGATATTAGAAATGGAAGTACTATTATACATGCATTTCCGGTGCTTCTTTTTTCATTTGAGTTGCTATTCTTACTTGTAAAATAATGAATGCAACTGATTTGCAATCAGAAATTGTTATATTAGGATTATTATGATATAATCAAAATTTGACTTGTAAGAAACCATGAAGTGCATGATAAATGTTCCACATTTGGTTTTGTCGCAAACTTTGATACATTATTTATTATTTATATTTTGCAGGGCCCTAAAGGTGAAAGAGGAGAGAAAGGGGAGGCTGGTCCACCTGGAGCTGCTGGACCTGCTGGTCCCAAGGGACCCCCTGGTGAAGATGGTCCTAAAGGAAATCCAGTAAGTGAACGAGATCACACATATCTAAAGACAATCATGCACACACACCTCCACACACACACCCACACACACACAAATGCTCACATCAATAAGATGCTGAATCAAATATATATTTTGTATTTGTCAATGAATATCTATTTAGAAGCTGTGAGGGACATTATTGGCATATAGCTGATCTCTGTAAGAGCCCATAAATACGTCAAATAATACAGCTGCAGGATGATGTTCTTTACCATTAGTAAGAAAGTCTTCCCCGATATTTGCAAGTGTAGAATTTGTTCTTCTGATTTTGTCTAAAGGGTGACTGCTAGTTTTGTAAAAGGTTATCAGCCATGTTTTGCTCCTTGACTTGCTCACTGAACACTCTTTAGAATATTTGATGGAAAGCTGTCGGGAGTGGACAGGCTGGTAATTGCTTAGGATGTTGAAACTGACAGATTATCATTTAGTGATGAAGTAATTGCTGCATGTTTCTTTTAGTCAGGGCTGGACTAAAAGATTATTCAAGTATATGATGTCTGTTGCTAAGGACAAGAGAATTACACTTACCACTCCTCCATAGAGAGGAGCCATAGGTTATTTAGGTGTTTGCACTCTTTGTATGTAAGAGGCACAACAGCAGCCAATGTCACTAAATATCAACATTAGAAAATGCAATACTGAGAGTTTTTTTTAAAGGGATACAGAAAATAGACACTCTGCTGCATCCCACTTTCCATTGTTTTGTTAAGACTCAGATTATAATAGAGGGTTGATTTAGGATTGTGAAAATATAGAAAACAGTGCCTCATATGTAACGTAAAATGTTGTAAGTGTTTACACAGTCAGTAATCAATTGGAACAAGGAGATGGTAATTCTGCACAACTCTATACAGTGATGTTAATCAGAAATCAGTAGCAAAGGAGCAGCTAATAACGATGCATCACACAAATCACCAAAGGGCTCTCCCTATCTGTAGCCCTCCGTTTAACTCACTTATTATACTGCTTACAACTCACTAAAGTCTCCCTAATTAATTCAAAAGTGACCCAATCCCCTCCTTACTTAAATAATTACCATTGACCGCACCACTAGTAACTATACCATCTGTAATACCCTGCAGTCAGGCTTGAGAAGACCACATGTTGATGTGAGTGCCCCTGCGTATTTTGGGCTTCATACCACTCCCCATCACAATCACCTACCCTCCTTCATCATTTGTAATCTATCTACATCTTTTATACAGTCAACCATTGCATACTCTGGGCATCCTTGTTAAGGATAAGCATCACTCACACAGAAATTTATCAGGTTATACTCCTGTCATATTGATCAACTATATTTGGTTCTTTATTGCTCCCCCAGGGCCATTCACATCTTTTACAAGTATATCCCTTTAAGTGCTCCTTCTAGCCCACTCACCTTACATAAACGTGTTGACAACATTTCCTCAGATGGGCTTACTTACTGTCTCTTCTCCCTCACCCCATTTATTGCCCCAACAAAGGCATATGTAACTGGCTATCTCTATACCATCTGCTACTGGAAGACCACATATTAACACATGTTAAACCCAATAGGATATTGAGGCATATAGGAGCATATTTCTCACAGTATTTCTGCTTTTCTACTGTCAACCCCTGGAATATGTCCTCAGATTGGACACTGACAACATGGTCCACCTTTTCAATCCTCTCATGGCCATTCTCTAATGACAAGCTGTCTCATTATATGCAACAGGTTCCTCTATAATGCCATTACACTAGTAATAAGATAAATCCATAGCCTTAACTTCCCTAACTCTGCCATACTAAGGGCTTGATTTACAATTTGCCAGATGGAGTTTACTCCATTGAGATGGTGGAGGGCAATATCTACACAATCTCACGGGATGTCCACATGCCAAATTTATAGTCGTCTGCTGCACCAGCAGATAGCTCTCTACATTGAAAGGAACAGCCGTCATGGTGGTTCTTGTGAACATTGAAAAGTTTTGATGGACAGTGCCTTCAGTCATTATGGCTGGCTGTCAAACCTTTCAAAGGTTTATTGTTTTTCAACAACAAACTCCCAAAGCAGGAGTTTGTTTTATGAAAAACTAATGGCCTACACATCCTGGGAGTTTTCTCCCTGTGTGTTAGAGTCGTTATTACTTTGTTCCTTTCCCTTACCACCAGGTTTTTCCTGATGGTGACTTAGAGTAAAAAGATACCTTATACTATCCAACCTAAATGAGATGGACAGTGTAAAATCCTTCCTCTGAAAGCCCCTACTCTGTCAGGCTGTTGTAGGAAGTTGTCTGTTGGTGGTGCCGACGGGGGCTCTGTTGATATAATACTTATGGTCCCCCCGAGTCTAAATGAGGCAGATGGGCCTGGGGTTTAGCAGACAGGGTACTCCGTCATGTTTACAAAAGAGTATGCTGCCAACCAACCTCTAAACCTGACCCTAACTTATGCCCCCCCTCTACTAATAATATAAAATACTTACAATATCCACCAAATGTATTGCCTGATATATGACATAGTATTTTATGTTGGCACTTAATCACTGGAACATTCCCCAACTGAGACTAAATCCTCAATCCAAATGAAATATCTGTGACATTAACCTGAAAAAAGCCACCTAATACTACTTGGTATTCAACTGGTCAGACCTCTTCGCTTATCCACAACCAATGCCACATTCCTTAAAGTACATCACGATTATTCTGAGTACCTTGAGCTGATAGACCAATTGTCTTATACTGTCTTGCTTTCTGCTTCCTTTCTGCAATGCACTGAAAAAGTTACATATAACCTTTGCAAAGTATGAATGTTTAAGAGGTAAACCAAACAAATGCATACATGTTGCTGCTGATGATCCCAACTGAATTGTGTCACATCCTTACATGATACCTCTTTACAGAGATAGGCGATTTCCTCAAACTGCATTGCTTGCCCGAAAGACGATCTCAGGAAATATCCCTGAGCAAAATTTCCAGGAAAAATGTAAATATAAAAAATTGCAAATGAAGGCCCCTATTCCCCTCTTTGAAAAGTGATCTCTTAATAGCTTTAAAAATGTTCTGTACTGATATAGGATGGGGTAAAATTATCTAGATTCTGAAACATCAAAACAAAACTTTTCTGGTGGCACTTCCACAATAATTCACATGTTAGCCTTTATCCCACAAACAATATTTTAACATGTTGTGAAATTACAGTCATGTGCATCACAGGTGTAGATGCTATCTATATGTTTGATTGATTTATTTGTAATCAATTACTTAATTCCTAAACACATAGATGTATTATGGATTGCTATAATATGGACACTGCTTACACATATGTAAATAACTTTATTTACCTACTTTCTTTGCCTATGTCTTTAGGGCCCAGTTGGCTTTCCTGGTGATCCTGGTCCTTCTGGAGAACCTGGTCCTGGTGTAAGTTTGTGAAATCCATCTAAGTTCAATAATTGAAACTTAAATAAAATGATGTGTTCATTATAATCAATTTACGGTATTAGAAATAAAACAAACAAAAATAAAGTGATTTGAGGGCCTTTTAAATTGGGAGCCACTCATATTCAGTACTAAAACTACAGTCTTTCTTTCTTTTTTTCCATTATTTTTCTCTCACAAAAAGTAAGCATGTCTGTTCCAATTTTGACTTAAATGAGCAACAATCAACATGATGTTTCCCAAGAAATGCTGGCATAGAGAAGAGAGATTTTTATTTATCTGTCCAGGTACCCATTTTCCCCTGACTCCAGAGAAGGTTGTAATTACATAGCTACTCTTGTTGTGAAAGCTTATTTCCGCTATTTCTATTTAAATGAGAGAAAATTAGCATTTTATTTTTCTAGAAATATTGTTTATGATTCTTCATTGAGCTGCTCCATTTCCTCTGCCGTATGGGGAGATTCAGATACATTAATTTGTTCTTCCGTATCAGGAAAATGCATTCCTTTGCATGTATGAGATGATATTTGAAAGCAAAATAATTAAATTCTCAAATTTGATTTCCCTTCATTCCCTAGGGACAAGATGGGTCGTCCGGTGACAAGGGTGAAGATGGGGAGCCTGGCCAGCCTGTAAGTACTCATACTCACATGATTGTGTCACATTGTGATAAATTAATACAACCTAGCCATGTTTTAAACAACACACCCTTATTAGCATACTTTAGCATAATCAAGTTTTAAAGCTTTACAACAGATTGAGTCACTCTTTAATCATTCGAAGAGAGGAAATTAATTCAATAATTGGAATATATAAACAATTTGTTTGCACAAAGATCTTTTGTGTTTGTTGTATTGATAACAACCAAAACTTAATGCCCTTTACAGGACTTAGACATAAATGCTTCCTAGAAGTGGGAACTAATGGAGTTTATCTTACACTATAATAGCATTGGACGTCTTACAGTGGTAATAATTCTATATGGCATAATTTCAATAAACTATGGCCCATATTTCCTGAGGTAGAGCTGTGTATCTCAGTAGAAGTTGAAACAATTTCACAGACTGATGGTTCAAACTCAATAAGGCACAGTATACAAGGGTCTTTACATCCTCATCAGAATCACATTTCACCTACTTCTGACCCATTCTTATTCCTTATGATATTTTCTCATCCTGTGTTGTGCCTGAGCCGTTTTCCTGCTACGTTCAACAATAAAATGAAAATAATTGAAACAAGGGTCATTAAAAATAAAAATAATTATTATAAGAAATAAACCCTGGGTGCAATTCACAACGTTTTACCCATCTTGCATCTAAACTCTGCTCTGATGCTAACAAAGCATGCTTAAATGTACTTGTGCACAGAATGCTCAAATAAATATACTTGTGAGAATATCTTTTGCATTCATGCAAGATTTCAAAAGAACTTCAATATCCCTCTTCCATTATTCTTTGTCGAACATAGCGTTATGTTCTTTTACTCACTGGAATGAACAAACCCTGCATACAATTGTTGGTATTCCTCAAGTGTCTTTCTTTTCTGTTAGGATTGTTCTTTGAATTAGGAATGGCATTTCACTGAGTTACCAATGTGATAAACACATTGATAACACAATATATTCAATGGCAAATGATTTTACCTCTTTCTAGTCATTTCACACAATTTACTTCATTGCCCTTAAACAATCTACAGACATTTAAAAAAAATCAGATAAGATAAATGACGAAAGAAAGTTAAAGTCAGGACTGTCTGAGATTATGCTTCGCACACAAATGAGGACAGGTTACTCTAAGGGCCAGATGTGCGATTCATTTTACCAGTCGCAAATGGCCCATCGTGCAATTTGTGACCGGTAAAATGCATTTTCCTATGTACCAGCCCTATTTTACGAGTCGGTAACCTATTACCGACTCGCAAAATAGGGTTTGCGGGTCGTTATTAGGAAAGGGTGTGTAAAGGGCCTCCCTTCCTAATAGCGAGTCACACTGGTATGTATGAATGTTTTGCGCCTGGGAATGCAGTCACAAAACATTTGCATATTACCACCAATTTCAAAATGATGGTAAGCCATTCGCAAATGGGAAGGGGTCCCAAAAGGACCCCTTCATGAATGGGGGTGCCAACATTTCATCAGAGCAGGCAGTGGCCCCACAAACCACTGTCCACGGTAAAGAAATGTAAAAAAATCTTTTGATTTTTATTTTTGAAATGCATCTTATTTTCCTTTAAGGAAAACGGGCTGCATTAAAAAAAACATCTTTCTTTAAAAATCTCACAGACATGGTGGTCTGCTGACCCTAGCAGGCCTCCATCCCTCTGAGTGCCGACCATTCCAAGTGGGTCGCAAATTGTGAAGAGCCTCATGAATATTAATGAGGTAGGTCCCCTGCGACCCATTTGGGAATCACAGTGTCTGAGACACTGTTGTACATCAAGTTTTGCGTCTTGCAAATTGCAAGTCACTAAAAACCACAATTTGCTAGTTGTAAAACCTGATGGTCATACTCGCAGCCCCATGTCTTCTAAATTGACTTGTATTGTTGACATGAAGCCAACTCTCCTGAAATGGTTTTTGCAGATCCTGTTGTAATTGATCTGACCAATGTTTGATGTGTTCCAGTCTTGTTTACCTTATTTAAAATGTAACATGGCACTCTTTTGGCATGCATTGTACCTGATGTACTGCTAGCAAAATGACCCTCACTAATTATTGCTTTTGAAGAAATAAATTTTCTGAAGACTGATAGATAGTTCACTGAGGACTTTGACCCCAGAGAAAACTCCTTCATGCAACTTTAGAGGACATTGATGCCAATACTACGGAATTCAATATGCATAATAGTCTTGTCTCATAAAAATATCTAATCCCATTTTTTTTTACTAGAGTGGTTGTATTCTTGATGATATTTTAATAGCAATGGCACCTGCTTGAATAATGCTATTTGGAATTAACCCCAGCATTCCCCCGTTGGTGTAATCATATACCTCAACTGCTAAGGCCCTCAATTTGAGTATCCTGATAAATCCCCATTATTTCCCCACACTGGTCTTACGATTATTGGTTGTCCTAGTGATTCTTTGGGTAGAAAGATGATGGGATTACTTTGTCTTTTTCTTTTTAAACTCTTGATGATATCTTGGTGGTGCTGCTAATTAAGTAAAACTCCAGCATTCACTCTTTTTGGTGTCTTCAGATACCTCATCTTCCAAGGTCCTCCAATATAAGTGACTGGTATTAACCCCGTTATTTCCCCAACCCAAATATACTGTTACTGAGTGTCTCATTAATTCAAGCTCATGGAAATAACAGGGCTTTCAAAGCATATTAAGAGGTATGAATTGATGATGCATTACCAATGACCTCAATCATTCAAAAACATAGAACGTATGTAATCTAACGTAATAAATGCTGTGTGTTTGTGTTTAAAATATAATATTAACTCCTGTAACGATCACCTGTTCTTTGCCAAGCACAAAATAAATTTGTCACTGACATTACATATTAAATTGAACTCAATGCTGTGAAATGTTGGAAAGTAAGGAACTATGGATTATTAAGCTTATTACAGTATTGTCTGTAGAGAAACATTTTAAGAAAGACCATATTCAAACATGATTAATTGAGTATTTCTTTAATTTTGCAGGGCCCTCCTGGTCCTTCTGGTGAGGCTGGTCCACCTGGTCCTCCGGGCAAGAGAGTAAGAAATGAATTTTAATTTTACTATTAAATATTTTCTCAGAGAGAAGTAGGAAATGTGGACAGCACACTTGTTTACATCTTCACAGATAAATCACTTGCTTCCAATTTCTCAACCAGAAATGCATTTTCCCTATGTTTGGAGTAAAAGTCTGAACTTTTTTGAATTCTCAAGGAAATTCAGGAGTACTTCAGAAAACTATGATAGTCATAATTTTCCAGGAGGACTCACATTAGTAACCTTCATGCATGCAGAATTTAATAGGTGGAAATTTGTGACGATGAGACTGTAATGAAAACATGCATTAACACACTGTAGCACTTTTTATTTCTTCATCGTGAATTGTATTGTTTCCCCATGGCGAAATGCTGGCAGCAGCAAATCCATTAGTATGGATAGCTACATCTCCATTTAAATCCTGTAAACACACTTAATTGAACCCTTTAATAGAGTAAACTTGCATACGTTTGCAGGGTGAGACACTTTTTGCTAATTATTGTTGGATATCTATGAGTATGTGGAAGTTCACCATCTGTAAAATGTTGAGCCACCAATCAACACGCACAAAGTGTTCCTATTATTACATTTGTGAATATTTAAATGCCACCATATTGATGTACTTTCTAAATTCACAAATACAATTTTAAGCATGAATACATCAGCAATTCTGATTCTGTGACTATCCATACCTCTATTAAAATTTTTGTTTACTATTAATTTGAGCTTAGGTGCCCAAAACCGATGGTGAATTGGCCAACAGTTCTTTTTTTAGTTTGAAGATGTATCAATTAAAATTCAAATAAACATCAATATTAATTCCATCAAGCGCATTCCTGATATTATGGCATATTGTCAAATAAACAACAGAACATCTACTACACACAAAATTATTTTAATAAACCATTCTCATACTTAAAAGGCTTAAATTCTTCAAATGTAGGTAATGACAAAACTTGACCTCATGAATTTTACATACAATTTCACATGTACTTGCATAAGGAAATGTCCTTCGGAGACCAAGAAGTATCAGTCATCCATGTAGGTGAGAGAGTTAACTGAATGACCTGCTGGTCGTATGTTTGAATCACTGCAATGTTACTCTGGCCATCACTTGATGCACCCACCAATATTTCCCTTTGCTTCTCATCATTTACAACACACACTCAAGTAAAGTGCCCCTGTTTGACGTGGTCACCCCCACTTTTTGCCTGGAAAGTGATGTGATTTCGACTGAAAGTGCACAGGGTTCTTGCTATCCAGATCCCCAGTGCCAGAGATCTTTCCTAAAAGTGTACAATTGTTCCCCCAATTTGAAAAACCTTTAGCACCCTCTGTAAGTCCAAGGTAAATCGCACCATGGTACCTAGGGCCTGAGGTACTAAAGAGGGTCACTAAGGGCTGTATCACGAATTGTGCCACCCGAAGGGACTCCTCACCAAGCGCATGCAAGACTGCCATTGCAGTCTGCGTGTCTTGGTGCAGGCTAAAGAGAATAAACTCTGTGTGACATGTCCCCCTAACACTGCATGTGATATTTGTAAGTCACCCCTAGAGCAGACCTGACAGCCCTAAGGCAGGGTGCTGAATATTACATGTGAAAGCATGCCTGTATGAATAGATATGCCCCTGTGCTGGTCAGTCCTATTACTGCCAGTGCAAGTGGACAGGGAAGCCATTTTAAAACATGTGCTGGACACAGGTGAGAACGAGTTCCTAAAAATAGAGATGTTTGATATCAAACACATCGTATTGATAAACCCACACTGATTCCAGTGATGAATTTACCAATACATGCACCCAGAGGGCACCTTAGAGGTGCCCCCTCAAAACCTACCAGCCTCTGATGTGCATGCAGACTGGTTTCTGCAAGCCTGCCACCAGGGACACTGTTCTGGCCTCCTTTGGTGAGAGCCTCTGCTCTCAGGAGACCCAGAACAAAAGCCTGTCTGGGAAGAGAGTGAAGGATGACCTGCTGGTTAGTCTTCCTTGGTCAGCAAGCCTTAAAGGGCTGCCACCTTTGAAATGCGAATCTGACTCCCTCTCACAGGAGAGGAAGCCAACCCCTGTGACCAGGGCTGCTTTGGCACCTGAAAAGACGGGAAAACTAGCTAGTCAGATAGGCGTGCACCTCCAGGCTAGTGCTATCCCTAAGGTGGACTATTGTGATAGTGATCCCAAGGGTCACTCCCCTGTCACCCCTAAATTCAGTATTTAGGGGACTCCGTGGCACCAGAGAAGCAGATCCTGATGATGTAAGAAGAGAGAGGACACTGAAGAGTCACAAAAGCAGAGAGGAGAGAAGAGGCAGCTGACCTGGTACCAACCCCGCCAGCCTGTCTGCATCCCTTGCAAAAACTGCGCCAAAGTCGACTTGTCCTGCAGTTGTTAACTCCAGAAAATTGGGAGGGCTGCCTGCCTTCAATAAAGATCTAAGACCTCCCATGGGACAGAGGAACTCTAACTGCATCTCGCAGCAACTCCAAAAGAAAGGAATCAGAGGCCTCCAGAACCACCAAAACTCGACACCTGAAGCAACCACGGCACCTGCCACTCCAAGTTGAAGTGGGCCAATGGTGTCATCAAGGTCCCCCAGCTCTCCAGAGCCTGAGTCCATCATGGTTTCACCCTTTGTGGACCCTCTGATGTCGCTTGAAGATTCTGCACGCAGGTCCACTCTACTGTGACTGCCACGGTAAGGAAAAACCTGACGCCTAAGGACACTGCTGCACCCGTCCTCCCTGGGACGTAGGAAAGAGGACCAAAGGTGTTGCTATGTCCCTGAGCATTGTGAGGCCTGAGCACCCCTTTTCGTTCAGCCCGACTGGCCTCCTAGCCAGAGCCTGCAGCCTCTATGCGCAGAGCCTGATCTCCACAGAATAACAATGGGCTCCTGACGCTGTTTTGCACCCTGCACCTGGCCACCCTCATGCCACTGGTGGTGTACTGCTGGTGCTGCCTTGGACCTTGCCCAAAATTCACCGTAACTCCTGGAGATCGGTCCCGTAAGTCACTGTTCCTGTTTGCATAACTTTTTCTTCCTTTCATTGGATAACATTGCAGAACTTAAAAACTGCAATGTGTCCACTTTTTAAAGTGAAACAAATTTATATTTGAAAACGTACTTACCTGAACGATTTTTCTCTGATGCCTAAACATATATAAAGATATTTGCTATTTTTATAAAGTAGCGTGGATCTCCTTCTTGAGCCATGTGTGTCAATAATTGATCATTGTGTGTATTTGCAGATATCTTGCCCTCCTTTGTGTTAAGCCTAAGGTTGCTTGACCACACTACCCCCTAGAAGAGCACTTTGCGATTGCATTGCAAGCCCCTGTCCACGCTTAAGGCAACACCTTGCCTCTTTACATGGTATATCAGATTTTCGATATATCACATAAAGAGCCAGCTACCTACACACATCCTTAAACTACATATTTCAATGTGAGTGCATAGGAATGTAAGTGTGCTCACATTACTGACCAAAGCCTTGGCAAGTGTCTCCTTTTCTATCAAAGACACATTAGTGCTGATTAGTTTAGTACCATATATGATTCATTTAATTTTTAATCTATATTTAAGAAAGTGGCTACAACACTCTAGCATATTGATTGTTCACTCCTCAGTCACTATTGCTAATTAATTAGACATACTTGAAACTAAGGGTCTGAAAAGTACTTAATCAGCATTTAAGAATAATCAATCGAATATTAATTACACATATGGATTCTTGCTCCCTGCTAACCGAAGGCAGAACTCATTTTCCAACATCTTACCAGGAAAATTAAATCTTTGAAAAGTAGAATGCTAAACAGTGATCATAAAGAATAGTTTTGGATCTCCTTTTTCAGCACATTGGCACTAGAAGCTACTTGCATTACAGTGACTACTGCATCCTTTCACTGGTTTTGTAAACCTTTCCCATTAACAATGCCATTCATCAATGCCAGAACAAAACATTGCTGTAGACAGATCAACATTTAGCACTGCCCTGAGAGCAATTAGATGCTGGTTTCACACTTTTTAAAACCAATGTCATCATTAAATTTCAGTAGGCAGCTGTTTAAGCGCATGTGTTAAATTGCCCCTTCATGGGCATAAAATAGCATGCATAATTGATTTGTGCATTTCACAAGAACATCTATTTACTTACTTAACATGCAGCATATCTATCATAGTGTCCATTGCAGAAAACATACAAATGGACCTCTAATGTTTATCCTCTAAAGGTGATTAATTATTGTGCTAAGACACAAACACTTTGTATTGTTTGTTAAAGCAGATTAAACTTTGCAACTAAACTGAACATGTACGCAAACTCATTTATTATAAAGCGTTCACGAACAATGCAAATTCAGCATTTTAGCTATGGCATGCATGTCAGTGGAAAAAATACTTTTGCAATATTTAAATATGTCACATAGAGTACAACAGTGCTGAAACAATCTTTTATGAAAAACAAGTACAGTAGTGCTGGTGAAAAAAAGAAAGTTAGTCATCTGATTCCCACATTATTGCAGCAAGGTGTTATTTATTATTTAAGTCTTAAAGAATATTGTGTTACCCTTTCCACAGGAAAATAATCAGAGGCAAATGTGTTGTGAATTATTTTTATTTCTTATTTACTTGGTCCGTTTTTGTACCTATGAGGTGTCTGGGAGGTGTACAAATAACGTTATTGAGTAAACATAACAGAATATTCATAAGTCAGTCAGAACTTGGTGATAAAAGAAATATGAACAGATTGTATGTTATTCAATATAACATTACTGATAATGTATAATTAGCCAATTGAGACAATGAGAGGTATTGGTGGTAAATTGCGTCTGTAAGGATCAGGGAACTACGAAAAGTTGAATCGCTAGTAGGTGATAGGAGCATGCAGAAAATAACTTCTAAATCAATAGGCTATGGACCTGATTTTAAATATGGAGTTCTGCTTGATGTCCATCAGGGTGACAAAGTCACTACTTCCCACTATATTCTGATATCTCCACTGGCCCTGTGGGGATCTTTTAACTTTAGGGGAGCCGCTGTCTCAATGTCCCCTCTGAAGGCTCTGAAAGTTTGCTGTGTGGCCACCATGTTTTAGATGGCCACTCACCAAACATATTTTATTTTCCAAAAACAAACACTGAAAGTGAAAAACAAAAAATAAATGACACTGACATCCTGGGACGATTTTTCAGTTTGGGACTACTAGGGTTTCCCTGGCAGTTCCGAACTGAACTAGAAATACATTGCTCTGAATAGGGTAGATAGTCTGATGCATCTACACTGACAGCCCCAACTCAGTTTGGCAATTGGTATAAGGTTTCCAATGGGAGAGCCAGTGTGGGAACTGCTGTCAGAAACATGTCAGCCTGCCCGCCTCACAATAGAGATGGCAAAGGGTCAATTTGTGCCAGTTTTGTGACAGTGTACCTTGTGTGACAAACTGAAAATCAGGTCATGTCTTTTGTAGATGCACTGCACACAATATACATTCAATTGTGCCTGTTGAAAAAAGAACTAGAGAAAACAAAACACTAAAGTAGGGAGATTCCATTTTTGTTAGATGAACGTAGCATTTTTTTTTAGGAAAAAAAGGAGAAAATGACACTACCTTGACTTGTAAGAATGCTTTCTTATTTGTAGGTGTTATACATATGACAGAAACATTTAAAAACATCTACCCGTGTATGCACATGAATGGGAGCATATGGTAGCCATCTTGGAATGTGAGACATGGTGGCTCCTGGCAGGGAAATCATTCAGTTGAAGTCATGGGTAGGGAGAAAGCTCCCTGTTCGTCAGGCGTTGTTACTTTGCACCAAAAGATCTAATTCCTGCTTTGGCAGTTTATTCTTAGAGAACATTACAGAAATTACCCCAAAGGGCACTTTTTGTGATACAGTCCCAGAGGTCTTGCATGAAAAATTGCAGATGTGATTACTCAGCACATTTAGTAGCACTCTGAAATAAAGGAATGACAGCACACAGCACTTGAAAAACACTCCTGACTAAATAAATAACTGGGGGATAAATCCACATCTCCAAAGAACAACAAAACAAACCGGAGGCTTCAAATCTTTCACAAAATGGGCCTCCTTTACTCTATACACAGTATAAGAAATTGTGTAGAATACGTTTTGTGCAAGATGCTGATATCCGGTCTCAGCTACTGGCCAGGCTGAAAGTAATAGCTGGCCGGTTTAATAGCCGGCCCTCTTACAGTTATGAAAACACCAGTTCCCTTTTGACCTTGATGGCACTGACAAGGTTGCTTTTCCTCACCTCTTCAAGGTCAAACTGTGGCAGTTCTATCTATCTGAGAGACACACTCAGAAATCATCCTCTAATTTTTTTTTGGTCGAATGTCACACTAGCTTTCAGCATATACTAATGTCCACATTATCAAAATTGTAGACATTGAAAGAAACATCCAAAGAAAATCGATTTCTGTCCCAGCCACGAATAACTTCCTGCTGTCAATAACATAACTACCTCTAATTTCTTAAGAAAAGGGAGCAAAATCTGTTTCTCCCTGCTGTGAACTAGGCTTAGCCGCTATTGTTAATTAATTAGACATCATTAAAACTAGGAGTTATTTAATTATACATCATTGAAACTAAGGGCCTGAAAAGTATTCAGCAATTAAGAATAATCAATTGAATATTAATTACACTTATGGATTCTTGCTCCCTGCCAACCGAAGGAAGAATTCATTTCCAATATCTTACCAGATTAAATTGAATCTTTGAAATTTAGAATGCTAATGAATGAGTTTATTCTCTTTAGCCTGCACCAAGACACGCAGACTGCAATGGCAGTCTTGCATGCGCTTGGTGAGGAGTCCCTTCAGGTGGCACATTTCGTGATACAGCCCTTAGTTCTCACATGATGCTGCTCGTATGATTAGAAACATGTTCCCTCGTGCACTCTAGGACTGGGCACTGACGTACTTGCTGCTACCAATGAAAACAGTTGCGTTTACTAAAACTCTGCCGTGGCAGAAGGCAGCAAAATGGCACTTCATAAAACCCAATAAATAAATAAATACATAAATATTAAAACACACCTGCCGTAGATAAAAGGTGGAACCCATCAATAGTAGACACACATTACATTTATTTTGTGCCTATACTGAACATATGTCCAGAAGTCAGGAGCTGCACTGCTTCAAGTAAATCCCAGAGAAAGTCGTAAATCCTTACATTGATATCGGAAGCACATTTATATGGCTGTAAATCACAGACTTTTCCAACACAATTTTTTTTTATAACATGCATTCTAACAACACCAAAGGACCTCTAAAGTACGCAATCGTGTAATATAGGATGCAGAGAATGAAATTACTATTTCTTAATTAATCGAGTTGGTGTATTACAAACCATTTTCAGGAAACATTTTTCACAGTTTTTTCTAGATGACTTATAGGAGTATGTTTTAATAGAATATTGATTGAGCACTCTTTATGATAGTGGTGAAAAATCCATACAAAAATACAATTATTCCTATAGAGAAAACAAAATAAAGTTGTCATTTTCAGCACTTACAGAACCTGTGATCTACGTTCATGCTTTGGAATAATTGCTCTTTCCTAGGGATTCTGCAGATACAAAACGTTCTGTCAGCAGGAAAAATACAGTGGCAGCTCATTATCAAAGTCTAGTTTCCCCAGATATTGGAATATAGATCTTCCTTTATACTTTTTTCCCAAAGATTAAAAATGTAATTTTGGGGCGGAGAATGTCATATAGATAGGCACATTTTGTTTAGAAATCTTGTTCTAAAAATATTCTACCATTAATGATCAATGGATTGCACCAGTTTCAACGTTGGTAAAGGTAAAACACAGCTGAGGACAAATAGAACAATCAGAAAAACCACTAGCTCATAATTAGTTTAATAACAAAGAAGCATGAATGATGTATTTCAAAATGCCCTATGGCATTATAAAACGTGATATTCTCTTTCCCATAAATATGCGGGAATTATTTTGTTATTAAAGGCACTTTCTGATACTAGAACACACCTGTAAAAGGAAAATGACCCCACCTTTAGCTTATAATGATTTTTTACAAGCAACTAGTGTTTATGCACAAGCAACAATGTTGTCGCAGTTTCAGTGCGACCATCTCCTCTCTCCACGACCCCGCCAGTGGTAAAAGGAAGCACTTTTAGTTGATAACAAAGAGATCTCACAAATGCCAGGTGAAATCACGGACTGTCGCCCTTCCACCTCCTCTTCAAGTCAAATGGTGCTGTAATTAGTCAACATTTCAGAGCTTCTCGCCCCCGCCCACGACTTCTCCTGCAGGAGGAAAGTCCTTCATCAGTTGCAATGAAGAAAATGACAGACGGCACTCTGTGCAGGTTGATGCCTCTGGTTAGGCATTGCATCTTGCCTCCCTTCTACTGCTGCCTCTAACCTGGCTTTCAGCTTCAGTTCTACAATCTCCACAACAGACTGGATGTGTAGAGAGGATGGTGAGTGCCAGTCCACCCAGCACCTTACCTCCCACTGATTCTGCCTCCATGCAAGTACTGCCTCAAGCTATGACGGTTGAATATTGCGTTTGTGTAATTCCCTCCTCTCTTAAAGAATAGCATTGTTATGTTAAAAAAAAGGCCCTTATATTAATTTCATCAGTATTTTTTGTGTGTTCTAAAAATTCTATTCTCTGGGGATGAGAGGTCTGTGGAGGTGGAAAGGTGGAAGCAACCTTGCTGTTTTTCCCTTGTGCATCTCAAACTACAAACACTCCGGCCTACTTGAACGTAGGATGGTCTTCACACAGTATTAGAGTGACCGAGACCACAGATCCAAATCTCCTCGCCTAAGTACATGTGGGTGGTCCCACACATTATCATTGTTGATTGAGGAACATATGCCAAGCTCGCCATGTAATATTATGCTCTGCATAGTTAGTATTTTGCTAACGACAGCTGTAGTTGTCTGTTACCAAGCTAAGGACATGAGCACTGCAGTACTAGCAACGGCAAATTGCAGATACATACACTATGGCATTGACAATGCAGTGTCATGAGTAATGCGGCCCACATCATATCACAATCGAGGAAAGAGGAGGAGAGAAAGTAAGGGGGAACACCCTTCAATTTATCTAAAGTATAAAAAGTACTCGGTGCTAAAAAGTAGAACTTCTCTGTAGCTGTAGAAAACATACATAGGTACTGTTCTGTTCGGGACGAAAAGCCCTCACTCACCCAATGGGCGGCATGCTTCATCATTGGGACCCGCCTGACACCAGTCATTATAATCTAGATGCAAGCTACTACCCTACTATAGGGGCGCCTGTTAGGTGTTCTTAAGGTTGGCATCAGGGTGGGTATTGTGTGATGAGCGCCTATGGTCATTTGGATGAAGGGATGGGTTCCAGAGGGAAACCGATATGGACTAAAAGTCATTCTTACCCTACAATAAAATGGCTGGTAGTAATGGATCCTCTCTGTGGCTAAGACTGTGCACAACATGCATAAACTCAGGCCTGATGCATTGACTTTGCCAGTGCTTGCTTTTCAGGTGGCACTGCAGTTATGAAAGTGTACCTCCTGACAATCAGTGAAAATAGTTTTTTGCATACTATACACTACTCTCGTGTCAAATGATATACTCGTTCTAGCTCTAATGCTCATATGCGAGATTCTCTTGTAGAGGAAGTAAAAGGTTTATTGTGATGAGTAAAATCAAACACCAAATGTAAGATACGATATCCTGTAATCTAAAACTCAGGTCCAGCTTGAATGAAATGAGTGCATCCTACGTTTTGGAACACATAATAAATAAGGTGAAGATACTTTGTTTGGAAGTGATCCTTTAGCCTACTTGTGTTGTTGTTGAAGTAAAGGATTGTTTTATGAGATAAATGCTGGCCACTGACATCTGCTGTGACCTGCGGGTCAGGAGTCTGAAATCTTAACGAGGTCAACTTTCCATTCTTTCAGTAATAGTAACACCTCCTATTTATAATGCTTAGAAACAGAAGGACCACAGGAAACACTGCAAAACATATTATTATCACTATTCCGTTGTTAATGTTTTGTTGATGATAATAATAATAATAATAACAATAACAATAACACTACCATTAGTTACAAACTCTCCTTCCTGTAAAGAAATAAAGGCGTAAATGTCGATTAGAAATAAAAGCATAAACCAAGCAAATACCAGACACAAGTTGCATACTTGTTGGAAAAGGAGGTACTTTTTTCTTTAGTTCTGTTTTGTTAACATGCTTGGTGAACGTATAAGGAATCTGAACTTAATCTCATTTCCTTTTTATGCCTTAATATTGCCAGAGTGTTAAGCACAATTTAAGAGCCTCTAAAAAGCAGACTGTGGCTTGAGTTGTAGCATTTAACGTTTTAATGATAGCACCGAGCTCAACAGTGGAACAAAGTGCTATAACCAAGCAAAGTTAAACACCTCCCTGAGCTGAGCGCACGCCTTTTATATGCATTCATCTCGTACCCACGAGCAAAGTTAAACACCTCCCTGAGCTGAGCGCGCGCCTTTTATATGCATTCATCTCCTACCCACGAGCAAAGTTAAACACCTCCCTGAGCTGAGCGCGCGCCTTTTATATGCATTCATCTCCTACCCACGAGCAAAGTTAAACACCTCCCTGAGCTGAGCGCGCGCCTTTATATGCATTCATCTCCTACCCACGAGCAAAGTTAAACACCTCCCTGAGCTGAGCGCGCGCCTTTTATATGCATTCATCTCCTACCCACGAGCAAAGTTAAACACCTCTCTGAGCTGAGCTGCGCCTTTTATATGCATTCATCTCGTACCCACGAGCAAAGTTAAACACCTCCCTGAGCTGAGCTGCGCCTTTTATATGCATTCATCTCGTACCCACGAGCAAAGTTAAACACCTCCCTGAGCTGAGCGCGCGCCTTTTATATGCATTCATCTCCTACCCACGAGCAAAGTTAAACACCTCCCTGAGCTGAGCGCGCGCCTTTTATATGCATTCATCTCCTACCCACGAGCAAAGTTAAACACCTCCCTGAGCTGAGCGCGCGCCTTTTATATGCATTCATCTCCTACCCACGAGCAAAGTTAAACACCTCCCTGAGCTGAGCGCGCGCCTTTTATATGCATTCATCTCCTACCCACGAGCAAAGTTAAACACCTCCCTGAGCTGAGCGTGCGCCTTTTATATGCATTCATCTCCTACCCACGAGCAAAGTTAAACACCTCCCTGAGCTGAGCGTGCGCCTTTTATTTGCATTCATCTCCTACCCACGAGCAAAGTTAAACACCTCCCTGAGCTGAGCGCGCGCCTTTTATATGCATTCATCTCCTACCCACGAGCAAAGTTAAACACCTCTCTGAGCTGAGCTGCGCCTTTTATATGCATTCATCTCGTACCCACGAGCAAAGTTAAACACCTCCCTGAGCTGAGCGTGCGCCTTTATATGCATTCATCTCCTACCCACGAGCAAAGTTAAACACCTCCCTGAGCTGAGCGCGCGCCTTTTATATGCATTCATCTCCTACCCACGAGCAAAGTTAAACACCTCCCTGAGCTGAGCGCGCGCCTTTTATATGCATTCATCTCCTACCCACGAGCAAAGTTAAACACCTCCCTGAGCTGAGCGCGCGCCTTTTATATGCATTCATCTCCTACCCATGAGCAAAGTTAAACACCTCCCTGAGCTGAGCGCGCGCCTTTTATATGCATTCATCTCCTACCCACGAGCAAAGTTAAACACCTCCCTGAGCTGAGCGCGCGCCTTTTATATGCATTCATCTCGCACCCACGAGCAAAGGTAAACACCTCCCTGAGCTGAGCGCGCGCCTTTTATATGCATTCATCTCGTACCCACGAGCAAAGTTAAACACCTCCCTGAGCTGAGCTGCGCCTTTTATATGCATTCATCTCCTACCCACGAGCAAAGTTAAACACCTCCGTGAGCTGAGCGTGCGCCTTTTATATGCATTCATCTTGTACCCACGAGCAAAGTTAAACACCTCCCTGAGCTGAGCGTGCGCCTTTTATATGCATTCATCTCCTACCCACGAGCAAAGTTAAACACCTCCCTGAGCTTAGCGCGCGCCTTTTATATGCATTCATCTCGTACCCACGAGCAAAGTTAAACACCTCCCTGAGCTGAGCGCGCGCCTTTTATATGCATTCATCTCCTACCCACGAGCAAAGTTAAATTGGATGAATGTTCAGCCAATGCAAACTGTAAACAAAGTGAACTGCAAATAGAGCTGCTATAGAGGGTGCTGCTTCTGGATTCCCTAATGCCACTTAAAATTCAGCAGACACTACAACTCAAGAGTAGGAGGGGGATTAATAAGAATTAGGAAGCTTTCTATGCAGATGAAGCATCTGCGCCTAGCCAGCAATCATTTAAAAGAGAGCTGCTCGTTTAAGGTCTTGTTGCTTAAAGCATTACTGACGCGTTTTATTAATTGCTACGCCCCCTTTCTAGAGCAATCATGATTCATTCAATTAACAATTTTGGATCACAGAGGGTTAGATCTGTTAATTGATACTTTGTCGCCATTCCTGTAGGAGAATCAGTATTTCGTATTATTATGCATTCTAACAGGCATGCACTTTCAGCTTATGAACTGACCATGGCTGCTTTTTAGTAGAAGTGGGATAATTAAAGAGAACTAAAAAGAGCGACATAAGGGTAATTCAGCTGGTACAATCCTCAGTGTACTTTTTCCTGCACCAAACTGTTCCTACTGGATGGACAAAAGACTAGAATGCCAAACTTTGGTGACTGAGCCTTCTCTGTAGTGAGAACTCAGACTTAGAATTGACTATCTACTCTCATTAGCCAAATATACTTAGATTCTTAAAGGTCTGAAACCCTGGCTCTTTGGTTAGTAACTCTGTATCCCTTTAGCCTGCACTGCACGGGGCTTTCTATTTTCCTCCTTCCTTTTCTTCTGTTCTTCCACCTTTTTTCAAGTTATGTGATTATTATTATGCTTTTCATCCAAATAAACTGCTGATTAAGAGTTCTGTATAAATAAATATATCAATAACATAACTTAACGTAACTTAAGGGCAAAGGCATGGAGAAAAAAAAAACAGTCCAGCATGTAGGTCTAAATGAGGGAAATGAAAGATGTGTCTAAATAAAAATATTGTAATGCTGTAAAATGCCTGCTGTCTTGCACGAATAGTCTGCTCACCGAGGAATTTTAGTAAAAAATAAAGTTAGTGATGTCAAAGGATTTGTCGTTAATTACGTTCAGAAACACTGAAACAGTACTTTGTAATAACACCCTTTATCATCTAGGGGCCACTTTCTATTACTAGAGTTCTTTGTTAACTGCTTATTCAGCCAATCCTATCTACATACGGCCTTATTCTATTGCATGCCTCAAACCTCACCCATTCATTGTAGGTTTCAGGTATAAATATATACCTTTTGGTGATGTCTTAGTGAAAGCACGGAATGCGAACATTAATGAACACATATGCAGTGTTTAAAACATACACCAATATTCTAATCTTCCTTAGCATGCACAACAACCCACTTAAAACAATAACAGTAAATTATACGTTTCCTACTTTCTTAAATAAATTATGCACAGATAAAAATCTATACATGTAATATTAATATAAATATGGATGACTCACGTAAGAGGGACGGGTAGGGGAGGCAGACATACAAGAACATAAGGATGAAGCCTAAATATATGATGATTCATCGTCAGATTTACTGTAGACTGTGCCCAGGTTGAACAGGTCCACTACTGGGTCAACATGAAAGGGAGTACATATATGTTTCTCAATAGAAAATGCTTCACATTGAAGGCGGAAGGTGACAGTGATTCGCTGTGGCTCAGTAGCAAATAATGTACATAGAACAGAAGTGACAAGGTGCTGAAATATAGTTAGTGAACGTGAGATTTTAGGTCTTTCGGCACACAAAAGCAATATTTTGTTGAGCTCATATATATCCTCACCCAGCTATTATCAAAATCCTTTCAGATTATAGCGCAGAATCAAATATTGAGGGTAATCTTGCAGCAATCCCTTTTAACGAAAAAAGATTGCAAAATAAATGCGGCACTTAGAGGCCACCGAAGCATCTCTTCCAATCCAACACATGTGATGTGGGGATGCAGGTGAGCACGGAATAATCACTGTGCTCTTAAGGCTGCGTGTAAAAGCAAGAATGGTTTAAATGTTCTCAAGTCCGCCAGCCTTGTACATACAGTTCCGGGCAGAGTGCCAGGATTTTGCACGAAAATTCATGCGAAAACTTCAGTTAGCCAAATAATGTCATTTTATATTATTTCCTCATGCCAAGTGGATACAGTAAAGCAAACAGTTCCGTTGAACAATTAGCAGATCAAATCTCACCTTAATCTATTTTTTATTTGAATTACATAGGGTCCTAATGGAGCTGCTGGAGCTGAAGGAAGGCAAGGTGAAAAGGGTGCAAAGGTACAGTTAAGAGAGTGCGCAGCATTTCAAAACATTTGTGACTAAATGGTTTAATGTGATCATTTCCTGCACAGCTTGTCAAAACGTTTGACAGTAAATGGCTTAATGTAATTTTTTCTGTTAACACATGGAGAAATTGCAGTGTTACTAATAACACAAATAACATGCTAGTCCCAGCCATCATATGTTTTCATATTTTGAGAATTTATTATTTACACAAAGTTTATTTGACTGCCATGTTACAGTGCTAGTGTTTCATTAGGGAAATTCGCAGGCCTTCACTGCTGATTAGATCTGAAGATGGCTGTCCAGATGATGGGTTCAAAATGGCAGACAATTCACTAAAGTTGCTGCCAAAACAGAGAGAGCATTCAAAAGACACATTGAAAATTATAGAACATGGAGAAGACATTCTGTGAATGATATATGGTCTTGAACTGAGATATATTGCTTAACATCTGTCCTAAAATAAGTTAAAAAGACAAAATCAGAGGACAATGTCATGATACCCTCAGTGTGCTTTGCAGAGAGTCATTTATAATGTTAATTTCTGCAGCAGTAGCCACTGAAGACAACCAGGAGGGTATAATTACTTTTCAACTTTTATGACCAGTAGGCGCTCAATCTCATGCAGTTGTATTACTGATTTGGTGCACTTTCTGTGTATCCCTCAATTTTATGTCCCTGGTGCAGACAGGCACCGTGTCCTCAATAACAAAAGAAACATTTCTCACTTCAGTGCAAGTGCAAATTCTGACACTTCACACCTGCGGTGAAGGGAGAGTATCTGTGAAAAGTAGAGCCATAGTTACAACTGAGACTCTGCCTTTCACTTCCAGATGATCTGGCCTCGTTCTTAGGATGGGGCATAGAATCCCCCTGTGGGCGGGTGCGGTGAGGGGCTGTAGACTACCTATAAGGGTATGCTTTGGGGATTCTGGGATCTCCTGACCGCTCACATGGGGCGCCTTTGGAGGGCTGCACAGTGTGCAATCTCTGCAGCACACAGTCAGTGAAACTGCTGAGGCCTCTTTGCCTCTGTATCCACATCTGTATTATGGCACTGTTGCAAAGGGTTTCCCCATTTGCATAGGACCATGCCCCTATGCAAATGAGAGAATAACACTTTCCATTTAGCTTTGAGGCACTACTAAATTACAGACGGGACTATGCAAGCATCTGCAGCCCCTGCTGTAATACCAAAGTGCCCCAGGGGCACACAATCTGAAAGTTGACACACATTCTGGGCATAAAGGCTTGTCTGAATTGTTTGAATCTGTAGGTGAACTAATTTCTAACCATGAATAGATTTCTTTTGGTGAGGTTTGTCAGCCAGTTAAAACATATCCATGTTTGCAAATTGCTTATTAATGGAGCTTATATTCTCATAGGGAGAGCCTGGCTCTGAAGGCCCCCCAGGCAAAACAGGTCCAGTCGGGGCTCAAGGTCCTTCAGGAAAACCGGGTCCAGAAGGTCTTCGGGGTATTCCTGGCCCAGTGGTGAGTGCATAATTCATATTTAAATATATTTTCTTCTAACATGGAGAGTGTCTTGCACTTAACAAATATGCGTGATGTTTTTCCATAGGGAGAACAAGGTCTACCTGGTGCTTCAGGCCAGGATGGTCCACCTGGTCCTATGGTAAGTACACTTTCTCCCAGTATTGTCTTCCAGTAAAACCAGATTGCTGAAACATCTACCCAACATAATAGCGCATTCTAAATTAAGAATACAAAGAAACGTAGCTGTTGAAGTCACATGACATTGCAATTTTGCATCTTAAAATAGTCTCCATCAGCCCCATTCCATTCTACCTCAAATGTAATTATTCACTGTAAAACGCTCTGGCTTGGAGTGTCAAGACCTGTGACTAATGCTTCCAGTGAGTGTTTGCATTAGCAATAACTAACAAAGGTTATGTCTGATGCACCAAGCCAAACTTTGCTACATTCCTAACCTTCAGGCGTCTACCTTGTTCCTACTTCACTCACTCCCTTTGCTGGACAGAACACCCTCAAGAAATTCAGAGTTGGTGATGTCTTATTTCATCATGTGTGATAAATATCACACCAATTATTAGAACATTGGGATGCTGAGAGCTCCATTGAAGACAATGGAGCAGCAGCAGCCTATATGAACTGATATAGGCCTGCTGCTTTCAACATTTCAGTGTCCTAATATGCAGCCCCTGCCTTTCTCTTCCATGCCTCTCGAAAATATATTAATTAGGCAGAGGAAGAAGAAAGGCAGAGGCCATGCAGGAGGACACACACAGCCTTCTTCCTTTCCTCCTTCTGCAGCTCAGTGGCCCTAGGGCTCCAGATGGAGGAAGAGGTGAATGCTGCTCAGCTCTTTGGTGTCCCTGGCTTGACTGAACTACAAAAAGCAGTTCAGCCAAGCCAGGGGAGAACCAGGGGCTGACTTCAGCACTTTTTCACAGATCTTCTTGCAAATGTTCAAATGCTAACAGCCATGGCCCTGCGGCTGCTAGCTGTAGAATATTCACAGCACCAGCTGTGATCAAAGTCTTCAGAGCTGAGGGGATTTCAACCCCCTCGGACTCCTTGAGGCCTTTGTTTTACTAATTAGAATATTCTACCCTGATGGGGCTGAATGTTCAAATAGCTTTATAGCCCGTCATAGCTGGGCTATACCAGCCATTAAAGGCCTGCTCCCTTGTTAAAGGCCCATATCAAGCAGCAGTGAAACATTGATTGTGATGCCGCTGTGTGGAAACGTGCATATGGTTCCACGTCCTCAGACGTGGGTTGGATATGGAGATCTTTAGATCCAACGAGTTATTGAGTGTCAGATTTTCACCCAAGACAAATGTGTGTGTCTTTACATTAATTTAACAGCATGTAGCAAAATGTCTGGATCTTTATATTTATGAAGCATTATGCATCTCACTGTTTTATATATAATATTAGCCATTTATCTTCATCTACCCATCTATCTGCATGCAATATCTGAATCTGTCGCTAACTGTCTTTGTTTATCTGCGCCTTTTTCAATTTACGTTCACAATGCTAAGTAATGGGAACATGTGGTATTGAACCCTGTACACAAGTTATTACTATAATACATATTTATTGACATATCTTCTTAAGATCTATCATATTTGTCCATCCATAGCTTTATTAGTCTCTATCTGCATGAATGCATTTACAGCTATACCAATCTCTAGTGGTCTGGCCTGAATACTTTTGTACCTGTACGTCTATAAGTCTGTTTACCTCTATCTTTCTGAATCTATCAGTGTGCCTCTCTCTACATCACTTTTCCACTGCCTCTTTCTTTATTTATAAGGCTCCCTCACTATAAACAATCTCCATTTAAGACATAAACTGCCTTGTGTATGCCGACCTTGCTGATGGCTGAATAATTCTATATCATCTTTTAAAGTATTGAATTTTGATGAGCCCCGGTGGCTACAGAACAGCATTGCATTTTCATCACATTAAATTAAACCATATTTCACATACAGAATGAAAAAAGCATTACATGATTATTTGGTTTAGTTGTTGACTTTTCCTTGAGTGAGGCAATTCTGTATATATATAAAAATCAGACATTTGGGTGCTTAAAAACAATGCTTCATTGTTTTAATATTCCCCCTTCTTCATGAATTATGGATCTTTTCTGGTCTTTGTATTTAATTATAAGTCATTATGGAAATGAAAGCAGACTGCTCAGATTGATATTGTGTACTCGAGGAGATGAGGCACCTTTGAATATGTGCCAAGGTCAGAAGGTTGCCATTACTTCAAACTTGTCCTTTGCCTGGAGTTGCCAACGCCTTTCTCCCATCAACCTCACACCCCTAACACTTTAGTATGAGGCAAAGAAAATGTACACTTACTCAATTTCTTTATTATTTCTTCTGTGCTTTCTCGAAACCTTTTGCTGCTAAGTTTATTTAATGTTGTGAGGGAGTCCGCATTGCATCGCGATTTCTTATTTAAGTACAGTGGCATTGCAGTTCATTTTCAGTTTTATTTGCAAAAAGGGAGACACCATACATGGAGAAAAGTGCTGCATGTTAGTTATTTGTCAATGTTGCATTTAAATACATGGAGCAATATGTGGGAAGATAAAGGTGAATAATGTGTGCCTTATATAATGCCATTTCATTTTAATCTTTAAAATAAGTATTTCATGGCAGTGTTGAACACAGGGTCCCAATACATTCATGTTGGAAAGTGGATTGGTAGGGGCAAATGTAGGTCTGCCACTGGCAATAAGGCCACTAAAACAGTATAGGGCTCAGAATAGGTCTTAGAAAATTATTCCTAAGCTCAACCCTTGATAACGTGGCTGCGAGCAGGCAGGCTTAACTTCAAAGACAGGTATGTAAAGCATTGAAAAACACCAATTCAGTAAATAAATAAGACACTACACAAAATAAAAATCCAACACCAATTTATACAAATAGGAGATATTTTTATCTTTTAAATGACACCAAAACGAAAACAATCCATTGTAGGTAATCAGAGATATGAATTTTTTAAAGATTAGTCACTTTCTAGTGCTTAGAAACCAACAGTGCCCCTTTTGGTAATTTCGTTGCCTCTGACAGGGACACATTCACCTTTAGCAATTGTTCTGGAGGATCTCTCACCAGTCTTGTGCAGCCCCCTCCAGCAGGCTGGGTCCTGTTAGAACTCCTTCCTGAAGTTCTTCTTGCGGGTCCCAAAGTATCCAACACACAATCCAAGGTTCTGGAATCTCCAAGAGGGTCCTTGAAAGTGTGAGACTTCAATTCCCACAATGCACTTGAACAAAACCCTTACAAATCCACTGGTAGTACTTCAGGCTGGGGATTCTTGTGGTGATGTTCCAGGTGAGCTCTGTTAACCTGTAGCTTGCAGGGAGTCCACTCTTTAGTCCTTTTGAAGCAGGTTTGATCCACCGTGCTGTAGTTTCAAATGGTGTAAAAAGGCGCAATCTTCAGAGTGCAGGCCTTTGGAAATGCACATCAAACTCTTCAGCGCAGACCCTTCTAATTCTCTTAAGTTTCAAGCAGCAGATCTGAGAGGCACTTCCCCTCTCAGATACTTATTCAGTGTTCTCTGGAGTCAAGCAGGAGGGCACTCCTGTCCAATGAGCTGCAGGGTTCCACCCAAAGGTCTTACCACTTCCTGCAGAGTGTGGCAGAATGCTAACCCAGAAACCACTATTCTTCCAAAATTCAATATGTCAGAATTTTTAGCAGGGAGAGAAGAGCTGGCTAAACAACCCCCCTAGGATGGCTAATCTTCATAGTCTCTCCCCCTTGCCTCTGCTCATTACTTACTTAAGCCTAGCATCTGCCTTGGGTCAAAGAGGACAGTTGTAAATGAAACTGATGTCTTTAGCTTTTCTTCCCCTTCCCTTGAAGAGCATTATTTAGTGACCCTCCCCCTGGCTCAGGCATTCCTATGCCCAGCAACCTCTCCTCCCCGGGAGGCTTCCTAACCCCAGGGGTCATTTATCACCTCTTCAAAGCAGCCAGGCTCACCCACTTATCTCTGACCAATCAGGGCAGAGCAGTACAGGGTTGAATTTTGTCTTACAGACAAAAAAAGTCTCATAACTTCTTGTCTGTACATTTTACAATAAATTCAACAACACCATATTGTTGGATTTATCATTACCATTCTACTGAGTCCTTCAATCCTAGTTTTATGGCTTTTCTTTCTCCAGTTATTAACTAATAACCTTATCCAATGTTAACCTATGGCATGGGATTTGCAATGGGAAAAGTGACTTGGGCCATTTTTCCAGCACCAAGGCTTATAAAAGCATATTTTATAAGTACGCTACATATATCTACAGGACCCCCACCCCAGGAACACCTAGGGGAGACTTTAGGGGTTCTGAATATGTAAAAATATTGCAGATCCTCCCTCCACAGTGCTCCTACCACCAAAGTCGATTTTGGGCAGCACTTTATCACAATGTGGGGAGTGAAATGTGCAATTTCACTTTACCCAGGGCATATAAAACTCATTTTTATAAGGGTCCACCTTACCCCCCACCCCTGGGACACCTAGGGGAGACCCTGGGGGTACCTAATATGCCCAAACATTGTAGGTTAACCATTTGTAAGTGCCTCAAACACAAAAGTCGAGTTTGGGCACAATTTACTTTTTAAAAGCAGTCCTGTAGCCCAGAGCCACTTTTAAAAAGACCTCAGGCTTCAGCAGTGCACACATGCAAGTGCAGAAAGGGCGGCTGGCCTCTAAACTGCCATGCCCTATTATTATACTAGGGACTGATAGGTAGTTTCAATCCCCCTGCCCTATTATGTACTAGGGCCCTATGGGGTAGGTCATACCAATCACATGGTTACCCCAACCCTTAGTGTACCCTAGTGTATGTAGGTGTTATCACTGTATTCTATGTGTTTTCAGCAAAGCACTGGCCCTGGGCCTGGTTAGGCAGAGCCCAGGGTCAGTCAGAGTCAGTTACCACCAGTACCAGTCAGAAAAAAGTTGGGGGATGCCCAGGGCACAGGATGACTTTGCAACAATTCATAACTCACAAAATTGGGCTAACAGCCTGACCTCCAAAGCCTCCCCTAGTGATAAATATTTATTAAATCCTGGGGTAATTATGGATACAAAATGCTTTGTGTGCGCCCAGTGTGTTGCTGTCACAAGGCAGGCTGATTACTTTTTATTATTAAGTACGTATTGTCGTATTTTCAGCTCTAAACGTAGGAGTCAGATAAAGTCCCACATCATAATAACAATCAAGTCAAGCAACAGCAATTGGGTTTAATATTGTCGTGACAGTATGTGGTATACAAAGTTGTGAATTCACAACTTTGCATAATGTTTTGAAACTTTGCTTCAGAAAATCAATCAAACTGAAAAAGACAGCTTTGGTTGTACTTTGCAGCAGCAAGAAACTATTCTTACTGCCGCTCAAGTCTAATTAGGGAAATAGACAGACTGCTACTGCTTCAGGGCTGTTCAACCTGTCAGTCTTAGGATGGTCTTCACCCAAACTCTTTGCCTTCAAGCTCCTATTTTTCTGAAGTTGCTTTTGTTGGCTTTAGGACTCTGCTAACCAGTGCTGAAGTGCTTGTGCTCACTCTCTCACATGGTAAAGTTGGCTTACACCCGATAGGCATATTTAATTTACTTATACGTCCCTAATGAACTGGTATATCATATACCCAGGGCCTGTAAATTAAATGCTACTAGTGGGCCTGCAGCACTGATTGTGCCACCCACTCAAGTAGCCCCTTAAAACATGGCAAAGGCCTGCCACTGCAGCCTGAATACAGTTTTAAACTGCCAGTTCGACTTGGCATTATAACTCCCTTGCCAAGCCTTACACTCCTCCTTTATTTCATATGTCACCCCTAAGGTAGGCCCTAGGTAGCCTATAGGGTAGGGTGCATTGCAATTAAAAGGATGGACACGTACTTTTAAATTTTAAATGTCATGGTAGAGAAAAACACCAAAAATGTGCTTTTCACTACTATGAGGCCTATCTCTGCCATTGGATAACCTTTGGTTGACTTATTGTTCTATAGCGAGAACTTGACCCAAAAGTATCAGAGTGCTTTACATGAGCACCAGTTGCATTACAGATGGACACATTCATTTTGTTAGGCATGGGGAAATTAAGTGATATGCCCAGAATCACAGGATGCTGAGCATCCCTGGCGAGACTTGAACCCAGTTCCCCAGCTTCTAGGTTGACCGCTCTAGCTATTAGGCCACAGCTAGTTTTTGAATGAGAACAGCTAAAGGTTTAATGTTTGGTGTCTGAATAATTAAAATCGGATTTTAATTTACAATTTTGAAAACGCCACTTTTAGAAAGTTGGCATTTTCCTGCCCTAGCTATTTGGTGCCTGAAGCCTGTTCCTGGGTCACATGACTGGGTGCACTTGACAATTTATTCCTCCTAGAGAGCCATAGAATACAAGGATTAGGTGTGCCTGGATGGGCCATCACAGGCAGGATGAGAGTGAGGGGGAGATGGGCATAGTCCCACTTTCAACTGAATAGGCTGTGCCCTGCCTTCACACAAAGGACTTGTCACCCCTGCAATCTTCATGCAGACAGCCAGGGCAGGGGAAGTTGGAAACTTCAAGCACTTCAAAGGGAATTCTCTATAAACTTCTCCTACTTCAAAGAAGACCCAGGTATAAAAATTGGACCCTCCGACCCACTCTTTAGTTCACTTTCTGGACCTGTGGAAGGAATCTCAGAGGACTTCCTGCTGCTGTGGCCTGCTGAGTGCTTCAGAAGGCTGCTATGCTGCTCCTGGAAGGACTGCTTTGCTGCCTAAAGCCTGCCTTGAACCTGAGAGGACTGCTCTGCTGCTTGAGTCCTGTTCCACTTCTCAAACCGAGGACTACCAGAGTGACTTCAAGGGCTAGTTGGCTGGCCTCCTGATCAGAGCCCAACATTTTTGGCAAAAAACTGCTTTGAGAACCGAGAGGAAACAGGGACCGACCTGCTCATCTATATGCCCAAAGATCATTACCAGTCGGCCTGACTTTGTGGCAGCTCTTGCTACGTTCTTCTCCGCAGCTGCAAATCCTGTTCAGCAGTCCTTCGCCAAAAGGCTTTCTGGCCATGTAGAACTCTTGTCAGCTTCATCCCCCTGGAGATTTTTGATTTCCAAAGAAGTGGTTAAGTCTGAACATAGAAATCTTCAATGTGGTTACGTCCAGCACCTCCCCAATGAGGAGGCCTCCTTGGACACCGCCTGCAGAGCTTGTCCTGCTGAACTTCTACCTTCTTAGAAAATTCTTCTTCAGATTTCTGTGAGTCTGAAGGTAAGCACCAACTGAGCCCAATCCTCTTTTTTGCATCCGATTCGTGTTCCATCGTGGTCTGCTATATTTTTCGACTTTGACCGCGGTTGGCGATTTGATCTTTTAGGCGCTAGTTTATACCTTATAATGTAAAAATTCATAACTCTGGCTCTACTGATTTGATTTTTGTCATTTTGGTGTCAAATAATTTATTAAAGTTTACTCTATTTTTCTAAATTGGTGTGGGATTTTTCTTGGATGTGTTTCACTCTGTTACTGTTTATATTCTGCATAAATACTTTACACATTGCCTCTAAGTTAAGCCTGACTGCTTTTGCGCCAAGCAACCAGAGGGTTAAGCCCATGTTAATTTAGTGGCTGTAGTTGGTCACACTGACAGAGATTGTGACTGTTGCTTGAACAGGAGCGACACCCCACTCCACCAACAACCCAATTTCTCACAATGGCTGTCCCCCATTCTTTGCTCAGAGTCATTCCTGAAATCCAAGTACCATGCTCCTGATAAATGTCCATTGTCTGGGCCATCCCAGAAGTTTTCCTGCCCGAGCTCTGCTCCTTACTCCACTAGGGGCCTGATATATCAAAGCGTTTTGCTCATTCTATGTCTATAGGAAAATGCGTTAATGCACATTGGCCTGGCCCACTGCTGATCCTCTCCCAGGCCCACAACAGCACCTTCAACTGGATTTGGTAAAGCGCTTGACATGGATTCTCATTTTCATTCTCATATTTAATTTTTCATTAATTTTGATTTGACCATCATAGCTCATTGTGTTTGGAACATTTGGTACAAGGAAACAGCTGACCAACTACAAAATGCCTTTCTGTGAGTGACTCCATCATCCTTGTTTAAAGAAACCAAGTTTATATGTGTAAAGACCTATCTTTTCTTCACTACATCTTACTATGTGCTACTTTCCAGTGTAATGCTCAGTATCGTATACGGAATGATATTTCTTGTCAGGTAACAGTTTTTTATTCTCACTGTGAAAATGTCTAAATACATGCATAGGACACGTACAATTATTATACCAAAATATCCTGCTTTACTGAGAATCATGATATCTAAGCCTTAGTTACCAGCTGGCTGGACTATGGCAGCGCACTCTACCCAGGAATCAGCTCACTTCTCCTTAAGAGACTATAGCCCATACAGAACTCTGTGGCCAGACTCATGCTCGACCTCATCAAAGCGGTCCCATATTACCCCCCACCTCAGGGGGCTCCACTGGCTCCCCAGTTAGAAGAGATGCCACTTCAAGATACTGATCCACACATACAGTCCTGCATAACAATGGACCAGCGTACGTAAACCATCTCCTGAGCTCCCACCAACCCTCCAGACAACTTTGCTCCGCCTCCCTCCACCTCGCTCACACCTCCTGCATCCTTCGAATCCACAGCGGAGGTCGTTCCTTCTCCTACTTGCAGCCAAGTCCTGGAACGACCTTCCCCTTTGACTCCGGACCTCACCCTCACAACTAGAATTCAGGATGGGACTCAAGACCTGGCTGTTCGTCTAACCATCCGCAGCAAGATCCGCAGCACCTGGATACCCTCACGTGTGATTAGCCCCGCGCTCCAAGTCATGATTGATTGAAGAAGGGTGGTCACCATTATGCTACAGAAGGAACCAGATTCTGGATTCACAGAGGCTAAGGCGCTGAATAATTTCATCTATCCATAACACCTTGCTGTATAAAGCAGTTGTGTCAACTTCCACCCAGCTTATTTTAAGACAAAGCCATTCTAAGTTAAGATCAGGATGCGCAGATATTCTGTGGAGTTCATGAAACAAATATAAAAGTACCACATAAAAACCTTAATTATGATCTCACCTGGTAATATGTACACCAACCATCCTTCAAAAGGGACGCAACATTGACTTTTTTCTGCAATGATTCTCTAGCTTTCAATTTTCATAATTTAGTGAGCCATACGTGCTTTTTGTAGGGGGAGGAATTTGTCTGCTTATTTTGTTCCATCAGTTTAGTTTTACTTGACATCTTAAAATGAGTGCCCTGTTAATCTCAAGGATGGTGGTAATAAGAACACTGTATAATCTGAGTTTTTCACCTTCAGACTTCACACGCGGAAAGCAGGTAATGGGGGAATTGCTGATAAATACTGATTCCTCCGTCTTATTCCCCATTAATTTGTAATGACGGGTAATCACTCTTCCTTGGATTCTGATTTCCACTGCATCAATAGATCAGGGTAGGTGGAATTCTCAGCCAAAAACTGTCCCTCTTGTACCGGGCACCTAAGGCCCTGATTACAAGTTAGGTCGAATTCCATGCTGAGAATCCCAGCGGCCAGGATTACTGTTATCGTCCGGGATGTCCACATGAAATCCCTCCTATTACAAATTTGTCTCCTCAGAATGGGGAATAACTCTGCAGACATGGAATTATCAAGCGGTATGCTGCATAGTAATCCTTATTCCAAGGGATTAAACACACTCATTTATTACCTGCCTTTAGCGGGTGGTAAATGTGTGCAGTGGCTTCTGTGTGGGGCAGGGTGGGAGGAAGAGAGGTAGGGAAAGTGGAGCGGGCAACTAGGAACAATAGTTCTAGCAGTGGAGATCATTTAAATTCCCCTTTTGCGAGGGAAAAAAGTTGGTGTGGATTTAGAGGCAAGGCTTGTCTGCTGTTGCAGCCATAGCTTCATGCAGTTTTACTTGCTGGCATTGCAGGACAGTAACATTGGCTATAGTGTGGGAACACTGATCAAGTCATTATCAGACGGACCAGAATTCCATACAGTAATTTTGCTTGATTCGTAATCAGTGCTGTAGTGTTTTAATTGTTACATACACAGAATTGAATAATATATCAAATTGTTAAATGTCATTTGTTATTTGTTGTGTTTGTAGGGTCCACCCGGCCTGCCAGGACTGAAGGGCGATCCAGGTACTAAGGGAGAGAAGGTAGGTAACTCTTTGTATGTAAAATGTTAAATTTGATCAACCACTATTGGAAAAGCCTTTAGGTCTATATTTAATTTGCTGACATCTATAGAGCTAGCACATTATAGCAAGACCCGCAGAAGAGAGGTACATTGAACGCACAGTGAGGGCTATAGTTTCAAAGTAGTCCCTCAAGCACTTCTATAAAAGCACCCAAGCAGAAGTGCAATAATACATCCATGCAGCCAATAACATTAGGTGAGAGAAGAATAGTCCACTTGTCTGAGCCAGGATCTGATTGACAAAGTCTCAAGCCAAAGGCTGAAAGAGGCCAGTCAAACAAAACCAATAGTTGAAAGGGGTGGATTGAACTCCCATTAATGTATATTGTTAACATTAATTCCAATGACTGTGCTGTAAAAACCCAGACATAAAAAGCTTTTACTCGCTTTTCGTGTTCAGAAACAACATGCTATAGGAAAACTGATGTCAATGGGCAAAGTTATGTTAACTTGTATTGTCAGTATACTTTCAAGACTATAAGCAAAACATGCTAGCAAGGAATCCGCGAGAGACATGTTTTTTCTTGAATAAATTAATACTGGGATACGTGTACAACAAAATCAGTATTCATGAGAGCACTAAAGAAAAAAACTGAAAACTATTTATGACACTTGTTTTCTTGAAAGAAGCTTTATTGAGCAATAATTCAGCTCTTCCGTCACTATTTGCCACTGAAAATATAAAATACTGAAATTCTTTTGCACTTTGAGAACGGCATGAGATGGGCAGTGTACGGTGTTCATAAAGTCTGAGCCTTCCCTGATATCAGATATTATAACATTATTGTTCAAAGCGTGGCTGCAGGGGTCCGTGTACAGAGTGCTAGTGTCATGAATATGTACTTATGGTGCTGTTTTTAGGAAGTCTGGCATATAGCCAGCACACTCAGATAGGTTAGCAGAACAAAAGAAAGGCGCTGAGCAGTTTTCTGAATAGGTGATCATGCTGTGCAATTCCAGAGCTATACTTTGCTTACTGAATGCTGGCTTTTTACTGTTTAGGACCCATAAAGAGAGGTGTTGTACTAGAAGCAGAACACCACAAACTAAATCCATGCAGAGAAATGAAAAAATCATTAAACAGGCTTTGTGAGTAAGGGATCGGTTGTTTTCCACAATAATGTGCTTTTAGCAAGGACTCTGCGAGTAAATATGGAGTTATTTCTCCAGGTAACTAGACTATACAATGGTGAAAAAAAGTAGAATTTGAACTTTTCCTGCCATTGGGGGAGGTAGGGGTGTGTGTGTGTATGTGTGCGCGCATGTGTGTGTATGTGTGTGTGTGTGTGCACACGAAGGCACGTGGATACGTGTGTGCGTTCGTGAGTATTTCTTCATCACAAGCGTTATGCAGATGAGGTATGGACAAACCTATGCATGAAGAAATGTAGGTTATTCTACAAGTGTATTAACTACAGGTTTATGAATGCATGTGGCTAATATGTGTGCAAGAATGTCCACTACTGAACTGAAAAAAACGAATATAAATGAACATAAAAGCCTCTTTGCCAAACCATTATTCAAACTTATAACAATCCTTCCTTTTTCTAGGGACATCCAGGTTTGATTGGTCTGATTGGACCACCCGGTGAGCAGGGTGAAAAGGGTGACAGAGGACTTCCGGGTTTGCAGGGATCACATGGTGCTAAAGGTGACGGTGTAAGTAAATCATACATTGTTCCTTAAACCCCTCACTAAAATGTATATCTTTCATGAAAATAGGCATATTTTATAATATGATTTAATAAATACAATAGCCAACTCTATCAAGGACTAACTCTCTATCAACTGGTTCGGACAGTCGGTTCTTCTGGGGGAAGTACACTGATGAGCTAGATCAAAATGTGTTCATCTTTGTGTTGACATGGATTCATTTTGAGAGTCCTATTTCCCCGGAACAACCTAGTTCAAGCTTGAAAGAGTTGTACTGAATGCTGAGATTGTCTCAATCAATCAATATACTTAGAATGCTGGCACTAATTATTGTCGCTGCTTGCATTCTAGCTTCAGTTGACATGTATATGAAGCAGGCAGTGCCAGTAGGTGTGTTCATTGGCTGGTGTGAAATTAGGCGCCCTATCCTAGTAGTGTTAGCTGTGTTAACAACTGTTAATTGCCCGTTCACTCATTATGTGCCCTCACTTTCGACTCAGACCCATAATGTGGGGTGGGCCACTAGCAACTTACTGTTACTGCTGAGGAGTTACTTAATCACCATTAACACTCAGAGTAAATGTCATTAACACCTTCAACAAAGAGAAGTAACACTCCTTGCTCAAAAACACTTAATTAGCTGGCTGTAGTCCTTCCTGGAGGTTACCAAGATTGAGTAGATTTTCTATGGCACTTTAGGCCTCACAACATGTGTAGCGATACTTTGTGGCATAGTAAATGAAATGTAAAACCACATATATGAAAAAGAAAAATTACTTTTCTTTATGGTGTTCATGGAATTACTCAACACTTGTACAGCATTTTGTATTCAACATTAAGCTTGGCTTAGATTTTCATAAACTTCACAGTGCCTTTTCAATACCAAAAATACTTACTGTCTCCTCAGATGATAGACTCTTTAATACGCACTTTTACAGATAACATGAAAAGATCACTGTCTTGATATATATTTAACAGATATTAATTATCTTTATTTAGGGTATTGGTGGTGCGGCTGGCCCTCTTGGTCCACCAGGTCCTCCAGGTTTACCTGTAAGTAACACCACAAATAATCATGTGAGTGTATTATTTAATGAAAAGGTATAGCAACAGATTTTTTTTTTTATATCTTTGTAGGGTCCTCAAGGTCCAAAAGGTGTAAAGGGATCATCAGTGAGTATTTTCAATTACCAAAATGTTATGAAACACTTCTCGATATTTAGGCTCATATCGTTTGACATGTATGAGTGATCGTAATATAATCTTTAAATTCTTTGTAGGGTCCTTCCGGTCAAAAGGGTGATGGTGGCTTACCTGGTTCTCCTGGGCCTCCTGTAAGTATGAGAGCATGACATCAGTCTTCTATGTGACAGTTGTGTTATTGGGCAACTAAGTGACATATTTTAGAATTTAATATTAATGTTGGTCTCAAAGAAGACAGCTCAACAAATAAAGCAGAAAAGCTTAGATTTGGGAATATTTTAAGATGTAACAAATATATGGATTACGTTTCTAAAAGTAACAATACAGAGTGTGAAAAAAGGACGAGGATCGCTAGATATTACACAAAGATAATGGAGAGTAAATATTGTAGGGCTATCCCACAAAAAATCTAAATATATGTGAATAGACCAGCTGAAATTTATGGTGATAATGTAGCAATATTAATAAGACCGGCTTTTAAATAAATGAGGTAGGAAACTGATGTTCAGTGCAATAAAGTTATAGAAATTAGGAGCATAACAATGGACATTTTGGAAAGGAGCCTAAATACTATGAATATCAATCAGTCAACAATACATTAGAAAATAAGGGTCTGTTCAGTTGTTGGTGGGGGACTACAATCTATTTAATGAACTTGGCTGAAATCAGCATTCCTGGAGGCAAGCATTTAACCCCTTCCGTGCGCTGTAAATTCTCCACCTGTGCGGGAGAATTAACGCGTGGGCGGGTTTTCGATGGCCCCCAGCCATCGTGAGCACACGCCCACTGTAACGCGTGACGGCTGGGGGCCGTCGTGAGCATGCAAGGGGTTAATGGTGGACGCTTAGGTATTACTTACTTGGAAGATCTATCTATCTATCTATCTATCTATCTATCTTTCTATCTATCTATCTATCTATCTATCTATCTATATACATGTATATATATATATATACATTCATACATATATATATCGAGAATAGCAGACTGTTTGGACTGAATAACAAACAAACTCACTAGGAGCATGACTAAAGAGTGACTTTAGTTTAGCAGTTCCCGCCCCAGGGTGCTAGCAAGAATTAAGAGTCCATATGTCTCTTTCTTCCAGCAGGATTTTCTTCTTCAGGTATAGAGTTACCACATCTAGGATTGCACCAGTCAGTGATTTTTCCTACCCAATCCTGTCTACATTTTCACCCTATGCTCACCTTCTTTTGCAACTCTTTCGATTTTGCTTTAGTGTACCAAATTCTCAGAAGCCCTAAATCCAAAATCCACATTTCTAACCCCTTCTTCCATTGGAAGTCTCTCTCTCTCTCTTTTTTCTCTCCTTCTCATTCTCTGTCCCTCCCTCTCTCTCTCCTCCTAAGCCATCCACTTATTTAGATAAGGTTCCTCCCAAGGTAAGGGCCAGAGCCAAAGCCAGGCAGAGACCACCACTCTAGTCAGGGCAAGGGAGTTACACGCTGAAGATAACCCCTGCTCACCCCCTTGGTAGCTTGGCATGAGCAGTCAGGCTTATCCCAGAGGCAATGTGTAAAGCGTTTGCGCAACACACACATACAGCAGCAACAAACTAGGCACACTACAAAAGGAACTCCACACAAGGTTATATAAAAAATAGCCTTTGTATTGTCATAAACACATTAGAAACAGAATCACACATTTACACTGTGCCAACTGGCACGGGCAATATTCACAGGGGAGTTATATACAGGACCAGGCCAATCGGGCCATGGTCAGAACCGTCAGAACAGGTAAGTAAATGCAAATATAAGACACAACCAGTAACTACTGGTACCATAATGACCTAAGCCTTATCCTATTAGCATTAGACATAAACCCACATTAGGCCCAAACCTCATCAGCATAAACACATTACGCAATGGGCCTCACCAGCATAAACACATTATGCAATAACTTCATAAGCATAAACACCTTACGCAAATAGGTACTCCCCCAAACATCATAACATGACATTAGGCAGTAACACGTTAGGCCCCAAACCTCCTTAGCATAAACACATTACGCAATATCGCATTAGGCATACACACATTATCCTAATACTCAGGAGCCTAATCACTGAAATAACCCCCAGGCCAACTGGCCTTCGCAGAGGGCTCAAATGCCCTATGTCCAGCAAAGTCAGGGCTTTAAGAGGGACACTCCTGGCTGCCTCAGCAGCAAACACCAAGTGCGCAAATGCGCTGGCACCACTGTGCCTCCGGGGTCCCCACTGGGACTCCTAACAACTGCTTTGGCCTAAACGTTGCAGCTGCCCACTAATTGCTGGGCAGCTGTGAAGGTAACAGGGACACTGGCACTCACTGTGCCCTCTGGGAGCTCCCCTCTGGGACTCCCAGAGGTTAAATGTCCCCAACCGTTGCAGTGGCCCGCTACGGCGGCGCCACTGAGGAAAATGGCCTCAGCACTGGCACTCTCCGTGCCTCACGAGTCCCACTCTGGGACTCCAAAACAAATGTGGCCCCACGTTGCAGCTGCCCACTGGAATGCGGGGCAGCTGTGAGAACAGCCCGGGCACTCACGGTGCCCTAAGTGCGACCACAGGGGGGGCCGGGCTCCGACAATGTGCCCCGACGCACCCCCCAACAACCAGTTCAACAATGAGCCCCACTCACCGGGCCCTCTGCTGCTGCGACGTCTCTGCTCTCTCCGCAGCTCGGGGCAGGACTCGGTTCTTCACCCGGTCCCTCTCCTGGGACCGGGACTTCTGCAAGGAGCCTGGAAGGCTCCGGACGTCCTGGGCTGCTCGCGGGGCTCCTCCCAACAACACGGGAGCCCCGCTCGGGCCGGCAGTCACCTCTTTCCTTCCGGTGGCCTCCGACTCTACTTCGGCACCGGAGCGCGGGGTAGGCTCCTGTCCGCTTCCTCTCTTCTTTGGGGCACTGGAGCAGTACACGTGGGGCTCTCCCTTCATCACGGGAGCCCGCTGCTCAGCTGCCATCCCTCTTCTCTTCTCCGGTGGCTTTTGGGGCGTTTGCCAGAGCGGGGTAGGCTCCCGCCTGGCTTCTCTGCATGCGCGGGGTAGGACCACACGCGGGGCTCCCTCCGGTACACGGGGGCCCCGCCTTCCTCTTCCCAGACTTCCTCCTCAGCCGCACAGCTACTGGCTGGCCGTCGGGATCCTTTTCCAGCCCTGCCTACAGTCAGGCGGCGCTGGCCTGACTTCCTGGGTTTGCCACCCGATCGTGGAGGCCGGCGGTTTCTTCTCTCGGGCAATGCGGGGTGGGCTCCCGCGGTTTCAGCAACCACCACAGCGGGGTGGGCACCCGCTTTTCTAAGAGGAGCAATGCGGGGTGGGCACCCGTTTTTCTAGGCACAACGCGGGGTGGGCTCCCGCGCAGAACAGGCAAAACGCGGGGTGGGCACCCGCTCTTCCCACGCACTGTGGAGGAATCCCCACGTCGGGATTCCCACGGAAATGATCGCAGCTTAGTGCTGCAAAGCCCACGCGCTTCTCTTCTTGGGCAATTAAAGGAATAAAGCACAGCGCTCACAAGGCGCAATGATCACAAAGAGTCTAAGCCAAAAAGTTCCTCCAGGTTCAGGGGGCATAGCTGGGACAAGGGAGGCCAGCACACAGGGCCCTCCAGCAGGGAGGTAGCCCCCATGGCGGTTCCTCCTGGGCCCCAGCAGCAGCAAGCCCCCAGCATAGAACAGGAACAAGAACTGAACCTCCTCATGGGGTCACAGCCCCTACATTTATACACCGCTTTTCTTTGTCTGCAGGACAGGGCTTAGGGGAGGGAACCAGATGCAACTGGTTCAGGGGGGAATTGGAGCACTTTGTTTGCCAAGCTCCTCTTCCTCTTTGTCAGGTGGGGGCTAGGTGATCAGACACACCACAGGGGGCGGAGCCAGCATTGTACAGGCTAGGCACAGCCCTATTCAGGGACCAGGGACTTCTCCTCCCACTACTTCACATGCAGCTGTCCCATTCAGCCTAGTGCTGACTCACCCTGCCCCTCCTGGAGCCACACACACCTCCCAGCCCCTGTCACTCACAAGCCAGACATGCAATTCACATCAGGCAGGCAGACACATAGCACACAGAAATGCCAACTTCTAAAAGTGGCATTTCTAAAATAGTTACAATAAATCTGCGCACACCATTGCGCAGCATTTATTATCACTATTCCAAATATACCAAACTTGACCACGCTGCGCCTCTCATATCAGGAATTACCACTGAAACACTTATCAGGGAATCCCCAATGCATTCCTATGGGAGGGCAGCCCCACAGTAGTGAGAAACCAAAATGGCTGTTTGTCACTACCAGGACATGTTACACACTTAAGGTACATGTCCTATCTTTTACCTACAATGCACCCTGCCCATAGGGCTAGCTAGGGCCTACCTTAGGGGTGACTGACATGTAGTAAAAAGGGGGGTCACGGACATGGCACACACTTTAGGTGCCACGTCACAGCGGCAGTAACACTGCGCGCACAGGCCCTGCAATGGCAGAGGCCTGAGACAGGTTTGAAAGGCTACTTTGGTGGGTGGCGCAATCAGCGCTGCAAGCCCACCAGTAGCATTTAATTTACCAGCCCTGGGTATATGGGATACCACTTTACAAGGGACTGACAGGTAAATTAAATAGGCCAAACAGGTGTAGACCAATCTTACCATGTTTACCAGAGAGAGCACATGCACTTTACACTGAACAGCAGTGCTAAAGTGCCCAGAGTCCTAAAACCACCAACACCATGTCAGAAAAATGGCTAGGAGAAAGGCAAAAGTTTAGGGATGACCCTGCAAAAAGGCCAAGTCCAACAAGCGGTCACCTGACTCTTTCAGAATTTAAATTGTTGCTAACACCACTATTGTACTGTTGTATTGTTCTATACTTTTTTGACTTGACCCACATGAATCTTCCCATGTAGTTCGATTGTACTTATTCACATCTCTTGTAAAGCTCTCTGATACCCTCGGATCTAGCCAGTGCTATATAAAACTAAAGAAAAAATATTATGCACATTTGATTTCTAAATCAAAAGACATTATGTGTCAAATCGACTAATGCATGGCATTTTAAATGCCAAAATTCCTTTTTAGGGTCCCCCTGGGGAAATTATCCAGCCTCTGCCTATCCAATCGCCAAAGAAAACAAGACGATCTTCTGATGACATGCAGGCTGATGCAGCAGATAACATTCTTGATTATACTGATGACATGGAGGAGATCTTTGGCTCCTTGAACTCTCTGAAACAAGATATTGAGAGCATGAAATATCCAATGGGCACACAGAATAACCCAGCCAGGACATGCAAAGATCTGCAGCTTTGTCATCCAGAATTCCCAGATGGTATGTTGTTATCGTTATATTCATTTGCATTTGGTATGAGGTATTTTCATAGAGTGAACCTTGTTTTACATGACAGTGGGTGATCCTGATCAAAACAAACGTATTACCGTTCAGTGTAATATTTAATTGCTGCCAAAATGCTGTTGGGTGGTTATTTCTGTTATCAATCAAAGACATTCCATGTAGGTTATCTTAGACAATTGATTACACGTTTTCTAGATTATGGTGTCTGTTATGCATAATCAGGCTTCTGGGTAGGAGATAGAGACAAGCATTTGCAATGCAATAGGTCTCGCATTTACGCGAGTTTAAGCTATTGGCAGTGTAAATGACAATGCGTTTTATTTATGTTTCAAAAACCAAAACATAAATAAAAGGCCTCTAACACATGCATCACCCCTTACAACGTTGTCAGCCTCTGCCACCTCTAATAAATTATCCATCTGTCTGGCCATCAAGGCTCTGCTCCCGACATACACCTGCAACTTTCCTAATATTATTATATGCATTAAACTCAGTTTATGTGACAGTAGTAGAAAACTCGATATTTTTCATGAAAAAAACTAAAGGTGACAGATAGGTGGCAGTAGTCCTTAATGTTCTGTTGGATGTCTCCACAAAGGCACTTCCCATTACTTTGCCAATCATTCAAATGACAACATTAAGATAACGTCATAATGACGATGCAGTACTTGCGAATGGCGCACTACCACAGGGCTTGAAACTTCGTAGCACTATAAATTGTACTCGTGTAATCAACCTCTGAACGGCCTACATACAGCTGTCAGGCGAAGGTACTGAACCCACTGGGCTATCTTACTGCCTGGTAATTCCAAGTACCCGAGGATGGCAAAAAGGCGGCGGGAGGGGAGAGAGAAATCTGGCATCTGGCATGGCGTCAGTCGGAATAAAGCTGCAACACGTGCAGTGTGCTCCCAGTAAAAGCCTCGCGGGTTTAACCTCTTTCCTCGAGACCTCAGCAAGTCACAAATCTCGCAGCAATAAAGAGTGGGCGCCTTTTAATCTGGAAGGACGTGGAAACGTAGAGAACGTTAAAGGATGAGCGCTGCCTGTGTGGGTTGGCGGCACCATGAAGCAGACAATTTATCTTAAACGAATCGACTGCAGCACTGCTTTTTTATGCATTAAACAAAAGTGAAACGGGGTGGTTTCTCCAGAGCTAAAGATCACAGGTCCATAGACCCATAGGCCCACCGTGCTCAAAAGCTGCTCCGGCCCCTCGGCTAAAAGGGCCCAACACGTCACATCAATTGTCTCTTCCGGTTAGTGAAGCATCTATCATGGCGAGCCCAGTACACAAAAGCCTCAAAGACAGCTCAAAGGGCTAATGCAGCTGCTACGAGGGTCTGTATACAAGCCGTTCGTCACAGGTCTGACATAATCCTAAAGCAGCTCAGTAAATTAATGAACTTGCAACAGAGTGCGTGTTTGTGTGAATGAGGGCGGGAGAAATACCAGGTAATTACAGTCTGTAATCTCAATAACTGGTTCGATAGAGGGTTCAGCGCTTGCTGCAGTGATCTGTGGTGCCTGCGACCCGTGAGCGTGCACAATCCATGCGTAATACCTGGCTGTTAAGTTTAGGTCTCACTCTTCAACTACAGCCGAGCCCAATCAGCCTTTCACCCACCCGATGTCGATAAAAATAAGCGCCGCTTAGTCAAATAACCATAAATGGTTTTATTGTAACAACCAATACAGAATTCATTTCATGGCGCGCGCTACATGCACATTTGAATACTGTGTGCTCAATGCAAAAGTAACGGGCAGGGAAGGGGACTGCGCACTTACCGCCGAAGGCGTCTCCGTTGTGGAAGTTCTTGCCCTTCTGGCTCTCCTCCTCGTTCTGCACGGTGGCGACATGCTTGGCGGAGGCACCCCGGCCGCCCCGCATCTCCTAGCGGCCGATCCACATGCTGCTAGGTGGTGCGGGCTCCTCCCTCGATAAGCCCTGCCCACAGTCAGGCTTGGCTCCTGCCTGGCTTCCGCCCCCAGGCACCTGGATACGGAGCGAAGTCTCCGCAATGGCCCGGGCTCCGGGAAGAATGTACTGGTGCCCCCACGCACCTCCGGCCACAGTGCTCGTTCTGAGCACAGTTGGAGCCCTCTTCTCGGGCTCTAGGAACCAGCTAAAAAGCGGCCACCACAAGTCAAGCACAAGTATAAAAACAAGCATTTGCAATGCAATAGGACTCACATTTATGCTAGACCTATTGCATTGGAAACGGGAGTGTGGGTGGGCGGGCGCGAGAAGGCACGAGCACGACCGGGAGTGTGTGGGAGGGGGGCGGGGGCCCCAAGAAGTCACGGACTGCGGGAGGGGGGGACGGTAAGAAAGTAGTCTGTGCAGTAAAGGGGCCAGTAGCCATGGAAGGACACAAATGACGAAATGGTCGTCATGAGGAGGGACTAACAAGCCTACAACCAATCGGAAGGCAGCATTTAAGACAGAAGCCAATGAAAATGATGGGCGGAGAGTGGGCGGAGCTTCCACGAAGCTTCCACGCTATACTGAATACTGCATGCCTCGCAAAGCGAGCAGCGCATGCGCTGCAGCGCTAGGCTCGACCTAAAAAAGAGAGAGAGAGATATAGAGAGAGAGCGCGAATGAGCACACAGTTTAAAATAATTGTCTGGTTGTGTAGTAGCATATGTGTCTGTGCTCACATGTTTTTAGCAGTGCTTGTAGTGGTTCCTGCAAGGTTTTATGAAGCCAGTGGATGGCAATGTTTCACCCACAGTATTAAGTCTCAACTCTTTAACTAAAGTTCTGGGTCTCAGCAGATTGACAAATCTGTTTGGTTCATATTGTCCCTCAGATGCTTACTTACCGAATATATTTTTGCTCAGAAGACTCTCTTTATTAAATTGAGTAAAATTCAATTGGGAACAACCCATAAATCGACTAGCATACAGCTCCATTGCTGACATTTACTGAACATTTTATGAATACATCCAATAAATACTTTTGGGTGCTTCTGGTTAACACATTACAAATATGAACTGAAATTAGTAAGAGGGAAATTGTCAGGACACTTTCTTGCCCTTCTCAACCTTCCTACGAGAATCCATGCCAAACCTGTTGACATATCTAAATATTGGTCCCAAGTGGCCAGACGAATCACGCATAAAGCATTGTGTGTATCTCATCAATCCTTCCACAGGACTGGACCACTCTTACTTTAACAATCTCTCTCTTCAAGCTAGAGATTAGTGCTGAAGGCTTGCCCCCTTAATGTCGGGACCTCTATTCATAAAAGTCAAAAACAGGTAGTGTCTCCTTCTTTGTCCAGTTAGTCAAATTTTGGAACGCAGTGCCTGCTCAAATAATGGGAATTGGCAACTATCTTCATTTCTGGGAACTATTAAAATATGGTTCTTTCCAATATTATACCCAGAAGATACAAAGATCCATAAATTTAAATTGGTAAGTATGTATGGATGGCTTTCCTCAGAGTCCTCCACATCAATCAGGTTTATGTATCATGATTGATGCCACATCACGATTGAAGCAAGTTTCTGACCCTCACCCACCTCAATCAGCATTTCCCGCACGGGGCAAGCCACATCTAACATCCTTCCAATCATACACTCTGAAAGGACACCCAGATACCGATGCAATTTGGATCACTTCGTGGCCTCATCATGAGTATGACGTACTATACAAATGTGAAAATCCAATAGTATACAGTAAGGTCCCTGTCTTATTCTTAAAGTGCCATGGGTGCTAATTGTTACCAGCAGCAATAGGAATGAATCATAACTATTAAATTAAACAGTCCCCCCCCCTCAGCAATTCTTAACTTTATTAATGAGCTTTGTATGGCTCTGTATCTTGACTTTTAGTAATATCAGAGTACTAAGAATGAGGAATACGTCTGGATGTTGTCCTGAGTTAGAACCCAATTAAAATAGAGCCCCATCCTGATGTTCTTTCTTCAAATGTAGGCTATCTGGAACATTTCACTTTTTAAACCTTTTCCAGACTCTAGTAATTTGCATACGTTTAGTACATTCAACAGCTTGAGGGCCCAGAAGTGGCAAAAGCCTTCCTCCCTATTTCTGCCTCCCCATGGTTTGTTGGCTAATGAGATGTGCCATTGAGAAGCACAGGGGTCCCGCTATGTGCATAGTGTAATGTTAGTTTTTGAGGGTAAGCATGTCAGTTATAAAGATTGGTAAAACTGTGTATTTATTCAAGCAGAAGTTTATAAACTTCCATCACAATTTTGCAACATTACGCTTTTTGCTTGAAATGTGGGGTTGGCATATCATGTGAATTTTTCCTCAGGAGCATGTACATTGGGTTAAAAAGGTTTTGCAGGATACCGGCAGGAGACTTGATCAAGCAAAAAAATGTCTCTCGGCAATATACTTTCTGCTCCTCTCATGTGGAAATAATTACATTAAATAGAGAAATGCGAAATTAAAAAAACAAAAAAATTGCCAGCGTAATTAATATTTATTCCAGGCCAAGTCTCATGTCAGTAGTCAATGTGGACAGTGTGCAGGACTTTGTACTTATTCCACCCAAACCCTCGGAGCTAGTGATATGCATTATGTCTATGCAGGTGGAAACATAATCTCTTCAAATGGTTTTTGAACATTTCGGAACTGTATTCAAATTGAGAGATGTACCTTCTCGGCAAAATACAATGTGCAAGTTAAAGAGTTAATTTAACGTAGGTGCCTACTTGATTTGACAGTGGTCAAAACAAGTGCTTTATATGGCTGACTGTAAAGTTAGATTATTGTTTCTCTAAATGGAAACTGCGTTTCTAGGAATAGTGACTAAAATTGTGAATATTGAATCCCGCCTTCTGCCATGCCAGAGTAATCAGATTTGATATGCATTCTGTAGAGCCTTCTTTTCAATTAATGGCCCATTCAGATCTCTGCAGCACAAATAAATCATGTTGGTTTTTGCGAGTTTGAAGATCTACTAAACAATGTATGGAAGAAAAGAAGTGAGGGGCGGGGAACACTGAACGGGCCGCGTTCATAGAGTGTGGTGCATTTGTTTGAAAGACTGAACTATTCCCCAATGGAGATAATTTGTCGGTACTCATTACAAATTGGAGAATTTTTAATTAGTGCATCAAACAATTACATTTGTAATTCGTATTTCGGTTTTAGATGAGGCTCAATGTAATACACTTGCCAAAATTCTGTGATGAGAATGAGGTATGATTTGTCAGAGTACAAAATTATACATTAGCATAGTGATTAGCATAATGATGACATCACGAGAAATGACATCAAATGCCCTTTGATGTGTTGATGGCATCACTATAAATCACACCATGACTCAGGAGTTAGCACCCCGGCCTGATGTCCTGTTAAATGATGGAGGGGGCACTGGCTGGCGTTGTGTTTTCACTGTAGTCCCCACCGGATGACCTCTTTATGTGCCCCAGCAGTCATCTATTTAGGTGCCTCCTTTCCATGTGCCCTACCTCCAGTGGCCCAAAGTGCCCCTTTTGCTTCATTCCTCTTGTGCCCAAATGCCAGATTCCTCTCTTCCATATTCACATCCCAGTAAAATTCTGAACTTTTCTAAGAAAGAGGCAAAATGCAATGTAGACATGTGGCAAAATAGAACACCAGCAGGTGTTGCCTAAGACTAGCTCGGGTTAGCTTTGCTATAACTGTCACAGCTTCTCCATTCCATCGCTGCACTTAGTTTTTCCGAGCATGATCTCGCGAATCTTTGGTGTGAAGAGGGGCCAGCCCTTTAAGACCTGCGCAGTCAGGGCCCGGCACAAACTCAAAGTACCCAATCTGGAATGGGACATCTCACCTCAAAACCAACTATGGAGGAGGTGTGAGAGGCTGTGGTTAAATAGCTGAATTGCAATGTTCCAGATCCAAGCATCAGATTTACTAGCATTAGGAATACCGATTCCCTAATTACGATTATCTCAGGATCACAATTAGGAAATCGGTGTTCCTAATGTATGAAACTCTTTTGTGTTTCATTAGCGATTCCTAGTGGGTCGCAAACAGACCTACCTCATGCATATTAATGAAGTAGGTCGCAATTTGCAACCCAGTAGGAATCGTAGCCATCACAGGGATGGTGGCCTGCTAAGGTCAGCAGACCACCATGTCTGTGATTGTTTATAAAGTAATCCTTTTTTTTTTTTTTTTATGCATCATGTTTTCCTGTTTTCCTTAAAGGAAAACAGGATGCATTTAAAAAGAAAAAATTAAATTTTGCAGTTTCATTTTTTAAGAGTATTTGTCTTCCATTTTTGCATTTGTTTTCCATTCTCAAAGGGGAAGGGGTCCCCTGGGGATCCCTTCCCATTTGCGAATGGGTTCCCACCTCCTTCAAGGAATCAGTTAAGTATGAATGTTTTGCGACCGGAATCTGGTCGCAAAACATTCATATATCTCATTCAGATTCAGCATTTTGTAGGGACGCACTAAACATGCCCCTTCCAAATACCAAATCGCAAACACAAATTGCGATTCAGTAACATGTTACCGAATCACTAGTTGTGTTTTGTACATATGTAAAAGCATTTTTATGGTCAGAAATGGCACGATTGGCCGTTTCCAACTGCAAACATACATCACACAAATGGCACCAGGTTGCTCCTGAAGCCTGGGTGGAAAGACAGCCGGTTGAAGCTAGAGGAGACCAGGCTTAGGTTTAGATGGACCGTGGCAAGAAATTCTCCCATCAATGAGGAGACCTATATGCTAGGAGACCGTTGTTCAATGACAACTTCATTAGAAGCTCTAACGTCATTCAAGGTGGCCTCAGGAGTACAGATCACTAACCAGGGAATTTTTTCTTCCCACTGCTCAAAAGCAATTTCTCAGCACCATGCTTGGGGCTTTCATGATGACAAATGCTCAGCCCTACCCTTGATGCCACATGATTGACTGATCAGTCACCACACCACTCTTATTGGTCATCTGCCCGATGTGCGAATATCAAACTGGGCACAGTCAGAGGTAGCCTGGGTTTTTTTTGTAGGCATAGTCTGCTATGCTTGCAGACATTGAAGTCAGATTGTGCCCAGGATTAGAGGTCCGATTGTGCCCAGAAAACACTTTGGTTCCAGCTGATGAGAGGACAAATTGTGCCCAAGATGGACGCCTGTCCCCCCAGAGGCTGGAAAAGATTGTGTTTTATTCATACTTAGATTTAGAAAGATAGAGCAAGGGGCACAAGAAGGGGACAGGGAGAGAAAGCAAGACTAAGAGGGTCAGAGAAAGTGACAGTCAAATAGAGGAGCTGGACAGTAAGAGACAGACGGGCAAATAGAATAGAGATAAGAGGGGATAGACAAATAGGTAGATAGAGAAATATGGACAGATGGAGAAAGAGATAAAAAAAGAGATGGCTAGCTAGAAAGATACAGTGATAGAGATATTCATATAATGCTTCTGATCATTCTCCTGCCATTTGTTAGTGCTGCTAATAACAGATGTTACAATCTCCCAGTTTGATGAAAGGCTGAGTTGGCCTTACTCGGATTCAAACATGTGATTTGCAGATCACTACTTTGTTGCAGTAATGAATGTTCGGCTCATTGAGCTACAAATAGTTAGGCCTATAGCCAGATACAGACAGACATATAGACAGAGATAGATAGATGGATGGATGGATGGATGAATGGATGGATAGATAGATAGATAGATAGATAGATAGATAGATAGATGCAGAGACAGACAGACTGATGCAGACAGACAGATGGAGAGAGTGGTGGAAAAGGATAGATGGATGGATCAACATAGACAGAGGTGTAGATAGATGGACAGATATACAGTTGCATTTAATTATTGTGTAATAATTCATAGATTTTTTATTTTAAAATTTATTTTGTGAGGTTTTATGGATTTTTTAACCTAAAAAAAAACTTTTATACTTAAAAATGTACTTGATATGTCATACTCTGCTTAAACTCCAAAGTTCTTATAAAAACGTGAGTCTCAAACTATCACCTGTACCTGTCTTCAGACAACTGAATCCTCTATAAGGGTGGAAGGGGGTTGAAGGGAAGTCAAATGATCAGGGATTTTAGAAATTATCAGATTTAGCATCTTAGGGAGGCGTCTACATATTTTTTTCGAGTTCGTTGTAGGTTTAGGGAGGGCCCAAGAAATATACTTAGTGGTAGTTGGGAAGATGAGTTTGGATGTAATTACAAGATGATGTAACCTGGGAGATTGTTTTAAATGTGCTCAAATTGTCTGTACTACATATGAGCTCCAGAAGATGACCCATGTGATCTGACCTGGACACGAGCAGTCCAGTGGCGTGTGGGGCTTTGGGTGTTGAGAGTGGAGTTCAAGGCCTACTGTGTTGACTGCAGCAAAAGATTTCAGCCAGACCTAAGATCCCAAAGGACAATAATAATGCCATGCTTAATAGTTGGATTACCCAAAAAGTTGATAGATGGTGAAGCTTAAAAATGGCAGAGTTAGGTTTATGAGATATCAGAATTAGCAGCACAGATGTATGGTCCCAGTGCAAAGAACTCACCAGGTTTTTCCCAGGTAGAGAGCCATGGTTTTGGAAAGGCAGAATTTAAAGGTCAGAATGATGATGATTGCAAACCTCCCCAGGACAACCGGTTCTGTCAGTCCTCATAATTTTGTAATTTGCAGCAAAAAAAAAGAATTAATTCCTGCTCAGCCTCCGAGAGAAGACAGATTTCTGTCAGGAATGCTAAGTTTACTTAAGGGTCTGTAACATAATCGTAGATCGAGACAAGGATAGCTTGCTGGTGCTCGAATGTGTGATAGTCTGATGCCGAGAAAATGAATGAAAAGGTTGGGAAAGTCAGTGTTTGTCTCCTGCATGACCTCATTCTGGAGAGGCGACAGCAGAAGGCAGTTGTTCTCAGGCGGTGCTGCCTCTGGCATGTCTTTGGGGTCGTGTTGGCACTCCATCTGCGCGTCCCCACTGCACAGTCCCTCAGTGGATGGCCTCATATGTTTTGAGGACCTCCTGCACATGCTCAATATGGAAAGAAAAGCTAGACAGCTAAGTGGGTAGAGTTACTACCCTCCAAATAGAGGAAAACTGTGAAAAACGTTAGGTGTGGGGAGAGCGCAGAAGATAAGGTAAGCCCAAACAGCCACAGTAAAACAAAAACACCAGAAGGCAGAATCAATAAAATAAAATAGCAGTTAAAAAAAAGATGCATGAATGTTTTTGGCATACTTTAACAATTCGCCAAATTTGGGAATTAGCTAAAACAATGGAACTTAATGATATGAATCAAATCATGCATGAGAAGAACAATTCCTCTTGGTTTAAAGAAAGGTTAAATGATGCAATGGGGTATGGTTTAGGCAAAAGGCAATTTCCAGGCTTAGGCCCATGACTAAACAAGAGAGATGCGATGAGAAGACGCACTTCACACAATGCAAATGGTCTGGTTCAGAATTGTTGTTTTCACTTGTTAAACACTCACTCTGGCAAGTTTTAGGCTCTAGTATGCTAACAGCATGCTGCTAGGCCTGCTTACATGGTGTCTGAATAAACATCACAGGGTGCAAGTAGGATCTGTTGGAGTACTGCTTAATCGACCCAGGTGTACCTCCACCTGTTCCTGCCAGCAGCATTAGTGCTTGGTGACATAGAGAAGCAAAATAAAGACAATCTATGAGGTCCACTTAGCGTTTTACAATAGGGGCCCCCATTTTGTGACACAAAAGTGTATAAAGCAGAAGCTCAGATCCTACCTTCGATCAGCAAGTCACCTTCTGACTCAAGTAACAAAGATGTCATTGATAGAAAACGGTCGTTTTCATCTGATATGCAGGTGCCCACTGATGTAACTCCTTGCCCTTATACTTTCAAAGCACTGAACATCACTGTTTCTTACATAAGCTACTTAAATCACATGTATTCATTGACCCTAACTAATAAAAGTATATTTATAAAAGCTCACGATCCACTGCACAGAGATACAATTGGCAAGTAATTGCTGCACACTAAAAGTGCACACTAAAGTAAATAAGACAGTGTAATAGTGTAGGAGACTGTTTTTTTGTTGCAGTAGTCCCTTCACTTGTTGCCTGTTATTTGATGCAACTTTGACTGGAGTGCACTGGGTTCCTGCTAACCAGGTCTCCAGTACAATATTCTTTCCCCAAATCAAGATAAATGGTCAATTGATCCCCAACTGACCAGGCCTTTAGCACCTCTGTTAGTCCCTAATAAGACGTACGTAGGGCATAGATAGTAAAGAGAGTCCCTAGGAGCTGCAGCTTATCTTGTTCACTCTAAGAGATGCAGCGCCAAACTCATGCAGACTTCCACTGTAGGCTGTGTGACAAGGTGCTCTAAAAAGTGAAAACACAAAATGGCACACACCTTGTGTGCCATGTTCCCTAGCACTACATGCAATATTTGTAAGTCACCCCTACAGCAGGCCTTACAGCCCTAAGACAAGCTGCATTATATTACATGTGAAGACATAGCTGCAGGAGTATATATGCCCACATGCTGGCCAGTTCAATTACTGACAGTACAGGTGAACAGGGAAGCCATCTTAAGGTATGTTCTGGGCACTGGTCAAAACGACTTTCCCAGCTACATAATGGCATCACTGAAACTATGGTGTTTGGTATCAAACACCTTGTATTTATAAACCCACACTGATTCCAATGAGGGATTGATTCATAAATGCACCCTGAGGATACCTTGGAGGTTCAACTCTGAAAACCTACCAATCTCTAGTGTACTGGCTGACTGGTCCTGTCCAGCCTGCCACCACACAATACATCTCTGACCCCCTGTAGGTGAGAGCCCACGCTGTTTGAGATCGGAAACAATGCCTGCTCTGGCAAGAGGTGTTATCACCTCCTCCAAGCAGGATGATTAGAAATCATCATATCAAGGCAGGAGGCTTCAAATGCCTCCACCGCCTTTGATATGTGACCATGGCTTCCCCCAGACAGGAGAAATGCCCCACCTTGCCCAGGGCCCAGTTTGCGCCAGGACAAGTCAGAACCTTTGCTAGTTAGGAGGCGTGTTCACTCTCAGGCTAGTACCAACCCTAAGGTGGGCTACCTGAAGTGAACATGACCAGGAAAATTCCACCATCTTGATTTTTGGTGGAATTAGGTCCTCTGGGTCAGGTATATGCCCACTCCCCACAGGAAGTGTTCATAAAGAGGGTGTAGTCACCCTAAAGGTAGGTAGCCCACTTACTGTTACCTGACACTCCATGTAACACCCATAAATACATTATTTAGGTGGCACCCTTGATGGCAGGACTTCAAATTCAATTGATACAAAAAAGGAGTGGACCAAAAATATTGCTGACACGAGAACAAAGGAGCAACTACTGACTTGGCACCAACCCTGTCAGCCTGCCTGCTGCACTGGACCCAAGTGGAGAAAATGACTCATCCTGTGCAGACTCCAAGAAACCCAGAGAGATGTCAGTGCTTCGCAAATTGCCAGAGAACTCATTTGGAGTAGAGCAGCTATTCCCCTGCAGCCACAGGCACCAAAGAAGCAAGGTCTGGTTCACCGTCCTGCAGCTTACCTGGACCACTGACACTGCAGCCACTCTGGAAGAGGTCATTGTGCTCCCACAGGTCAGATCCATCCTCCCTCCAAGTGTGGGGATGCCAGGACTGACTGGAGCAGCACAGTACCAATACCTGAGATACAGGCCCACTTGCAACAACAAAGGCTTGTCGTGTCCAGCCCAGACACCACCACAAAGGAAATATGACCTGTACATCGAGGTACTTCAGGGACAGTCAGACCCATATCTAGAGTGGCCCAGCTGTCCTGTTTGCCCCTTTTCTTCAGAACCAAGACAAAGCCTCCGACTGCCGTCACCCAACACCTCAAAGTACCTCTGCACCCGCGCCCCACAGCTCGAGTCTGAGGTAGGTGATGGTGCCAACGGGGTCCTGAGACCCTCAAAGGCTGAGCCCACCCTTGGGTTTGCCTCGACTGGACTCCCAATCACTGACTGCCTCCCCTTTGTGCAGGCCCCCTCAACTGTGAGTGTCTCCTGCAGCACAAACTCCACGCCTTAAAGCACCACTGCACCCAAGCCCCACAGCCCGAGGAGAAGTGGACCAATAGTGTCCCTATGTGCCCGAACATCTCAAGGACTGAGTCTCCCTGTGGGTTCACCTGGGCTGGCCCCCCAGGTCCCAGCATGCAGCCTCTTTTCAACCAGACTATTCTCCATTGAAGTGAATGGAGCACCAAACGCGGAAACACACCTCTGCATCTGGGAGCCCCTGTGCCGCCCGAGTTGGGATGTTGGTGTTGGTTTGGACCTTGCCCCATACTCACCTTAAGTCCAGAAAAAGGGTCCCGTAAGTCACTGACAAATGCCCAAATGCAGTATATGTGTTTCCCCCACATGATATCATTACTGCTCCAGAAATTGCACTGTGTGAACTTTTGAAACCTATAAACATTCATATCTCGAAAAGTACATACCTGATTCCGATGATCCTGGTATCTAAATTCATTTAAAGATCTGTGTTATTTTTATGAATTGGTGTCGGATTTCTTTACTGAGTGTCTGTTTCACTTTCTGCCTTTGGTTGAGCAATAAATGCTTGGCACTACCCTCTAATAAGCCTAACTGCTCACCCAGCCTCCCAAAAAGGAAGCATTTAGGTGATATTTTGTGCCTCTGTAAATCAATTGGGGTTTGCCTGGACTCTTTACACAGTGTACCTCATTGTGGTCCACCATATACAAAATGCCAGCTTTCTACAATTGTGATAGGTATAGTAATAGTAATAAATATAGTAGTAAAAAGTAAAACCTTGCTCTTTCTGTTCCACTGTGTATTGACTTGACTCAGCATTTTACTGCAATGCAGTACTTTTTAGGTCTGATGCTAGCCAAGATCTTTTGATTTTACTAGAATGTGTATACTATACTTACATGTAGGGGCGTTCTGCCAACTCTCGGCCCAGCTGTTCTTGTGTCATTCCCATTTGCTTCCACCCACTACATCATCTAGCATGGGGAAGTGAGTCAGCCTTCTTAAGCCACTGGTTAACTGCACTTTGAGTAACTGTATTTTGCTGCCTCACAAGGAGCGCATCCACACAAAGCTAGTTTCCTTCAGTGCCAGTGTTTTTTGTTTTACTTTATAATGATTTTTGTGTTATCTTTTTATTAAGAACCTGATGTTTTACCAGGACGCTTCTGATGCACATTCCATCTTTATCAGATCCCATCTCCTGCCAATGCTCTTGTAAATTCAATTTGGAGTGTTTTGCTTTTTGACTGATGCTGTTTCATAGCATACCAGACTGTGTCCATTTGAAACAGTTATGTATTAAATTACCCTGTTAGAAATGGGGGTCTCTAGTTGGCAGAGGTAGGTACCTTTGTCCAAAAAGGGACCCTTGCTTCTAGTCAGGGTAAGGGGGATACACACTTTAGATAACCCCTGCTCACCCCCTTGGTAGCTTGGCACGAGCAGACAGGCTTATCCCAAAGGCAATGTGTAAAGTATTTGTACCAACACTCACAGTAAAACAGTGAAAATACCACAAAAGGACACCACACCAGTTTAGAAAAATATAATATCTTTATCTAAACTAAACAAGACCAAAACGACAAAAATCCAACATACACAGTTAAAAATATGACTTTCAAAAGGTTTCAAGAACTTGTACCATAGAAAACTATGGATACATGACCTTTCACTAAAGTACATGTAGATGCGTCAAAGTTCCAAAAGTCAAACAGCCGCAGAGTCGGAAAACAAAGAGATACGACACTCCTGAGACCTTGGGAAGGCGATGAGACAGTTCTGCGACACGCAGAGGGCGAGTTGCGTAGAATCCGGTCTGTATGGGGAGCGATGCATCGATTCTTCGTGACGGTTCCGGTTTGCAGGTGATGCGTCGGGAAAGCGTGCCGCACAGGTACGATGCGTGGAAATTTGGGATGCGTCGGTGACCGATGCGGCGGCGTCGAGCGGCGCTGCGTCGGTCCTCTTCAACCGCGATCCCTCGATGCGTCGATTTTAGCAGTTCTTCACGTTTCTTCTTTCTTCCAGCTCCCAAACAGCAGCAACAACCTCCAGAGGCCCAAAACTGGCACAGGCAACTCTTGGCAGGCTAGAACTCACAGTAGCAGAGTTCAGGGGAGCTGGGGGTGGAGTCTTTGTGTCCCTGAGACTTCAGAACAGGAGGCCAGCTCATTTCAGGTCCTTGGAGATCTCCTTCAAGCAGGGGACAGAGCACACAGCAAAGTCATTCTCCTTTACTTGGCAGAAACAGCAACTGCAGGCCAACCCCAGACACACAGCAAGGGCAGTACTTCTCCTCAGTCTCTCCAGCTCTTCTCCTTGGCAAAGGTTCCTCTTGAATTCCAGGAATGATGTAAGTTCAGGGGTTTTAGGTCTAATACTTATATCCCAAAATGTCTTTGTTCACTTTGTACAAGGGGCTCTGAGCCCAGTTCAAACCAGTTCTGGGGGGCACTCTGCAAGTGCACAACAACATTGTCAGTGTGAGCCTTGGCTCCAGACACACCACAGGGGGGCGGAGGCAGCATTGTGGAAGGCAGGCACAGCCCTATTCAGGTACAGGTGCTACTCCTCCCATCACTCCAAATGCAGATCAGGCCTATTCAGCCTAGTGCTGACACATCCAGACTCCTGGAGCCACTGCACCTCCCCAGCCCCTGTCACTCCAAAGCCAGACAGTCAATCCACAGACAGGCAGAGGCACACAAGATGGTTGAACAAGAAAGTAGCCACTTTCTAAAAGTGGTATTTTCAAACACACAATTTAAAAACCATCTTTACTAAAATATTTGTTATTAAATCATGAGTTCAGGGATACCAAACTCCATTCTTCCATCTTATCCCTATGGGAAGATATGCTTGTAAAATGTTACAAAGTATTCCCCATTCTGTCCTATGGGGCAAGATAGCCTTTCAATAGTGAAAACGAAATTGGCAGTATTTCACTATCAGGACATGTTACACACTCCAGTACATGTCCTACCTTTCACATACACTGAACCCTGCCCAGGGGGGTACCTTGGGCCTACCATAGGGGTGTCCAATGTGTAAGAGAAGGGAAGGGTAGGGCCTGGCAAGTGGGTGCACTTGCCAAGTCGACATGGAAGTTAACAAACTGCGCACAGGCACCGCAGTGGCAGGCCTGAGACATCTTTTGAGGGCTACCAATGTGGGTGGCACAATCAGTGCTGCAGGCCCACTAGTAGCATTTGATTTACCAGCCCTGGCAGACTCAGTGCACTTTACTAGGGACCTACTGGTAAAACAAATATGCCAATCAGGGAGAACCAGTCACAATAACAATTTAAACAGAGAGCATATGCCCTTTAGCACTGATCAGCAGTAGTAAAGTGCCCAGAGTCCTAAAGCCAACAACAACAGGTCAGGAAAAAATAGGAGGAAGAAGCAAAAAGTTTGGTGATAACCCTGCAAAAAGGGCTATTTCCAACATACCCCTTCTTTCTTTCTTTCTTTCTTTCTTTCTTTCTTTCTTTCTTTCTTTCTTTCTTTCTTTCTTCCAATGCCAGACTGATTGACTTTTTTAGGTCTGTGTTAGCCAAGACATTGTGAGTTTACTAAAATGATGTGTTCCATTGGTCTGTGGTTGTTATCATTCACATTTTTCTTTCACCCACACCAACAAGCATTAAGGGACAAGGTATCAATCCACTTCAGCTATTGGCTGACTTCACCATGAGTTAAGGCATGCCATCCTTTCACAAGGAAGGCATCCATACACAACGTAGTTCCCTTCGGTGCCATGGAGTACTATTGTGGTGTGTGTTTTTTTAGACAAAAAAATCATTATTACCTGTAGTAAATGGTTCCTTTTTAGCTTCATGAGGGCCCGGTATATTCCCAAACAATAAAGTTTTTCAAAGACTATGAGAAACAAAAAAAGAATTGCCAGAAGGCTGGTGGCCAACGCCAGAACTATTGGCTTTGCCAATGCTTGTTTCTTTTTCCTGTTAGTGTATGTGAGTATAACAGAACAATGTGTCAGTGTGGAGGTTAACTGTAAATTATAATCTAGTTTAAGGCTAAATTCAAAACAGATATTTCTGTTCTTGCGGAAGAGATGGTATTCTTTACTTAAGCCACAGAACCTAATGAACCATGTCTGCTAATGCCCCTCTAGGTGAATATTGGATTGATCCTAACCAGGGTTGTTCTGGAGATTCCTTCAAGGTTTACTGCAATTTCACCTCCGGTGGGGAAACTTGCATCTATGCTGACAAGAAGTCAGAAGGAGTAAGTATGAATTTGTGCTGGGCGAGCTGCCATAGTGTCTTTGCAATGTTTGCTCAGGAAGAAGCCAAGCTAATTATACACTGATCGGTTCGTTTATCTCTATTTATGGTCGCCCTATGGCGCGGTACTTTGCATGCTTGCTTCAAAGGAACTTTTAGATGATGTGCTAACATTATATAACAATTTGAAAAGGATTTGGTATTTCTATGCTTAAGTAGGCTAAAAATGGCTGTCTAATTCAGAAATTCTGTCACAGCCTTCACCCCAATACATAGTGCTCCCCAAATACCTACTTTATATATTTTTTCCAGCATATCTGGCTGGCATTAGCTAGCGCTCTTCATCTAAAACTTAGCCCGTTCTCTTACCTAGGGGTTTGAGAAATTTGTTTTTTTAATGCAAAATATGTATCATTTTTGTAATACTACGCATATTATTTGAAATATATTTGGACAGTATCTCATGCAAATTCTCTCTACAAGGCTATACGTTGCACAAAAGTACCACATGAGATAATAATAGGTGAATAGTTCAAGGAGAAAATGTCTCTGGTTAAGACATCTTGTACTGAAACTATTCTCCTGTGGGAGATCTTCATGCAAAATGTTATGTTATGTAAAATGAAGAAATATTTTTCACATTTTGCTTAATGCAAAATTTGGGAGTTATATGAGATTACACGATTACACTGGTGTAGCAAAAATGCCTTACATGGCAAGTTTTACTCGCCAATAAGCAACTACTTCACTGCACACTTGCTACTCATAGAGGCTTAGATTCTGTAAACTGTCATGGGACACAGCACAGCCGCCAAAGAGGCTGAGCTGCATTACATGATAGGGAGTGAGCAGGAGAGCACCATATTCACAGAGATATGACACTCTCCTCCCCTCCCCCCAGCGCCGGCGCTGATTTCAGCTGCCGTGTGCAGGCATACAGCTTAGCGTCATAGTGCTAGGATGCGTGCCTGAGTCTAGCAAAGGTTTTGTACAGGAAGGGTACCCTTCTTGTACAAAATACTATGCCTAGATACACGTAAAAGCTTTTTCTATTTTGTATGTGTGCTGCACAGTGCAGCATGCATGCACAGTCAGAAAATACTGAAGAATTGAAAACATTTCTCCTTTTAACGCCTGCTTTACAGCAAAGTTAATTTTTGGCTCTAAACCCTGTCTACTAATGTTAGTAGATAGGGTTTAACGTCAAAAAGCATGGGTGGTAGCATGGGAACGCCCACATACCACCCATGTAAAGCTCCTTGACACACAGTAATGGAAAGCACAGTTTTGAGCTGCTTTGCGTTACTTTTCCATTCAAACCAACGCTAATACCAATCAGCTTTGGTTTGTTAAACCCCAAATAGGTTTAGTGTCAGGTTAGCATTACAAAAGCAGCACTAACCCGATGCAAAATCTTTGAGAATCTGGGCCAAATCATGTTTAGCTGGTGGGACACCCCCTAGTAAGATGCCACCCCACGCATGGCCGACCACAAACATTTTAAAGCTGCTACTGTGTTTTTGGTGGTCATCCCTAGCCTTTGAGCAGTAGCAGCTGCTACAAGATGGGGGTGCTAGGGCGGGAGGGCAGGTGGGGCTGGGGATGGTGGGGGAATGAAAAAGACAAAAAAAACACTTACCTGGGTACGGCTGGCCGCCGGCTCTCCTCCGTCCTCTTCATCTTCTTCCTATCTGGAGAACTGGCAGCAGGAAGTACCCGGGTTCACAGTCACCCCTAAGCCAATCAGCGTTCTGATTGGTCTGAGCACTGTGGTTCGGTGCTCAGAGAAGGAGTGGGAGCCTGGGCATGTTCTCCACCCAGGCTGTACAATACAGCCAGTGGAGAACATGCCAAGGGCACATGACTGTTTGGCCGGCCCAAGACGGCCAGACAAACCATCATGCGCACTTGGAGAACGCCACCACTCCTCCCCCTGCAGTGCTCTGGTGTCACGGAACCCAGCCCCACCCACATGAAACGAACTGAGCCACTACAGTAGGAAAAATAAAGTGATAATAACGTTGCGTTATTATCATTTTATTTTTCCTTTTTGAACAGCTCGGAGAGCAGTGGGGCGACGCTTGGCCGCCTTAGCGAAGGAGTCGCCGTTGCCTTTGAGGTGAGTCTGATGTCTTCCGCAAGACTAAGGCAGCCAAGGACTGCATCATTTATAACTTTTGATCCCTCCACCTTTCATCCATTCCAAGGGGACATACAGCAACAACCAGTACTCAGCAGGGTATAATTATTGTGAATGATGAAAATGTATAGAGCAAATCTGTATTCTCCAACAAGGGACTGAATCCAATTACACGCATGTCTGGGTAGTTTGTCCGAAGTGTTTTTGAGACAAGAGATGGGAAGATTAATTCAACTAGGTCTTACCACCTAGATTCACTTTATCTGCTAATTGTTTTGCACCTGTTTGAACACATTTGAAGCGAATTCCAGTAAAACACACCATTCTTTCCACTTGCTGTTTTCTCACTTCGGTACTGGCAAAGTCTTTGAAATGGCTGTGATTTCTCATATAAGACATCTGTAATGTAAACAAATTAAATTTTATTTCTTCCTATGTCTACATAGAATGTGGCTGAATGTCATTTACATTTTATATAGAAATTTACTTAGAGATGTATTTCCACACAGGTCAGAATATCATCGTGGCCAAAAGAAAACCCAGGGACTTGGTTTAGTGAATTTAAGAGAGGAAAACTGGTAAGATTGTCTTCACTAATGCTCTCTTCCATTGCGTGCGATTGAGTGAACAACTCTATTTCCTTAAAAAACATGCATAAGGCTCCTATGATTTCGAATGGCCAACCCTCCTGTTCTTCAATTTGACTGAATTTGCCCGGCAGGTGTTATGTTACAGATAAAAAGCCCTTTTAATTCAAGCAAGAGTTGCAGCTTTTAGGTCAATTAATACATAAAAGTTCAGCATTTTTGGAGAATACACCACAATAATGTAATGAAGGAGAACATAACGATTGATAATGCTACTGCAGCATATTACAGCATTGATGTTTGTTGATAGTTGATAGGTACTGAAGGACTTCATACCAAACTTTTTTCTGTCAGGATTTTTTTAGTTGTCTGTCTACTGTCATGGACAGGGAAGGAAGCAGAGTAGAGGTCATGCTCCTTGTATCTAAACACGTTTTTTTTTTCAGTGTAAAAGCTGATAGGTATGGGGCTGCACAATGAAAATGCTTGTCCTCATTTCTACAGATGGTGTTTAGTATCTGCATAGAATATGAGATATGTAGTTGTACCTTGAAATCTCTCCCCAGAAAAAATGGCTAAGATTGAGCACTGGTGAATTTAAAGCATTAATGTGCTAAAGCATGAAGTGTTAAATGGCTTCCAAAATGAAATGTCAGGATTAAGACTACGAATGAAGGCATTAATTACTATTAGCACATGGAACCCTTGGATAACATCGTTGGGAGCTGTCCAGCCAATCAGAATTTTCTTTGGTGTGCTACAGCTGCGGCACATGCAGGTAAGACCCGTGGGGTGGTGGGGCCGGCTAGGGGGGGATTTCGACAGACGACAATGAGGGAAAATTAATTATTCATTTAATTTGTCGAATCCCCCCTCACGCCGGTCCCACTGCCCCACCGCTCTTACCTGCTCGTGCTGCGGCTGGTGTGCTATTGGCACTGTTATGTGCCTGCCCAGGGCCAGATGGATCCTTCATTTGCATACTATGACTTTTGTTATCGTCCTGCTCATGGCCAGCTCCCAACATCCCTCGGGCGTGCTAATTGAGCTCTGCCCGTTTGGGCTCAGGCTTGCCCCCTTGATTGCTTGCTTCAAGGATGGTGGTACAACCATAGAACAGGGCTGACGAAGCCAAGCGTTTCTTTTCTGCATAGCTCCTGTTTCTCTTCATTTATTACTGGAGGAAGAAGCAAGAACACGCTATTCTGACTACACAGTCATACACTTTTCTTCATGGCCCTCGGGAGAGGTATTAAGAGCCATATTGCCCTCACCTCTGTTCCAATAACAACAAGTCACTAAATCCCCTCATTCTGCGATGAGCCGCAAGGGCAGGTGAAAAACAGCCGTTATTGCCTGTAGCTGTAGGCAATAAAGCTTATTTGATAGCATACAGTCTAAGTCCTATTAAGATCCAGATCGCAGAGGGGAAAAGATGTGTGTATGCCTGCATTTAGGGTTTTGGGTGGGAGGATGAGTCTTAAAGTCTAATTGAAAATGGGCTCCCATGCTTTAACAGATGATAACTGCCCCTTTCCCTCATTGTGTGCCCCATTCTTTTGCCTTGAGTTTTAGCCTTTAACCAGGGGTTGGGCAATAAACAGCTCTTATCGTCGCCATGTTTGGGTGTCTTGAACAATGTCGAAGAGGGGTAAATAGGAAAAGTCTCTTATGACTTTATTATAGCAACCATTTATTTGGAGGGAGTAATACTCAATTTTAACAGGAAAGATGTATTTCAGATTTCATTATATTTACACAATTATAACTTTTTAAAGCTCACAGAGGAGTATAAATGCGACTCAAATTGAGCTTCTACAATGTGAGTCAACAGCCATAGAGTGTCGCTTCCGGTGTGGGATGTACAAAGGCTGCATGATGACCCGTTTACGTTTATTTTCAGCTCTCATACGTGGATGTTGAAGGAAATTCGATTAATAGCGTGCAAATGACATTCCTTAAACTCCTGAGTGCCTCGGCAAGACAAAACTTCACTTACAACTGTCACCAGTCAGTGGCTTGGCACGACGCGACAGCCGACAACTACGACAAAGCGCTGCGGTTCCTGGGGTCAAACGATGAAGAAATGGCGTATGACAATAATCCCTACATCAAAGCCCTGCATGACGGCTGCGCGGTAAGTATTAACGCAGACACGTTTTATTTCCTCCGGCTTGTCACATCAGCTGAAAGGCACCATGGTACTCTGAAAAGATCTGAAGGTTTAGCTAAGTGGATATAGAAAACTCGTCTTTCCATTTAGACAGGTTTTAAAAACTCTACACTTCACATTTCCGAAATCCATAAAAAGCACCGTCTTAAAATGTCAGCTAAGGAAATCGCTACGTGTGGCCCTAACAAACACTGAGTTGACTTCGTACTGCCGAGCCAGTAATGTATTCCTTGTGTAACCAAAGCATAAAGGGGCTTATTTACAAGCCCCTTGCGCCACTTTTGCGTCACTTTTCCCTTGTTAAAAGTGACGCAAAAGTGGCGCAAGGGGCTTGTAAATCTGCCCCAAAATGTTTTGAAGACCAATTTAGACAGGAAAAAAAGTCGGGAACGAAGCTGTGCATGTGTTGGCATTTAACGATGGTGGTTGTAAACGTACACACAAAAGCCATTTTAAGAGAGCCGGTTCTGTGATTAGTATTTGCGGCAATACGGAGATGGCACGTCAGGAGACGGGAACAGAAGAGAAAATATCGGGGCCGAAACACATAAAATGCACCCACATTAGACAATTTTGAGCTGGCGTCAGGCAATTTTGCGTCAGCTTTGCACCGACATTTGCACAGGTCGATCGGTACAAAGGGGCAGATTTACAAGGCCCTTGCGCCACTTTTGCGTCACTTTTCCCATGTTAAAAATGACGCAAAAGTGGCACAAGGGCCTTGTAAATCTGCCCCAAAATGTTTGATCCTTATCGAGCCCATCAAAAATCTGCAGGAACAATTTTACAATATGGATGGCATGAGCTTTTTCGATTTTCTACAAAAGTTTAAAAATGAATATTTGAGTTTCCGGACTTCCTGTTTTAAATTTCGCACGTTGCGGGACTGAAGACATAAGCCATTGGGGCTTATTTACAAGGCCCTTGCGCCGCTGGTACCTCCCTTTTTCCCATATTAAAAGTGTCGCACAGGCGGCTCAACGGGCTTGTAAATAAGCACCATAGTTTGGATTCTTGGTAGAATTTAAAGTGTAGCATTGTCAGCTTAAGCCGTTACCGGCCGCTAGAATGCTCATACTAGGCAGGGCCGGACTGGTAACAGCAACCAGCCCTGCCAGATTGCTGCTCGACCGGCCCGGGGAGCGGGGTCGGGGGGAGTGCTAGTAAGAAGCACTGAAGGGGCTGTGGGGGATTTTGTTATGCCACTGGCGGGAATACTTTGTTTAGCATTTGGGGTAGGATGCGTGAATGAGCTACAATTTAGGCAACCAAGTGATTTCAATACTGCACCTCCTAGTAACAACAACAGCATGAGCATTTTAGTGCATGGGAGGCAAAATAGCCTTTTGCTAATCGGATTAGTCCTCCACTTTTCGAACGTTAGCAAGCATTTAGTGTCCAGGTGTCACGCTACGGATGCTGCTATACCCTGCTTAATAGAAGTGCCAGACTAGCTTACTAGTGTAGACACTTGGTAAGATTTAGCTGTTAATCTCCCTAATCAATATTCTGCTCACTTAGGGGCATATTTACAAGCCCCTATCGCCACAGGAACATCACTTTTAGCGACGTTCCTGTGGTGATAGGGGCTTCGCCTTATTTACAAGGCAGCGTTAAGCCACTTAGCGCCACCTTGTAAATGAGGCACCCTTTCACGCTATACTTAGGTTTTGTGGTGGGCGTTCCGCCGCAACACCCATTGATTTTGATGCTGCCCCATATTTACAAGGGCGGCATAAATAGGAGGCAGCTCCAAAATTAAGACCAGGCAAAACCTGGTCTTAACATGGCCAAATGTGGAGAAATTCTTTATTTCTCCTCGTTTTTACTGTGAACAGCAAAACGCCATAAATGATTGTTTATGTGCAAGAAGGTGTCCTTTCCTGCACATAATCATAAAAAAATGACAATTTGCAGATTCTATGTGTGCTGCAAAATGCTGCACACATAGAAGTTACAAATCACCATTTGTGATTGTTTATGTGCAGGAAGGGACACCTTCCTGCACATAAAAAAACAATCCCGCAACGCAGGCACTAGGCAGCTGAATTTAGCGCTAGGGAAAACACAGGGATGCGCCTTACCTTGTAAATATGCCCCTTAGTCACTGAGGGCATCTGCACACTCCACAGTATATCCACGCTATTTCTCTGATGAACTAACGTTGAACAGTGTAGATGTATTTCAAGGTGCATTAGGCACCATGCAGAAAGTGCACATATCAATATAAAACGTAAGAGAGGACAGTGACCTGCTGCTTTTTTATCATATCTTGTCAATGAAAATCATATAATAAAACTTCATAAAACGAAGATTTTAGTGCTATTTACATCAAATAAAAGCATGATGTGGGCAGTGCAAATTACCGCCATTACACATCTTCACTCCATTGCCCTTGCAATCCACAATAAATCTATAGAGCAGTAATGTGCTCACTGCTTTTGAGAAGCTTCATGACCAGTAAATTGCATCCTGCCATGTCCATGAAAGGGTTTATAACAGCGTTTTGCACTATTATTTTTTTAAAGAAACGTTCACATTTTTATCACCTCCTGATTTGCATTTTAATGTACTCTGGTGAATGTTTCTGGCACATTTTAGTAGCTAAGATACATGATTTCAATATGAAAGCCATTTGTGCATGATTCACAAGTGCAAAATTACAGTGTCACATCATAAAACATGAACTTACATAACTTCATCAGTTTTCTGTGATGTACTGTTACTTGAGATTAACTCTTCTCTTAGGTGCAGGAAGTGTGCATTCTGGGACTGGAGTGCCTTGAAATGTATGTAAACACCAATAAATGTGACTTAATTGGTATTCATGTACCATGCAAGGCTCCTTCACACATTGGATATGATTTGAGATTTACCCCTGTCAATGGGAGGAGTAAATCTGTCTCCACTCTGTTTTGTGGAGGAAACGTTCTGAAACTCATCTGTGGTAAAGAGGTTTCACTTGTTATAACCCTGGCCACATTATGTAGCAAACCAAAGACTCAAGGCAGTTGCCAGACAAACTTATTATGTGCACACAAAGCACTGATTGTGAGTTTAGCAAAAAATTAAATAAGTACCAAGTTAAGCAAGATGTTTAATGAGAAAAAACACAAATATTAAACATCAATAAGGCATTTATAAGCTTTTTTAAAGAAATTTAATTAAACCTGATAGGAAATAATTTGTGGTTGAAGTAGCCTTTGTGCACAACAACAAACTCAAGAATGTCTGTTATTAAAAACAGCCACCATAGGATGGCAGGGCGCCAGGTATGTTTGCCCGGGATTCCGAGTGAGTCTCAACCCTCACACACAGGCTGATTGAGCTGTGGAGAGTCAGTCCTCAGTAGTTGCAAACTGCCTACCAGTGCCATCATATGGAGAGTGTCTTTTCCATTTTCTTCTTGTAGTTTATTTCCTTCAGATGTGGTTCCCAAGTTTCCATGCCAGCTCATTGGTCTAGTGTTTCAAAAATAATTCTATCCCTGGAATTTACAAACAAGATGCTTTCAGCTCATGCAATAACAGACGTCCCCTGATGCTTATCGAACACTCCATATCAGGCTTTTCTCAGCCCATAGACATTTTAAATGCAAGATCCCCTCCAGGGTCATACAGTCTTCAGAAAAACAAGCCTCTTCCACTAGCTGCCACCACGAGAATGCTCAATGTTTCTTCAACTTCCATTCATCTCTGAATTACTCCACAGGCCATTGATTACACACAGATCATGACCTTCTCGGGCCCTTAGCCCCTCTGGAATCTACAGGAGTTAAGTTCTCCCCTAAGGATACAACAGCTGGCCTCAGACTAGTAGGCTCTAAATATCCTGATGTGATTGTCCGAGCTTTTATCTTTGGAGCAGGGATTTACATAGAGGCAGGACCTCTTATACCTCAGGCTGTGGCTACTCATCTCTCTGCTCACAAAGCCACAACTCTCCAAGTGTTATTGTTGGAGTCTTATGGCAAATACCTCTTTCATCTCTCCTCTCCTACCATCACTAAATTAAAACTCCATTTGGTTTAATGGTATGCACTGGTTAGATTGTCCATACGAACATGTCAGCTCAGTGACCAAGGTTTTGCAAAGATATGGGCAGCCCACTCCTCCATCGTGGTGGTGTGAACTGACCCATACATTGAATATCTTCTGCTGCAGTGCCTCGAATTACATCCTTTTAAAGTTCCTGAGCGGGTTAAGGACAGAGCCTCAAGGAAAGATGAAGTGAGCCCCCATGACTATAGTAGAAATGTTTCTTAATATAATGAGTAATGCTGGACTTACTTCCCAACCCTTAGATAAAATGATGACAACTATCATGACCAATCAGAGTGTAAAGCTTGTTGCCTTAGGCCACTTAGTCATGCCTTTCCGTATTCACCCAGCTCCCACCCCTAAGCTTGATTCCTGATTAAGGACGGGCTTCTGGTTTTGGTATAGGACGGGACCTAAACATACACCAATCATCTGTAGAGCTGCCTGACATGTATTTACACTGCAGAGAAGACCCACATCGCTCCACGCCAACCAGTGACTATGTTAGGGTAAGGGTGCACTACCCAGTCTGCGTTGTGGTGCACCTTTAACAAGGAACACTTCATGTAGACTGGGGCAATGTGCCATACTACCAACAATGTGCTGCCCTCAGGGCAGCAGTGAAATTGTGCCTGCCCTGGAACATTAGTGAAAGGCAGAGAAGCAGCTTGAAGCAGCCTTTCCTTAGTTCACTGTGCAGGAGAGAGATCTAGTTGCAGGCAGGAGCAGTGGTGACTGTGCCCCCCACCATGGGAATGTCTGTTGGGTCCAGGAGCCCTCCTTTTGCCTTTTTAGAGGTGCACTTTCTGGGGGTACACCGACTGTGCACCACCTATTTTTAGCACACAGACAGTGCACTTCCTGATGGCCTCTTTGCCTCTGTGTCCAAGTTCATAATAAGGCACAAGCGCAGAGGTTATGCCCACATGCATATGAGGAAACACCCTCTTAAGCCAGAGCTGGTGCTGTATGTGTGCCGGTGCTATCACTATTACAGAAGGAGCAGCAGCTCTTCAGTAATACAAAAGTGCCTGGAGGCACAGAGAACAAGTGCACATTGCAACCCTGGGGCACTAACTGTAATACGGCCCCTGGTGTCTTGTTAGGCTAGCCTAGACACCACAGAGGGGTGCACTTAAAAAATAGGAAGATCTTATCGTAGGTTGGCAGTCCTCAGGCCCCATTGGAGGTCAAAAACAAGGGTTTCTTGCAATGCACCACAGCAGATAGAATTGTCTACATTTCTGAATTTGGAAAGCATTACAAATGAACTACTGATGTAGGATGAATGAAAACATTTTTAATGGGGGATATAGCTGCTGCCGAAGACCCAATGTTTAGAGATGTAGATATCGGAAGTGAAAACTAGATTACAAAAAAAGAATGGGGATTGTTGTAACGAGTTTTTGTTTCTTCCTTTGCAGACGAGAAAAGGATACGGAAGGACTGTGATTGAAATCAACACAATTAAAATTGACCAACTGCCCATTACTGATGTGATGATCAATGACTTTGGGGACCAGAATCAGAAATTTGGTTTTGAAGTAGGCCCTGCATGCTTCCTTGGATAATATTAAAGCAAAGGACAGGTCAAGAAGCCAATTGTGCCTTGGCGCCACCAGCCCACTTCATGCCACGTGCAAGGTTTCAATAAGGATGGTGTAGAGCATCTGTCTTGCTGTGTATGCAATAAATAGAAAATACGTGTTGCCCTTGTAGGGCCAGAATCACATGACTTAAACTTATTTGGCAAATCATGAAGGATATCACACGCTGTGGCAAAGGAAGACAACATAGGGTTTATTCTGTGATCACCCCCTTTTTGGATTCATTTGGTGCTGTAGGAATGAATGTCATGGCGCTCCTTCAATTACAACAAAGTGGTGCTAAGAAGGCGCGTTTAACAAACTGTAATTATTCTGTGTACTATACTTCTTTTTGTGTCCGTCTCCCAAACTTGCATGTGTCTCTGGAATGCATCTGGTTATTTCCATTAACTGCAAACTAGCTGTCAGTGAATGCTGTTTATGTATTATAAAAAAGGTAAGCGGCCATTTTGGATGGCGCGCACTCCATTGCTCGGTTCTAATAAACTCCCGTTGTACATATTGATGTTGAAGAGCTCTTTTGTTTGCAGTCAACAACAAATGCTCAGGTGGCAAATCTGGAAGACCCTGGACGGCACACTGAATGCTGCAAATGATATGACGCTTTTTTCAAGTGTATGCATGGAAACGCACCTGCTATGGTGCAGTTTTCCACGGTGCTATACCTCAGATTTTTCTCAGATTCCAGGACCTCCTAAAAAAACTGTACATACCTAAAATCAATAATTTTATATTTTTGGGTGAGGGAAATTTGTATTAAAAAAAAGATAGTTGTGTATGAGATATATTTGTCTACGTTTATGTAAAGTAAATAGCTAGACATGCAGCTTCCCTTTTTGTATCGCTTTGAATTTGCTTTTAATATGCTTATTTGATCCATATAAATATTAAAACTGGATTTTTATCAATTATTTATGGAATTGTGCAGTATTTACTTAGATTTGTTTAACTAACGACGGGGAAGCAATTCCTCGACTGGATGCCAGAGCCCATTGCAAATGCCTATCGATATATGACCTTCCCATTAATATGAAATATTTTATGATGCCAAATGACAGCCAGTGACAAATAAGTTGTCTAGGTCATGTGATTCTACCAAGTTGCAAAGCAACACTTAAGGAGGGACTGCTAACTACAAAGTTCGGTTTCAGGCCGAAGTAACCAATGCCATTTACATCCGATTTAAAAGAAATGATTAGAGCCTCATTCTAAATTTTGGAAGCAAGAGATGACATTTCTATTTTACAACACAAATCCGTTTTGTAATTATTTTTCATAATATATTTGAGACTTGAAAATAAATGTTTGTTTCTCTTTCTTATCACTTGTAAATTTATTGGTTCCCTTTTCAGCTGGCTCATTTGCAACTGGTGTTTGAACTTGAAAGAACATGCGTGTGCAATTTAGACTGAAAGTGCCCCTTGTGTTGTCTCTAATTTCCTTTATTTTCAAACCAAAACCTGTACCTGTCACCTCAAAGAGGAAATACAAAGTTTACAAATAAAGTCAAGTCTTGTCTAACTGGGACGTTAATTCTGTTTCTTCATGGGTAAGAAAACCATAATATTTTAAAACATATTGCTTACTCCTTAGCTTCACATGCAGCGACACACAATGTTCTTATTGGTAACAGGAATGCACGAAACAGCGTCACAAACTGGTCCCTGTATTAGGCCTGGGCGGTAAATTCCGTTCCGCTTGCGGAATTTGCGAAATTTGGGTAATTTTGCGTTCCGCGGAGAACGCGGAATTGGCAAAAATTCCGCGATCCGCGGCTTCGCGGAATTTTTTGCTTGTTCGCGCTTTCAAAAATGCGTGTTCGCGAGCTATTTCTCCCCAAGCACGCAAACAGCGTTCGCAAACAGGAAAAAAGCATCGCGAACATGCGGAACAAGCAATTCCGCGTGTTCGCGGAACTTTTGCGTGCTCGCGGAGATTTTTTACCGTTTCGCGGAGCTTTGCGTAGCGCGACTACGCATATTCCGCCCACCAATATTACTGACCCCATTTAGAAAGAAAGAGAAAAAATTTCAAGTGCACCAGAATTTGTTCTTTTAAGAGGTTTATGTTGCGCCAATCAAGTAACTCAACAGATACTTCAAAGCGCTGAATGGTGTTTATATTATAGACTTAGAACCCACCATAGCGTGCGCTACTGGCCATTAAAGGCCCACTCCAGCGTCGACTCGAGCCTTTAACAAGGGAGAGGGCCTTTAATGGCTGGTAGAGCCCACTATGGAGGGCTCTAAGGCTATTAGAACATTACACCACTAGAGTGCAGAATGTTCTAACAAATAAAACAAAGGCCGCAAGGTGCCCGAGGGGATTGAAATCTCCTCGGGCTCTGTGAGGCCTTTGTTAAACATTGCAATGTTAATGCTCCAGGCCTCTACCGGCCATTAGAAGCCCGGAGCACTCCATTGTTTTCAGTGGAGCACCCAACATTCCAATGTTCTAATATGGGTTAGTAAGTATATCAGTACAAAGTACATAATGTTGCTTTTAGAGTAGAGCTGTAATTCTCAGGGGTTGAGAGTGAGAGATATTGAGAGAGTGTGTGTGGGTGTGTCTAGAAGGAATTCTCTCCAAAGGTTACAACTTCTCTTTCTAATACGTTTCTATTACACACTGGTCAGACGAAGGTCAGGCAATGCAAAGTGGGTATTTAAGTCCTCATTTATAGAGGAGTAACAAGGAGGCCTCTTAAGCAGGTTATGGACAGCTGTTCCTGGTTGGTTGTGTGTTGGACTGCAATGTACTATTTAAGTTGGTATGTAAGTTGTAAATCATGGAGTAGTAACCAGGAGGCCTTTAAATGAATAAGGTAATGGACAGCTGGCCTTTTCTAGTTATGAATTTGGTGGCAACGTGATAAAATATGAAATCTTCGTTATATCAATTGGGCAATAAAAAATGTAGGTGTCCCCTCTCCCTTTATGTCCACTCACCACTGAGGCACATATTCTAAAGATGTCTGGTAAAAGATTAAAGGCCTGATTTAGAATTTGGTGGATGGATTACTCCTTTACAAACATGGTGGATATCTCGTCTGCCTTGTTACAAGTGCTTTTTATTCTGTGGCACTTGTAATAATGCAGATGGGATAACAGCCACGTTTGAGACAGAGTAACCCATCTGCCAAACTCAAAATCAGGCCGTTAATTGTTTTACCTCATCATAAGTTTGCCCTTAGCTCCATGATTCCTGACAAGTGTTGAGTGGAGGCTGTAAGTAAGTCTTGGATGCACACTACATATTTACATATTGATCGAACGAGATTGTAGGTATCATTGAGTCCATTAGATGACATTGATGATGCACTTACCACCCTAGTAATGATGCCATTCTTGTTGGGTTGAGAGGGTTATAATATTTGTAGCTTTTAGATGCAAGATCATATCACGGGTGCACCATTTTGTTTAGAGTGATTGTTATGGGCATTTGTGAGCTGGTATTCTGTTATCAATCTTAGACGGAGCTGTCTAGAGAATCGTGGCTTTGTTGTCACTGGTATAAGAAATTATGAGCCAATAGGTGAAAATAGGTTTCAAATGTGATCAATTGATCCAGCTCTTCCCCAGGGACTCACTGGCATGACCTAGGCAGGGATCAACAAAAGAAGAACAGAATGGGGCATGATTTAAATTTTGCTCATGGGCAAAGGAAACACTGAATGTTTCTGCATATGAAGTCTTCATTTCCACTGAAAGAAGATTTGTATAAAAGTGAATCTTGGAGGAACCCAGGGGGCAGAGAACACAACTTTGGGGAAGCAAATCTCTTTTTACTCATGTTTAGCTTCAAAGTTGGGCTATAGGGTGGCCTGTGACTGAATTTTACATGCACATCGCTTGCCACGTTATATTATCTTTCCTCCTCTTTCTACACAGCAGTACTCTGGTCTATTTCTGCCGGAAAGTAATTACTCTCAACTTCGTTGATCAATCATGAAAGTTATTGTAATGGAGCAGTCAGACACACATGCTTCACCCAAAATGTTGTACCTTAAGATGTGCTTTCCATTGGGACTGGTATGGCTTATGTGCAAGTTGTTGACAAATCTTTATACTTCAGCTTCTCACGATCAGATACTCTTTTTTTTTTTTAGAAAAACAACATATATTAGTGCTAATACTGCTGTCCCACATTTTGAAAGATAGGGTTGATATTAACATTATTTTTAGGTCTGGGTGGTGGACTCCGCTCCGTGCGGTGAGTTTGCAGAATTTCAGCATGCCGCGAAGCACGCGGAATTCAGAAAAACTCTGCTTCACGAAGCAGAGTTTTTTCTTCGCTCGCCAATATTACGTTGGCGAGCACAAGCGAGGAAAATCCAATGCTAGACCACCTCCCAGCGAGATTTGTCAATGTGGGCGGTCGCAGATGGTCACGACCGCCCCCGTTGAGAAACCTTTCGTTCGCATTGAGGAAGCTGCCACTCAAGTAGAACATCTACTCGAGCAGCAGAAAGAAGCAGCACCCTCTTGCACTGTGCATGGAGCCATTTGCACTGATTTTACATTGCGGGACAAACACCCGGTGCTAAAAATCAGCACGAATGGCATGAACCAACGCACTCCACTGCTTGCGGAACTCTGCGTAGCGTGGCGGAGTTTTCCGTCACTTACGCAGAACTCCACGAACTCCGCCCAGGCCTAATTATTTTCATCTCTTTGTTGTCTATTTAAAACTAAGGGCCTTATTTACACCTTTGGAGATGGATCCTACAATCCTTGGGGTGGCAGGTATCATAACCTCAGCCACCCTGCCAGAGGACAGTCTGCGATATTTAGAGACCTCCCCCTCCCCCCCATGAGGCAGAAATCACTAAGTGGTGAAGGAAGCCTCCACAACAGTGGCTTCCTTTATACTATAGAAGGTGTGCCGAATAGGAACTATATTTAAAGCGCCCGATCAGCAATTTCATTACAGAGAAAACCAACTCCAGTAGAGAAAATTGGTTTCTCTGAACAAAAGTCAATAGCCGTCACTAACAGGGAGGTTTTTCCCTGTGTATGAGGGCTACTTAAGAATTTATGCCATTCCCATTCCTGCCATGTCTCCAATGCGCACGGGCCAAAATAAAAAGGAGCGATTGTCATCCCACTCTCAATAGGGAAGGATGACAGTAACTATGACCAGCGGCCTTGTTGTGGACAAACTTCTGGATCAGGTGTTACCATCCTTGAAGTCAGCAAGGCTCTGCTGACAGTAAATTTGTGGTCCCCCAACCTGTAATTGGAATGAGGAAACTGCACCTTTTCTGGGCAGGATGAGCACCAGTTTCTTCATCTCTATTAAACCCTATTTGAGGCCCTTAGGTTCTTAGTGGTGAGCTAAGGATGCAATAATTATCAGATCTGATATTATCCAATACCCTGAGGATAGAAATTTAACAGCTGTGATAATAATCACCTTGTCTGAATTTACCTTTGTAAAAGAGGCATAACTTGAAGACTTTATAGATTGTCCAGGTATTTTCCAAACATTTTCCCTCAGTAACTTTAGCAGGTTTAACTTACAAAAATGTACCTGGAGAAAATTGAGGAGTGTGGGGTTTCCCACAAATCTTAGAATTCTGGTATGTGTTGTAACAGGAAAGACCACACATACCAGCATTTCTCAGGACAATTGTAGAGAGGACCTAAGAATAGAAAGTCAGTTTATAAACTGTGCATATCCTATTCATCTTTGAAAAGGAGTATTACATTTTTTATCTTTTCAGTTAAAATAATAAAGTGTTGCGTGCAAATAGACAACTTTGTTTTGAATGATGCTATTTTTCTGACTTCAAAGTAGCCAATGTTCCTATTATATTATATGTCAATTGAAAATATAGGAACCATTGAAGCATAAAAACATTAAATACATTTTGGCTGGACAGCCCACCCAAGCAGGTGCAAACTGTGAGGACATGGGTTGCTGGTTGTACAACCTCACCGTGTACTATGCTTACCAACTTTAAGAACCTGAGATTTCATTTGTCAAACCATCAACTCAACCCTGGGTAGCTGTGGCACTGAGTAGCAAGGCTTACACAGAGGAGAAAGTGAAAAGCATTTAAACAGCACCAAAACAATTGAAGAAGAAATTGACACAACACTCACAAAATCCAACACCAATTTATAAAAATAGAATGTTTGTTTATAAGGATTTAAAAGCTAGAATGAAAAAGATTCACTGGAGGGTTCTGGAAATATGGATTTTATAAAAATGAATAAATAAAAGCATATTCACTTGACTGAGAACACGCCTTGGCAAATTCAACCAATTTGACACTTTTTTTCAAAGAAAACTTAGGAAAGTGTCAATGCGGTTGGTTAGGAGTACCTGGGGCGACCAACTCCAACTGGGAGATAGTCAGGGGCACGAGCAAGGTCCTTAGAAACAGTTACCTCCACAGTAGAAGCAGTTTCTCAGTGGTTTCAGGCACTTTATCCATGTTGCAATGGATTCCTATGGAGTGGTCCTGATGCAAGGGGTGAAGGATGCTGAAGATGCTCTGAGGGTGCTGTGAATGCGATGGAGTAGACGGGGGTCTTTCTGCAGGGATTCCTCAGCCCACAAAGATGGTGAGGGGTTCCTGGTTGCAGAGTTTCCTGCCCCACCTTTCCGATGACACACTGAGGATTCGGCCGATGGCGAAACCAGTTTCAGCGCTGCCGTTTCCGATGGTGATGCCTGGGTGGCTGTGGTGTGGACGGGCTGGGGGTCAGCCCCCCAGCCCTCGCCTGCTTTCCGAGCTTTGCCGCTTCTGCTTGTCCCCTTGCTTTGCCTTCCGTAATGGCGTCTGCGAAGCATGATTGCTGTTTTCCCCCGGCAGGGCTGCATCGGAGGGAGTTCCACGGCACTGCTGACCATTGCCCCTGAGCTTGTTTTCATCTCTCAAATCGGGGGAGGCGTGCCCGCCAGACCCCCACTGCTGCCCCCCTTCTCCGGAGCGACTGCCCGGGAGCCCGATCTGATTTTGCGGCATGTCAAGCTTCGACTCTGCTGCCCCTGCGGCCCGAGCGTTTGCTCGTTTGGCGACCCGATTCTGTTCGGCGATCCCCAGCCCCCTTCCCTCCTTGCTCCTGGGGCTGCCCCCCCTCCACCTCATCCCTGCTCCGTGGAGCCAGCTCCCTTTGTGATTTTGTTGACGGTTTTTTGCGTTATCCCGCCATTTTGTGACTATGCAGACGGTGCCCACGATCCGGGCCCTCCATCTTGGCGGATCCAACCATTTCACATGCTGCAGGGCTACGCCCTTTGTTCGCCTGACAAACCTTTACTCCGATTTAACCCCCCCCCCCCTTGGTATCGCTCTCCCCTGTTTTCTTTTCATTCACTGGGACTCCGTATGTTATGATTACTGATCCCCCAGCCGGTTTCTTTGACTTTTCTCATTGTTTTCTGGTTCCCTTTAAGTACTTCCCTCCTTGCCGGTTCTACCTGGCCCGATTTTCTTTTCTCCACCTTTTTCCTTTTCCCCCTTTCCTTCAATGCCCCATTGGACATGTTTATATATTTTTTTGATATGCTATAGCTACTCATGTTATTGTGCAACACTGTTTAATCCTATGTCTAGACTTTGCTCCTGTAACTGATTTAATTTTGTAAGTCATGGATCCTCATGTAAAGCGCTCTGATACCTCCGTGTCTAGCCAGCGCTATATAAAACTCTGCAGATAAATAAAATAAATAAATAAATAAGAGTTGACATCCCACAAGGTCTTCTCCGGTCTGGCCAAAGTCCATTTGCCACTCGACTACCATTCGTCTTAGGTCGCAGTCACAGGCCAATCCTGCCTAGGTCGATAACTCACCTCCTGAGGGTTCCAGCAGCTCTCCGGCAGCATCCCAAGTTCAGCAAACTCATTTGCAAATCTGTGTGTCAGGTCTTGGTCCTTGGTGCTGCATGGCGGCAGTGTTAGCGGCTTTAAGACTTTGAACTGACGTATTGCCCCAGCCGGTTTCTTCACCTGTTGAGTTCCTGTGCTGCTAATTGGAGGCCAATCAGCTGGCCCTTGGAGTCTCTTGACTTCACTGGGCTCTGGAAACAGCCACTCCTTGAGCAGGACATGACAGGTATGGTGTCTTCTTCTCTGGCCAGCAGGTGCTGTGGGTGCAGTCTTGGATGGTGAAGCCTCTCTTTGCAGGCCCCATGGTGTAGCAGGGCAGGTGTAGTCAGTCAAGATCTGAGTTCTGGATGCCAAGGGTGTTCCATTTATCTTCAGATAATTCCCCCTGGGGTAGGATGTGGTTGGTAGCCAATGGGCTACCAGGTTTCCTCCCTCCTGATGACCACTTCCTGGGATATGTGGCATCTGGCTATCCCAGGATTCACCATTCTGTCCACTGCCAACATGGCAAGACCCCTCTCTTGACACTCAGAGCTCCCTAGTCCACCTTCAAGGGTGTGGCTACCAAGGGGCTACATGTCCCTGGAAAACCAGTTTGACACCTGGATTCTCCTCTCCTGTTCCTAGTGCCAGCCTGTCTACCTAAAAAATAGAGGGCCATATTATCAAGAACGGGCAATAACATAATGCCTGTTTACAAAAAAGGTGACAGAACAAACCCCTCCAATTACAGACCCATAAGCCTGCTAGACAATACACAAAAAATATTCTGCAGACAGGTTCTCTTCAAATTGAACGAATGGGTTGAACAGAATAACATTCTTGATGAGGTGCAAGCAGGGTTTAGGACAAAGGTCAGCACACTGGACCAGGTCCTCCGCTTCAAGGTGATAACATGGAAATATGTCACCTTGAAGCGTGACCATCTATATGTCGCTTTCATCGACCTGAGAGCGGCATTCGACCTGGTGTCAAGAAAAACCCTGTGGGATGTATTGGCAGGTTATGGTATTCCCCCAGAGCTACTAAGAACACTGATAGAGCTTCACGCCACCACCTACGCAAGGGTTAGATGGAACAATGTAGGTGATTTGATGGAAAGTATAAAGATTAAGCAAGGAGTCAGACAAGGATGTGTCCTCGCTCCATCACTTTTTAGTTCATATATTAATGGTGCAACGAGGAAGCTGAAGGAATGCATGAATGATGCCCCTAAATTAGCTGGTGTGCCTACCCCTATTCTGATGTTTGCAGATGACACCTTGCTGATTTCTCGTACGCCTATGGGTCTGCAAATAAAATTGAATGCTTTTGATAGTTTCTGCAAGGATAGAGGACTTGAACTAAATCCTTCCAAATCTAAGATTATGATTATAAATCCCCACAAAAAATATAGAGGCAACATGCTTATTGAGGGACTTCCTCTAGAAAAAGTGTCCCATTTCGGGGTGAGACTAAGCGATAGCCAAACATGGGGTTCGCAGTTGGAAAAAAGCAAAGTCATACTCCAACAGAAAGCCTCTGCAATAGTGAGAAAATACAGGGCCGCATCGGGAGGTGTTATGTCCCCTGTTCCCACGGTATATAGAGAAGCAGTGGTACCATCAGCGATATATGGAGCAGAGATATGGGGCCATGCTACTTTGGTGTCCCTAACTAAGATTGAAAATAAGTTTATCAAGGGCCTATTTAAACTGCCCACCACCCCATTATGACTTGACCTAGCACTTAGTCCTATACACCTAACAGTCCTAATAAAACCATTGTTATATTGGATTAGATTGTGGTCTACGCAAGAATTAGGAACCTATAGAGACTGTGTTAGAGACCTAATAGGTGTTGATAGGTCACTGTGCACTCCATGGGTGAAGAATATTAAAGAAACATCACATAGAATAGGCATGGATGAACTATGGACATCCCCTGAGTCAATTGTTAAGGGTGATGCACAAAAAGAGAAACAGCTATATTGGGAGGCAGTCTTAATCGAAACTTGGGAAACATACCCAGATAGTAGCCTGACAGGCCAGTTCTTGAATCATAAGTGTCTCCCAAGCCATGAACCCTACATGGATAGAATGTATCTGTTCCAGTCCAAACGCTTATATGTTCAGTTCCGATGTGGGCTTCTACCCCTGAGAATTCACACCTCGGCATGGACTAATGTGTCTTTCCCTGTCTAAATTATGTCCTAATTGCCCTAACATCGAAGAATCGGAGGTTCACTTTATGTTTTTCATCCCTTCATATAGGTTCGCTCGAAAGAAATGGCTTATTGCGGTATGCAAACTCGTGGGTCTGAGACATTATTGGGAAGCCATGAGACTTTTTAAGAGTGACACTAGTGAACAACTAGCCTTTGCAGTATCTCGGTATCTGCATTGCATGTGGAAACTAAGAAAGAAGGCCATAGATAATGCCGAACTATGATAGCTAAATTGCCGAGTAAAACTTAAATAGGCTGTCTAGTGTCCGCCTCCTCCTTTTTTACACCCAGGATATTGATTGATGCTATATTTCTTTTTATGAACTGTTTTTAGCTTGACATATGAATGTGTTGTATATCTATAATATGATATTCTTTCTTTTTAGACTGTTTGTTGTACAGGAGGATACATTCTCACTTTTATAAGGAAATAGAATTATCATATAGCAACGATATGTCCATGATCGACTGCATTTAGAATGATTTGTTAGCTGCTATTTTTCCTTTTTAAGATGGTTTTATCTGTATCTCCCCATGTGCAATAATTCTGTTTGTATGATGATTTTTATTTATGCAAACGTTTTATGGCTTGGTGACAAAATAAAAGATATCTATCTATCAATTCGATTTAATAATTAATTCGGATTTAATGCACTGAGACTTTTGACACCAAACAGTACTAACCCTAGTAGTTCCATTCAGACGATAGCAGGGCCGGGGTGCCAGCCTGTAACTCAAAATTGCCAATGGGGCTATTAGCCTTTCCACAGTAGAAATGACAGTTTAGGGTTTTTACTGCTGGAGCATGTAAAAGCTCATGTTCCACTTTTTAACATACAGCACCCTGATTTAGAGTTCATTAGGCATGTTATGTTATATGTTATGTTATAGGGAATTTATTGAGCGCACGTTCACCAAACGTCTCTTGGCGCTGAGTGGAAGCCACCCCAGAAGTTGTATCTAGCAATAGGCCTGAGTGAAAAGCCAAGTTTTCAGTTTTTTCCTGAAGCGCATGTAATCCATCGTGTGCCTTATCTCAATCGGCAAGGAGTTCCAGAATTGGGGGCCCAACAAAGAAAATCGTGAGCCACCCATTCTTTTGCACTTAAATCTTGGAATCGTCAGCAGGTTCATTTGTGCCGATCTGAGGTTCTGTTTAGGGAGGTACGGATGGATCTTCATAGAGATAAATTTGGGGCCCCTATCGTAGATTGCTTTGAAGATAATGCAGCCTGTCTTAAACATGGACCGCTGTAACACGGGAAGCCAATGAAGCTGCTTCATCAGTGGCTTAGTATGGCAGTGTCTCGGTTGTTGGTAAATGATTCTGGCAGCTTGATTCTGTATCAGCTGAAGCTTGTAGATTTGGTTGGCAGGAAGGCCTAGGTAGATGGCATTGGCATAGTCTAACCTAGACAGAATCCTAGCCATCATAATTACCATACTTGCTTCCCTAGGGAAAAATCTACTGATCTTTCTGAAATTCCTTAGTTGGTAAAAGCAAGATGACGTGACCATGTTTATCTGGGATTGCATAGAGAGGTTAGTGTCAATTTGAATGCCTAGGCTCTTTACAGAATTCTTAGGGATAGGTGGAATTCCTAAAGTGTCCCGCCAGTGTGCTGGAGTCCAATGGTGTAGTCTGTTGTTGGAAATGGCTATTTCTGTTTTATCAGAGTTCAATTTAAGGTGGTTATGATTCATCCAGTCTTTGATGAATAACATGGTATTTTGAAAAAAAGCCTTGGAGTCCTCCGTCTCATCAATTGAAAAAATCAATTGCATGTCATCTGCATATTTTTAGATCTTAACCTTCCTTTGTTGGAGGGAATGGATCAAGGGGCAAATATAGAGGTTGAACAGGTGGGGGGACAGGGAAGAGCCCTGTGGGACCCCGCAGGTGGTGGTGACACTGGCAGAGCTGCAGGGTGCCAGCCTGACTGATTGAGTGCGGTCCCTCAAAAAGGATTTCATCCATTCTAAGGCAGTTCCTCTCAGACCTGCCGCCGCCATTCTATCCGTTAATATCGTATGATCCACTGTTGTAGGGATTCTGCACATACACAGAGCTATGCACAGGATAATAGGACCTCAGAGTATAATGGTGAGCCAACCATACACCTCAGCACCCACAATCCCAATCCGACTAACTTTAGCGTCTCATGAGCAGCGATGCTACCAATGATTAGACAACCCAGAACACGGTATATCTCTCTCTCTCTCAGGACTCGCAGGAGCAAGAACACCCTTTCATAACTCACTCATACCTGTCCACAACGTGCGTAATAAGAGACACAGTATAGTTTAAATGTTTATTTCAACTATCGTGCTCTAAGATACAGTACACGTGCCAGTACTATCAGCATAATGCATAAGGATAAAATAATCAGCATAGTTACAATTCCATAGAATACAAACGGGGAAAGCATTTCGTAAAGCAGTGGATATAGGGCTAAATGACCATACCACCCTCCCCGTGCTATTAGCTAGTTTATTATATAAACAGAAAACCTCTGGGCTTTGTCAGGCGGACCCCCATACCTCAATATCTAGATGCAAGGTTTACATCATCAGACAAGCACAGCTCTTCTCTCTGGAAAGGTTTTTCTCCAAGTGCCTCTAACAGTGAAATCACAATATTAAAAAGCACACAAATTTCTCCAGTGCAGCTGTAGGTAGTGTTATGTCTAGGTGCGAGGGACTGGCCAGATCAGCAAGAACAAGGGACGTTGTTTTTCGACCTTGTACATGTTATGCAGATGTAACCCACAGGGAACAGGAGAAAAGGTGAAAGGCAGAAATGCAGACAGACCTAATATAGCCGGGCACAAGCAGAGGCTGGAAAAACAAAGTCACAAAGTAACGTGCGCAGAAAAGGCATCATGGCAGCCAGGCCTAAGCCAACTTAGCAGGGCAGACCATGAGGCCACAAACCACATGACACCCTCCCCTGGACAGTCCAGTGGCCCAGACAGAGGACGAAGTTCAAATAGAATGAGCAGAACAGAAACGTCTGTTGCGGAATAGCCCCTTGAAGGACATGGAACTGGAGAAGAAAAAAAATAAAAAGTCTGGAGGAAAAAAAATCCAGTGTGGCCGGACGCTGAAAGCGGAGGCCCCCTTCAATCCATTAACGTGTAGGTGCAAAAAAATGCCACACTTTCCAAGAGGACATCGTTGGAACCGTCAGAAAAAAGAGACGCCATCCAGTCCAATGAATCAAAACAGCAGTCATGTTCCTCGTAAGAGGGAGCAGTGAACAGCATTGCAGGACAACTTGCGTGATACTCAATATAACTTTGTCGTAGGAGATGCCGAGCAGCCGCACGGACATCCCATTGCTCCAAAATCCCAAGTGCAGCCGCACGCGCCAAATAGCCAGCACCGGAACAGTCCCGCTCATGGGCCTCTAAGGGACCCATCAAGGGGACAAAATCCGGGCGAGACAAAGACGTATTGGAGAGGCAATAATCCAAGGACCATGAAAAAGGACATCGGATGCAAGACATCACAGGTTGCACGCAAGTGAAATACGCAAAGCGAAAAGAAAGTCTGTATGACACACTGAGTGTCGCCAAAGGCAGGACGCCGAAGCCGGCGAGGATGCGTTCACGGAGCATCTGGAGTCGACCTGGGTCGATAAGGGCCCAAGGAAGTGCAGCCATTGCGTAGTAAACAGACCAAAAGCAATACACCAGTCGCTAAGGCGAGGATCAACGGAAAGCCGCCAAAGACGCTGGAAAAAATGGAATGAATAAAAGCCGGTATTACACCAAAGATAGTTTGAAAGGAGGTAACAAGGCCAGAGCCCACAACTTTAAAAAAGTGCACCAGACCTTCGGTGTGTGATGCATTAAAAACACGGTGAATCAGTTCACCGAAATGTTGTGGGAGGTTGGTGTTCAAAAGGGCCTGTATTTCATTGTGGGTACTAGCCACCTGGAGGATGAATGTCTCCCGGGCGGAAGTGAGCATAACCTCCTGGTTCAATAATAGCGCCTTTATTCTGCTCAATTTATTGAAATCCGCCTTCAAAGTAGGAATGGAAGGCCAAATGGAACTATCTATGATGTCGTGCGGGGGAGGAAAAAGCACATTTTTGCAGCAGACAACTCTGTGGGAAACTGTTACAATATAGGGTATGCCGGCCAGCATGCCACAGCAGTCCTGATTATTCAAAAGCAGATAGCTACCATTTGCAAGCACAGTGAAAGTAGGAGATAGAGCAGGAATGCCCTTTAAAACACAAGCAAGATTCGGAGCCGAAACGTTACAAGCTCCGTGCAATTTAATGTTTTTGCAAATAAGGGAATGACCCACAGTAGAATCGCATGACTCACCTGTGAGAAAACCTTCCTTGCCGTCCCTAAGGCATCTATAAAGGAAAGGCAGGGACCAAAGTTCATGCAAGAAGGCACTGCTTAAAGGCTGAAAACGGCCAACAGGATAATGTTTCATGCAGGAACTGAATTCAAATAAAGAAAAAGGTAAAGCGATAACCCCGTGAACCAGCCACACTGCAGAATCCAATTCCGCCACAGAGAACGGTAAGGGCTCTATTTTCTCGATATGTAACAGAGTGTATGTTGCATCTTTCATGGACATGAACTGCTGTTTGTCAGTTAAATTAAAAGGCAGGAATAAGGCAGAGGTGTTCAAAAAGTGCCATGGAACTTTACCCATTTTAAGCGTCTGCAAAGTCCATACAAACTGCATCACTGAACGCAATTGATTTTGACCATGATATAACACAGAAACATCATCTTGTACAATATCAACAACAGAGGAAACAATATTCTCTAATGTGTAAATGCGGGAAGACAGGGTATTAATACTATTGTCAACTACAGCAAGCACCTTTTCTAAATTTGCTTGATCAATCTCCCGAAGACGGGAGGCAGCTTCAATTTGCGAAAGCTTCCAGAGTTCATTATAAGTTTCATAAATGAATCTCTTAGGTCGAGGGCCACAAGGCCCCAGAACAAGATCGGACAGATCAATGTTGCCTGATAGGAGGGATAAATGCTGTTTCACAGAATCTAATGACGAGTGCTGCAACCACTGTTTACATAATTTACCAACAGAATAAGTTGTAACAGTACGAGAGTTAGAAAACCTCGGGTCTGGCCTATCCTGTTTGTAACCAGGAGCCGAGTCATGAAAACACAGTTGGCAGGCATCTGCGGCCATTGGCCAAGCCAACCAGGGTGACTGAACAAACGTGGAAACATTAAATGAATTGTTCTGAAACAAAGCTTGCAAATCTGTAAGGGAGATATTGAAATGCAAGCTCTCGTTGGTGGAGGAAGACAACACAGGAATGGAAGGTGCATTTAATTGCTTGGAAGTAGCCAAACCCCAACACGTTGTTTGATAGATTGAATGATTTAAAAATAGAATTTGGGTCGGGATGAGGCAAGCACGGTGCAAGGCTTCTGTGCCTTGCACCTGCCATGACTTGGAGCCCCAAATAGACTTCAAGTCAATGGTGTCTCGCCAGTGCTCATAACCACTCACAGCCAAGGCAGCCAAAAAGGAACCTGAATACAGTAACTTGGTGTGGGTCAACATGATCTTCTGTGTAGATGAAGTGTTTAATTTAAAATAATAGGAACCAGGGTTCGATCTATCAAAGTCGGTAAAATATGCAAACTTGTTTCTAAGAGTTTGGGAGCTGCCTGGCAAAGAGGTTTGACAATGTTCCCATTGGGTGTAATTAAAAGGACCCCGAAGGGTACTTGGTTTATGGAGGAAATGGTTGCCCCAATGCTGGTAACAATATAAATCGGCATAACTTGCAGAATTCATGTACAAATCTTCAGCATTAAAGGCAGCATAATATTTCAAATCAGTAAATAACGATTCAACGGCATGCACATCCCAATCGTCAGAATGAATATTACTTTTAACGACATCACCCATTGAAACACGGAGGACATTTGGTACATTAATAATCTCGGTAGGTCCATGAATTTGGAAATTTACCGCATCCCATACGATGCCATCAGCGACTGGGAAAGCTGAAATGTTCACAAATGTGTGGTCACGCTTCATGATGTGAGATGAAGAATGTGGAGCCAAAGTTCCAGCGACACAGTTCACTCCAGAGCGTTCTGGTAAATAGTGTCCATTGATGAGTAGAAAAAACACTGTGACAAAGCCAATGGACATGAACAGAAAAATCAGGAATAGTACCAACCAGATGTATGTCCAGGGGGGGGATCAAAAAATTGTCTCTGAACCAGGATACAAAAATACTGAATTTGGACGGGACAAGTGATGAGGTTGAATCCGAGTCAAAGGAATAACGTGTTGGGCTCAGTGGCGTTGTTGGTAAGTGATCCACCGACTCATTGGCGGGGTAGGTATACTCAGTCTCCTCATTGCAGGGGGAGTCCGGGTAGTCGAGTAAGCGATCAGGCAAATCTACCATCTCGATAGCAACATCAGTGACCGTTCGGGCAGGAGGGCCACAAACATTTGTCCGAGAAATGACTGGACAAGAGACCGCTGGTGTTACACTATTCAGGATCGGCCAGATATTGTAGCTTGACATTTTCCACTGAGATGTATCTGTTCTCTTTGCGACCAGGAAGCGGTGGTAAGATGACTGTACGAGTACCCTTCAAGCCAAGGACTGGAACCGGTGCACGATAAGAGGGGCCAGATTCTTTTTTGTTCTCCACCTTCTCTCGAACCAGATCTCCAATCTTCGGAAGACAGCCGGCAACCGGAATCTGCAGCGCAGCGTCTGTGGCTGAAGGTAAATGTTTGTTTGCAAGTTTGTCTCGGTCTTCTTGTAAGTCCTGTAACATAGTAGAATGGTTATCGACATCAAAGATTGCGGATTGCGCCGCTATGTCTAGACCATCAAGGTCGGGCACAAACATTTGTATGCCAAAGAGCATTTCGTATGGGGTCCGCCCACCCAGAGGTTTTCTAGGGAGATTATTAAGTGCACGTTGTACGGTATACAAGTGGGCCAGCAAGTTCCTGCCAGTACCTAAGACTCTAGCTGTCAAGGATTGCTTTAAGTCACCGTCCATTCGTTCAACAATCGAATTGCCCTCAGGCCGATATGGAGACGAAAATTTCACCTGCACCCCCAGTGAACCCATAGCGTCCTTGTAAGCCTTAGAGGCGAACGCTGGACCTTGGTCAGAATGGAAGGTGCCACAGGCGAAAATTCCCACAAAGACACGCAAATCCCTGATGACATTTCGAGCGTCAGCACTCCGTTGTGGCCAAACCCAGATGAAAAGTGTGCACGAGTCCACTGCAACCAAGATGTACTTATATGCAGTGTCAGAAGAAAATGGACCGCAGTGATCCAGGTAAACACACCCAAAAGGTCTGTTAGAAATGCAGAGCGGGGTTTGTGGTGGTCGTGTAACCGTGGAAGGCTTAATCTGCTGACAAACGTCACAAGAAAGCACATAAGTATGGGTTTGTTTGTATAAACCATGCCACCAGTACCGCTGCTGCAAGATGGAAACCGTTGCAGACACGCCAGCATGAGCCGAAGCCATGCCTTCATGTGCGGCCGTTATCAAGGAAAGTCTGCGGTCCGCGTTGGGAATCAGCCGATCACCAACGTCAGGAATTCTTACGAAAGGAGCCTGTTCGGGACCTAATTGATAAGAGTATTTGGAAGGGAAACCCCGTGGGTAATTAGCACCCTCCTTTGTTGCAGCAATAGCTGCCAGAATATCATTATCTATCTTAGTCATGGATCTTGTAACTGCTGCGACTGAGCACGTGGCTACTGCTGAATTGGCAGCCTCATCTGCCAAACCGTTACCGACAGCGTGTGCACCCACACGCTGGTGGCCAAGAGTGTGAATCACCTGTGTGAGAGGCAGACGTTGTTTCAAATCTGCTACTCGAACCCAAAGCATTTTATGCTTAATTGTGCTGCCTTTTGCATCTCTATAGTCATTTTGTGACCAAAAGAAGAGATTGTCATTGAAAGATTGAACACAGTAGTAAGAATCGCATACAATAAAAGTGGTCACATCAGGATTAGCGAACTCAAGTGCGAGCACCAATGCGCGCAGCTCGGCCAATTGTGCAGTACTGTCTCCTAGTGCCTGAGTGTGCACTACAGTTGATTTGAACTTGCTGTTCACCATGGTACCTGCAACAATAGCACATGCCGCTGAATAAGCATGCTTGGAACCCGTGGCCGGTTGTGCCGAACCATCGGTATAGATAATACATTCGTACTCCTCAAGCGGTAGCAAAGACAGAGGAGGAGGATGAACGAATTCATACTGTAAAAACTCCTGTGTCTGAAGAGAAGAATCAAAGATGAAAGTGACATCCGGGGACGTCAAAGATGTTGCCCATTGTATCCAACGGGGGTGCAACGCTTTAGAGTTCGGTACACTTGCTTTCGTCACTGCCTCAAGGACAGGATATGGTGTTACCACCAAAATGCGTTTACCCTGTGCCAGTGCGCATTCCTTTAGAATCGCCATCTGCACTGCAGTCAAAACTTTCTCCACAGAGGAAAAGCGCATTTCTGCTGACGTGTACAGATGTGACTTGTATGCAATCGGTACTGTGTCACCTTCGTTAAAGGTTAAGTACGTGAAACCCACAGCCCCTGGAACGATTCTAATCACCAGGTTTGTGTGGTTATCACGTGTCAACAAGAATTTAGATTCAAGTAGATCAGACTGCAAAGATTGCAGTATGGAGGAATGCTCGGGAAGCCAGCATGACTTCGAAAAGTTCGGTTGTATCAAGGCATAAAGAGGCTTGATACGCTGGGCATATTCGGGAATATAAGTACGCCCGAAGTTCAGAAAACCCAGTAAAGACTGAAGCTTCTTCAGAGTAGTTGGAGGGCACAAGAGTGCGCATTTCTCCAAGAAATGGGGGGCTAAGCCCTTACCTTCATTGTTGAGCTCATAGCCCAAAAACAAAACCGTAAATTCAGCAATGTGTGATTTGGCAAAGTTGAATTTGTAAGCTAAGACCGCAAATTCAAGAATAATGCGGTCCACCCGGGAAAGATGCAGCCATAGTTCTTCGTCTGTCAGATAGATATCATCGACGTACAAACACGCATCTGGGTCTATGTTGTCTAACAAAGAGACATTAGGTGCGGCGAATACACCTGGACTGTTCCTGTAGCCCATGGGTAAACGCCGGAATTTGAAGTGTTTACCACCGGAGGTAAAAGCGCTCCATTGGCTGCACTCCGGGGACAGGTTGTGCGTGTAGAATCCATTGGATAGGTCAAGTGTCGTTTTATATTTTTTACGAACAAGACTGTCTACAAGCGCAGAACTATGTGTATTTTGTACCGCAAAGGTCCGACAATGAGAGTTCAAATGTCGGTAATCCAAAACTAGGCGGTACGATCCGTCGGGTTTAGAAACCGCGAAACGGGAATTATTCATCGGTGATACGCATGTTTCAATCACTCCTTGATATTCCAACTGTGTCAGAATTTCGGAGACGGGACCTTTTGGCTTCCTGCTTGATGGGATATTGGGGTTGTGGCTGTGGCAGCGACCGCAAAGGAATATCATGGGGGGGAGAGTCTTCATCCCAGCCCACGTCGTTGCGGTATAACGCCGGAGCCAGGGACGCAGCCCACTCGGCTGCGAGAGCCTCCGCTTTGTCCTTGGAGACATGACGAAAAAAGCTTGGAAGGATTACCTCCTCCCCTCTACGCGCAGCAAGTACGAATGGGGGCGGCCAATCCGCCTCTGCCAACAGAATGTCGTACGAAGAGGTCAGATTCTCCCAAAAAATCCCTTTAATAACACGCTGTATGTCACCTTCAATTTGAATGACAATATTATATAGTCTGTCAGGGGGTGCCACTCTGGTGTCTGCTGTCTCGACAGTAATGAATTTTTCAGTTGCTGTCGCCTCCACATGAGGACGTTGTGCCTCCCGCACTATGATAACTTCCGCTGCGCTGTCTAGGAGAGTCACTGCCCACGTCCAATTCAGGAGTCTCGTTCTCACCGTCTGTGGCATACTTCGCTGTTACAGCTGCAACTTTTTTCTTCTGAAACTGTGGGCAAGAACGTGGAAATTCTTCTGGTTTCCCTCGGACTTGTTGTCGAGGTTGGTCTCGTCCCTGAGGAGCCTCACGACCCCTGCCTCTATCCTGGCGATCTCCTCCACCAGCCTGGGAGGTTGTTGGTGCCTGTGAAGAACGAGGAGAACGCGAATCAGGGACTTGGAATCTCTCTGGAGATTTAATTCTCGCCCTATCGCGTAAATCATAAGTGCGATCAGAATAGACGGAAACCGGGGATGCGCCTCGCGACCCTGGCTTCTTCTGTTGCTTACCCTGCTGTTTCTGTCTCCAGCTCTTTTTAGTAAAGAACGGCTTGTCATCCTTCTCAGATTGAGATTTCGGTTGAGGTTGTGATTGTGTTTGCGTTTTAGCAAAAGGCTTGACTCCCAGGCTATTGCGGCCAATTGTTTTGTAAGCCTGGGCAATAATTTTCGGTAATTCGCGCGGCCTGTCCAGTTCTGGGATCAAAGCCAAAGCATTAGCTACTTGAAAGTTAACTGCATCGCCCTTGACATTCGCAAGGATCAAATCAGCTACTACATCGAACACTCCCACCAGTCTCATCCCTAATTCCACAGCCGCTTCAGGGCCATGCTCATCCTGCACTCGTTTAATTACAGAGGGGAGAACCGTCATGGAAGGAGTGCCGAAACACTTCGCATATACTGCTGCGAATACCTTACCCCAGTTGTTGCATTCTGTCAACTCGGGAATCAAGTCTTTTGGCAAACTAATCGTTAGAATCCTGTATTTTTCCACAGGAGAAGTATTTGGAAAAACTGCCTCCAGCTGGTCAAATGTTTCTGCGAGCCAATAAGGCAAATCGTCCTTATTTTGTGGGCGTTTGCCCATCACCGAATTAACCATGACGGGACTTATGGTTACACCGCCCGGTCCAGCTGGATGCGCTGCAACTCCAGGCGGGGCTCCCTGGATGTTGCCTGTAACAAACTGTACTAAAGCTCTATGCACTCGTATCAAAGACGAATGCAAATTACGCAGTTCAGCGACTGCAAGCGTCATATAACGCGGATGTGGGGTATACCCGGCCAAAACAGGCCAAGTGGCCCCTTCAATCGATAAGGGACCTAAACGAACCGAGGTAACCGGTTGGGGAGGGCGCCATCAAACCAAACACGGTGTTGCCATGCCGTGAGTGGTACTTCAAGATTCCTATAAGGTCTATAGAGATTAGGAACAGCGGTGGCTGTATATTCATGGAACAATTTATCAGTCCCATCCACTGCCGGAAAGGTGACTCAAGAGTAAAACACCTCAAAGTGGTAAGCAGGATCCGCTTGTACCACAAAGATCAGATCGACACCCGCGTCAGGCACTCCATACACTGTCAAGTGAGCTCGGAGCGCTGTGCGGCTATGTGCCGCAATTTGGACAGCCATTTAAGGCTAAAATGTTTCGACAACCTAATATGAGGCAGCACAATATAGGGTTTTATTTAAAAACCTTTTAACAACTTCAAGCTTGAAAGAACCTATAAAAACGTCAATATAGGAGGTATCACCTTCACAATCGCTTCCGGAAGCGTCTGTGAAGGGGGTTGTGGACAAGCACAAGTACTACTCAAGCGTCTCGCAGATAAGCAGCCCACTCGTTGGTTGCGCCATGTTGTAGGGATTCTGCACATACACAGAGCTATGCACAGGATAATAGGACCTCGGAGTATAGTGGTGAGCCAACCATACACCTCAGCACCCACAATCCCAATCCGACTAGCTTTAGCGTCTCATGAGCAGCGATGCTACCAATGATTAGACAACCCAGAACACGGTATCTCTCTCTCTCTAGGACTCGCAGGAGCAAGAACACCCTTTCATAACTCACTCATACCTGTCCACAACGTGCGTAATAAGAGACACAGTATAGTTTAAATGTTTATTTCAACTATCGTGCTCTAAGATACAGTACACGTGCCAGTACTATCAGCATAATGCATAAGGATAAAATAATCAGCATAGTTACAATTCCATAGAATACAAACGGGGAAAGCATTTCATAAAGCAGTGGATATAGGGCTAAATGACCATACCACCCTCCCCGTGCTATTAGCTAGTTTATTATAAAAACAGAAAACCTCTGGGCTTTGTCAGACGGACCCCCATACCTCAATATCTAGATGCAAGGTTTACATCATCAGACAAGCACAGCTCTTCTCTCTGGAAAGGTTTTTCTCCAAGTGCCTCTAACAGTGAAATCACAATATTAAAAAGCACACAAATTTCTCCAGTGCAGCTGTACGTAGTGTTATGTCTAGGTGCGAGGGACTGGCCAGATCAGCAAGAACAAGGGACGTTGTTTTTCGACCTTGTACATGTTATGCAGATGTAACCCACAGGGAACAGGAGAAAAGGTGAAAGGCAGAAATGCAGACAGACCTAATATAGCTGGGCACAAGCAGAGGCGGGAAAAACAAAGTCACAAAGTAACGTGCGCAGAAAAGGCATCATGGCAGCCAGGCCTAAGCCAACTTAGCAGGGCAGACCATGAGGCCACAAACCACATGACACCACGGTATCGAATGCCGCCGACAGGTCGAGCAGGACCAGTGCCTGCGTGCACCCCCTGTCTGCCCCCTCCTTCAGGTTGTCCACCACGCTTAGGATGACTGATTCAGTCGAGTAAGATGGCCGAAAGCCTGCTTGGTGGGAGTCTAAGAATTTGGTCTCTTCAGTGAAGGCACAGAGTAGTTTAGGTACATGTGCCGCAAGAATTTTTGCTGGATAATGCAGCAGTGAAATGGGTCTATAGTTGCACAATTGTCGGGGATCCACACTGGCTTTCTTTTGAAGCGGGATTAAGACTGCATCTTTGTAGGCACGCGGAACCACACCTTGCTCGAGTGACAGATTGAGCAGTGAGAGAGTGGTATCTGGGAAGCTGGTGAGTATGTCTTTTTGTATTGCAGGGGGGCATGGGTCTTTAGGTGAGCCAGACTTTACTTTATTTGTTAATTCAGTGAGACGATCTAAATTTATGCCTTGAAAGGTAGAAAGTATTACTGGATTGGTATATTGCAGTTGTATATTCCAGTCCTGAGGACTAGGGGTAATAGAGTCTTGTATTATCTTAATTTTATTCACAAAAATACCATTCACATCATCACATAGAGCCTGAGAGGGAGTGATGGCAGGTCTCATACGGTCCGGGTTAGATAGATCTTTAGTTCTTTAGTTTACTTTACGGGTGACGTACATATATCAAAAAGGGAGTTTTGGGCTTTGCCATTACCGTAAATGGCAAAGTCGAGTTATCAGATTAAAACTGCTCTTCCAGTCTGTACTGGCAGACTGCGAGCCATGTTTTACCTTGTCTCACTCCGGGTGGCACAACAAGTGCTGCAGTCCCTGGGGGACTCTCTAACTTACAGTCTCTGGGTAAGGCTGGTACTATATACTAGATATTTACAAATAAGTTGGGCTCTGCCAATTAGGGACAAGCCAATTAAATACGCACCATTTCAAGGGTCAGTGCACATGCACTCCTGTTAGCAGGGCTCAGGGCATTTCAAAGCCATTACACCAGTGCCTAGTAGTCAAAATGGGGGCCGAAAGTGGGGGTGAACCTTCAAAAAGCCTGTTTCCTTACACAAACATTAAAATATTGATAAACCAATCTATTATAGAGACCTGACAACCCTTTTTATTTATTTTTTAACAAAAGCCCCTGGCCTTATGAGACACACCATTTTAATATTCAATCAGCATTCCTCAGATTGCCAGATGAAAATAGTGGCCTGACTTTGAAACAGATATGTATCAAAGAAGTTATTGAGCCTTTTAATCTCACAACACCTTGGCTATTACAACTGGTTTTAAATGAACTTTTATCAGAAAGGTGTGATGTTTGTAATAAGAATGCTCCCACTGCTTTTCCCTGTGCTAATGAAAGAGGCCAGTGTAGGAGCCCAAATGTGATATATCGCTGTGTTTGATGATCTCACCAATTGAATGCTGGCTATAGAGTTTGCACCAAGTCAATTTGCAATCTTCTGTTATTGTATATAAAATCAGGACTGAATTGACAAATCTGTCACTCTAGAATTTTCCCAGTGGGCTGCAAGCTATAGGGCTCCTTTCAGAGCTAGAGGGTCTGCCATGATATTACCATGGCCCCTTGGTTTCATGCTTGTTGTGGCTTTCTTCAGCATGTGGCTACTTTGGACATTTATTCAGCACTGAATTTCATTTACATTCCGACCCTGTTTATGAAGAGGTGCCGCAACTTTCTTCTCAGGGCTATGATTGTAATGACTTAGCACATAAAAAAGCTGCTGCACACAACTACTCTGATAATTCCTGGGCTGCACTCTAATTGCATTTCCCAAACCAGGGAGATGGGACCATCTGTTGTGTTCATGTGTTCTTTCTGAGAATGTTCCCAGCAAGTGAAGGGATTAGTGGAGCTTGTCTCTGATGTCTGCTTCTGTTATGGGTGAACAAAAGTTGAATAGCTATCACATCTTGCAGAATTGTATCCCTGAGAGAACAGATCCTGGAGGAATCAATAGGAGACTCAGGAGTTGGCAGATGGACAAGAGATGCGTGGGAGTGCAGGATGAGAAGAGTGGATGGAGAAGTCAAAGAGTTGGCAGACAATGCTGGCCCACAAAAAGAAGACAATGGTTCTGTAATGGACAGTTGAGCTGGCCCTTCAGCTTGCTCAATATTTCATTAAGAGATCTCTCTCATCTTCAAGGAAGTATGTCATTAGAATGGCAAGTCATTTTCTGTTGTATGTCATCCAAAAAGAAATCACATAGACTACAGAGATAAAAGAGAAAGACAAGGCGCCATGGGGAGAGCTGCTAAAGTTGTATAGTGGATCCAGTAGTAGAAGAGATGATAGGGGCCATGCTTTATGCATGGAGACACAGGCATGACCTTGGAGCCCTGCTCCCTAAGTCTAAGATTGCAATGTTGTGCAATGTGAAACAGAGAAACTCTGTATCGTAGAAGACTTGCCTCCTACACCTTTCCCACCCATGTTCAATCACAATTAGAGCTTTATGCTTGTCATCAAGAATGATGGGTCTTGTTGGGCGTGGCTCGCCAAACTAGTTTTTTTTTTTTTATCTCCGTCGGTGTTGTACAGCCCTCCTACACGCACTTCCATGGTGCTTGCCTGGGATGCGTGCTCTCGCTAGAGGTGCTTTCCACTTCATACTATTCATGTGCCCTTTGGGCATCTGCCAGGGAATATGCACCATAACATTCAGGTGCCCCTGGAGCACAGGCCAGACTGACTTTGCAGGTGTCTTGGGGGCACGGTGCAGGCCGGGCGCTTGGGCTGCTCCTGTGCCATGCGCCATCGCTGCTGCTATGGCGGTGCTAAAGGCTGTGTTGCCATATCTCCCTTCACGAACCCAGCCATCATCTACCCTCCATGCCCCCTCTCAGACTGCGCTGCTGGTGAGCATACCTTGGGAGCAGGGCCGGCGTCTCTCCTGGCCCTGCCCAGCCTTTTCTCGCCCAGCAGCGTCTAGCGGCCAACGGCCGCCGTGGGCGCCTCAACTGCACATAGTCTGTGGTGCTCAATACACACCTGGGTGAAACAAATACACTCACGTGTTTCATTTCTCCTCAAACTCCATGTCCTGTGAATGTACACAGCGAAGTCACTACTGTGAGAAGTGTGTCTTGTTTCACTTTGTCCAAAAAAGATTGTTAGAACTGGGGGTCTCTAGTTTGCAATGGTTTGCACCTTTGTCCAAATAGGGACCCTTGCTTCTAGTCAGGGTAAGGGGGCTACACTCCTAAAATAACCCCTGCTCAACCCTGTGGTAGCTTGGCACGAACAGGCAGGCTTATCTCAGAGGCAGTGTGTAAAGCATTTGTGAACACATACAGTAATTCAGTGAAAACACTACAGATGGACACCACACATGTTTTATAGAAATAAGTATTCTTTATATAGACTTAACACAAGACCCAAACGACAAAAATCCACAATACTGTAATCAAAAATAGACTTAAAAATGGTAGAAATTGCTTAGTTCAAAGTTGATGGTAAATGCGACACGTTTCTCACAAAGTACCTTAAATGCTTAACGCAAAACAAACAAAAGGGTTGCAGGAAGGGTGATGCGTCGGTTCCTTGCTTCGGGGGAGGCCATGCTTCTGTTCCTCAGTGCTTGCGCAAAGTAGGCGATGCGTCAGTTCCTTACCGGAGAGGAGGTGATGCGTCGATCCCTAACGGCGTTCCGGTCACGATGCGACAAGATGGCGCATCGATGCGTTGCGACGGTCCGGTGCGATGTGATAAGATGGCGCCCTTGATGCAATGCAATGACGTGAAGGCGATGCGTGCACGCCCGATAGCCGTGCGGCGAACTCTGCAACTTCTGAGCCGCGACAGGCCCTGCTACACGCTTCTCCGGTCATGCGACGACGACCCTTGCGGTGGCGACACGCTTCTCTGGTGATGCGATGACAAACAGCTGCAACGGAGACACACTTCTTCGGTGATACGACGGTGACCCTTGCAGTGGCAACACGCTTCTCCGATGATGCGACGGCAACAGCTGCAACGGCGTCACGCTTCTTCTTGTTGAGTCGCGCTTCCAGCTCCCAGCGATACGCATGCTTCTGCAGACAGAATTCCCAGCAAGGGAATTCAGGGGGGAGCTGGTGGTGAAGTTGTGTGTCCCTGAGACTTCAGCAGGAGGCAAGCACAGTTCAAGCCCTTGGAGATTCTTCTTCAAGATGATGAAAGTTCAATAAAAGTTCTTTCCCCTTTCCTTGGCAATAAAGTAACCACTGCAGGCCAACCCCAGAAAAAGGCACACTGGCACAGGGGCAGTCAAATCCTTCAGCTTCCTTGGTTTCTTCTCCTTGGCAAAGGTCCATCTTGGTTCCCAGAAGTGATCTAAAGTCTTGGGGTCTGGGCCCCAATATTTATACTAGTAAATCCTTTGTCCTCTGAAGGCAGAGGGTGCCTGTACCTAGCCAAAACCAGTTCTGTGCAGCTTCCTGGCAGGAGGTGGAGACAGCATTGTTGAAAGCAGACCTGGCCCAGGTAGCTGAAAGGAAATCTCCTCCCCCTACTCTCTATTCTATGAGGGCTCAGGGGAGTGAAAGGAAATCCCCGCCCCCTACTCTCTATTCAGCCAAGGTCCTATTCAGCCCAGCCCTGACTCATCAGACTGCTGGAGCCCAAGCCCTCCTGTCACTCACAAACCAGACATGCAATACACAACCTAGCAGAGGCAGGCTGGATGGTTAGGCAAGAAAATACCCACTTTCTAAAAGTGATATTTTCAAACACAGAATGTTAAAACCAACTTCACTAAAATATGTATTTTATCATTCTGAGTTCAGGCATGCTAAATTTGTTTTTCTACCATGTTCCCTGGGTCAGTTAGGATTATAAGATGTTATAATCAAACTGCCCATTCTGGCCTTTGGGGACAGGTAGCCTTGCAATAGTGAAAAACGAAATTGGCTGTAATTCACTATCAGGACATGCCACACACATCAGGGCATGGCCTACCTCTTACTTACAATGCACCCTGCCCTTGGGCCTACCTTAGGGGTGGCTATCATGTAGAAAAGGGAAGGTTTAGGGACTGGTAAGTGGGTGCACTTACCAGGTCAACATGGCAGTACTAGACTGCACACAGGCTCTGCAATGGCAGGCCTGAGACACCCTTTGCAAGCTGCTTCTGTGGGTGGCACAACCAGTGCTGCAAGCCCACCAGCAGCATTTGATTTACAGGCCCTGGGCACACATGGTGCACTATACTAGGGTCTGACAAGTAAATCAAACAAGCCAATCAGAGAGTCACTAATCCATTACAATACTTTACAATAGGGAGCACTTGCACTATGGCACTGGACAGCAGTGGCACAGTGCCCAAAGCATCTAAAACCAGCAAAACACATCAAAAACAGAGGAGACAACAGCAAAAAAATGGGAGGGAGACTCACGCCAATGGTACCAGGTCTAACACGTGTCCCCTCCAGCTGAAATGTGGGGAGAACTACCCACCCTCCTGGGAGTTCTCTTCACTAAGGCGGAAAAATCTGGACAGACCATCAGCATTTGTGTGTTCTGTACCAGGGCGGTGTTCCACCGTGAAGTCCATCCCCTGTAGGGAAATGGACCACCTCAGCAACTTTGGATTCTCACCCCTCATCTGCATCAACCATCTGAGGGGCCTGTGGTTGGTCTGAACCAGGAAGTGAGTCCCAAACAAGTATAGTCTCAACTTCTTCAGTGCCCAGACCACAGCAAATGCCTCACGCTCAATTGCACTCCACCTCTGTTCCCGTGGAAGTAACCTCCTACTGATGAAGACTACAGGTTGGTCTAGGCCCTCCTCATTAATGTCTGAAAAAACAGCCCCCACACCATGCTCTGAAGCATCTGTCTGAACAATGAATGGTTTTGAGAAGTTGGGCGCCTGAAGCACGGGGGCTGTGCACATGGCAGTCTTCAGGGCATCAAAAGCTTTCTGACAGGTGTCAGTCCAGTTCACATTCTTGTGCTGCTTCCTGGAAGTCAGCTCAGTCAAGGGTGCAACGATGTTGCCATACCCCTTGTCAAACCTCCTGTAGTACCCTGTTTGTCCTAAAAAGGCTCTCACCTGTGTCTGGGTGTTGGGGGGTTCCCATGCCAGGATGGTATCAATCTTGGGTTGTTGGGGCGCTACCTGGCCGCTTCCTACCTGGTGCCCCAAGTACACCACAGAACCCTGCCCGATCTGGCACTTACTCTCCTTTATCGTGAGGCCTGCTTTCCGCAGCGCCATCAACACTTCCCAGAGGTGGCGCAGATGTTCATCCCAGGTGGAACTAAACACTGCGATGTCATCCAGGTAGGTGGCACTGAAATCCTCCAGCCCAACCAACACCTGGTTGACCAACCTCTGAAAAGTGGCAGGGGCATTCTTCATCCCAAAGGGCATAACCCAGAATTGGTAGTGCCCATCTGTTGTGGAGAATGCTGACCTCTCTTTGGCTCCATCAGTTAAGGCGATCTGCCAGTACCCAGATGTCAGATCAAACGTACTGATGTACCGTGCAGCCCCTAGCCGATCAATGAGCTCATCAGCTCTGGGGATGGGGTGCGCGTCAGTCTTGGTGACTGAGTTGAGTCCTCGGTAGTCCACACAGAACCGGAGTTCGGGTGTGGCACCAGGCGCGGCAGCCTTTGGGACCAAGACCACTGGGCTGGCTCAAGGGCTGTGAGCGGACTCAATCACCCCTAAGGCAAACATCTTGGAGACCTCCTCCTTCATGTAAGCTCTGACCCTGTCAGTCACTCTGTAAGCTTTGTGCTTAACAGGAGGACTGTCCCCAGTGTCCACATCATGGACGCACCACTCAGTGACACCAGGAACCAGGGAGAACAGATCAGAGAATTGTCCCAACAGTTGGTGACAGTCATTCTGCTGCTCAGGGGTCAGGGTGGTAGAGAGGTTCACACCATCCACTGACCCATCTTGCTCTGTTGCAGACAGGGGGTCAGGAAGAGGCTCAGTCTCCTCCTCCATTCCAGCATCTGTTGCTAGGAGCATGCCCACTTCGGACCTCTCTAAGTGGGGCTTCAGGCGGTTAACATGCAGGACCTGCAAAGGGTTCCTGGGAGACCGCAAGTCCACCAAGTAGGAGACATCACTCTTGCGCTCCACCACCTCAAATGGTCCGGTCCACATATCCTGGAGCGCACAGGGCTCCACTGGGGCCATGACCCAAACTTTCTGTCCAGGCTGAAACTCGATCAGAGTGGCATTCTGATCATACCACCATTTCATCTCTTCCTGGCTGGCTTCCAGATTCGCCTGAGCGAGTTGTCTGAATCGCCTAGTCTGGTTCCTGAAGGCCAGCATGTAGCTATATACGTCCTGGGGAGGTTTTCTGTGAGCTTTCTCCCAGCCTTCCTTCACCAGACTTAGAGGTCCTCTTACCGGGTGATCATACAGCAGTTCAAAGGGACTGAACCCTAAGGACTTCTGTGGCACCTCACGGTAAGCAAACAGAAGGCATGGCAAGAGGACGTCCCACTTACGCCTCATAGGTTCCGCAAGACCCATAATCATGCCTTTGAGGGTCCGGTTGAATCTCTCAACCAGCCCATTACCTTGGGGGTGGTAAGGAGTGGTGAACTTGTACGTTACACCGCACTCCTGCCACAGGGACTCCATATACTTGGATATGAAGTTAGTACCACGGTCTGACACCACCTCTCTGGGGAACCCCACATGGGAGAAAATCCCCATCAGTGCACGTCCCACCACGGGGGCCATCACTGTCCTGAGCAGGATGGCTTCCGGGTACCGGGTAGCATGGTCCACCAAGACCAGGATGAACCTGTTGCCCATGGCTGTCTTAGGGTCCAGAGGCCCCACAATGTCAATACCCACCCGTTCAAAGGGGGTGCTGACTACAGGGAAAGGCTGGAGAGGAGCCTTGTGCTTCCTTTCACTTTTACCACTTGCCTGGCAAGTCTGACAGGTCCTGCAATGAGTATCTGAACTCTTGCGCATTTGAGGCCAATGAAAGTGGGTAACAAGCCTTTCAAAAGTCTTGTTCTGCCCCAAATGCCCTTCCAAAGGCACATCATGAGCCGAACCCAGTAGGAAGGCTCTGAAGCGCTGGGGTACCACCAGCGCACGGGCTGACCCAGGCTCAGCAACCTTAGGCTCGCTATACAGGAGACCATTCTCCCAGTAGATCCAATGTGATCCAGACTGATCACCTGCTGCCTGGTTTGTGGCCTGTTGCCGCAAACCCTCAAGAGAAGGGCACTTCTTCTGTTTCTCACAGAATTCCTCCCTGGAGGGTACTCCTTCTTGCTGCCAATGGGTCAGCTCAGGCAGGTCCCCAGTTCAGCCACTTGCTCCCCTGTAGGTTCCAGGGCATCCCCCTTAAGGTCTGCCTCCTCCTGGACCATGGGAACTGTGGGGTCCGGTTTCCCACGCCCCCTACCTCTTCTCTTTAAGGCAGGTACCTGGGTCATACTTTCAGGCTCCAGGTCCTCTTGAACACCCTTACTGGCTGCCATAGACCAAGTGGTCACACACGCCCACTCAGGCAGACCCAACATCTCCAAATGAGACCTTCTCTCCACCTTAGCCCAAGGGGAGCTCTCCAAATCATTGCCTAACAGACAGTCAACAGGCATGGTTGGCCTCACAGCTACTTGAAGGGTACCTTAGACCCCCCCCACTCAAAGGGAACTTGAGCCACCTCACACTGGCTCTCTGAGTTGTCCGCGGCAACTACAGGGAAGAATGCATGGGGGACCACCTGGTCTGTAGACACCAGCCGACAACTGACAGCTGTCACACTGGCCCCCGGTGTCTCTCAGAGCCTCCATCCTATGGCCATTGATGGTCACCCACTGCCTGTATTTTTTAGTGTTATCAGGCAGCTGGGTCCTAGGGACCACCTCAAAATCTCCTAAAGAGACAAGGGACATTTCTGCGGGACCCCGCCCACCTTGGGCACCCATCTCCTCCCCCCCAGGGGCTACACTTGCCATCTGACGGGGTGGTGCACTAGGTGGTGCATTGGGATCCCTCTTGGGACACTTGGGATCATACCAACAGTGGCCAACTTGACCACACTTAAAACATGTAGGGGGGTGTTAGAAATGGGATCTCTAATTGGCAAGGGCTTGCACCTTTGTCCAAGTAGGGACCCTTCTTCCTAGTCAGGGTAAGGGTGTTACACTTGTGAAGTAACCCCTGCTCACCCTCGTGGTAGCTTGGCACGAGCAGTCAGGCTTAATTCAGAGGCAGTGTGTAAAGCATTTGCACATAACCAACAGTAATACAGTGTAAGCACTACAAACGGACACCACACCAGTTTAGAAAAATAACCAATATTTTATATACTCAAGACAAGACCAATTACGACAAAAATCCACAATACTATACTTTACGAATGAATACTTGATACGGTAACTTCTTCTTTGCAGGAATAGCACAAAAGCAAAGTTCGTACGAGTCGGTAGCTCCGTCCGAGCCTACCGTGATGCTGAAAACCACAGAGTCTAACAGTTCCAGCCGACCGCGTCGATACGGGCCAGCAGAGTCGTGAACAGACTCGGTTACAGTACCTTTCTCGTTGTGGCTGGTACGGAGTGTACGAGCCGGTCGGCGTTCGTCGCGGTTGCGGTGCAAGACGGAGCGATGCAAGGTGCGGTGTCCCTCGATGTGGTGCAGGCAGCGGCTCGATGAGCGTCGTGCAGACGGAGTCGGTGAGTCCAAGGCGTGCGATGCAGGGTGAGACGATGCTCGATGCGGTGCTGACAGGTTGCGATGCGGGCGACCAAGCCGGAGTGCGGGAGCTGGCGTCGGACAGCGGTGCGAGTCAGAGCGGTGCGTCGCAGACGTGCGAGCGGTGCCCCAAATGCGGTGCGGTCTCGACTCTTGAGCCAGTTGCAGCGACCGCGTCGGTCGGGTCCGGTTGGTTCAGTGAAGCGATGCGATGCGAACTGCGGTGCCCACAGGTCACGGTGCAAGCAGCGGCTCGATGTTGGCGGCGTCGGATGTCGCCCACGGTGAGACCAGGGTTGCGATGCGAAGCGGGGCGATGCGGTCTGCGGTGCAAACAGGTCACCGGCCAGGGATGGATTCGGTTGACGGAGTCGGTTGCGGTTCCCTTCCTCTGTGGCAACTGAAACAGCATTCCAGAAGCGGTACCCAGAGGCTTGTGAAGTCTTTGTAGTCCCTGAGACTTCTTAACAGGAGGCCAGCTCGGTTTCAGGCCCTTGGAGATACTCAGCACAAGTTTGTAGAAAATTCAGTCCAGTCCTTTCACTGCCCAAGACAGAAGCAGCAACTGCAGGCCAACCCAACAAAGCAACAACACAGCAAAGGGGCAGTACTCCTCCTGGCAGCTCTTCCAGCTCTTCGTCTTGGCAGGTTCCTTGATTCCAGCGAGATCTAAATTCATGGGGCCCTGAGCCCCAATATTTATATCCCAAATTCCTTTGTTCTCTGAAGGCAGAGAGGCCTTTGCCTAGTCCAAACCAGTTCTGGAGCACTTTGTTGACAAGTCTCCGTCCCTTCTTTCAGTGAGTAGGCCAGGGACATCAGACGCACCACAGGAGGTGGAGCCAGCATTGTGGAGGGAAGGCACTGTCCTATTCAGGGCCCAGGTGCGACCCCTCCCACCCATCTACATGTAGATCTTGCTATTCAGCCCTGTGCTGACTCACCCTGTCTCCTGGCATCCCCCAGCCCCTGTCACTCACATCCCAGACAAGGAATACACAACCTCGCAGAGGCAGGCTTGGATGGTTAGACAAGAAAATACCCACTTTCTAAAAGTGGTATTTTCAAACACAGAATGTTAAAACCAACTTCACTAAAAGCTGCATTTTATCATTCTGAGTCCAGGCATACTAAACTCGAATTTCTACCATGTTCCCGGGATCAGTTAGGATTATAAGCTGTAATAATCAAAACTGCCCGTTCTGGCCTAGGGGGAACAGGTAGCCTTGCAATAGTGAAAAACGAACTAGGCTGTAATTCACTATCAGGACATGCCGCACACACCCGGGCATGTCCTACCTTTCGCATACAACGCACCCTGCCCACAGGGGTACCTTGGGCCTACCTTAGGGGTGACTAACATGTAGCAAAGGGAAGGTTTAGGGACTTGCAAGTGTGTGCACTTGCCAAGTCGACATGGCAGCCCCAGGCTGCGCACAGGCTCTGCAATGGCAGGCCCGAGTTACACTTTACGGGCTGTTTGCGTGGGTGGCACAATCCAGTGCTGCAGCCCACCAACAGCGTTTGGTCTATAGGCCCTGGCACTCGCAGTGCACTTTACAAGGGACTGACACATAAACCAAATAGGCCAATCATGGAAACACTAATCCATAACACATTTTATACAGGAGCACTTGCACTTTCCCACTGGACAGCAGTGAGGAAAGTGCGCAGAATCATTACACCAGCAAAAACAGAGTCAAAACCGGGAGGTCAGAAAGCAAAAAGTCAGGGGAAACACACCAAAAGATGCCAAGTCTAACACATGTCCCCTCCAGCTGAAAGTAGGGAGAACTACCCAACCCCATTGGAGTTCTCCTCACTAAGGCGGAAGAACCTGGACAGACCATCTGCGTTGGCGTGTTCTGTACCAGGACGGTGCTCCACCGTAAAGTCCATTCCCTGTAGGGAGATGGACCACCTCAGCAGTTTTGGAATCTCACCCCTCATTTGCATCAACCATCTGAGGGGCCTGTGGTCTGTCTGAACCCGGAAGTGAGTCCCAAACAGGTATGGTCTCAACTTCTTCAGTGCCCAGACCACAGCAAAAGCTTCCCTTTCTATGGCACTCCACCTCTGTTCCCTGGGAAGTAGTCTCCTGCTAAGGAAGACTACAGGCTGATCCAGGCCCTCTTCGTTCAGTTGTGAGAGCACCGCTCCCACACCATGCTCTGAAGCGTCAGTCTGCACGACAAATTCTTTGGAGAAGTCAGGTGCCTTGAGCACGGGCGCCGTGCACATGGCTGCCTTCAGGGCATCAAAAGCTTTCTGGCAGGACTCAGTCCAGATCACTTTCCTGGGCTGCCTCTTAGAGGTCAGCTCTGTTAAGGGGGCAACGATGGTGCCATAGCCCTTAACAAATCTCCTATAGTAACCGGTGAGACCTAAGAAGGCTCTCACCTCTGTCTGGGTCTTGGGGGTTCCCAAGCCAGAATGGTGTCAATCTTGGGTTGTAGGGGCGCCACCTGGCCGCTTCCTACCTGGTGTCCCAAGTACACCACAGAACCCTGCCCGATCTGGCACTTACTGGCCTTGATCGTGAGGCCTGCCCCTTGCAGAGCCCTCAACACTTTCTCAAGGTGCTGTAAATGTTCTTCCCAGCTGGAACTGAACACAGCAATGTCATCCAGGTAGGCGGTACTGAAATCCTCCAGCCCGGCCAACACCTGATTGACCAACCTCTGAAAGGTGGCAGGGGCATTCTTCAACCCAAAGGGCATCACCCGGAATTGGTAATGACCTTCTGGGGTTGAGAATGCTGATCTCTCCTTGGCCCCATCGGTTAAGGCAATCTGCCAGTACCCAGACGTCAAATCAAACGTGCTGAGGAACCGGGCAGCTCCCAACCGATCAATGAGCTCATCAGCTCTGGGGATGGGGTGCGCGTCAGTCCTGGTGATGGCATTGAGCCCACGGTAGTCCACACAAAACCGGAGTTCTGGAGTGGCACCGGGCGCCGCAGCCTTTGGGACCAAGACCACTGGGCTGGCCCAAGGACTGTGGGAGGGCTCAATCACCCCTAACGCCAACATCTTAGAGACCTCCTCCTTGATGCTGGCTCTGACCCGGTCAGTCAACCTGTAAATCTTGTGCTTCACAGGAGGGCTGTCACCGGTGTCCACGTCATGGGTACACCAGTGAGTAACACCGGGGGTCAGAGAGAACAGTGGGGCGAACTGTCCCAACAACTGGCGACAGTCCCCCTGCTGCTCCTGAGTCAGAGTAGGGGAGAGGATCACACCCTCTACTGACCCATCATGCTCCTTGGTGGACAGGAGGTCAGGGAGAGGCTCACTCTCCTCTTCCACCCCATCATCTGTCGCCAAGAGCATACTCACTCGGACCTCTCGAAGTGGGGCTTGAGGCGGTTCACGTGAAGGACCCTCAAAGGGTTCCTTGGAGCCTGCAAATCCACCAGGTAGGTGACGTCACTTTTGCGCTCCTTTACCTCGTATGGCCCAGTCCACTTGTCCTGCAAGGCACAAGGTGCCACTGGGGCCATGACCCACACTTTCTGCCCAGGTTGAAATTCGACCAGAGTGGCATTCTGGTCATACCATCTCTTCATTTCTTCCTGGCTTGCTTCTAGGTTCGCCTGAGCGAGTTTCCTGAAGCGGGCAGTTTGGTTTCTAAAGGCCAGCATGTAGCTAAATACATCCTGGGGAGTTTTCCTGGGAGCCGCCTCCCAGCCTTCCTTTACCAAACTCAGAGGTCCTCTGACAGGGTGGCCATACAGGAGCTCAAAGGGGCTGTACCCAAGAGACTTCTGAGGCACCTCCCTGTATGCAAAGAGTAGGCATGGCAAGAGGACGTCCCACTTACGCCTCATGGGTTCTGTTAGACCCTTGATCATGCCTTTCAAGGTCTGGTTGAATCTCTCCACCAGACCGTTTCCTTGTGGGTGGTAAGGAGTGGTGAACTTGTAGGTTACACCACACTCCTTCCACAGGGATGTCATATACTTCGATATGAAATTGGTCCCCCTATCAGAAACCACCTCTCTGGGGAATCCCACACGGGAAAAGATCCCCATTAACGCCCGGCCCACCACTGGTGCCGTAGTTGTCCTGAGAGGGATTGCCTCCGGGTACCGGGTGGCATGGTCCACCAAGACCAGGATGTACCTGTTGCCCATGGCTGTCTTGGGATCCAGTGGCCCCACAATATCCATCCCTACCCTTTCAAAGGGTGTTCCAACAACAGGAAAAGGTTGGAGAGGAGCTTTGACCTTCCTCCCACTCTTACCACTTGCCTGGCAAGTTTGGCAAGACCTACAGTGTGCATCTGACTGCCTTCGCATTTGGGGCCAAAAGAAGTGGGTGACAAGCCTGTCAAAGGTCTTGTCCTGCCCCAAATGTCCTGCCAAAGGCACGTCATGAGCCAGACCCAGTAGGAAGGTCCTGAAGCGCTGGGGTACCACCAGCACACGGGCTGACCCAGGCTCAGCAACCTTAGGCTCACTGTATAGGAGACCACTCTCCCAGTAGATCAGATGTGACCCGGACTGATTACCAGCTGCCTGGTCTGCAGCCTGCCGCCGCAGACCCTCCAGAGTAGGGCACTCGTTCTGCTCCCTGCAGAACTCCTCCCTGGTGGGACCCCCTTCTTGCTGCCAATGGGTCAGCTCAGAGATGTCTCCCAGTTCGGCTACCTGCTCCCCTGTAGGCACCGGGGCGTCCCCTCGAGGTCCGCCTCCTCCCGGTCCGTGGGAACTTCGGGGGCTGGTTTCCCGCGCCCTGCCCTTTCTCTTGGCAGGGACTTGGGCCACTGTTTCAGGCTCCAAGTCCTCTTGATCACCCTTTCTGGCTGCCATTGACCGAGTAGACACGCATGCCCACTCTGGCAACCCAAGCATCTCCAAGTGAGACCTGAGCTCCACCTCCTTCCATGAGGACTGCTCCAGGTCGTTTCCTAGTAGACAATCTACAGGCATGGTAGGGCTCACAACCACCCTCAAGGGACCTGAGACCCCCCCCATTCAAAGGGAACCTGCGCCACCATACATTGGCGCTCTGAGTTGTCTACAGCAACTACTTGGTGGAATGCCCCGGGGACTACTTGCTTCTCAGACACCAGGTGACACCGGACTGAGGTCACACTGGCTCCAGTATCTCCGAGAGCCTCTACCCTGTTCCCATTAATGGTCACCCAGGTGCTATATTTCTTTGTGTTAGGGGGCACCTGGTATCCTGGGACCATCTCACTGTCCCCTAGTGAGACAAGGGTCATTTCTGCGGGATCCCCACCCTCCTGTGGGCACCCCTCCTCCCCAAGCGCTACACTAGCCAACACTTTGGACTGTCCACCGGTGGGTGGTTGTGTCCTCTTTGGGCACTTGGGGTCCCCCTTAAAGTGACCTACCTGGTCACATGCATAACACTTGCGGGGGCCGGTCTCAACAGGCTTCCCTGTAGAGACCCCTTTCTTCTTATCACCGGGGGGCTGGGAACCTTTACCCTGGGTACTAGTTTGGGGCCCTTTAGAGAACTCCTGTGCTTTACCCTTGTCCCCCCACCTTTCTGCTGGGGACCCTGCCCACCTTTGGCTGAGTCTCCCCAAACGCTTTCTTGTGGACCCTGGTACTCACCCAGCGGTCCGCTTCCATAGCAAGCTTCCTGGGGTCAGTTAGCTTACTATCTGCTAGGTGCTGGCGCAGATCTGCAAAACATAGACTAGACAAGTGCTCCCATGCAATCAAGTTGTAGAGCCCCTGAAAATCTGTTACGCTACTGCCCTTCACCCAACCATCCAGAGACCTGCAGAACACATCCACACATTCCAACCAAGTGTTGGCATCAGACTTCTTACTGGACCTGAACTGATCCCTGTACTTTTCAGGAGTAAGACCATACTTCGTGAGAAGGGCATCCTTCATGTCAGCATAGGTGAGGTGATACCCTTACCCAAAGCTATCAGAGCATCCCTTGCTTCTTCAGGGAAAAGTGGCCACAATCCTGCTCCCCAATTCTCCTCAGGGACCCCATTCATGTGGATGGCTGCCTCATAACCCTGAAACCACCTTTGTATGTCATCCCCCTTCTTGAACTCCTTGCCTACGTTCTTGGGAATGTGCACAATCCTGTCTGCTATTCTGGACGAATTGCTGCCACCATCTGAGCCTGACTTACTCCTAAGTTCTAGCTCCTTCAGTTCTCTCTCATGTTCTAAGAGCATCTTCCTCTCCTCTATGGCCAATCTCTTCTCCTCCCGCTCACTCTCCAGCCTGAGCTTCTGCAGCTCAAACTGCCTTGCCTCCCGCCTGTCCTCCAGCTCCTCTGGGGACAGACTGCTGCTGCCTGACCTGGCGGGTTCCCCCTACCCAAAAGCACATCCACCCTGGAAATAGGCTCCTCCGCCTCCTCACTGAGATTACCAGGCTGCCCATTGGCATGTCTGGCTGCTACCCAGGCCCTCAGCGCCTTCTGTAGCTCCTCCTTCCTTGTGAGGCCTTTAATTTGGACTTTCAGGTTTTTACAAATCGCTCGTAGCTCCTTTACGGCGTAGGATTCCAACCTATCCTCCTCAAAGATAACTTCCAGAGATGCAACGGATGATGCAATTGATTCAGGCATGACAAACGTAGTGAGTTGAAGACTGGCAAGATCAAAAATAGGCCAAAAGAAAAAGAACCAGTATGTGGTACGTAATGGTCTGCGATATGGTAGTAGTGCACACCAATCACTGTAAGTCAAGTGCAAACACAGGTCCTATCCTCACCGCTGACAACCAATGTTAGAAATGGGATCTCTAATTGGCAAGGGTTTGCACCTTTGTCCAAGTAGGGACCCTTCTTCCTAGTCAGGGTAAGGGTGTTACACTCGTGAAGTAACCCCTGCTCACCCTCGTGGTAGCTTGGCACGAGCAGTCAGGCTTAATTCAGAGGCAGTGTGTAAAGCATTTGCACATAACCAACAGTAATACAGTGTAAGCACTACAAACGGACACCATACCAGTTTAGAAAAATAACCAATATTTTATATACTCAAGACAAGACCAATTACGACAAAAATCCACAATACAATACTTTACGAATGAATACTTGATACGGTAACTTCTTCTTTGCAGGAATAGCACAAAAGCAAAGTTCGTACGAGTCGGTAGCTCCGTCCGAGCCTACCGTGATGCTGAAAACCACAGAGTCTAACAGTTCCAGCCGACCGCGTCGATACGGGCCAGCAGAGTCGTGAACAGACTCGGTTACAGTACCTTTCTCGTTGTGGCTGGAACGGAGTGTACGAGCCGGTCGGCGTTCGTCGCGGTTGCGGTGCAAGACGGAGCGATGCAAGGTGCGGTGTCCCTCGATGCGGTGCAGGCAGCGGCTCGATGAGCGTCGTGCAGACGGAGTCGGTGAGTCCAAGGCATGCGATGCAGGGTGAGACGATGCTCGATGCGGTGCTGACAGGTTGCGATGCGGGCGACCAAGCCGGAGTGCGGGAGCTGGCGTCGGACAGCGGTGCGAGTCGGAGCGGTGCGTCGCAGACGTGCGAGCGGTGCCCCAAATGCGGTGCGGTCTCGACTCTTGAGCCAGCTGCAGCGACCGCGTCGGTCGGGTCCGGTTGGTTCAGTGAAGCGATGCGATGCGAACTGCGGTGCCCACAGGTCACGGTGCAAGCAGCGGCTCGATGTTGGCGGCGTCGGACGTCGCCACGGTGAGACCAGGGTTGCGATGCGAAGCGGGGCGATGCGGTCTGCGGTGCAAACAGGTCACCGGCCAGGAATGGATTCGGTTGACGGAGTCGGTTGCGGTTCCCTTCCTCTGTGGCAACTGAAACAGCGTTCCAGAAGCGGTACCCAGAGGCTTGTGAAGTCTTTGTAGTCCCTGAGACTTCTTAACAGGAGGCCAGCTCGGTTTCAGGCCCTTGGAGATACTCAGCACAAGTTTGTAGAAAGTTCAGTCCAGTCCTTTCACTGCCCAAGACAGAAGCAGCAACTGCAGGCCAACCCAACAAAGCAACAACACAGCAAAGGGGCAGTACTCCTCCTGGCAGCTCTTCCAGCTCTTCGTCTTGGCAGGTTCCTTGATTCCAGCGAGATCTAAATTCATGGGGTCAGGGCCCCAATATTTATATCCCAAATTCCTTTGTTCTCTGAAGGCAGAGAGGCCTTTGCCTAGTCCAAACCAGTTCTGGAGCACTTTGTTGACAAGTCTCCGTCCCTTCTTTCAGTGAGTAGGCCAGGGACATCAGACGCACCACAGGAGGTGGAGCCAGCATTGTGGAGGGAAGGCACTGTCCTATTCAGGGCCCAGGTGCGACCCCTCCCACCCATCTACATGTAGATCTTGCTATTCAGCCCTGTGCTGACTCACCCTGTCTCCTGGCATCCCCCAGCCCCTGTCACTCACATCCCAGACAAGGAATACACAACCTCGCAGAGGCAGGCTTGGATGGTTAGACAAGAAAATACCCACTTTCTAAAAGTGGTATTTTCAAACACAGAATGTTAAAACCAACTTCACTAAAAGCTGCATTTTATCATTCTGAGTCCAGGCATACTAAACTCGAATTTCTACCATGTTCCAGGGGTCAGTTAGGATTATAAGCTGTAATAATCAAAACTGCCCGTTCTGGCCTAGGGGGAACAGGTAGCCTTGCAATAGTGAAAACGAACTAGGCTGTAATTCACTATCAGGACATGCCGCACACACCTGGGCATGTCCTACCTTTCGCATACAACGCACCCTGCCCACAGGGGTACCTTGGGCCTACCTTAGGGGTGACTAACATGTAGCAAAGGGAAGGTTTAGGGACTTGCAAGTGTGTGCACTTGCCAAGTCGACATGGCAGCCCCAGGCTGCGCACAGGCTCTGCGATGGCAGGCCCGAGTTACACTTTACGGGCTGTTTGCGTGGGTGGCACAATCCAGTGCTGCAGCCCACCAACAGCGTTTGGTCTATAGGCCCTGGCACTCGCAGTGCACTTTACAAGGGACTGACACATAAACCAAATAGGCCAATCATGGAAACACTAATCCATAACACATTTTATACAGGAGCACTTGCACTTTCCCACTGGACAGCAGTGAGGAAAGTGCGCCGAATCATTACACCAGCAAAAACAGAGTCAAAACCGGGAGGTCAAAAAGCAAAAAGTCAGGGGAAACACGCCAAAAGATGCCAAGTCTAACAGGGGGCCCCTGTGAACAGGTTTACCTGTCGGGGCCTCTGGCTTCTTCTGAGGGGGAGGCTGGGAACCCTTCCCTTTGCTCCCTTGGGAAATACTTTGAGCCCTTTCTGGAACTCCCTCTGTTTACCCTTGTCCCCCCCCACTCTTCTGCTGGGGACCCTGCCCACCTTTGGCGAAGTCTCCCACATGACCCTTATGGACCTGGGTACTGACCCAGCGGTCCGCCTCCTCAGCAAGCTTCCTAGGGTTAGTTAGCTTGCTATCAATAAGGTGCTGGCGTAGCTCTGTAAAACAATTAGCAGACAAGTGCTCCCAGGCAAACAAATCATAGAGCGCTTCAAAAGTATCCACTTTGCTACCCTTTACCCAACCATCCATTGCTCTGCAAAAGAAAGATACATACTCCACTGAGGTAGTTGCCTCCAGCTTCTTACAATTCCTGAACCTCTGCCTATAGAGTTCTGGGGTCAACCCATACCTGGTCATCAGGGCTTCCTTCATGTGGGCATAAGACATCCTATTCTCACTGGGCAGGTCTAACAATGTATCCCTCCCATCGCTAACAAAGCGGCCCCACAACCCCGCTGCCCAATCTTTCTCAGGGACCCGGTGGGCCAACACTGCCATCTCATAGGCTGCAAACCACTGCCCAATATCTTCATGCTTATGGAAATTCTTAATGACATCCTTGGGGATATGTACCCTGCCTTCTGCAGGCACAGATGGTGCGCTGCCACCAGAGGGATTAATTTCTAAGTTTTTAGCTTTGATCTCCAACTCCCTCACATTCTCTCATGCTCCAATTTCATTCTCTCTCTTTCCCATGCTAACTTGTTATTTTCAAACTCCAGCTTCTTATTCTCTAGGTCCTTTTGACCCTCCATCTTGAGCTTGGCTAGCTCCATTTTATGCATTCTATTTCTCTCCCTGTCCTCCAGCTCTCCTGGGGACAGGCCTTTGGAAGAAACACTGCTGCCGGGCGGGGAAGGTACTTTCTCCCTGGCTGGGCCCAATGGCCCATCTAGCTGCCCTTTTGTGTCCTCATCCTCCTCCACAGGCTCTTCCACATGCTCAGAGGCATTTCTAGCTTCCAACCAGGCCCTCAGCGCCTTTTGGAACTCATCCTTCTTGGTGAGGCCTTGAGTAGAAACATTAAATTTTCTACAGAAGAATTTCAGCATTTTCACAGTGTAGGTATCCACCCTATCTTCCTCAAGATCTAGATCCATAGATGCGTTGGATGCTGGGTTGCTCATGGCAATAAGAATTGGTAGTCTTTAGCAAAAAAATAACAGTTCCAAGGAAAAAATTCTACCAAAATGTATGTGGTTGCGTTTGGTCTGCACTCACTAGTTGTGTAAACCAATCACTGTATATGAGTCACAAATGCAAGTCCAGACTCCTCACCGCTGACCACCAATGTTAGAAATGGGATTTCTGGTTGGCTAGGGCTTGCGCCAAAGCCAGACAGAAACCACCACTCTAGTCAGGGCAAGGGAGTTACACGCTGAAGATAACCCCTGCTCACCCCCTCTGGGATAAGCCTGACTGCTCGTGCCAAGCTACCAAGGGGGTGAGCAGGGGTTATCTTCAGCGTGTAACTCCCTTGCCCTGACTAGAGTGATGGTTTCTGTCTGGCTTTGGCGCAAGCCCTAGCCAACCAGAAATCCCATTTCTAACAAAGATGTTTTTATCTTTGTTTTTCCACCCCACACTGAAATGTTCAGGGTTCTTAGCGGTTCATTTTACCTGTCACTGGTATTATATTTAAGGATTAATGTTTTTACTTATGCTGAGTGAAAGAATGACATTTGGGAATCGTTATATTTCCTGATCTTTTTTGCATATCCTTTTATTTTGTCTTTATCAGGCAGTAAATTAACAATGCCTTCGGTCGGAAGGTCTCATGTTTGGTTTCAATTTTAAAACGCGAAAGCGAACATAGTTTCTAAATATATACATTGTTCTCAAAAGGGAGGTTTCTGCATAAGAAGCATTCTTGAGCAATCCAGTGAGACAATCAGTGAGTCAATGCGATAACTACAGAAATCAGTGAATAATCTGCAACTAACTGACTCAACTCAGCTTTTCATCCATTCGCTGTTGATAAAAAGTGCACCATTGATTTGGTTCGTACAGTCTTCATTTAAAGCAACGGGTTTCGTACGTGGTTCACATACTAGAAGGTTCATGAACTCTTGGCCTTAAAGTTTGCCTTCTGCGCACGAACAGGTTCTTCCTCTCGTCCAATAATTCCTCCTTGTGGTCCCAAAAGCCCTAACTGGGATTTATAAAGACGGGCATTTTTCCACAAATGCCCCTAAACTATGGAGGGCGCTGTGATGCTGTCTCTCGGCTTATGCTCTGGCCCAAACCGATCCGTTTTCAGATCAGCGTAAACTCAGCGTTTTAACAAAGATTTCTTGTTTTATTCGGGTTATAGATCCAGTTGTGTCCAGCTAAGTGTTGTTTTCGGGGTGGTTATATTTTATAGCACCAAGTTTGGTGCTCCGGCTACAAATAAATATAACATATTGATAAATAATTATTGCATCAGTGACCTTCATACCACATTGACTAAGCATCAGGCTCCCGCTGGCATCTTTTTACACACCCTGTTCATAAGATCTGGAACCTAAGAATTAAAGGAAAGGCTGCTAAGTCCACTGCTCTCGATTCCATTCCTACTTTTATTTTTTTTGCTCACCATCATTACAGGCAGCTACCAAATATAGGCAATACTGTCTTAACTTCATAGCAATGTCAAAAGTGCAGCACTAACTCACTATAAAGGAACCGCTACAGACTACTTTCAGCCAAGTTTGATCTCTGTAGTCAGGGCACACCTGCTCGCTTAGGGTTACTCACTGAGATGAACAAAGACTGGTGGGTAAATACTTGATTTAAACTCAGCCCCCGGTAAATACACAGAGCTACATTCTAGTCCATCGTTTTTTTGCTAACTTTTCCACAACAGGCATCGGTGAACAATATGCAAATTAATATTCACAGGGCCCCGCCCTGCAACGGACAAGCCCTCCTGCACTGCTGGGCTTTTCTTACTCGACACAACCGCAGTCACACTTGGTGCTATAAATAAAATGACAAGCTAAGCGCTTAGAGTCTGTTCGGCTCACAGTGTGCGCTGCATGCAAGGCACACAGCGTGTGGTATCTAAACCCGGCCCACTGCGATGCACAGTTATCTGCACGCTGCGCAAATTTATTTATGTAGTTTTCATCGAGCACTGTGCATCGCCTCAGGGCACTCCAGTTATAATTTATTCACCGAAGACAATTCAATCTGTATCTTCAATCTGACTTGTCTCTGCGTCCAGTTGCGCGGTTCTGAATCTCTTCCATGCCAGCAGTAGCGGCCCGTGGTGGGCGTCCTGCCGGGCGGTGACGCGGGGCGGGGGAGGGGCAGGGTGGGGGGTAGTAAACTACGGAATACGGCGCACAGAGGTAAGTACACAAACAAAGAAATAAAAAAAAAATTGTTGCGCGCGCTGCATCGCACCCAAAGCGAAGACCAGAGAAGTCCAGAGTGTCCAGACCTGTATGGAGCATGGGCACATATGTTGCAGATGACAGGCAGGATGACAAGACCAGGAGCAGCAGGAATCTTCCCATTGCAGTCTCTGTTCCCAAAGCGAAGACCAGAGAAGTCCAGAGTGTCCAGACTGTCAAAGTTGAAGTGGTGTTCGAGCTGAATCTTATCCCATGATGAATCTAGGGTCCCACCCACAGGTAAACCCATAAGTACCCTTAAGAAAGGTTTGGGACGATTTAGGAGTCCCTCCCAGACAGTGGGCTGGACAGTGGGGAGGCTACTCCCATGTCCTTTGTACAGTTTTGCATCAGAGCAGGAGCCAACAGCTCCCTGAACTGGTTTGAACTGGGGCATGCAAGGAGGGCACCAAATGTGCCCTACAAGCAGTCTCAGTGGTGCTGGCAAGCACCCCCACCCTGTCCCAATACACTAAACCCTGTCTGGGAGATTGGCTCAGCAGCAGGAGGGCAGAATCGTGTCTCTGGTCTGCAGCAGCCCTAGCTTGCTGTCCGATTCCGGAAGACTGGTACTGGGAGAATAGAGGGCCTCCCGGAGGAGCTTTACAGTGCATGGAATCATACCTCCCACACATTTTATGGTGTGGTGGTATGCTTCCAACATGTTTGATACCAAACATGACAGGATTTGTTTCAGCCAGTTAAGATATGGTCATCGCGTAGTGACACATGTCCACTCTATATGTTGTAATGGCTGATGCACTTACAACCGAGAGAATGGACTCTGAAGGTTGTAGGGGTGCCCCTCTCATGCAGGGGCACCCTTACACTTAGAACTGAGCACCCTGCCTTCAGGATTGAAAGGCCTGCTTTAGGGGTGTCTTCTAGGTTTTAACTGCTGTGACCCCAGATATAAGGAAACTTATATCCATCGTAAGTGGTGTTAGCACTAGCTTACACAGGCTGCAATGGCAGGCCTGTAGTCACAAATTGAGTGGTCAGTCAGGGGTGGCATAATACATGCCCATGGGAGACCAGTGGTGTACCTATGCCCTGGGCACCTTAGTACCATGTACTAGGGACTTATCAGGGTACACCAGTAGCCAATCTGGAGTGTACCTAAGTACTCACCATGTCCAATTTAGGGAAGAAGCACAGAGACTGGGGTCCTGATTAGCAGGATCCCAGTCAGACTAGTCAGAAAAACATAATGACACCAGCAAAACGTGGGGGTGACCATGAAAGCAAATCCTATTTTTCTACACAATGTTACTATGCTTTAGGGAAAGAGCACAAGCACTTTAGCACTGGTTGGCAGTGGTAAAGTGTGCAGAGTCCTAAGGCCAGCAACAACAAAGTCAGCAAAAAGATGAGGTCTGAAGGCAAAAGGTTAAGGAGAAGATCGCACCAAGGATGCCAGGACTAACACTTTGTATAGGTAGGTCTCTGCCCCATTGTGAATAGGGTCCAACATGTCTAAAAAGTATAGTATTATTGGGAGTTTTCACTTCAAAGGTGGCTTGAACCAGTATAAACATACACTCCTATAAGTTACTTTCAGGAGAAAGAAGCATTTTGCCCTTGTCAAGGGGACAAAGGGCCAAGAAACACTTTCTGATCACATTTTGCAGAAGGTAGGAGTTGGAAATTCAGAGGCATATACCACACACACCAAATTAAAGAAATTAGCTATTTTGAATACAAGAGGGAAACAGGAAACAACAAGGGTAAAAAACAGACTACAGTCAATGAAAAAGACAGACAGGGGCAATCTGAATGATAGATAACAAGTAATGTAACTAATAGAGACTTTAAGCAATAGCAAGGAATGTGGGATACAGCTGGGGCAAAAGGTTTGTAGTAAAGGATGGTGGAGGTCTGGAGGAATTGGTAGGCATATTCTTAGGACAGGAATGGTACATGGCTTAATGCTGCCTTGTAAATAAGACCCCCTTTCACGCTATGCTTAGCGTGAAAGGGGTGGGCAGTGGGTGTTGCGGTCGGCGTTCCACTGCAAAACCCATTGATTTTGACGCTGCCCTCAATTTACAAGGGCAGCGTAAATAGGAGGCAGTGCCAACATTAAGACCAGGGAAAACCTTGTCTTAACTTGGCGAAACGGGGAGAAATGCTATATTTCTCCTCGTTTTTGCTTTTTCTATGTGTGCTGCCTTGTGCGCTATATAAAAATGCATAAATAAATAAGCAAAAATCACAATCCCTGAACAGGGCATTCCACAAATCCAAAGGGGCTTGCCATCAGTCTGCGGTCAGGTTTCCCCCTTTAAAGATGAGTCTGTGCTAGAAAGAGACTTTTCATATTTGTAAATTTGCTCGACAAACCCTTGAGTGGCTTTTGTGGTGGGAACAAATGTGCATTACCTCTAGACTAACTGAAACAAAAGCAAAAGACGTGGGGGTGCGATTGTCCGTTGTTGTGAGCAGCCTTTTTCCTCCACCTTGGAAAATTTATGCACACAGTGTGATAAATTCGCACACTCACTTAAACTTAACTCCTTGAAAAGCAGTGACCTGTTTGTCATTGTGAACCTTTACCACAGCGCATGCACACTAATGAAGAAGGGTTGACCAATGTAAATGATGACTGATGAATGAATGGTCTGAGTGACTCAAAAGTTTTATTGAGTGACACTGGTGATTCGACTCATATGGAGGCGCGAGTGGCTTGGTATAAAGGGTTTTATAGGTGAGTTTAAGAGCAACTTGGTGCAAGTGACTGAAGTGTTGTGTTATGAGTGGTGTTGCAAATAACAGTGGTGAGTGGTATTGCAAGTGAGAGAGTTATGTTGAGTGTCTGAATTGAATAGTTTTGCAAGTGTGTGCTGTTGCGTGAGACAGAGACTGAGTGCTGAAATTGGCCGTGCGTTCTTGAGTGGTGCGAGCGAATGTGGGTACATGGTGTAGCAATGGATAATCCTAAAAAAGCCTCTCTAGCCTCTACATATTTGTTAAGTTATGTGGCATGTTTAGGTAGCAGTACTGAGGATGTGTCTGTATCTGAGTGCTCTGTGTTATGTGGGGGAGCTATGCCACCTTTCCTTTGCATATATTCTCCCCGGCCATTAGTGTTTCCCTCCAGTAAGCTTCATAATGAGGCGAGCTCACTGGAGGTACACATGGTTGCAGACTATGAGATACTGGAGCTGTCTTCTTATGTCAAGAGGCACCCAAATTTCACCTCACTTTGCTGCGCCGTCTTCACATGCTATAAGAAGCAGATGGTGATGGCAGCATAAAATTATACTTAGGCACATAGGACTTATTATTTCCCTTCTTGATGTGTGTTACATTTTTGGAAGCATCCAAAAATTGTGTCTGTTTCTTTGCGTGTTATAGGGCTACCGATGTAGAATCCTTAACAAAAGATTATGTTTTAGTTGCACATATTGGAGGAATAGTCAAAAACGTTCTAACTCCTTGCATTACTGGCTGAAGTCGGTTACATTCCAAACAAGCATTTGCAATGCAATAGGTCTCGCAATTTCGAGAGTTTGAGCTACTGGGATTGTAATTGACGATGCCTTTTACTTATGTGTTTTGAAAACCTGAAAGCGGTGAGTAAACACGCACTTTAGTATTTGCTTACGAGAAGCAAGGCTGGCAGTAACTGCGCCTCTTACAATGCCAATAGCTCAAACTCTTGCAAATGCGAGACCTATTGCATTGCAAATGCTTGTTTTCTCTGAATTTGGGATTTTGTTCTGTGGGATTTTTGTAGGCCTCGGAAAAACTACCGGAAGGTTACCCCTGGCGTGCAGTAGCGGCCTGTGGTGTGCCATGCTGCCATGAGCCCATGCTCCATACAGGTTCTTCACAGGGCCTGTGGATATCCAAGACACCCAAAAGAATATCCCTTGGAGTTAAGGAGTCCCTCCCCTGCATCTGCAGGCACTGCAACACAGCTGACCGGTCTGCTGATCCTGGGCTCCCACAAACTTCGAAAGGATCAGAAACACAGGTTGTGGTTCTGCAACTCCCTCTAGGCCTGCACAGTCTTCATACTGAGTTTGAGGCCAGTATTCCTCTTCGGAACAGCTGGAACAGAACCCCTGTGCACTGCATCGACTTGCCGTGAGGCTTGTTGACTCTCTCCTCCAGAGATCTTCGGGCTCCAAGAAGCTCCAACCTCATGCAACTGCTGCAGCCAAGATCCTCATCTTCACCACTTCCTCTGCACCGTGGCCCTTGTTCATTGGTGAGCTGCCCGAGGTCCTCCTGTGACTCCTGTGCCTTTAACCCCTGGGTCCTCTTGAGGGTCTTCTTTGGCTCCAGTAGGTTCCCCTAATTGATCGGGCTTACTCTGACTTATCTGCTCGTGATGAGTCACTTGGACCTTGCTGGTCCCGTCACTGCACCTTTTTCATCGACTACGTTGTTTGCTGCTGCCAAGGCTTGCTGGTGCCCCTGCCGGACAATGACCCCACTCCTGAGTGGAATAGACTCTGTCCCCTCTGCTTGCAGGTACCTCTCAGCCTGCATCCACCTTTGGGTTCCACCGGACTCCTTCGTCTTCTTCTCCAGAAGCATCTTTCCTGAAGTCCTCCATTGTGGTCTACGGTGGTTTCCAACGTCACTTGACACCTATGCACCCGGCTCCCTGGTGTAGGTATCCCGGTTCCTGGGGTATCCACAGGCAGAGTGACACTCCAACCTTCTATATTCCACAGAGTTTCTTCAGGGTCCTTCTTTAAAATTGAAACCACGACTTCCCCATTGACTGACATTGAGGACGCAGTCATGTTCCCCCTCTGCACACAACCTCCATGGGGTTCCTAGATACTCAACTAGGGTGTTTCCTTGGTTCCCCGGCACTTCTACGTCTTCTGGGTCCATTCTTGACTTGAGTCGTAGTTCACATTCCACTATTTTAGCATATGGTTTGGTATTCCCCTGGAGACCACTGTGTATTTGTGGTACTTACGTGCTCTATTTCCTAATTATTGTGTTTATTGTGTTTATATCTCCAGGTAGGAGATAATACAATGTGTTAGTGAGTGTTTGTAATAAAATACATATTTTTGTAACTACACTGTGTGATTCATTTTCACAACCTATACCATAAGATGAAGTACTGGTAAAACAAGCTGCTTTGCACTCCTTCTGGACTAAGCCTGAAGGCTGCTCTCCACAGCTACCACTTAGAGAGCTTTCTAAGGTTGACACACGAAGAAATGGTGGTATAGTTGATAGGGAAATGGCACCTAAAAGGGTAAATCCACTAAATATTATTTATAAAGTCTCAATTGATACGGTGCTCTAAGGTGGAGAGAACCACCTGCCTCTCCAAAACCTGTGGCCTGGGCTACACTCAACGTAATTAGCAATCCCCAGCACACGTCATATACAACAAATGACGCAGTAGCTTCTGTTAGTCACACAAAATCATAAACAGCAATCCAAGTTGTTTCTTTGATCTTTATTCCTTTTTCATGATTTCTTCGTGAATTGATTTCAAGCCGTGAATTGATTTCAAGACAACACGTGTTTCGTCACCTCAGTATAATTGTACATGCAACTTTTTCAAGGCTAAGTGGAAACATAGGATACAGTCACTAATATAGTTACGCCAGAAACTGTATATTTACAATTTTATTTCTGTAGGAAACCTCCACCGAGACATGTTCACATGTTGTTTGTTAAACGTTTCTTTCCTTTATTGAGCATGCATCATTAGGCCGCACTATGGTCTAGACAACACCAAAACGTGACTCCACACAAGAAAGTCTGAGGATACAAAATTCTTGAACCTCTTACAATATATCCCCTGTGATGTGTTATGTGCTAGATTATAGCCTTATATGTATCTATCTAACCATCTACTTTGCACCAAGGAGTCAAAAACGGAAGTAGAAGAAACCGTCACCCACTTATGAGTGCAGCACCACACGCAAGTGATAACATATAAAACCAGAACCGACCTTCAGTGTTCACTGTTTATATGTCTATAAATCAAAATACAAAAAGAAAATGGCAATACATAAGTATGAGCAGAAAGGCCTACATACTTCTAGTTACAAACTAACTTGTACTGATACATGAGTCAAGTATCAATAATGAACCTACTTGAAGTGTGGTGATAATTCCATCCCACACTGTCCTGCGGCGTGGTGTTGGTAGTAGAACTGCGTTGCAAAATAAGTAGTCTTGCTCTCCAATATTGTGGTTAGGTCACTGCAAGGACAAATCAGAAACAAAACGTCTGAAAAGTTGCCTATACTTGATAGAGACTAGACACTTATGTCACACTCGCAATTCCATTTTCACTATGTAGTTAACATGCTCGAATTACATTTCCTAAGGATGGTGTCAATAACTCCCATCCTCAGGCCTCTCAATGTACAAGACAACTCCAAATAAATCCCGCCATTATTCTATCAATGTCATCCGCCGTATAAGGCTTGCCACGCTCCTATTAACACTTCGGCAAAGGTCCCAGTATACCTCCCCTTCTTACCATATTAATTGTTGCTGCAAACGTCCTGTCCCCTCACGCCGACTTCTCGAGTACGAGAAAGAATGCCCCATGACCGGCGCTCTTAAGCTGCCGTAATTGATCACATGATTGTCCTCACAACACTCTCAAAGTTGCCATAATAATCCGCGCCATCTTGGAGTGTGCAAAAGTCCTTGCACCGATTCTCGAAAAACTATTCTTTAGTCTCGTAACTCCTTAATTATATCTCGTCGTATTCGCACAATTTTGCCCATATTTGTTCATTCAGTCCCACTGCTTATATCCATATCCAAATATTCACAAGAACACTATATCATTAGTTTAGCACTCATGACCAATACCAAAACTGCCTCGCACTGCAGCCACTCGGTACTAGTCTTGTACCTCAAATAGCCTGAAAGAACGTAAATAACTCAAAGGATTTGCTGTGATTCTCTATTATCCAAGCCTGAAAGCTCATACAGTTATCCCGCTAACGGATATAGTCGCCATCTTGGAATGTGGTAAAAACGTGTTCACACCAAACCTTACTGACATCCACTAACATGGTCTCTTCTCGCTTCCCTATTTGTTATGGCAATTATGTCTATAAGGCTACACCAGTAGTCCATACCTATGTTACTCATGTTGTACCCATCCAAAAAGAGACACCGTGCATGTCAGCTGCACCAGGCATATTATGCAATCTAACTCTAATCAGAACAGATAACCTGAATAATTCAGACGGTGGTCGTATCTACGATTTCCAAGGCCCCCTATTATGTCAGCATGGGTACAAGTCAATGTTGTTAGAAGAAAATTTATTTTCTTCTTATTTATGTGATTAGGTGATTTTTTTTAAAAAACATCCGATTGTAATAGCCCTACTTCTTCAATTTGGACGTAACTTATTAAGTGTCAGTGACTACATGTTGCATCCTATCACATTTATAATGGTACTATTATTTTAATGCAGTGTGTGAATATAACAACAACATATTTCTTAATCATAATGCAGAAGAAAGTACAGACGAAAGTTTGTACATTATGTACTGAATCACAGCAAGGTTCACGTGCTCACGCTAACACTTATCTTCCTAAAAAGTAGTGCAGTTCCTGATCCACATTCAGACCCAGATCAGTCGTATGTAATTTAAGAATCCAAGAGGCCTCATTTCTCAGCAACATCAATTCTCTGTTGCCACCTCGTGGATGTCTTAATGTCTGGTCAATTCCATAGATATTAAATCTTTGTTCTTACCTTGGGAAGTGCATTCTGCAATATGTGTAGCAATTGGGTGTCTGAGGTCACCCTGTTTCACTGCCCTCATGTGTTCCCCAATCCTCTCACGTAATGTTCTGATTGTGCTCCCCACATATTTTTTGCTACATCTACATTCAATTATATAGACCACATATTTGGTGTTGCAATTGATATTGGTCATAATTTTGTAGAGTCTATCTCCTGGACCTCTAAAGTCCATTTTCTTGTTGCTTGCCCATTTGCAGGCCACACAATGTACACAACCATCGAATCCCACAGTATGTGGTGTTAGTCAACTCATGTCAGTTCTGGGTGAAGGGTAGCTAGGACTCAACATATTTCTGAGACAAATGCCTCTCCTGTATGTTATATCAGTTCTTGTATTAATAGATCCCCTCAAGGATGTGTCCTCCTTAAGAATGTGCCAGTGTCTGTTCAGACTTTCAACAAGTACTCTAGATAGATTGTTGTAATTGGTGACCATCCTTATTTTGTCATCAATTGTCTTTTGATTAGTTCGTTCTTTCAAAGTCTCTTGTCTCTTAACTTTCCTGATCCTAGACCTGGCTCTCTCTAGGGTATGTCTGTCATATCCCCTCTTTTTGAAGTGTGCCATCATGGTATCAGCACATTCTTCCAATTCAGGGTCGTAGCTACAGTTTCGTCTTGCCCTGATTAACTCTCCGTTCGGGATTGCATTAATCTGACGTGAGGGGTGCGAACTGGATGCGTGTAAAACTGAGTTGCATGCCGTAGTCTTACGGAATAACCGACTATGAATCTGATTGTCCCTTATGTACAATTCTGTATCCAAAAATTTAATTTTCTCCTTGCTGTATTCATGAGTGAATCTGAGATTAAAATCATTACTATTCATATCCTCAACAAACTCAACCAGTTTTCCAGTGTCTCCTGTCCAAACCATCAGGCAGTCATCGATATACCACCCCAAAACAAAATAGAATCATTCCATTTCATGCCCATGGTACTCCAGATCCACATCTCCTCCAGCCAGCCCATGAAAAGGTTGGCATATGAGGGAGAAAACCTGGAGCCCGTGGCCACTCCCTGTTTCTGCTGGTACCACTTGTCTTTGAATAAAAAGACGTTGTTGTCTAAAATCAGTTCTATCATGTTGATTAACATCTCAGTATGTTCCCAAGTACTCGCTGACCTCGTACTAAGAATCTTTCTGATGGCCCTTAGTCCACAGTCTCTCTTAATGCTTGTACATAAAGCTGTTACGTCCAGAAACTCTAAAATCATGTTTTCGTCCCACGTGAGATCGGGCAATATTCCTAGAACATGCTTGGTGTCACGTATAAACGATGGTAGATTGCTCACCATGGGTTTTAAAAAAATGTCCACGTATTCAGACATTCTTTCAGTGGGACCCTCATTGCCCGATATTATGGGCCTCCCTGGTGGAAAAGGGAGATTTTTGTGGATCGGGGGGAGCGTGTAAATGCAGGGGTACTTAGGTCTGTCTACCTTCAAGTAACATAACTCTTCCTCATCTAAAAGGCCCATCCCGTGCCACTGTTTAAGATGTCGATTGATGTGGTCAGTTAATTTCCAGATAGGATTTGCAGCAATAGGTTCGTAACATTCGATATCATTCAATTGTGACAATATTTCCTTTTCATAGTCTGTGCTTGCCATAATTACAATGTTATCCCCCTTGTCTGCCTCTTTGATGGTGATGCTGTCATCTCTCCTCAAGTTTCTCAAAGATTGCCTCTCCCCATATGTCAGGTTGTCAGTAACATGAAGGGTTCGCTGTTTCTTATCGTTATATTTGTCTAGATCTGCGAGTACCAACTTGTGGAAGATATCAATGTTGTTCCCTGTGTGTAGAGTGGGTGTCCATTTAGATTTTTCTTTAAGGCCGCTTGAAATTGGTACGTCACTCATCACATTCAGATACCTCATGATAATGTATGCAGTTACAACTTCATCTTCACAATCTGTCAGTGACAACAACAATCTAGTATCCATTATATCTTGAATGGTAAATTCACTCAACTGATACCTCTGATATTGTTTATTATTTTCTTTATTCATTTCATTATACATAATGAAATGTTTTTTGATTTTTATACGTCTCACAAATTTGTAGAGATCAATCTTTAGCTCACAAATATTACCAGTATTTTTAGGACAAAAGCCCAGTCCTTTTTTCAAAAGAGACACATCATCGTCAGATAAACTTTTCGTTGACAGATTCACTACGTTAACATCATCTACTTTTTATGGTTCCATGACCTCATTCTCATCCCAGGTCTTTCTTCTCCTGCTGCCACTCTTTTCCCCCTTCTTGTCTTGGGCCTGGCGTGGGATGCCTGTTTTGTTCCCTGTTGCCTCTCTTGATCCTTTGGACCTCTCGCAAAAAACTATTCTCACTACTAGCAGTGTCTATTTACCCTTCTCCTTGCTCAGATTCCCCTCCACTGGTGACTGGTGTGTCGATGGATGTGGAGCTAGAACTGATAGATGTTCCTTCCTTAGCTTTATTTTGATCATCTTTTGTTACTAAATAATCATACTTTTTTGAGAATGTAAAGATTCTTCTGTTTAAGTAGTCGAATTCATCTCCCCTTAACTTTTTTGTTTTTTTTAGTTTAATCTCCGATAAATGGCGCTGCATGACATCATTCAAGATACTATAGTTTTTTCTGTTGCTTCTGGAAGATTTAAAGATTTGATTTCAAGTTCTAAAACTTCTATCTCCCTTTGTAGTCTTGTGGCCTTCCTGTCGCAATTTTCTATGAGTATCCCCATCAATTTGTTAGAATTATTAGTAAGTTCCTGTTCCCACACAACCAATAAGTCTGTGTCTAGATCATCGTAGGTTGGTATGATTTGGGATCTAAGACCAATATCATAGATGCCTATGCCCTATTGCCAGTTATATTGTTAAATAGGTCTTCAGCCTCTTTATCTCTGTTGCTTTTCTCATCATTAAAGGTAGTCATAGTGTACTCTTGTAGCCCCCCTATTTATTCAATATGACACAGGAAGAAATGGTGGTATAGTTGATAGGGAAATGGCGCCTAAAAAGGTAAATCCAATAAATATTATTTATAAAGTCTCAATTGATACAGTGCTGTAAGGTGGGGAGAACCACCTGCCTCTCCAAAACCTGTGGCCTGGGCTACACTCAATGTAATTAGCAATCCCCAGCATACGTCATATACAACTAATGACAGCAGTAGCTTCTGTTAGTCACACAAAATCATAAACAGCAATCCAAGTTGTTTCTTTGATCTTTATTCTTTTTTCATGATTTCTTCATGAATTGATTTCAAGCCGTGAATTGATTTCAAGCCAACACGTGTTTCGTCGCCTCAGTATAATTGTACATGCAACTTTTTCAAGGCTAAGTGGAAACATAGGATACAGTGACTAATATAGTTACGCCAGAAACTATATATCTACAATTTTATTTCTGTAGGAAACCTCCACCGTGACATGTTCACATGTTGTTTGAAAAACGTTTCTTCCCTTTATTGAGCATGCATCATTAGGCCGCACTATGGTCTAGACAACACCAAAACGTGACTCCACACAAGAAAGTCTGAGGATACAAAATTCTTGGACATCTTTCAATATATCCCCTGTGATGTGTTATGTGCTAGATTATAGCCTTATATGTATCTATCTAACCATCAACTCTGCATCAATGAGTAAAAAACGGAGGTAGAAGAAACCGTCACCCACTTATGAGTGCAGCACCACACGCAAGTGATAACGTATAAAACCAGAACCGACCTTCAATGTTCACTGTTTATATGTCTATAAATCAAAGTACAAAAACAAAATGGCAATACATAAGTATGAGCAGAAAGGCCTCCATACTTCTTTTTTTTTAAAGAGTTTTATATAGCGCTGGCTAGACCTGGGGGTATCAGAGCGCTTTACATGAGGATCGTTGCGTTACAAGTTACAAATTACATCCGTTACAAGAGTATAGTAAGAACACAGGAAAAAGAACAAAGTTAACAGTAGTTCGTCGGAGGGAGGGGGCGGAGGGAGACAAAAAGGGGAGACGAGGAGAACTATGCCTAATGTTCGGCTGGGTAGGTGATGGTCAAGGGGGTGAACCAGGGCCGATCTCCTCTATAGCTGTCTAGCAGCTCCACCGGGCATCAGCCATGTTGCTCAGGTTTCCACAGTAGGGAATAACAAAGATAACAGATTTGCATGGTTACATTAGTTACAGTTGCATAATCAACCATAGGGGATCAGGACCCCAGTAGAGGAAGAAGGGAAGGGAGGGGAGAAAAAAAGAACAGGGGGCAGGGAAGCAGATCAGTTCTGGTAGACCGGCAGTGGAAGAAAAGTGTCTTATGGAGGCCCAAAAGGTAGAGCAAGCAGGACCAGAACCCAGGTGGGCCAACGTAGATACTCGGGCCAATGCCAATAAACAAACACCGCGCAGAGTCATCTCGGCATCTAATATGAGATTGTTTGAAAAATGGGTCCCAGGGGGGAAATCCATAAGATGCAGAGTCCAGGTGACATAGTTAAGGGAGGTTGAGGGTAGAGGACGGCGACTAATGAGTCTTTCAGCAGCTCCGGTGTATCTCACAGATGATCGCATCACTCATCAAATACTCAGAGTTCCAAAACACAGGCACCATCCTAAGGTCAGGTTCAGCGAGGTCCCCTTATTCCGGTGACCCCATGCCTACTGTAGGAAGTCCCGAGGAAGGGGTGGAGCCTCTCTCCCCCGAGCTTTGGGTGGGCGCATGCAGGGACTCTCCCCTCTACCAGTCAGCAGTCCCCTGCAGGCTGTTTCCCCTATCCAGGGTGTCTCTCCCGCCTTGAGAATGTTCATGACAGGAATTAAATCCCTGCAGTGCCTAGTAGGTTCGACTACCAAGCAGAGCCTCTGTGGTTGTGTGGGCTGCTTCTTGTACCTGGTGCTGTACTACTCCTCTTGGGAGTCCGCCATCTTTGGGTCAGGCACCTAGGGATACATGTCAATGCCCTGATGGGCTCCCAGGCGTCTGCCTTGCCCAGCAAGTGATTCGGTCCCAGCCACTATACACCCTTTGGGCAGTTGCTCCTTCCTTGCCCGCTCCATCAGAGTTCGTAGTGCCTCAGGCTCGATCGTTCCTCATCAGGGCGCCATTTTAGGGTCAGGCGCCTGGCAACAATGGGCCGGGCCGACCCTGAAGCTCCAATTGTCAGCCCCCACAGTTTCACCAGCAGCGGAGTAAACAGGTAGGGGGGGTCATCCAGTGGCACAAGTTTGGTGTATCAGGGCCACTCCTAACCAGCACAGAACGATTGTGTGCAGCAACGGGTCATTCACTGGGAACAGTAAGGCCTCCAAGTCACTTAGGAGCTGCCCTAACCGTCCCCCTTGCAGTGTTAGTGCCTCCACAATGGGTCCTTTTCGCTTGTGAGGCAAGTGTGCACCCCCCCCAGGTAGCGCTGCCAAGAGGGAAGTGTCCGGTGCCTGCGTTCAGCACCGGCCGCACAGGGGGGGGTGGAGGGATCACTTTACCTCCGACGGCGGAATGCCGCCAAACGATGCTTCTGAGTCCCCCGCAACCACCGGCCAGGAACAGCGGTCCCGCTGCGCGCCCAGGCACCTTCGTTCAGCTCCCCGGGCGCCATTTTAGCATATTCACTGGCAGGGACATCACGGAAAATATCTCACCGATGCACGATCGGAGAAGGGTGAAATTGGTCTCCAGGTGCTCCGCCTGCTTTTCGGTTTCGGAATCATAGTTTTGGGTGGGAGAATCATGCGGCGGAGCGCATCTCAGGAGGCTGGAACGAGGGTTCATCACAGAGCATCAGCTCCGAGCGGCCATGCTGGGAGCTGGCCCCGAGCCAATCTTCTAGTACTTCTAGTTACAAACTAACTTGTACTGATACATGAGTCAAGTATCAATAATGAACCTACTTGAAGTGTGGTGATAATTCCATCCCACAGTGTCCTGCGGCATGGGGTTGGTAGTAGAACAGCGTTGCAAAATAATTCTAATTCTTAAGGAGGACACATCCTTGAGGAGATCTATTAATACAAGACCTGATATAACATACAGGAGAGGCATTTGTCTCAGAAATATGTTGCGTCCTAGTTACCCTACACCCAGAACTGACATGAATTGGCTAACACCACATACTGTGGGATTCTATGGTTGTGGACATTGTGTGGCCTGCAAATGGGCAAGCAACAAGAAAATTGACTTTAGAGGTCCAGGAGAAAGACTCTACAAAATTATGACCAATATCAATTGCAACACCAAATATGTGGTCTATATAATTGAATGTAGATGTAGCAAAAAATATGTGGGGAGCACAATCAGAACATTACGTGAGAGGATTGGGGAACACATGAGGGCAGTGAAACAGGGTGACCTCAGATACCCAATTGCTACACATTTTGCAAAATGCACTTCCCAAGGTAAGAACAAAGATTTCATATTCTATGGGATTGACCAGACATTAAGACATCTACGAGGTGGCAACAGAGATTTGATGTTGCTGAGAAATGAGGCCTCTTGGATTCTTAAATTACATACGACTGATCTGGGTCTGAATGTGGATCAGGAACTGCACTACTTTTTAGGAAGATAAGTGTTAGCGTGAGCACATGAACCTTGCTGTGATTCAGTACATAATGTACAAACTTTCGTCTGTACTTTCTTCTGCATTATGATTAAGAAATATGTCGTCGTTATATTCACACACCATTAAAATAATAGTACCATTATAAATGTGATAGCATGCAACATGTAGTCACTGATACATAATAAGTTACGTCCAAATTGAAGAAGTGGGGCTATTACAATAGGATGTTTTTTTAAAAATTCACCAAATCACATAAATAAAAAGAAAATACATTTTCTTCTAACACCATTGACTTGTACCCATGCCGACATAATAGGGGGCCTTGGAAATCGTAGGTACGACCGCCGTCTGAATTATTCAGGTTATCTGTTCTGATTAGAGTTAGATTGCATAATATGGCTGGTGCAGCTGACATGCACTGTGTCTCTTTTTGGACGGGTACAACATGAGTAACATAGGTATGGACTACTGGTGTAGCCTTATAGACATAATTGCCATAACAAATAGGGAAGCGAGAAGAGACTATGTTAGTGGATGTCAGTAAGGTTTGGTGTCAACACGTTTTTACCACATTCCAAGATGGCGACTATATCCGTTAGCGGGATAACTGTATGAGCTTTCAGGCTTGGATAATAGAGAATCACAGCATGTCCTTTGAGTTATTTACGTTCTTTCAGGCTATTTGAGGTACAAGACTAGTACCGAGTGGCTGCAGTGCGAGGCAGTTTTGATATTGGTCATGAGTGCTAAACTAATGATATAGTGTTTTTGTGAATATTCGGATATGGATATAAGCAGTGGGACAGAATGAACAAATATGGGTAAAATTGTGCGAATACGATGAGATACAATTAATGAGTTACAAGACTATAGAATAGTCTTTCGAGAATCGGTGCAAGGACTTTTGCACACTCCATGATGGCACGGATTATTATGGCAACTTTGAGAGTGTTGTGAGGACAGTCATGTGATCAATTACGGCAGCTTAAGAGCGCCGCTCACGAGGCATTCTTTCTCGTACTCGAGAAGTCGACGTGAGGGGACAGGACGTTTGCAGCAACAATTAACACGGTAAGAAGGGGAGGTATACTGGGACCTTTGCCGAAGTGTTAATAGGAGCGTGGCAAGCCTTGTACGGCGGATGACATTGATAGAATAATGGCGGGATTTATTTGGCGTTGTCTTGTACATTGAGAGGCCTGAGGATGGGAGTTACTGACACCATCATTAGGAAATGTAATTAGAGCATGTTAACTACATAGTGAAAACGGAATTGCGAGCGTGACATAAGTGTCTAGTCTCTAGCAAGTATAGGCAACTTATGAAAATAGGAAAACGGAATTGTGAGCATGACATAAGCGTCTAGTCTCTATCAAATATAGGTAACTTTTCAGACGTTTTGTGTCTGATTTGTCCTTGCAGTGACCTAACCACAATATTGGAGAGCAAGACTACTTATTTTGCAATGCAGATCTACTACCAACTCCATGCCGCAGGACAGTGTGGGATGGAATTATCACCACACTTCAAGTAGGTTCATTATTGATACTTGACTCATGTATCAGTACAAGTTAGTTTGTAACTAGAAGTATGGAGGCCTTTCTGCTCATACTTATGTATTGCCATTTTCTTTTTGTATTTTGATTTATAGACATATAAACAGTGAACATTGAAGGTCGGTTGTGGTTTTATACGTTATCACTTGCGTGTGGTGCTGCACTCATAAGTGGGTAACGGTTTCTTCTACCTCCGTTTTTGACTCATTGGTGCAAAGTTGATGGTTAGATAGATACATATAAGGCTATAATCTAGCACATAACACATCACAAGGGATATATTGTAAGAGGTCCAAGAATTTTGTATCCTCAGACTTTCTTGTGTGGAGTCACGTTTTGGTGTTGTCTAGACCATAGTGCTGCCTAATGATGCATGCTCAATAAAGGGAAGAAACGTTTAACAAACAACATGTGAACATGTCATGGTGGAGGTTTCCTACAGAAATAAAATTGTAGATATACAGTTTCTGGCGTAACTATATTAGTGACTGTATCCTATGTTTCCACTTAGCCTTGAAAAAGTTGCATGTACAATTATACTGAGGCGACGAAACACGTGTTGGCTTTAAATCAATTCACGGCTTGAAATCAATTCACGAAGAAATCATGAAAAAGGAATAAAGATCAAAGAAACAACTTGGATTGCTGTTTATGATTTTGTGTGACTAACAGAAGCTACAAGAATATAATCTAGCACATAACACATCACATGGGATATATTGTAAGAGGTCCAAGAATTTTGTATCCTCAGACTTTCTTGTGTGGAGTCACGTTTTGGTGTTGTCTAGACCATAGTGCTGCCTAATGATGCATGCTCAATAAAGGGAAGAAACGTTTAACAAACAACATGCGAACATGTCACGGTGGAGGTTTCCTACAGAAATAAAATTGTAGATATACAGTTTCTGGCGTAACTATATTAGTGACTGTATCCTATGTTTCCACTTGGCCTTGAAAAAGTCGGATGTACAATTATACTGAGGCGACGAAACACGTGTTGGCTTGAAATCAATTCACGGCTTGAAATCAATTCACGAAGAAATCATGAAAAAGGAATAAAGATCAAAGAAACAACTTGGATTACTGTTTATGATTTTGTGTGACTAACAGAAGCTACTGCTGTCATTTGTTGTATATGACGTGTGCTGGGGATTGCTAATTACGTTGAGTGTAGCCCAGGCCACAGGTTTTGGAGAGGCAGGTGGTTCTTTCCACCTTACTGCACCATATCAATTGAGACTTTATATATAATATTTAGTGGATTTACCCTTTTAGGCGCCATTTCCCTATCAACTATACCACCATTTCTTCCTGTGTCATATTGAATAAATAGGGGGGTTGCCAGGGTACACTATGACTACCTTTAATGATGAGAGAAGCAACAGAGATAAAGAGGCTGAAGACCTATTTAACAATATAACTGGCAATAGGGCATAGGCATCTATGATCCAAGGGGGAAATACCATTAGACAAGAAGGTCTGAGAGATAAATTTATTTGTTTAGAAAGATTACGCAGAAATGAAATGTCCAAGTGGTGGGACGGGCCAACTTTCGCCAATATATCAAGGTGCAAAGAATACCCAGGGGTCTTAGATCCCAAATCATACCAACCTACGATGACCTAGACACAGACTTATTGGTTGCGTGGAACAGGAACTTACTAATAATTCTAACAAATTGATGGGGATACTCATAGAAAATCGCGACAGGAAGGCCACAAGGCTACAAACGGAGATGGAAGTTTTAGAACTTGAAATCAAATCTTTAAATATTCCAGAGGCAACAGAAAAAAACTATAGTATCTTGAATGATGTCATGCAGCGCCATTTATCGGAGATTAAACTAAGAAAAACAAAAAAGTTAAGGAGAGATGAATTCGACTACTTAAACGGAAGACTCTTTACATTCGCAAAAAAGTATGATTATTTAGTTACAAAAGATGATCAAAATAAAGCTAAGGAAGGAACATCTATCAGTTCTAGCTCCACATCCATCGACACACCAGTCACCAGTGGAATGGAATCTGAGCAAGGAGAAGGGTCAATAGACACTGCTAGTAGTGAGAATAGTTTTTTGCGGGAGGTCCAAAGGATCAAGAGAGGCAACATGGAACAAAACAGGCGTCCCACGCCAGGTCCAAGACAAGAAGGGGGAAAAGAGGGGGCAGCAGGAGAAGAAAGACCTGGGATGAGAACGAGGTCATGGAACCAGAAAAAGTAGATGAAGTTAACGTAGTGAATCTGTCAACGAAAAGTTTATCTGACGATGATGTGTCTCTTTTGAAAAAAGGACTGGGCTTTTGTCCTAAAAATACTGGTAATATTTGTGAGCTAAAGATTAATCTCTACAAATTCGTGAGACGTATAAAAATCAAAAAACATTTCATGATGTATAATAAAGTGAATAAAGAAACTAATAAACAATATCAGAGGTATCAGTTGAGTGAATTTACCATTCAAGATATAATGGATACTAGATTGTTGTTGTCACTGACAGATTGTGAAGATGAAGTTGTTACTGCAGACATTATCATGAGGGATCTGAATGTGATGAGTGACGTACCAATTTCAAGCGGCCTTAAAGAAAAATCTAAATGGACACCCACTCTACACACAGGGAACAACATTGATATCTTCCACAAGTTGGTACTCGCAGATCTAGACATATAACGATAAGAAACAGCGACCCCTTCATGTTACTGACAACCTGACATATGGGGAGAGGCAATCTTTGAGAAACTTGAGGAGAGATAACAGCATCACCATCAAAGAGGCAGACAAGGGGAGTAATATTGTAATTATCGCAAGCACAGACTATGAAAAGGAAATATTGTCACAATTGAATGACATCGAATGCTACGAACCTATTGCTGCAAATCCTATCTGGAAATTAACTGACCACATCAATCGACATCTTAAACAGTGGCACGGGATGGGCCTTTTAGATGAGGAAGAGTTATGTTACTTGAAGGTAGACAGACCTAGGTACCCCTGCATTTACACACTCCCCAAGATCCAAAAAAATCTCCCTTTTCCACCAGGGAGGCCCATAATATCGGGCAATGAGGGTCCCACTGAAAGAATGTCTGAATACGTGGACAGTTTTTTAAAACCCATGGTGAGCAATCTACCATCGTTTATACGTGACATGAAGCATGTTCTAGGAATATTGTCCGATCTCACGTGGGACGAAAACATGATTTTAGTGACTCTGGACGTAACAGCTTTATATACAAGCATTAAGAGAGACTGTGGACTAAGGGCCATCAGAAAGATTCTTAGTACGAGGTCAGTGAGTACTTGGGAACATACTGAGATGTTAATCAACATGATAGAACTGATTTTAGACAACAACGTCTTTTTATTCAAAGACAAGTGGTACCAGCAGAAACAGGGAGTGGCCATGGGCTCCAGGTTTTCTCCCTCATATGCCAACCTTTTCATGGGTTGGCTGGAGGAGATGTGGATCTGGAGTACCATGGGCAGAAATGGAATAATTCTATTTTGTTTTGGGGCGGTATATCGACGACTGCCTGATTGTTTGGACAGGAGACACTGGAAAACTGGTTGAGTTTGTTGAGCATCTGAATAGTAATGATTTTAATATCAGATTCACTCATGAATACAGCAAGGAGAAAATTACATTTTTGGATACAGAATTGTACATAAGGGATAATCAGATTCATAGTCGGTTATTCCGTAAGACTACGGCATGCAACTCAGTTTTACACGCATCCAGTTCGCACCCCTCACATCAGATTCATGCAATCCCGTATGGAGAGTTAATCAGGGCAAGACGAAACTGTAGCTCCGACCCTGAATTTGAAGAAGTGCCGATACCATGATGGCACGCTTCAAAAAGAGGGGATATGACAGACATACCCTAGAGAGAGGCAGGTCTAGGATCAGGAAAGTTAAGAGACAAGAGACTTTGAAAGAACGAACTAATCAAAAGACAATTGATGACAAAATAAGGATGTTCACCAATTACAACAATCTATCTAGAGTACTTGTTAAAAGTCTGAACAGACACTGGCACATTCTTAAGGAGGACACATCCTTGAGGCGATCTATTAATACAAGACCTGATATACCATACAGGAGAGGCATTTGTCTCAGAAATATGTTGAGTCCTTGTTACCCTACACCCAGAACTGACATGACTTGGCTAACACCACATACTGTGGGATTCGATGGTTGTGGACATTGTGTGGCCTGCAAATGGGCAAGCAACAAGAAAATGGACTTTAGAGGTCCAGGAGATAGACTCTACAAAATTATGACCAATACCAATTGCAACACCAAATATGTGGTCTATATAATTGAATATAGATGTAGCAAAAAATATGTGGGGAGCACAATCAGAACATTACGTGAGAGGATTGGGGAACACATGAGGGCAGTGAAACAGGGTGACCTCAGATACCCAATTGCTACACATATTGCAGAATGCACTTCCCAAGGTAAGAACAAAGATTTCATATTCTATGGGATTGACCAGACATTAAGACATCCACGAGGTGGCAACAGAGAATTGATGTTGATGAGAAATGAGGCCTCTTGGATTCTTAAATTACGTACGACTGATCTGGGTCTGAATGTGGATCAGGAACTGCACTACTTTTTAGGAAGATAAGTGTTAGCGTGAGCACATTAACCTTGCTGTGATTCAGTACATAATGTACAAACTTTCGTCTGTATTTTCTTCTGCATTATGATTAAGAAATATGTCGTTGTTATATTCACACACTGCATTAAAATAATAGTACCATTATAAATGTGATAGGATGCAACATGTAGTCACTGATACTTAATAAGTTACGTCCAAATTGAAGAAATGGGGCTATTACAATCGGATGTTTTAAAAAAATTCACCAAATCACGTAAATAAGAAGAAAATAAATGTTCTTCTAACACCATTGACTTGTACCCATGCCGACATAATAGGGGGCCTTGGAAATCGTAGGTACGACCGCCGTCTGAATTATTCAGGTTACCTGTTCTGATTAGAGTTAGATTGCATAATATGGCTGGTGCAGCTGACATGCACGGTGTCTCTTTTTGGACGGGTACAACATGAGTAACATAGGTATGGACTACTGGTGTAGCCTTATAGACATAATTGCCATAACAAATAGGGAAGCGAGAAGAGACCATGTTAGTGGATGTCAGTAAGGTTTGGTGTGAACACGTTTTTACCACATTCCAAGATGGGGACTATATCCGTTAGCAGGATAACTGTATGAGCTTTCAGGCTTGGATAATAGAGAATCACAGCATGTCCTTTGAGTTATTTATGTTCTTTCAGGCTATTTGAGGTACAAGACTAGTACCGAGTGGCTGCAGTGCGAGGCAGTTTTGGTATTGGTCATGAGTGCTAAACTAATGATATAGTGTTTTTGTGAATATTCGGATATGAATATAAGCAGTGGGACAAAATGAACAAATATGGGTAAAATTGTGCGAATACGACGAGATACAATTAATGAGTTACGAGACTAAAGAATAGTCTTTCGAGAATCGGTGCAAGGACTTTTGCACACTCCAAGATGGCGCGGATTATTATGGCAACTTTGAGAGTGTTGTGAGGACAGTCATGTGATCAATTACGGCAGCTTAAGAGCGCCGCTCACGAGGCATTCTTTCTCGTACTCGAGAAGTCGACGTGAGGGGACAGGACGTTTGCAGCAACAATTAACACGGTAAGAAGGGAGGTATACTGGGACCTTTGCCGAAGTGTTAATAGGAGCGTGGCAAGCCTTGTACGGCGGATGACATTGATAGAATAATGGCGGGATTTATTTGGCGTTGTCTTGTACATTGAGAGGCCTGAGGATGGGAGTTACTGACACCATCATTAGGAAATGTAATTAGAGCATGTTAACTACATAGTGAAAACGGAATTGCGAGCGTGACATAAGTGTCTAGTCTCTAGCAAGTATAGGCAACTTATGAAAATAGGAAAACGGAATTGTGAGCATGACATAAGCGTCTAGTCTCTATCAAATATAGGTAACTTTTCAGACGTTTTGTGTCTGATTTGTCCTTGCAGTGACCTAACCACAATATTGGAGACTACTTATTTTGCAATTCAGATCTACTACCAACTCCATGCCGCAGGACAGTGTGGGATGGAATTATCACCACACTTCAAGTAGGTTCATTATTGATACTTTACTCATGTATCAGTACAAGTTAGTTTGTAACTAGAAGTATGGAGGCCTTTCTGCTCATACTTATGTATTGCCATTTTCTTTTTGTATTTTGATTTATAGACATATAAACAGTGAACATTGAAGGTCAGTTGTGGTTTTATACGTTATCACTTGCGTGTGGTGCTGCACTCATAAGTGGGTAACGGTTTCTTCTACCTCCGTTTTTGACTCATTGGTGCAAAGTTGATGGTTAGATAGATACATATAAGGCTATAATCTAGCACATAACACATCACAAGGGATATATTGTAAGAGGTCCAAGAATTTTGTATCCTCAGACTTTCTTGTGTGGAGTCACGTTTTGGTGTTGTCTAGACCATAGTGCGGCCTAATGATGCATGCTCAATAAAGGGAAGAAACGTTTAACAAACAACATGTGAACATGTCACGGTGGAGGTTTCCTACAGAAATAAAATTGTAGATATACAGTTTCTGGCGTAACTATATTAGTGACTATATCCTATGTTTCCACTTAGCCTTGAAAAAGTTGCATGTACAATTATACGGAGGCGACGAAACACGTGTTGGCTTTTAATCAATTCACGGCTTGAAATCAATTCACGAAGAAATCATGAAAAAGGAATAAAGATCAAAGAAACAACTTGGATTGCTGTTTCTGATTTTGTGTGACTAACAGAAGCTACTGCTGTCATTTGTTGTATATGATGTGTGCTGGGGATTGCGAATTAGCTTTCTAAGGTTGTCTAAGACCACTAAAATCACTATAAGGGTTGTCTGGATTAGTGCAGCACCATATACTAAGCCAGCCTCTCACACATTGTCTTACACCCAATTGGCATGTTTAATTTACATGTAAGTCCCTAGTAAAGGGGCACTACACATGCCAACAGTCGTTAAATTAAATGCTGCTAGTGGGACTGCAGCACTTGTTGTGCCACCCACTTAAGTAACACCTTAAACATGTCTCAGGCGTGCCATTGCAGAGCCGGTGTATGCAGTTTAAACTGCCATTTCGACCTGGCAAAGTAAACCTTTTGCCATGTCCCAACTGTCTGTTTTAAGGCATACAAGTCACCCCTAGGGAAGGCCGTGGATGGCCCAAAGAGCAGGGTGCAATGTATTTAAAAAGTAGGATGTGTATTTTTAAGTTTTACATGTCCTTGTAGTCAAAAACCCTTACATTAATTTTTCACTGCTTCAAGGCCTGTCTCTCCCATAGCATAACATTGCAGTTGTCTTATTACATTTTCTAAGTGTAATTTTCAAATGGGAAGAGGTCCTCAGCTGGGGAAGGTCTGCCCAGGCCTGACGGACCACCGTCCCGGGCCCATGGCTGAGCAGGAGGACGGAGCGGGACGGGTGGAGTGCCCGCCCCGGGGACACTGAGCCCGGCCGGAGATCCAGGGCCCGGACATGCAGGGGAGGACTGCCCGGACCCGATGGAGCCCGTCCCGGGCCCTTTGCCATGCAGCCGGCTGGAGGATGGAGCCCTGGACAGGGGGGTGTTGCACAGTCCCAGCCCATCTGGTCGCTGGCTGAGAACTGCCAGCCAGCGAGGGGTTCTGGTGTACCCTGTCCCTAGTAATCCAGAGGAAGGCTACCCCCCTTTCTGGTAACCCATGCACACCGAGTGACAGGAGTGACCCAAGGCGCCCACGCACCCGGCCTTCTTGGAGCCCTGGCTGGGCTTGCGGGGGCGAACGAGCCCTCATTGGGACTCCAAGGGTAGCCCCACCATCTAGTAGCACCATTGGAAAGCATTGGGCGTAACCAGATGGCTGAGGGGTTGGGTGCTACCAGATGTCTGGGTCTGAAGGATGGGCCTCAGGCACAGGGGCTGCGAATGGGGTCCCTGACAGACCTCTGACCCGGGGTCCCCTAGACACCTTGACACACAGGCAAAGTGGGGGGAGGTCTGGCCAGGCCCGACAGACCCCCGTCCCAGGCCCACAGCGGAGCAGCAGGCTGGGAGGACAGAGCCCAGGGAGGCAAAGCACCTGCCCCGGGTCCCCTGGACCCAGCTGGAGCTCCTGGGCCAGGACGCACAAGGGAGGTCACCCCAGGCCAGCAGACCCCATCCTGGGTTCTCTGCCACACAGCAGGCCCCAGTACAGAGTCCTGGATGGGGAGGGGGACCTCCTCCCTCCCTCCCCAGGGTCCCTGAGGGCTCTGGTTAGAGCTCCTGAACCCAGCCATGCCCAGGGGGGCCCTCCCTGGGCCCGATGGACCCTCATCCCGGTTGCCCAGAGCCTCGGCAGACCACAGGATGGGGGTTCCCACAACCACGGGCCTTCTGGAGCCCAGGCCCGGGGCCCAATCCCTGTTTCTGAACCCAGCCAGGCCGTGGGGGCCTGATGGACCCCCATCCTGGGCACCCGGACCCTCGGTTGGCCGCAGGACGGGGGAAGCCGCACCCCAGGGCCTGCTGGAGCCCAGGCCCAGGGCACAGCCTGCACTCCTGAACCCAGCCAAGGCAGGGGAGCCTCCCCGGGCCTGATGGACCCCCGTCCTGGGCACCCAGACCTTCGGCTGGCTGCAGGACAGGGGCTCCCACACCCCAGTACCCGCCGGATCCCAGGCCCAGGCTCGGTCCCTGCTTCTGAACCCAGCCAGGCCGGGAGAGCCTCCCTGGGCCAGATGGACTCCTGGACCCGCAAAGGGCTGCAGGGCAGGGGCCCCCGTACCCCAGGGCCTGCTGGAGCCAAAGGCCCGGGGCCCGGTTCCTACTTCTGACCCCAGCCAAGCAGGAGGAGCCTCCCCAGGCCAGATGGATGCACCATAGGGCCCACCGGAGCCCAGGCCCGGGTCCCGGTCAGTGATTCTGAAGCCAAACTGGCAGGCAGCTAGAGGAGGGTGCTATGGACTGGGACGCCCACCCTAAGGCCCAGCGGGGCCCCTTTAAATCCTCTGAACCCGGCCTCACAGGGACAGCATCCCCTCCCCTGGTGGGCTGGCAGACCTGGGCCTGCTGGCTCTGTAACCCTGCCCATCCCCGTCCGCTCGGCTCTAAGGCTTGGAAAACCTCACCAGGTCCACGGTCGGGTGTTTCCAACCAAGCAGCTCAAAGTCACCACATAGGCCCAACCTCGCACAATCGACCAGAGTACGGTCTGGACTATCCCTGGGCATGGGCCACCCTGCCCGTGGCTGCGGAGCCCATTTTCCCATGCCCGCTTGGCGGTACGGAGCCCGGTCCCTGCCGGAGCTCTGACTGAAGGGCGCCACCACAGCCTCCCTCCCTCCCTGCCGGAGAAGAGGGCTGCTTCTCGGGCCTGCTGCTTCCCCTTTGCCAGACCCTCCTCGCCGCTAGGAGAAGGGTAATCCCTGCCCCGGGCCTGCCAACTGCACCTCCTGGGCAGCGCATAACATCCACAGTGGCTGCCATTCCAGACCGGGCCCAGGCATCGTCTGCTGAGGGCTTCTCAGAGCTCTCCTGAGCTCCTGCTCCAGCTCATGGCTGGGCCTTCATGCAGGGCTGGCCTCCCTTTGCTCCTTGCCCCAGAGCCAGTGGGGCAGGGAGCAAGGGAGTCCTCCCCAGTCTGCAGCTGCCCTGTCCTGGCTAGTGACTGTCACACCCATACCCTGGGCTCAGGGTGCTGACTCCGGTGGGTGCCTTCCACCTTCCTGGAGCCTTGGGGAGCCAAGGATAGGTTAAGGCCAGACCACATTCTCTCCCCGTGGGCCTGCCTGGGAAGCCCAATTTCCTCGACTATGAAGCCCACCGAATTGGGGGCTTACAGAACCCCAGGGGAGGACAAATGTTGGAGTTAGCCTGGATGGCCATCTGGTTGCACAGCCCACCGGGCTATCTGGTCACACAGCCAGGTGACCAGATGGCCCGGGACGACCGGGCAAACAATGGACCTGGGAAGACTGGACCCAGTCACACGGCAGTCTGGTGATGGCAAGGCGCTTTGAGGCCGGTGCTTCAGGAGGACTTCTTCCTGGGGCTGCTCGCCCTCCTGAGACTTGTGTGGGAGAAGTGGGAGGTGGATGGGGGATGATCCCGGCCCGGTCATCTGGTCACCCTGCTTATCCGCAATGGATCCTGGCCCCTGTTCTTGCACCCGGTGGCGCAGGGTGGGAGGGGGAGGCCCCCGTGGTGGAGGTGGCCTCCCATGGGCCCACGTTCCCCCCTCCATGTCCCTCCGCCAGCCTGGCAGCAGAGGGACCCCCCACTGGGTGTGGTGGAGGAGTGTCCATGGGTGCCCACTGATGGAGACAAAAGCTTGGCTCAGATGATGACTTTCAATAGAACGCAGCGAGGTAGCTGCTCTGCTACTTATGAAACCCTGACCCAGAATCAGGTGATTTACTAATGATATAGCACCAGGTGCCCCACAAACATGCGGTACACTAAGGGCAATGGAGGCAGCCCCCTTCCGTCTGTGCTCCGGTCCCCAAGCGAGCGGCTCTACGCACCGGCCACAAGAGGCCAGCTATCCCAGGCCAACCGAGGCTCCAGAGCACTGCGGTATCATTACGGTTTAGGGGGGATTCTGACTTAGAGGCGTTCAGTCATAATCCCACAGATGGTAGCTTCGCCCCATTGGTCCTCAGCCAAGCACATACACCAAATGCCTGAACCTGCGGTTCCTCTCAAACTGAGATTACTATTGCAGCAACACATCATCAGTAGGGTGAAACTAACCTGCCTCATGATGATCTAAACCCAGCTCACGTTTCCTATTAGTGTGTGAACAATTCAACGCTTGGTGAATTCTGCTTCACAATGATAGGACAACCAACATCGAAGGATCTAAAAGTGACGCCGCTATGAATGCTTGGCCACCACAAGCAAATTATCCCTGTGGTACCTTTTCTGACACCTCCTGCTTGAAACCCAAAATGTCAGAAGGATTGTGAGTCCCACTTTCACGGTCTGTATTCATACTGAAAATCAAGCTCAAGAGAGCTTTTGCCCTTCTGCTCTGTGGGAGGTTTCTGTCCTCCCTGAGCTTGCCTTCAGACACTTGTGGTATCTTTTGACAGGTCAAACTCCCCACCTGCCACTGTCCCTGGAGCGGGTCGCATCGGCGGACGCGGGACCCTAGAGCAAGAAGCGAGAACCCCGACGGGGCTCGCCCCCGCCTCACTGGGTAAGTGAAAAAACTATAAGAGTAGTGGTATTTCACCAGCGGCCCAAAGGCCTCCCACTTATCCTACACCTCTCATGTCTCTTCACAGTGCCAGACTAGAGTCAAGCTCAACAGGGTATTCTTTCCCCACTCATTCTGCCAAGCCCGTTCCCTTTGCTGTGGTTTCGCTAAATAGTAGATAGGGACAGTGGTAATCTCGTTCATCCATTCATTAGAAGAGGCAATTGGCTATTTCTGTACCACCATGCGGTGGCTCATTCTGGGTTATTATTGCTGCCCCTCAGCGTCAAATCGGTCTTGCTTCAAACAATACAACATTCATTCGTTCTGGAGTACAGCCACACTTAAAGCTGTCCTCACTGGAATTGGTATCACGTATAGACTAGAGATAGTACACCCTCCAGTACTATTCCAACAATATAACATTGTCTCTGAACTGTCCTGAGAAACTAAAGTGTGATTAGCAGGACCTCAATAATCAATGTGTGGTATCTAGTGATTATGTATATGCAATTAGTTGAGACCTATTCTTCATTCAATACATTTCAATAATCATGATGCACACATTTATATCTAATTTGTTATATGCACACATCTATAAAAATACACATCTATAAAATGCACATATAACTAGAAAATCCACATCTATAAAATCCACATCTATACTAATTCTAGTGTCAACTATAAACTATTGTGTAACTGTTTTAACCACATTTAAATATTAATGGATCAACGTTTTAAAAGAATATCTTTTATAGTAATGACAAATGTGTGCTGCAAGACAGTGTACATCTCAGCATTTAACTTGACATTTAATTGTCCATGAATACTTGGCTCATTTTAAGAGGGTCCATTAAAGTAGTCAGGCAAATATTCTTCTTGAATGGGAAAGACATTTGCAAACCTAGATCAGCCAGAGCAACATCATTACATTGAGGCCAAATACCCCGACATCCAACAATAAAGCCATGAAATTTTACAGTGTTACAGTTGGTAAGATCTTTGATTTGCTGTGATAGATCCTGATAATATTTAACTTTACTCTCAAATGCTAATTCAAGGGAATTCTGTCAGTTTTCACATTGAATTGAAACATCTATTACAACAGCAGTACCATCTTTGGTAAATACTACATCTGGTTTTCTTAGTTCACCTTGATTGTTTTTGACATGAGGTTCCCTATATGCCATCCACCCACACCTTTTTGCTCTATCAATGAGCAATTCCAATATGTTTTATGCTTTTATATCCTCATGTCCTTGGTTTTTGGACATGCACCTGAAATGTGTGAAATTGTTTCGCAAACATCTTTACAGTATCTGCATGTAGCAAATGTTCAATTTCTTCCCCTAGTGATGGTTTCTTAGAATACAAAATATTTGCTCTTAACATCAGCGCAGCTATGTACTGATTATCTTTCATTTTGTTATGCTTGCTGATCCAGAAATTTTAGGTCGGATTATTTGCTAAATATTTAATACCATCACCTTGGACAGGGAGATTTGCCCATTTCTCAAATTCCTCTTTCCTCCAATCATTTGTTGCTAACAAATTCAAATCATAACTCAGGAATCTACTGTCTAAAATGTTGAGTTTGTGTGTTTTGATGATGTTATCAATTTTTTTATTAATTATTTCTCCTGCATACATGAAGAAATGAGCTATGTAAAGATCTAGAGGTTCCCTGAGGTACAGTGAACTATTGACTTTGTTTAGTCCGATTGTAGTACATAGCTTTGGTACACGATCTTTTTGAATACAGGAGACCATTGCATGTGTATGCAGGTAGGTGTAGGTGTTTGACATATTTCTTTATCGTTTGATCCAGAGTGTTTAAAGTTTTTGCTTCCGTTCCTATCTTTTCCAATTTCAATGACAATTTCGGGATCAAGTATTGACACACTATTTCAATTTTCTGAGTGGGCTTAAGTGATAGATTGTTAGGTTTTTGAGCCCAAATAGAGCGAACCTCATGAATTTTCTTGTTGCTTGTGTGTGGATCAAAGTTCAATCCGAGGTATCTCTCACTTTCCCCAGGATTAATATCTTCAATATTTTGTTTTTCAAATTGCCATGGTTTGCAGTTGTTAATCAGGATTTTATCTTTCTGGTGACATATAAAATCCATGTGTTTTTTTCACATTACGTTTTAAACCTGTTGCTTTACTGAATTTTTCAATGATTTTCAAATTTGTACTCATTCCTTCCCAGGTGTTGCTGAGTGCTGCAATATCATCGGCAAAGGCTAGAGCGGTGATCTGTTCAATGGACCATCAGAGCCGAATGTGAAGCCCTTGCCAGCTTACTGAAGATCACATATCATAGGATCCATGGCAATGTTAAACAACAGTGGGTATAAAGAGTCACCTTGCCTTACTCTATATTTCATTATTATTTCTGGTGTTGATTCATTATTCTTTCCCTTCTAAAACATTGTTGAGTCAGTTTATAAGTCTTTTATTATGTCTCTTATGTATGAAGGAACTCTGTGCCTTTCAAGACTCTGTAGAATGTGACCATACCATGGCTGACAGAGTCAAAGGCTTTGGAGATGTCTATGAATACCACTGCTAATGAGTCTTTGTTTTTTTGTGACCCTTTTTGAAATTTTGAAGAAGAGTCTGATTTTTGAGACAACCTCTCACCTTTATGAAGCCTTTCTGTCTCGTATTCAGATTAATGAATGATGTGAGTCTTTTTGCCAATATTTTTGTGAATAACTTCATGAATGCTGTATCGATTGTAATTGGTCTCCAGTTACTAATTTTCTTAAGTTCGCTGATCGGTACATTTTTTTGGTATCAATACCAAGCGGTTCTATTTTATACTTTCTGGGACTCTTCTCATAGATAACCAAGATGATAAGATTCTGGGCAGCAGTCTTGGTTGTTTGTTATGGACATTGTTCAAATCATTCAAGCCAATCTTGTCAGGCCCCACTGCTTTCTTTAATTTTGAGTGATCAAAGGCCTTAGTTATTTCGAGCAGTGTCATTTCTTTACAAAGTCTTCCAATTTCCCATTCATCCGGGTATCCTGTCAATTGTGATGAATTTGTGATTTTTCTTATTTTCATTTTCAATTATATCTTTATAGTATTGGAAGATATCACCGGCACTGATTTGGCAAGTGGCATCTTCTGCACCATCAGTGATTATCCTGCCAATTTTCTTTTTGTCTTTTTTAAACATTGCCAGGTATTCCTTGTAGCTTCCCTTTGCTTTAGCATAATTTTCTTGTGTGTTCCATTGAGCCTTCAATTTTTCTTATCTTTCTTTGATATGTTGTTTTCCACTGAGGCATTCTGGTGCTCAACTTGAGCAGAGTTCATAGGCTCATTGTTGAGTTCACTTGTTGGTTCATTTCGATTTGCTGGTATAGGACTTATATCACTGGTGTTCTCTGAAATATAAGTCACAATCTTATCCATCAGATCCATAGCAGCATCATGATGGTTTTCGTTTTTCGAGTATTTCTCAACTTCTGAGATTCTATCAATCAGTTCATCTGATTTTTGGCACACGTTTTCGATTGATAAAGTCTTTGCGCCTTTCTGTTGTTACTTTCACTGAAACTTCAGGTTCATCGCAAGAGTCACTTTCTGTGTGATTGGATGCTTGCAGTACATCCTTTGCTGTTTTTTTGCTCTTAACGCTTCTATGTCTTCTTTTTCTACAGTTTGTTTCCTGTATTTATGGTCAAAATGCAGAACCATCAGCGTATTAATATTTCTTTTATTTTCATAAACTTTTTCCAATTCTGCTAATAGCAGTATTTCCTGTGACCATAATTTGTATGGTTTGCTGCTTGCTGGAGTTGAGAGTCTAGCCTCATTTTGCGCTCTTGGATGCGCATGCCCAGCATGTTTTAAAGCTCAAATTTTTGTTCCAAAACTTAGGTCACAAAAGTTGCATAGAAATTGCAGCTCTCCTTTTTTGTTCTTCCTTTGCATTTAACATAATGGCATGCAATATTGTGGTATTCAGCTTCTTTGTCGCATTTTGAACAATACCTTTTCAGATAGAAGCCTTTATGTTTGTTGGAGACATGCTTTCTTAGTTCTTTAAAAGTTCCCAATATGTCTCCACATAGATCACATTTATATTTGTCATTTGGGTATTTCCAGTATGTGACCTTTTTTGTGTAATCACTTTTCTTGTTATTCATTTCTTTGTTGACCTCGTAAACATCAGGCAGATTTTCATAGTGTCACTCTTGGCTGAGGAGGCCATAAATTCGATGGTTTTACTGAGGTCTACTGTTGTGCCTTCGTCTGTTGTTGCGGAGGGTGAACAGGGTGCTATATCTTGATCTGAATCATTGTTGCTAGTTGCATTGTTTGAAGCGGGTGCTAGATAGACAAAATTGGTAAGGAGGTTAATAATTTCTGGAAAAGACAGCACCTCCTTTCACCATCTTAACGGGGGTTTTAATCACAAGGAACTACCCCATCTGGAATTGTGTTTGTTTGCTTCGCCATTTCTCACTATCACGCCACCATGATAGAACCAAGGGGCATATTATCAAGAACGACGTTAAAATTATCGCCACTTTAGCGGCAGAAAACTGCAGCTAAAGCGGCGATAATGGGCTTGATAATATGCCCTTGAGAATTCCAATAGAAGCCCATGTTGACACCAGAACATGGGCTTCTATTGGAATTCTCAAGGGCATATTATCAAGCCCATTATCGCCGCTTTAACAGCAGTTTTCTGCCGCTAAAGCGGCGATAATTTTAACGCCATTTCTTGATAATATGCCCCCTTGTTTGGCCTGTCTCTATAGACTTCTCTACGCAGAGTGTAGTGCTATAGAGGCAGTTACCAGCAGGACCACTAGGAGGTAAAGGCCACTATGACTGAGAAAAGGTTAAGAGAGTCATAGTTACTCCTGCCGTTTACCCGCGCTTTATTGAATTTCTTCACTTTGACATTCAGAGCACTGGACAGCAATCACATCACGTCAACACCCACCTCGGGCCTTCGCGATGCTAGGTTTTAATTAAACAGTCAGATTCCCCTGGACCACACCAGTTCTAAGTCAGCTACTAGGCGCTGGCCGAGGCAGAAAACCGGCCCGCAACCCCGGGGGAAGGGGCACGGGGAGAGGCGACTAACGCAGCTGGGGCGATCCATAGGAAGGGCCCGGCTTGCGTCCAGAGTTGCTGCCACCTCGGAGGGTGGTGCCTTGTCCAGCCGTGGTGTGCGCCCAGTCCCGCTTTGCAGCCCAGCCTGACCAACACAGCCGTTAGAGCCATTCCTTATCCCGAAGTTACAGATCTGACTTGCCAACTTCCCTTACCTATATTGTTCCAACATGCCAGAGGCTGTTCACCTTGGAGACCTGCTGCAGATATGGGTATGGCCCGGCGCGAGATATACACCATCTCTCCAAGATTTTCAAGGACCAGTGAGAGCTCACTGGACACTGCCGGAACCACTATACCCTCCAAGGCTCAGGCCCCTCTCTCGGGGTGAACCCATTCCAGGGTGCCCTGCCCTTCACAAAGAAAAGAGAGCTCTCCCCGGGGCTCCCGCTGGCTTCTCCAGGATCATTTGCGTTACCACACTGGACGCCGCAAGGGCGCCCATCTCCGCCACTCCGGGTTCGGGGATCTGAACCCGACTTCCTTTCGATTGGCCGAGGGTAACGGAGGCCATCGCCCTACCTTCTGAACACCGCTCACCCATCGTTTAGCACCGACAGACCCATGTTCAACTGCTGCTCACGTCGAACCTCTCCACTTCGGCCTTCAAATTTCTCGTTTGAATATTTGCTACTACCACCAAAATCTGCACCGCCAGCGGCTCCACCTGGGCCCTTGCCTGGGGTTTTCATGCGCACCACAGAGGCCCGCCTACTCATCGCAGCTTAGCCCCCGCATCTCTCAGTTCCGGCGACGGGTGGGTATGGGCCCGACACTCCAGCGCCATCCATTTTAAGGGCTGGTTGATTCGGCAGGTGAGTTTTTACATACTCCTTAGTGGATTCCGACTTGTATGGCCACCATCCTGCTGTCTATATCAACCAACACCTTTTCTGGGGTCTGATGAGCAACGGCATCGGGTGCCTTAACCCGGCGTTCGGTTCATCCCATAGCACCAGTTATGCTTACCAAAAGTGACCCACTAGGCACTCGCATTCTATGCCTGGCCCCACACCAGCGAGCCAGGCTTCTTACCTACAGGAGGCCTGCTTAGTACGGTGCTCACTTATGTAAGTGTAGCACCCTGCACTAATCCAGACAACCCTTATGGTGATTTTAGTGGTCTTAGACAACCTTAGAAAGCTCTCTAAGTGGTAGCTGTGGAGAGCAGCCTTCAGGCTTAGTCCAGAAGGAGTGTAAAGCAGCTTGTTTTACCAGATCTTAATCTTATTGGTATAGGTTAAGTGAAGAAGAACCACACAGTGTATTTATGAAAATAGGTATTTGTTATAAGACACTCACTAACACACAACAATATCTCCTACCCGGAGATATGACACAATGCACACAATACTTTGCAATAAAAACAGGTAAGTAGCACTAATACACAGTGGTCGCCAGGGAGGAGACCAAACCATATACTAAAATAGAGTGATGTGAACCGCTACCCGAGCCAAGACTGTACCCAGAAGACGTAGAAGTGCTGGGGACTTAAGGAACCAGCCGCGGTAAGTACCCAGGAACCCCACGGAGGCCGTGTGCAGAGTGGAAACACGACCGCATACTCAATTCAGGTCAATGGGTAAGTTGCGGTTGCAATTTTAAAGAAGAAGGACCCTTCCCAGTGGACCCTGAAGAAACCCCATGGAACACTTAAGGTTGGAGAGCCACCCCACCCATGGACACCCTAGGAACCAGGATATCTGCACCAGGGATGCCTGGTGCATAGGTGTGAAGTGGTGTCTAAACCGCCGTCAAACTCAATGGAGAACTTCAGGAAGATGCGGCTGCTGGGGAAGTTGAAAGTGTCCAGTGGAACCCAAAGGTGGATTAAAGTTGAGAAGTACCTGCAAGCAGAGGGGACAGACTCTATGCCACTCAGGAGTGACCAGGAGGTACTGAAGACGAATGCCCACCGATGTCGAGAGATGCAGGAGAGTTGATGATGACATTGGAGCTGCAGCTGTGTGGACTAGGTGATGCTGTGGAAGACCAGGAGCCGTTAACGAGCTGTCCCATGCCGGATGATGTGCCTGTGTCCGTCGGGAGCACCAACAAGTCTTGGCAACTGCAAACAACGTGGCAAGCAAAAAAGGTGCAGAGTTAGGACCAGCAGGGTCCAAGGGACTCACCACAAGCAGGGGAGACGAAGTAGGCCCAAAACAATCAGGGGAGCCCACTGGAGTCAAAGAAGACCCTCAAGAGGACCCACAGGCCAGAGGCACAGGAGTCGCAAGAGGACCTCGAGCAGCTCACCAAAGATGAAGGCCCATGTTGCAAGGGATGCAGTAAGGATGAAGATATTGGCTGTTGGAGATGCTTGAGACTGGAGCTTCTTGGAGCCTGAAGATCTATGTTGAAGAGAGCCAACAAGCCTTGGCAATGGCAAGTCGATGCGGTGCAGAGGGGTTTGGTTCCTGCGGTTCTGACGAGGGACACTGGCCTCAAAATTGTTGAGAAGACAGTGCAGGCCTAGAGGGAGTTTCAGAACCATCAGCTGTGTTGCTGAGCATTTCGTAGTCTGTGGAAGCCCAGGAGAAGCAGACTGGTCAGCTTTGTTGTGGTGCCTGCAGATGCAGGGAAGTGACTCCTTCACATCAAGGGAGATTACTTCAGGTGTTTTGGATGTCCACAGGCCTTGGAAGGATCCTGTATGGAGCAAAGGCCCAAACATTGCAGCAGACGAGCAGGACGACGAGACCAAGAGCAGCAGGAGTCTTCCCAGTTGCAGTCACGGTACCCAGAGCAGAGTCCAGCGAAGTCCAGAGTGCCCAGACGGTTGAAGATGAAGTGGTGTCTTGATCTGAATCTTGTTCCACGACAAATCTAGGGACCCACCCACATGTAAGACCTTAAGAACCCTGTCTGGGAGGTGGTCACACCTCCCTGTGACAGGATACTTATTATTCTGCCTTCCCCTGCTCGAGCTTGGTTCAGCAGTAGGAGGGAAGATTTGTGTCTCTGGTCGGCAGCAGCCCTAGCTTGTTGTCCAGTTCTAGAAGACTTGTACCGGGAGCACTGAGGCCCTCCCAGAGGAGCTTAACATGTTTGATACCAAACATTACAGGTTTCGTTATAGCCAGTTTAGAGATGGTCATCGCGTAATGATGTATGGCCATTCTATATGTCGTAATGGCTGATGACAACCCGGGAGAATGGACTCCAGAGGTTGTAGGAGTGCCCATGCAGGGGCACCCTCACATGTAGAACCGAGCACCCTCCCTTCAGAATTGAAAGGCCTGCCTTAGGGGTGACTTATAGGTTTTAAGTGCAATGACCTCAGATATAAGGAAACGTATTTCTGTTGTAAGTGGTGTTAGCACCAGCTTACATAGGCTGCAATGGCAGGCCTGTAGTCACAATTTGAGTGGTCTCTCATAGGTGGCATAATACATGCTTTAGCCCACGGGAGACCCTTGGTGTACCTATGCCCTGGGTACCTTAGTACCATTTACTAGGTACTTATCAGAGTACACCAGTATCCAATCTGGAGTGTACCTATGTACTCACCACATCCAATTTAGGGAAGAAGCACAGAAACTGGGGTCCTGATTAGCAGGATCCCTGTCAGTCTAGTCAGAAAAACATAGCAACACTAAGCAAAAAGTGGGGGTAACCTTGCAGAAGAATCCTACCTTCCTACATAACCCCACAAACGAAATGAGATAAGGCTAACCTTAGTCTTTATTTCCTAAGTGGCCATGCAAAGAAGGTCCTGCACTGGCATGGATACTCCCTATGTTATGGTCCACTGAGAAGTTCCTCGTCTGTAGGGGCTTGGATCTGTTGTGTAGTTCCTATATTACCTATACAGGATCTGTGCGTTTGGATAACATAAACTGTGGGATTGGTGGCAGACGGATTCCGTGCACCCCCACCGGATACGTTAGCCTGTCTGAATCAGCTAGCTCACAGTGCCACTAGAGTCTCCTCTTATCGGGGAGAGAATAGTTCTTGGCAACCTCAGAACATGACAACCCTGATCCCTCAGAATCGTGGAAACAATACACTACTTTTCGCTCAGTCACTCATGCTCACTTAGTTTGTCTCAGAGAGATATACAGAATAAACAGGCTGGGCCTTTCAATAAGTATTTATTGAACAGTTGTTATTCTAGTGTAGCATAGATGAGCTGCAGCAACCACTAGACAGTAGCAGAGATATATGATTAGCAATACTACAAAAGTAAAGGGATGGTATAGTTCTACCATCTTGCAGAAATCATGAATATATACATGTACATAAAACACATGATAAAAGTGCAACCTAAAAATGTGTACTCCTACGATGTCTCCCTAACTAGATGTACCTAAATATATCTAGCATCTGTGTAGGTGTTATGCCAAGAATCCCTCAAGAATATAGTCCACCCCATTACCTGAGAGTTTAGAGAATGTGGGACCCCGTCCTGGTCTCGAGTTGGACACCCCGTGAGGGATGTTAGACCACTGCTAGCTGGAGCGTCTGCATGCAGGAACCTCAGCATCTCTGGTCAGTGTGTCAGCCGGGAAGTCACAGTCTCCTCTGTCTTTCTAAGCAAGACATGATGTATATATACCCATAGGTCTCCCCAGGGGTACTACCTTGCTGTGTTACTGTGTCGACCTAAAGGATGACGTCGGGCCTGAACTTTATACAGAGATATTATACAGGAGATGGTAATCCTACTGTTCGTCCTGCTGTGCTTCCAAGAAGCCTCATGCATAATGTATGAGAATCGAACCAGGGAAAAACCCACGTTCTGAATGCAGTGTAATATCTGGGTAAAAGGTCAGTGCCTAAGAACCGTTATGTATGTAATGTAGGGAAGGATATAGGTGAAAGGTTGCAGTGTCAACTGCGCCTATATAGGGTACCTAAATGGAATATAACACCCTCTCCTCTTCCGACTGGACGACATATGTAACCTATTATTGTACTACCATCCTAACTAGATATTGGTACGCACAAAGTGTCAATAACATTTCTTTTGCTAAAATGTTTAAAAAACGTCTAAACATTTCAAAAAAACTTTAAAAATGTAAAAGGAAAGTTTTTTAAGCCCTAGCTCTAAAAGTGTCCGTAATTATTGTCCGAACTACTATAAGCATTTTAAAGCCATGTATGCCTAAATAATGAAAGGAATGTCAATTTAGTTTCATAGTTCCAAATTTGAGCTTTGTTTAAAAAAGGGCAAATTTCTCCCAACACACGACGAGCCAAATGAGTCAAATGTTTATGTGTCCTGGCTGGTAGACGCGACAATTCTGTTGCTTGCTTCTGCAGTAGACGGCCCCTGTAACACCTCGCAGAGTATGTCAATTGAGCACAGATGATGTTCCACGCTGTCCGCGGCCGGTGCTGTGGCAGGCTGTGTGCCATCCAAAGCATGGGTGTCAGTGGAGGAGCCGGTGTCCATACCAACAGGTATAGTTACTACCTGCGGTGGCTCAAGGAATGCCGCCATCAACATTGGAATAAGCTGAGGACACTGCAGAACATGGGCCGTTATCGGGTCCAGTAACGCATTTGCGTCCGGTTGCGCACATGATGGGAGTGTCAAACACAGGTCTAACACGCATTCTTCTCCACAAAACAGGCATCGGAGGACAGGTAAGATGCAGTCCATCCAGACTGGTCGAAATGACAAGAACCAAGATGCACTTAGTTCTCTTAGGCGAGATGTGCCCAGATGTTGTACCATACGGTCACGTTATTTACGCTCCTGGAGTGCTTTTTCCATCTCCTTGGTGACTGGGACGTCCATTGCGTAGCAAATATAAAATAATCAGGATACCTGCTGCTAGGAACAGGATGAGCGGAAGTCCTCCAAAGATGCTTCCAAATACGGAGTGTATGAAGTTTGGGATAACTCCAAGTACCGTCTGAAAGGTGCTCAGAAGTCCAGAACCTATGGTCTTAAATAGGTGGACAATGCCTGTCGTATCAGACATGTTAAAGATACGATTTACCATTTCTGCAAAATGGAAAGGGCAGTTTGTATGAATGAGCGCCTGTATCTCTGCCGAAGACCTTGCGATCTGGAGATCAAAAGTCTCTCGAGTGGAGGTTAAGGGCATAGACTTCTATAGAAGCATGTCTTTCATTCTGCTTAGAGTATCAAACCGTATTAAAGAAACATTCAGTGAAGGCCATAACGGCGCCTCCCTGACTATGTGTGTCAGTGGAAACAATACTTGCATACAACAAGTGACCCTGGAGATCACGGTTACCAGATATGCGATGCATGGAAGCATGCCACAGCAGCCTTGACTGTTCAGCATCAAGTAACTCCCATTCGAATGTAGCCTAAATGCTGGAGTAATCACAGCAGCTGGGGCACCCCTCCAAATGACAGGATAGGTTCGCTACAGAACCATTACAAGCTCCGTGCAACATTATATCCTGGCATATGAGTGATCCACTTAAAGCATTCTCGCAGTTTGTACCGCTCAGAAACACTTCTTGATCCCCACTGCGGTATCGAAATCTGTATGGTAATTCCCAAGATTCCCTAATGTATTCCTTACCCATTTCTTTTTTTTTTTTTTTTTTACTTTATTTTCCAGTTTAAAAAACATAGCATATCGTTTTCAATATCTTGTACGATTACAAATAACAGTGTCTTCCTTACCCATTTCTTCATATCTACCTGCCTGCTTTTATTTGAAACTGAAAAGTAATGACCGGTAGAGTTATGTGGCCATGGATTAGCCATTCTGTAGACGGTGATTCTGCCACTGTGAATGGTAATCTATCCAGTTTTTCAATACGCAGCATTGTATATTTTGCTCCCCTTTGTGCCATTTCTATCTGTTTAACTGTTAGATTGTATTCAGAAAACAGAGACGTGCTGTTGATAAAACGCCAAGGCACATAGCCTGCACGCAAAGATTGTAGCGTCCAGCTTAATAACATAATAGAACGTAACTGTGATTGCCCGTGTTGTAATATGGTCAAATCTTGTTCTAGTATGTCTATCGCAGAAGATACAATGTTGCCTAAGGAATATATCATGGAGGTCAATGTAGATAACCCATTGTCTACCACTGCTAGAGATTTTTCTAGATTGATACAGTCTATTTCCCATAGTCTCTCCGCGGCCTCTTGTTGTGATATTTTCCATAATAAAAACGTTTCTGACGTGGCTTCCTGGGACCCAATAAAACATCCCTAAGATCCACATCCTTTGACAGTAAGGATAAGTGTTGTTTTACCTGTGTGAGTGTTGAGGTTTTTAGCCAATCGAAGCACAACTTCCCAACACTGTAGGATGTCACTACCCCTGGATGATGTCTTTGTACATAACGTGGATCTGGCCTATGGATACTAAACCCTTCGGCTTTACCCATGAATCTTGCTTGACAACTATTAGTGTCTGTGGGCCAAATCAACCATTTTATCTAATCGGGGTCTGATCTGTTATATTGTATTATGTCATCTACTGTAATCCCTTCCTGTGATTTTATGTTACCCTCGGTGTGTGATGGAGTCGGCAGCCGAGGTGTGCTCAAGTCTTTGTTCTTGGCTAGTCCAAGGCAACACGTCTGTTGCACTGTCTCGTTCAAAAACATGATTTGTTGAGGGATGAGGAATGCTCTAAACAAAGCTTCTGTTCCCTGAACCTGCCATTCCCTAGTACCCCAGACTGATTTTAGGTTTATGGTGTCTTTCCACAAGTCGAAACCTTCTTCGGACAACTGGGCAATAAAGGAAGCAGAGTAAATCTGTTTGGTGTTTGTCAACATATTTTTCTGTGCTGATGTTGGTGCAACCTTATAATAATATGAGGCTGGGTCAGACATATTGAACCCTGAAAAATATGGAAATTTCTGTGTAAATGTTTTTGAACTACCTTTCGGTGGTGTTGGACAATGTTCCCACTGGTGGTATGTGAACACATTTCTAGGATTTGCAGATTTATGCAGAAAATGATGACCATAATGTTGATAACAATACATACTCTCGAAATCTGATGTCTCTTCCAATGTTTCACTACTAGAAAACGCAGCAGATTTTTCCAAATCAGGCAACATATTATTAACAGTTTTAAAATCCCAATCATCGGAAAATGTACTTGAGGTAATGATATCACTTAATGATATTTTAAATAAATGTGGTATTTTTAAAAGTTCGGTCGGGCCAAATATATCAAAATCAACCTTGTCCCACACTATACCCTCATGTATAGGAACTGCTGTAATGTTCACTGATGACAAGTCTCTTTGTTCTCGATGAGATGATAGGTGTGGTTTTAAAAGTAAGTTCACCTTTTGGGCTGCAGAGCTTTGTCAAATGTATTTCCCATTAATAAGCATACTAAAAACTATTACCAAGCCTACCCAGAAAAGAAAGAAAAGTATTCCGGTGATTATCCATAGTTCTACCCAGGGTGACACCAGGTAAGTCTTTTTAAGAAAGTGCATAAAGTCTTTTACTTGCTCCTTGCGTGATTTTTGGGCTGGCGCCGTTTCAGGTTTACTTGGATCCAAAGAAAACGTATCAAAGTTTATGAAGTAGCCAGAAGCAGTTCGACCAATTGTTGGAATTGCATCAGGATTTGTTGAAATCGTATTTTGCTCTTGTAAAGGCACGTTGACGTAGACATCTGTATTTGGTCTAACAGCTATTTGTCTGTCATTTTGAGTTTTTTTTTAAAGTTGAGCTTCAGGTTCAAGAGGAACGAGTTCCATAGCATTGTTGCATAGTCCTTCATTCCGTGTTGAAGGCTCTTCGAACATGATGAGTCTTTCTGTTTGAACTTCTTGAATTGTAGCAAGAGGAGGGCGTCTGCTACTTTGGAGTCCATGTGGCCTACTACTCAGTATTGGCCACATAATGTGGTTTGATTAGGTAGATTGAGACAAATCATTTCTCCTTTTTTCTGGCAAGAGGCGTTAGTAGTACAGTTCTTGTGCCTTCAATTGTTAGGACCGGTACAGGTTTTCTGTAGGATGGCCCAAATTCCTTCTTGTCTGCTATTTTCTCTCTGACCAGATCCCTGACTTTTGGGATCCAGACAGGTCTTGCCGTGACTGATTTGACTTCCCCAGTGGCGGTCTGCTTACAATGGACATTACTTTCTTGTGTCCTGGATTCATTTAGATCCTGTAAAACAGCCAAACGATCATGGATGTCAAAAGGCTTTTCATCCGCCACTGCGCCTTCACAATCAAGATCAGGTACCCACATTCTTGTCCCAAATAGGACCTCATATGGAGTGACACCCCCTAGAGAACTTCTTAGCATATTGTTAAGAGCACGCTGGACTCCATACAGATGTTTTACCCAACTTTCACCCATGTCTAATACTCTAGCTGTAAAAGATTGCTTTAAGTCTCGGTTTTTTCTCTCCACTACCGAAATTCCCTCGGGATGGTACAAAGATGAGTACCGCAATGCTACACCCAATCCTCGCATGGCCTCCTTGTAAGCCCGAGAGCTAAATGCAGGGCCCTGGTCAGAATGCAATGTTCCTATTGCGTATGTCCCTATAAAGACTCGCAAATCTTTTATAACAGTTCGAGCATCAGCCGAGCGCTGGGGCCACACCCATAGGAATTTCGAGCAGGAATCCAATGCGACCATGACATACTTGCAAGCCCCATCTCTTTGTAAGGGGCCGCAGTGGTCCAAATAAACACACGCTAGTGGTTTGTCAGATATTAACAGTGGTGTCTGCGCTGGACGTGTTATGGTGGAATCTTTCATCTGCTGACAGATGTCGCATTTCAAGACTATGGGGCCGATTCTGATGCAGGTTGGAAAAGCTTCCCGACCGAATCGGTTGGGAAATGGTGTCCGACCCACTCGGATCGGGAAAGTCCGACCGGCGGAGTAGGATGCATCCGGATGCTTCCAGATACGATTTGGTTGAACTCCCATTGACTTCAATGGGAACATTTGTTCCTAACCGCATCAGAATTGGGCCCTCGGTCGGGAAGACACGTTCCCGATCCGATTTGGAAGGAGCAAATGCCGTTAGGAGGCCTTCCTAACCGCATCAGAATCAGGCCCTCGGTCGGGAAGCTTTTCCAACCCGCATCAGAATCGGACCCATAGTCTTTAGTCTGCTTTGTTAACCCAGGCCACCAATAGCGTTGTTTCAACAATGAAACAGTCGCCATAACTCCTGCATGTGCAGAACCTATATCTTCGTGCGCTGCTAGAATTACACTTAACCTACGATCCATGTTTGGAATTACTCTATCCCCCACTCCAGGAATCTGAGAAAATGGAATGTTATTGGCATCTAACTTGTAGGAGTACTTGAGTGGAAACCTTTTTGGTACTGCTCCGCTGTTTTTGCGGGTTGCATTAATAGCTACCATAATCTCACCGTCTATTCTCGTTTTAGAACGAGTGATTGCAGCTACGGAAGCCGTGCGTACAGCCCCCTTTACGGCTTCATCAGCCAATGAATTCCCTTCAACGTGAACGCCATCATGCTGATGACTCAGTGTATGTATCACGTGAGCCCTCGGTAGTTCGGTTTTCAACTCCACTACCTGTTCCCATAGCATTTTATGCTTAATTGTGCCACCTTTTGCATCTTTGAACCCATTTTGAACCCAGTACTGCAAATATTAATTGTAAGACTGCACACAGTAAAAGGAATTGCACACAATTAGTGTGGGGAATTCTCGATCCGTATTTACCAGTGCCAGTATCAGCGCTTTTAACTCTGCCAGCTGTGCCGAGCAGTCTCCTAGGGACTGCGTTTTTGTGCAACTTGGGTGGAACTTTCCATCCCGCATGCGACCTTTAACGATTGCACATGCTGCTCTATATTGTTGCTTACTCCCTATGGCCGGTTGAGCAGATCAGTCAGTGTAAATGATATATTCAAACTGATCTAGAGGCATTATTTTGTTTGGAAGAGGATATTCTTGTTCGTATTGCAGGAATGCTTGTGTCTTTAAATTTGGATCGTACCTGTATTCTACATCTGTTGCAGTGAGAGAATTAGCCCATTGTATCCATCTCGAATGTAAAGCTTTAGCATTAGGAACGCTAGCCTTTGTCGCAGCCTCTAAGGCTGGAACTGAAGTAACTACTATTATTCGTTTCCCTGAGCCAGTGCTCTTTCTCTCACTACAGCAGTCTGTACTGCTGTTAGAATCTTTTCTGTAGATGCGAAGCGCATCTCAGCATTTGTGTACAAATGTGATTTGTATGCAATTGGTACTGTCTCACCTTCATTATATGTTAGATAGGTGTACCCAGATTGACCTGCAACTATACGGATCACCAGGTTGCGTACGTTCACGCGTGTTCGTAAGTGTTTGGAAGCTATCATGTCAGCTTGTAAGGAACGAAGTGTATCTGTATGTTCCTGTGTCCATTGTTTTACTGGAAAATCAGGTTTTATTAAATCGCAGAAAGGTTTTACTCTTTCTGCGTAATCTAAAATGTATGTTCTACCAAAATTTAGGAATCCCAAAATTGACTGTAAATTTTTCAATGATTTTGGAGGTTGGAGCAGCGCACATTTTTCTAACAAATTGGCTGCCAGGCTTTTTCCTTCACTTGAAAGCTCATATCCTAAAAACAGGACACTGAGATGGGCAATTTTTGATTTTTTAATGTTGAACTTGTAGCCCTCAGATGCAAATCCCAAAATGATGGTATTCACTCTGTTCAAGTGTTCCTCTAGGTCATCGTCCGTCAGATAAATGTCATCCACATAGGACAATGCCTCTTCATCCAAATTTTGAAGTAACTCAGTTACTCTAGCCGAAAACAACCCCGGGCTGCTCTTATACCCCTGGGGGAGTCAACAAAATTGACGCTGGGTCCCTAGCGCTGAGAAGGCTGTTAGATACCTGCTTCCAGGCGCTATATTTTGGCAGAAAAATCCATTTGAGATATCAAGTGTTGTCTTATATTTTTTCCGCACAATGTTATTCATTAATGCAGCACTGTGTGCATTTTGGACTGCAAATGTCTTAGTGCAAGTGTTTAAATGTCTGTAATCTAAAACTAGATGATATGTGTTGTCAGGTTTGATGACAGGAAACAAAGGATTGTTCATTTGTGAGGTGCAAGTTTCAATCACCCCTTGTTATTTAAGTTGACCTAAGATCTCCCTGACCTGTTTTTTAGCTTCTTGCTTTATTGGATACTGTCTCTGTGCAGTCGGAGTATTTTTTATAGGAATTATGTGGTGGGTTGAATCCTTATCCCATCCAACATGGTTTTTGTATAATGCCGGAGCTTGGGCTACCGCCCACTCCTGCGCATATGTGTGTTGTAGATGCCTGGGGATATGGTCTGAGAATGCCGGGAGAATTACCGTTTCTCCTTTAAGGCAAACCATGACGAATGCTGGCGGCCAATCCTGTTCAGCTAATAAAATGTCATAGCCAAACGTCAGGTTCTCCCAAAAGAGACCTCTCACTGTTCTACATTTGTCCCCCTCCATTTGGAGCGTTATTTCATATACTTTATGTGGGACACTTACCCTAGTATCGGTTGTTTCTACCGTGATAAAATCATTCAAGTCCGCTGTCACCAGAAATTCCATCAGGTTCTGGTGAGCTATTGTTACTTCTGCCGCACTGTCTAGGATCGTCAGAGCCCATTCCCCGTTCAGTAGTCGAGTCCTCAGAATTCTGGGCATGTCTGATCTTTAGACCTGCAACTTTCTTCTTTTGCTTTTGCTTTGGTTTTTCTTCTTTTTTAGAAGTGTATTCTTGAGCGTGCTGCTTGTCTCTGGACTTTGTACGCTCTTCTTGCCTTTCTGTCCTTCCCTCTCAGAGTTTTTCGATGAACCCTGAAAGGAACGAGAGGAACGTGTATCAGTATCCTGATACCTGTCAGGTTTCCTAATATTATCCCTATTCCTAAGGTTGAACCTCTTTTCGGAGGGCTCCTGTGGAGGAGATCTACCTCGGGATAGAGATCTGTTTCCTTTAAAGTTTTGTTGTTTTTTATTGTCCCACTTCTTCTTAGTAGAAGTAAGTATCTGCTTAGAAGTGTCCTTTTCAGGACTGCCCATCAGTTGTGGTTTTAAAGCTTTCCCACCCAAACTGTCTCTGCCTAATTCTGCATGCGCAGTTTCAATTATTTTTGGTAATTCGTGTTCCGGTTCTAAAGGATCGAACTCCCTCAGGCATTGGCGGATGGCCACTGAAGCTGCTTCCCCCTTAATGTTAGCTAGTATTATGGCTGATACCTGGGCATAGTTACCTAGTAACTTCATGGCTAAGTTTAGGGCAGGTTCTGCTCCGTACTCATTTTGTATTTGTCTCAATACATCAGGTACTACTGCTAATGACGGGATACCATGAGTTCTGGTATATATGGCAGCAAAGACTGTACCCCAAGTGGTACAATCCTCTAATTGTGGTGTAATCCCCATGGGCAAGCAGATTGTTAGCATTCTGTGTGTTTCATATGGGGTAGTATTCGGGAATACTGCCTCTAGCTGCGTTATTTTCTGAGCTACCCAGTATGGTATTTGTTCACGTTTTGTGGGCATTTTACACATTACCCCGTGTAATGTTTGTGGTGTAATTTTAGTTGCTGTACCCTGAATTTGAGTTCCATCTGTTGCAACTATTGCTGGTTGGACTGTGAGTGTCCTCACAACGAATTGCGTCAAGTTTCTGTATATTTTAATTAAATCTTTGTGTTGTATGAGTAAGTCTCCTGGTGGCATTGTGTCAATGTCAGGATGTGGTGTGTAGGCCGCTAATATTGGCCATGTTGCCCCTTCTCTTCCAAGCGGGCCGAGTCTTACTCTTCTTCTTATATGGGGTAGGGCGCCTTTAAACCAGTATAAGTGTTTCTGGTATGTGAGTGGAACCTCTATATCCTCGAACGGATAATATTCCGCTGGTGCATCTCCTTCCGTGTAGGAGTGAAATGTTTTTGTTCTTGCATTTGCTGCTGGGAATGTAACCCACAAATAAAATACCTCTGTTTTGTTTGATTCGTGTGCCTCAATCACAAAAACTACTATGCCACCCCTAGCTGATAAACCATGCGCAAGTAGTTTCAGGGTGACTGCATTCATAAAGTTTGGTGCAATTTGTGTTGCGTCTGCATCATCCTCATCTGTGAGGGGCAGATTTTGTTGCAGTTGGTCCAATTCTTGGTTATTTCTGTCTTCAGTCATTTTGTAAAGAAAGAGTTTTTCAAGGGAACTAAGATAAGATGGTTTTGCACAATTTAGGAACAATGTGTCCTTCAAGCTTGATTAACCAACAGCCAATAAATAAGATTTTTTAGCCTATTTAGCTGTGGCGGAGTTTGTACCCACCCACTCCAGACGTCTCTGGTGTTTTGTGAGCAGGGGTCTCTGAGAATAGCACGACTGAACTACTCAGATTCTACTGTTAAATAAGTACCCAACCAACGTTGGCGGCGCCATGTTGTGTTGTTCCTATATTACCTATACAGGATCTGCACGTTTGGATAACATAAACTGTGGGATTGGTGGCAGACGGATTCCGTGCACCCCCACCGGATACGTTAGCCTGTCTGTATCAGCTAGCTCACAGTGCCACTAGAGTCTCCTCTTATCGGGGAGAGAATAGTTCTTGGCAACCTCAGAACATGACAACCCTGATCCCTCAGAATCGTGGAAACAATATATTACTTTTCGCTCAGTCACTCGTGCTCAATTAGTTTGTCTCAGAGAGATACACAGAATAAACAGGCTGGGCGTTTCAAAGTATTTATTGAACAGTTGTTATTCTAGTGTAGCATAGATGAGCTGCAACAACCATTAGACAGTAGCAGAGATATATGATTAGCAATGCTACAAAAGTAAAGGGATGGTATAGTTCTACCATCTTGCAGAAATCATGAATATATACATGTACATAAAACACATGATAAAAAGTGCAACCTAAAAATGCGTACTCCTACGATGTCTCCCTAACTAGATGTACCTAAATGTACCTAGCATCTGTGTAGGTGTTATGCCAAGAATCCCTCTAGGATCTAGTCCACCCCATTACCTGAGAGTTTAGAGAATGTGGGACCCCGTCATGTTCTCGAGTTGGACACCCCGCGAGGGATGTTAGACCACTGCTAGCTGGAACGTCTGCATGTAGGAACCTCAGTGTCTCTGGTCAGTGTGTCAGCCGGGAAGTCACAGTCTCCTCTGTCTTTCTAAGCAAGACATGATGTATATATACCCATAGGTCTCCCCAGGGGTCCTACCTTGCTGTGTTACTGTGTCGGCCTAAAGGATGACGTCGGGCCTGAACTTTATACAGAGATATTATACAGGAGATGGTAATTCTACTGTTAGTCCTGCTGTGCTTTCAAGAAGCCTCATGCATAATGTATGAGAATCGAACCAGGGAAAAACCCGCGTTCTGAATGCAGTGTCATATCTGGGTAAAAGGTCAGTGCCTGAGAACCGTTATGTATGTAATGTAGGGAAGGATATAGGTGAAAGGTTGCAGTGTCACCTGTGCCTATATAGGGTACCTATATGGAATATAACAGATCCTCTCAAAAGTTCAGGGTGTCTACCTGTTAGCTGTTTGAGTCAAGAGAGTGGCTTGTGTTGTGTCTGAATAGGGAAATGAGGCCCTAACAGGGTTGGTCTCAACTTCCCCAGAACACTGGTCACAACAGAGGCCTTTCGCTATGTGACTGACCTGTACTTATCCCTGGGGGTCAACCTTTTGTTGCTTACAGCTTTTGGTTGAACCTGTTTGGCTGGCGCAATGTAGGGTCAGTAAAGGTTTGGGACAGCCTTGTCTCAGGTTTTACTTTGCCCAATAGAGTCCATTTGGGGAATGTCACTTGCTAAGTGTAAGAGGGATCTCTCAGATTGCTAATTTATCCACCTGGCTTGTACTACTAGGCAGGCTGGGGATCCCTAATTTATGGAGGAGGGGATTCCTCTTGGCAGTGGGCCCTGTGGGGTCCACTGACATCCCTGGCCTCTGCAGCACTAGGCTGACTGAGGCCTGGCAGATATGGGCAGGATACCTACTCCAGACTGATTACCTCCTTGGAATGTTCCTCTGACCTTAATGGCTTTGGCATGGCAGGCCTGACCTCCTCTGGGGCAGTTTCTTCACAAGGGGTAGGATCTGTTCCCTGAGGAGGCTGACCCTCACCTAAAGTCTGGGGAAGAAAGACTTTTCTTCCCCCCTTGTGCTCCCTGTTGGAGTAGGGTAGGCCACTGTTTCAGGCTCCACTTCTCCTGGATTTCCCTGTGGTTGGACTGGGGCCCTAAGGGTCACACTAACCTGCTCAGGGAGGCCTAACTTTTCTAGATGGGACTTCGATTCTACTTCAGCCCAGGCTAAAGTTTCTAGATCATTGCCAAGAGGCAATCTACAGGCAGGTTTGGGGACACTGCCACCCTTTTATGGCCAGTGACCCCTCCCCAGCTGAGATTGACTATGGCCATGGGATGGTCTGCCCTAACACCATCAGTGTTGGTCACCTGATACATGCACACAGGTAAAAGCTGAAGTGGGGACACCAGTTTCCCTGTCACCATGGTGACACTAGCCCCTGTGTCCCTACAGGCTACAGCTTTCTGACCATTAATCAGAGGCTCCTGTCTGTACTTGCCCAAGGTATTGGGACTTACAGTAAAAGTGGCAAAACCCATGCCACCATCACAGATTAAGGTTGCCTGTGTGGGGGATCTGGCTAGACCAGTATCCACCTTAGTACTCATGAGAACCCAACTAAACCTTTGGGTTCACTACTACCACCTGAAGGGTTACTACTTGGGCTACTAGGGGGTGTTGTAGTAATAGTAGTACTAGTAGTAGTGGTATTCTTATTGCTGGCCTTGGGGCAATTGGAGTCCCATTTCTTGTGGCCTTTCTCTTTGCAGACATAGCAATACGGTTTCTTTCCAGGGGAAGAATGAGTTTGGGATCCACACCCAGCGAAGACTTTTGGGGACCTTCAGAGGAAGTCTCTTTAGACTTATCACCACCTTTCTCTTAGGCATTTGAAGAATCCTTCTTCTGGTCACCACCACCTCCATGGTCTTTCTGCTTAACCCTGGTGCGGCCCATTTGTCTGCCTTCTTTCCAATTCTTTGGGAAATGTCAGATCAGAGTCCACCAGGTACTGGTGCAAAAGTTGGTTCTGACAGTTATTAGGGATGTGCTCCCTCATTATCAAATTTCACAATCCTTCATTGTCCTGTACCTTGCTTCCATGAAGCCAGCCTTTCAGAGCCTTAATAGCACTATCAGTGAAATCCACCCCATCCTGGGTGTATGCCTTCTGGGTGTCTCTGAATTTAATACTGTATTGGTCAGTGGTTAAGCCAAACCCATCAATGAGTGCACGCCTCACTGTTAGAGAAGAGGGTACTGACAATTATTGCCTGTTTGTGTAGCTCTATTTGCTCTTTCTGCACCACTCTTGCCTCTTTCTGCACCTCTCTTGCCACTTTCTGCAGTTCTTTTGCCTCTTTCTGTACTTTTCTTGTCTCTTTCTACAGTTCTCTTCTTTCTGTACCTCTCTTGCCTCTTTCTGCACCTCTGTTAGTTCTTTTTGCACATCACTTTCTTCTTTCTGCAGCTCACTCCTCTTTCAGCACTCTTCTTCCCTCTTTCTGTACCTCTTTTGCTTCTTTGCGCACTTTTCTTGCCGGTTTCTGTATTTTTCTTGTTGTTTTTGCATCTCTGTTTGTTCTTTCTGCACCATCTTTGCTTCTTTCTGTACTTGTCTTGCTTTCTGTACCCCTCTTGCCTCTTTCTGCATCCCTTTTCCTTGTTTCTCTACCTCTCTTGCCTCTTTCTGCTGTTGTCTTGCCTCTTTCTACACCTCTCTTCTCTCTTTCTGCACTTCTCTTGCCTCTTTCTGTACTTCTCTTGACTCTTTCTGTACTCTTCTTGCTTCTTTCTGTACTTCTCGTGCTTCTTTCTCTACATGTTTTGACTCTTTCTGCACCTCTTTTAGTTCTTTCTACACTACATTTGCTTGTTTCTGGAGCTCACTTGCTTCTTTATGCACTTCTCTTGGTTCTTTCTACACCTCCATTACCTCTTTCTGTATCTCTCTTGCCCTTAGCTGTACCTCTCTTGCTTCATTCTGTACGTCTCGTCTCCCTTTTTTCACATCTCTGGCCTTTTTTGCACCTCTGTTGCTTCTTTGGGCACTCCTCTTGCTTCTTTTTGTACCCTTCTTACCTATTTCTGAACACGACCGCGTGCTCAATGTTAGTCAATAGGTAAGTCACGGTTGCAATTGTAAAGAAGAAGGACCCTTCCCAGTGGACCCTGAAGAAACCCTGTGGAAGATGGAAGGTTGGAGAGTCACCCCACCTGTGTATACCCCAGGAACCAGGATACTTACACCTAGGAAGCCGGGTGCATAGGTGTCAAGTGACGTCGGAATCCGCTGTAGACCACAATGGAGGACTTCTGGAAAGATGCAGGAGAAGAAGACAAAGGAGTCCGGTGGAACCCAAAGGTGGATTCAGGATGAGAGGTACCAGCAAGCAGAGGGGACAGAGTCAATGCCACTCAGGAGTGACCAGGAGGCACGGAAGACGAATCTCCACCAGTGTTGGAGATGCAGAAGAGGTTGATGGTGCCCTTGAAGTTGCAGCGGTGCTGACCAGGTGGCGCTGTAGGAGACCAGGAACCGTTCATGAGCTGACCCACTGTTGTCATTGTCCAATAAGCTTTGATTTACTTTGATTCAATTTAAATTTGTAAAGCACAGCAGTTACCCGAGGGCATCAAGGCACTGTAAACGACCGTCTGAAAAAACCCTGCTGCACCTATAGATGATCAGGGAGGTAGTCTATAGGGAGTACAACCAGGTCTTGAGTGCTTTCCTGAAGGACATCATCTGAAGAATAGCCCTAAGGCTTTGTGGGAGGGAATTCCAGAGTCTTCTTGCTGCAGTTGAGAAAGCTCTGTCACCCCATTTCTTTCTTTTGGTTCTTGGCACCATGAGCTGGTTTTGATACGCTGACCACATGTTTCTTTCTGGGAGGTACCAACCAAACATAGTTTGTATTCTTAGTGGGCAGGGAAGATAAAGGGGCTTATGCACAATGTATATAGACTTAAACATAATGTGCTTTCTAATAGGAAGCCAGTGTAAGGCCTCTAGACCATTGGCAGCAGACTGATGCCTAGGAATGGGCGAACATCCATTACAACGCATGCGTTACGTCGCATGCGTTTACGTCGCAAGCGTTACAACGCAAGCGACGTTACTACGCGGACCATTACGCCGCATACCATCACATCACATGCGCATTTAAAACGCAAGGTTTTAGATCGCATGTGGTGTAATGGACGCGAAGCGGGCGGCACGGACGAGCACCGGGAAAGAAGCGGAGGACCACCCGGACGACGCGAGTAGAGAGAGGTAAGGAGGATTGTGCTTAGAGTGTAGTGTTTAGGGTTTAGGGCAGTATCTGGGGGTTGTGCTTACAGTGTAGTGTTTAGGCTTTAGGGCTTAGGGAAGTGTAGGGTACTGTTTTTGGGTACTGTACTAGGGCTTAGGGAACTGTAGGGGGGCTTAGGGAAGTGTAGGGTACTGTTTTTGGGTACTGTACTAGGGCTTAGGGTTTAGGGAACTGTAGGGTGCTGTTTTAGGGTGCTGTATTAGGGCTTAGGGTTTAGGTAGTAATTACGGATTTAGGAGTTCGGGTTTAGGGGGACGGGCGTAAGGGTAGAGTTGTGCTAGGGGTACTGTTTTAGGCTTTAGGGTAGTGTATTGTTTTGTACTGTATGGTTGTGTTGTGGTAGGGTAGTGTATTAATTTCGGGGGTGATTTTAGGGGAAAAAGCGCGATGTTAAAGCATGCAGGGTGTTTGTGTGCGTTGTAAATGTGTTTTGCATGAATTTCAATGGTGGGGCGATGTAATTGTTTGCGTTGTGAATGCTTGCTATGTAAATGTGCATGCGATGTAAACACCGCGATGTTAAGGGATGCGATGTTAAGGTTTGCGATGTAGCATCATACATCCCTAGGAATGTCTTGAATTAGTCTGGAAGGCACATTTTGTACCACCTGAAGTCTGTAAAGAGTGCTCTTCTTGGAGTCTAGGTAAAGTGAGTTGCAGTAATCCAGTCTGGACATAACTAGGGGAAGTGTGACCTGCTTACGAGCTGACTGCTGAATAAGCGGAAAGATTTTCTTAAGCATCCTTATGATCCAGATGCAGGTTGCTACCATGCGATTTGCCTGGGCATTAAAGTTGATTTCAGTGACTAAGAGAACTCCAAGGTTCCAAACCTTCTTTACAGGGGTCGGGCAGGTTCCTAGTGATTCTGGCCACCAGCTACTATTCCAGCTGGATGATCCCGTGCCAAAAAAGCAGCACCTGGGTTTTTTCCCCATTAAGTTTTAGAAAGTTTCGGCCCATCCAGTCAGCACTGCTGACGTTCCAACACCAGCAAAGGAGAGATGGTATCAAATGCTACTGATAGATCCAAGAGTATCAGAGCCACACCCTGTCCGTTAATCCATTAGCCGATAATGCAGTCTGTGGCTGAGATCAGTGGGGTTTCTGTTGCGTGATGTTTTCTAAAACCGAACTGAGAATTATTCAGCCAACGCTGCTGTTCTGCAATTTCCATCAGATGGATATTAAGGTGCTTCTCTAGAATCTTTACTGAACAGGGAAGCAGAGAGATCAGACGATAGTTTTTACAGTCCATACTATCCAGATTATATTTCTTTAGGAGGGGCATAATAACTGGCTCTTTCCAACTCCGGGTGTAATGTCCAGGGATGATCACTCTATTCAGTAAGTTGGAAAGAGGACGGGCAATGGTGCTGGCTGCCAGGTGAAGAACTGCAGGTGGGCAGGCTTCATGAGGTGACCCTGATTTTGTGTTAAGAAGATATTGTTCCACCATCTTAAGGGTAAGAGTTGGAATGACAAATAGAGCTTTAGTCTCTTGTGTAGGAGAGTAGGATCTGCTTCACATGGGTACCCCCACTTTTTGCTGATGCTTCACTGTTTTTCGACCTTAGTCTGGCTGGGGCCCTGCTAATCAGAACCCCAGCCTAGCTGCTTCCTCTCTAAAATGGTTTCCATGTGCCTTAGGCACATCACTGATTGGAATCTGGAGTGCCCTTATAAGTCCCTAGTATATGGTATACTATGTACCAAGGGCATAGGTACCTCAGAGGCCTACCAGGGGCTGCAGCATGTATTATGCCACCCCTGGAAGGCCATCCAAACTGACACCACAGGTCTGCTACAGCAGCCTGGGTAAGGTGGTGCATGCACTCCTTACTGTGATATAGGTTACCTATATCACTAAATACATACACACATATAAACCTATAAGTCACTCCTATGGCAGGCCTTATCAATCCTGAAGGCAGAGTGCGTGGTTCCTATGTGAGAGGGTGCCCCTGCATGAGCAGGGCCCCTCTGCAGCGTTCGGAGACCCTTCTCTGATGCTGTTTGTAGTGCAGCCTGACCATATACTCTTAAGCGCATTATAACCTCGCGTTAAATGCTAACTTTGGAATGGCTGCACCTAAACATGTCGTGTTTGGTGTCAAACATCTTGGAATACTACCCCCACCAATTCTGGCGGCGGGAGTAGCATTCCACCCTTCTAGAGGGAGAGACATGTTAACCCTGGCCTGGCCGGTAACTTCTTTCTAAAGCCCTGGCATCACAAAATGGATGCTGCTGCCACAGACACGAGTCTGGCCTCCTGCTGCTGGACGAAACTCCGGCAGGGGAGGCCTGGACAATAGGTTTCCTGTCCCAGGGAGGTGGACCACCTCCCCAGACAGGATAATGTGTATTGGGGCTGGGCGGGAGCACTTTCGGGTGCTTTGAAGTCCTGCACTGGGGGCACACTTGGTGTCCCTGTGCATACCCCAGTTCAAACCGGATCAGGAGCTTGCAGCCCCTGCTTTGGCATGAACTGGACAAAGGGAAAGGGGTGTAGCCGCCCCTCTGCCCTGACCCACCCATAGGTGGGGCCACAGAGTAGTCCAACCCCTAAACTTGGTATAAGTATAGGAACCCAGTCCTTAGGACTTTAGATTATCCCTGGACGAAACTCTGACACAGAATCCTGGACCTTCGACGCTCTACTCAAGACTAGAGGACAGAAGAATCTCCTTGGGGTCAAGGAGTGACTCCTGCTTGGCAGGCACCAAAGAAGCAATTGTCCGGTCTGCATCGCCTAAGCTCCCGTCGGACGCCGAAGTCTTTGCATCACCAGAGGTAGATTTCCAGACTTCCCCGAGGCTTCCCTGAGTCCCCAGCAAATTTGAGGCCCGTAGCTGTCGTGGGTAACGTGGAACCGTGACCCCTGGACACCGCATGCATTTGCTAGTGCATCCTCTTCTGGGTCTCCCACAAAGTCGTGCTTTGGGCTCCGAGTAGCCCTAGCCTCCAGCACCAAGTGCACCAAAGATCACTGGCCTCCACTCCACAAGTGTCCTGTGAGCCAGCTCCAGGTGCGACGTCTCGAGGCTCCTTCGCGGTCGCTAGCCCGTTGGCTAGTAGCCCTTCACGAAAGCCAATCCTTTTCTTCTTGGGCTCCCTGGTTGCTCCAGGCTTGCCCTCACTTACCCTTGCTGGGTGAGTTCCTCAGACCTTGCTGGTCTGCATCATCGTCATTCTTCACTTTAATTGAGACTTGCCGTTGTCAAGGCTTGTTGGGTCCAATCCGGTCGCCGACACCTCAGCACTCGACAGACATTGTGTACCAGCCCGAATCCTGCTCCTGGTTGCCGACAACGCCTCCTGGACCTCGTGGCTGAAGAGTCAAGACGACCGTCAACCTACCTGAAGCACTCGACATCGGTGGGCATCCGCTCATCGCCTTCCTGGTCACTGGCTAGTGACCCAGACTCTGTCCCCTCTGCTTTCAGGTTCTTCAGATCTCCGATCCACTCTTGGATCTACCCGGACACTTTCCACTTGGTCGCCAGCAGCACTTTGCAGCAGATCGCCATTCAAATCGACGACGAAACCCGACCCCGAAAGGCACCTATGCACCCGGCTTCCCTGGGTGAGGTAACACGAGTACTCCGGTGCTCCCGTGGGTAGAGACTCTAGAACGACCTAGTTCTCAAAGGGTTTGCTCCAAGTCCTCCTTTAAGTGTCCCTTTTCTTTAATTTCCTGATCGCGACTTTCTCCATAGAAGTTAACGGCGTATCGCGGTTGTGTATTTACACTGCACGCATCCCCCGTGGGTCCCCTGTGTCACTACCTTGGGTGGTTCCTTGTGGTCCAAGCACTTCTAGAGCTCTAGGCCTAGTGTCTAGCTCAGTCGTGGTTCTTATACCACTTTATTGGTATATGGTTTGGTACGCCCCTAGGGCCCAAACGTGTATTTGTGCTATTACTGTGTTTAAATAACTTATAACTTGTGTACTTCGAACTCTAGCCTCATAAAGAGACTAGAGGGGTGTGTTTAGCAATAAATACATATATTTTGAATATATACCTGGTGTGGTGCTCTTTCATTTGATCACTCAAGAGATTATAGACTGGTAAAACAAGCTGCTTTACATTCCTTCAAGACTTAGCCTGAAGGCTGCTCTCCATAGCTACCACTAGGATAGCTTTCAATAAGGTTGTCTTTAACCTATCTCCAATAAGGGGTTGTTTGGACTGGTGCAAGGTGCCCACTATAATTAGTGGACAACATATGCCAGGCCAACTTCTCACATCTTGGTCTGTTTGAACAGACATCCCTTGAGATTTCAGTTGAGGCCCTCTGGTAGGGTTTGACTGCATAGATAAAATGGGATTTGCTTCATTCCCTTCATTGATATCTACGATCTTAGAATGAAAGGGATTTTCTAACTGGTTGCAAAATAGTTGTGAGCCCTCAGGCTCTCCAGTGAGCTGTGGGTTGGAGATCTGCTGCACTACCCTGAAGAGTTCTCTAGCAGATGTGGCATTTTCAATTTTTTGCTTGCAGTATTTGGATTTTTCCTAGCTTAAAGCTAGTTTGTATTCCTTAATATGCTTCCTATGGGTGATTAGGTCGAGCCTAGCACAGCGCGCATGCGCTGCCCTATGGGAGGCTTCTTGTGAGCACTCCAAACTTCTCCGTGTGGGTCTGACTCCTCCCACACATTGGATTGGCCTTTGCGTGTGTCTTTCAAAAATGAAAGCACGCAAATGGCCAAAGACGGGTGCATGTTCCACCTCTTCTTCAAAGGTTCACTCTCATGGCGTTTTGCTCTCGGGAGCGGGCAGCGGCGCGCAAGGTGGCAGCTGCATTCCTTCCACAACGGGAGCCTTTAACAAGGCTGTTTACGATTATCCAGTTTATGTACAACATGGACATCATGGACATCTCTGAGCGTGTAGCTCGTTTTTGGGATTTGCTTGAATTTAACCACGTTACGACCCCACATATTCAAAGGGGCGCTCAACAGCTCACACCACATGGCGCAGGTTGGCAGCACCACGCGGCAGTCATGCCAGAACTGGGACGGTCACGGTAACCTGAATGCGCCTCGAGAACCTGGGATCAGCCAGGCATCAAAGCCAAGCCGGTTACATAAGCACTCCTCTTAGGACTGGAAAGACGTGCACCTTTAACCCAGTTATCTGGGACTTCACCTGTAGGGGGCGTGAGACGACTTTGTAATGCCCGCCTCACTGACAGCCTCTCAAAAGGGCGAGGAGAGCATTCCTACCAGAATATTCACAAACAAAAACTAAACTCCGTCAAGGGAATGAGAAAAGATAACACATCCCTCATTTGCATTCGCACCACCCCGGCTGGCATGGCCCGCTGTGCACCCCCCGGATCATTCACCTAGAGCACGGGCTGGGCAGGGGAAAGCATGTGCCAGGAGAGAGAGCATTCCAGGCGCTTGATGAGCACTGCACAGCACGCTCTTCCGCCAGAACAGCAACAAACAATACTCCTGAACAGAGGCTGTGGAAGGTGCTGGAAGGCTGCTTGGTGGCCCGTGTCATGCGCCTGTGTGGAGGACGAGCTCTCACCAATGAGGGGCACTGATAGGACTTAACCGGTGGGGTGGGGGTGCGGAGGGGGAGGGCAACTAGCAGCAATGGTCATAAAAGAAACACATGAATGAAGTTTGGAGTAGGACTGACAACGTGTTTGTGCACAGCGCTTGATGGCAGTTTTACCTTTTCTAAGCACTGTACATAGCATGTATTACTGCTACCCACTTCAGTGTACTGAATATACTGACATAGGAAGGATAAACGGCAGAGTTGACTGTGCTGGGTTTTGCACGTTACCTGCACGCCACACACATGTCAGTAAGGAGCAGTTAATTCACTGAATAATCAATCTTATCAGCCAAAAATGATGCACTTAGTGCACACAGACTAGCAGACGTGGAGGCACCAGTGAGTACACACGTAGCTTGCGACACGTGACACATTCAGCCGGCCATTTCCTTTTAGTTCCCAAACAATAGCTAGTACTTTTTATTCTGAAGCCCGTTCATACTATACGTACCAAAATGGAACAAAAACATAGGACTGGCCGTGGGTGACACACATGGCATCAATGAATTCAGTCGGGAATGGCTGGGGCAGACTTCTTGTTCCAAGTTAAGCAAAAACAAAGGTTTCCAAGTAATCAAGGAGCGGTTCCAATTAATGGAAACTCCAACCTCCTTCCACTGCAGATTGCATTGTGGGACTTGCAGTTCCCAGTTTAGGCATGCGAATCCTGGCCTGCAAACTGTTGATGGTTAAAATGCCATGACAGGCTGAAGGTGTCACATGTGACACTGGACCACTAGGCGGTACACAAATTTTGTTGCTGACCTTTTTAATTTGCACCTCATAATCTCTCCAATGTTTGTTCCGTTCCTTATTAAACAAGCAGCATAAATGTTGGCAAATCTGTTTCATTCCCTTTTTCACAAGTTATGCATGGATCAGAATTTGTCTGTGCTAAAATGATATTACACACCAAAGTTGTTTTATAAACAGCTGTGTCATATGTTTGTTGCATTACTTTCTCCATTTTTCCCTAATGGCCGGCAGCATAGTCTGATTGCAAAAAAAACACCAATGAGCTATTGCACAACATGCAAAAGTGGTGCAGATAAGCCTGATAATGCTTCAATCCATGACGGGACAGCACCCAGGATAATGTGCTGCATGACTAACCACTTATAAGGTCCCAAAGGCGAGACCTATTGGCTATGCCAATGCTTGTTTTTTCTTGCTCTTGCTCGCATTTGGCGTGCCAGCGGCAGGTCTGCTGCGCCTCCGCGTACACATGGCCCTTTTAATGTAGTGTCTGGTCGAGACACTAGAGCGCAGGATGACGGTGTTCTCCCCTCCCCGGAAGTGCTCCTAATGCCTGCTTCCTTCCGTAGCAATCATGCCAACCGGCTCGTGGTGGACCAGGGAAGCAGGAAATACCCCAAATAACAAGACTGTCAAAAAAGGAAACGGTAAGTAAAATAATAAAAACCTCTATTTACAGTGCCTAAAATCATGCGTAATGCTGGTACGTGCGTGCTGCTGGCCGCCGGGAAGCAAGTGTCTCGGACAACACTATCTACCTGCTCATCCGCTTACACATGGCCCTTTTAATGTAGTGTCTAGTCGAGACACTAGAGTGCTGGCTGATGGTGTTCTCCCCTACCCGGAAGTGCTCCCAATGCCTACTTCCCTCTGCAGCAATCGTGCCGACCGGCTTGTGGCAGACCAGGGAAGCAGGAAACGCCCCAAATAACAAGACTGCCAAGAATGAACAGGTAAGTAAAATAATAAAAACCTCTATTTACAGTGTCTAAAATCGTGCATACTGCTGGTACGTGGGTGCTGCTGGCCGTCGGGAAGTGAGTGTACCGGACGGCACTATCTACCTGCTCATCCGCTTACACATGGCCCTTTTAATGTGGTGTCTGCTTGAGACACTAGAGCACTGGCTGATGGTGTTCTCCCCTCCCCGGAATGGCTCCCAATGCCTGCTTCCCTCCGCAGCAATCATGCCGACTGGCTCGTGGCGGACCAGGTAAGCAGGAAATGCCCCAAATAACAAGACTGCCAAGAATAAAAAAAGGTAAGTAAAATAATAAATGCCTCTATTTACAGTGTCCATAATCGTGTGTACTGCTGGTACGTGTGTGCTGCTGCCCGTCAGGATGCGTGTGCACCAGAAGGCACTCTCTACCTGCCTTGGCAGCGGCAAACAACGTAGTCGACGAAAAAGGTGCAGTGTCGGGATCAGCAAGGTCCAAGTGACTCACCATGAGCAGGTAAGTCGGAGCAGGCCTCGAGCAAGCAGGGAAGCCCACTGAAGCCAAAGAACACCCTCAAGAGGACCCACGGGCTGAAGGCACAGGAGTCGCAAAAAGGACCTCGAGCAGCTCACCAATGAAGAAGGCCCACAGTGCAGAGGAAGTGGTGAGGGCGAATATCTTGGCTGCACGAGTTGATTGAGGTTGGAGCTTCTTGGAGCCCGATGATCTCTGGAGGTGAGTGTGAGAAGTTGGCCTGGCATATGCTGTCCACTAATTATAGTGGGCACCTTGCACCAGTCCAAACAACCCCTTATTGGAGATAGGTTAAAGACAATCTTTATTGAAAGCTATCCTAGTGGTAGCTATGGAGAGCAGCCTTCAGGCTAAGTCTTGAAGGAATGTAAAGCAGCTTGTTTTACCAGTCTATAATCTCTTGAGTGACCAAATGAAAGAGGACCACACCAGGTATATATTCAAAATATATGTATTTATTACTAAACACACCCCTCTAGTCTCTTTATGAGGCTAGAGTTCGAAGTACATACGTTACGAGTTAGTTATCTACAGTAATAGCACAAATACACGTTTGAGCCCCAGGGGCGTACCAAACCATATACCAATAAAGTGGTATAAGAACCACGACTGAGCTAGACACAAGGCCTAGAGCCTGTAGAAGTGCTTGGACCACAAGGAACCACCCAAGGCAGTGACACAGGGGACACAGAACCACAAGAGCTCCACATTGTGTGGAGAAGGGAACAAGAGGCACAGGGTTTTAGGAGCTAGCAGCCTCCAACAATAACTGTTTAACCACAAAAAGCTGCTCCTAACTGAATGGCCACTATGAGGTTTGGGATGTATTTGTGAGTGAAGACATCTCACAAAATGTAACGGACTGGTCTCACACACCACCTGGTGTCATGCTTCATCATTGACCAGTCCTCGCCCTCTAAAACCTTGGTTTGATAGAGGGCGGGCATACACCTGACGACAGGGATGCACTTCTAAACTAAGTGGGGGCCCATAAATAAGTGAGTGTGGTTAAAAATCATTATAGTTATCTTTATCGTGTTTTTAATGTGAAAGGTAACTATATGATATTAAAATCAAGTGACGGTATATGGGGGAATTAATGTCCCCTAACCGTTATGTGAGAGGTCAACATGTTTCTGCCTTAATGGCCCACTTGGGTCCAGGGCATTCGTCAGGACCTAAAAAGAACATGAAGGGCTCCGTTCTTACCAACTAGAGCAAGGGTAAACCACTGTGTGGGCGTGAGCACTGCCACACTCCACAACTTGATGGCTTCTAATTTCAAGCCTGTAAAAGAAAATATTTTTTGAAAGAGATATATACACTGCCAAACCTTCTAAGTGGTCGAAGACTGAACACAATACATGCACTGTTCCAGTAAAACGTAAGTGACTACTTATGTGACATGTGACACTCTATTTGTGTACATGAATCCAGATAAAATAGTGAGAACGTGAGTCTCACTGTTCTTACCCTAGATACCAAAGCTACTTGCCCCATGGGAGGAGGGGAGGGGAAACCCCTGTTGTCAGACCCTGTTGAGAAACCATAGAACACATTTGAAATAATTCACAGTTGAAATAAAGGATTGAAATAAAAATATTTTGATCTGTGGCAAAATAAACCTACACATTCAACACCATCTACCTATCGGGTGGTTGAACAACCATACATTCACTCAGCTCTCATTCACACCCTTACTGCTTCAAGGGAAATTTCCCATATGGATCCTAGGTGACTTCTCCCGGTCCTCCCTGATGTAGAAATGAGGTAGAGGAGGTCGCGCTATATATAGTGCATCCCATCACGCTGATTATTACCAAACGGTTCACAGGTGCTGTTAATAATCATTAGGTGTTTAGTTTCCTGTGTCCCAAAAAGAGTCAGCCTGAACTACCCATGGCGCTCGTATGCACATGCTCAGAGTGATCTATGCCTAATCGGTAAGAAAAAAGATTCAGGTGTGTGACTTCCTGTGTCCACTAAGTGCGAGTGCCTGATTCAAAAATGGCCGTTACCGTGCATGCTCGCATGCAAGGAGAGTTTCTATTTTGAGTTTGTACAAATACTCGAAGTAGCTAATGTACGTGCATGTTCTATGCTGTATATACGCGTGTGTTCTATACTGTGTAGAACAGCGCGTGCTAAGAAATTACGAATTATACTCCGATGCCTGATTCAATGATGGCCGATGCCTGACTCAATGATGGCCATTGTACGTGCATTCTTAATGATGTAAAAAGCGACAAATGCATCGAGGGATAAAACAATTATGGACCCTCCGTTGTACACTTGCCCGCATAGATGCAAAAAAAGGGGGGAGGAGTAGTCAAAATATGTGCATACTCAAAGTGGCGAACTCACACTGATGTATCAGCCAATCACGGCCGGGAAAAATTAGTTACAGGAATCTGCGCCTACCCCAAAGGAAAAAACAAACTATTCCTAGGCATCCAAGTGCCTTATCGTATTAACTAAAATGCGGCGCTTAATGAAAGCCAGACATAGCCAAAAATTCTATCAAGTAGAATTACGAAAAAGGCAAATAGCTGCACCTACACAATGTTGTAAAGTGTAGCGCATGGATAGAAAAGAGATCCATTAATGTGTAGACTTTACAAGTATAAGTCACTTGCATGTCAGGGGCACAATTCAAAGAGGGATATAGTACTCTAATGTACAAAATGAAGGCCACAATCTGTTAAATTTGGCCTCAGAGGTTGTCTGCGCCTTACGGAACAAATCCTGAGGCCTGCCTACTGCCAAAATGACTGTGGGGCCCGAATAGGGATTGGAACAGAATGTCACGGATCATGTAGGAGCTGAAGGCCTGGTTCATGGTGAAATTACTTAATCATGCTAAATAAGTCATAGATAGAAATTTACTTTAACAAAAATCGATACAGGCGGAAGGAATTTAGCACGTTATATGATAGTGAATCCAAAAACCAGTGATTTTATGGTAGACATGCCCAGGACGTATAGATAATGTATAGAAGTAAATAAAATGTATGTAATCCTATAGATGGTGATTAGGGGTTCCTATTGTCCCATCTGGAGCCATGGTATTTCATCATTGAGGCCTTGTTGTCAAGATCGAAGACGGAACACCCATCGTTGTTCCCTCACATGTAGAGCTTTTGTCAGATCGAACTTGCGTTTTTTCATCACTTCCAGAATTGACCATCTCAGGTCTGTGTCATTATGGTTTTTTTCAGTAAAATGACGCGTCAGTTTGGTGTTATTCTTTTTGCATCGGATGGTGCTCCGGTGTTCACTGATTCGCACTTTGATTTTCCTAGTGGTCATGCCTACATATCTGAGGCTGCAAGGACAAGTTAGGAGGTACACAACGTTCTCCGTGTTACAGTTACTAAATTCTCGTAACCTCCATGGTTTCCCGGTCCCTATATCTACCTCCTTGGTGTTGGTGGTAAGACTGCAAGATGTGCAGTTCCCACAAGAGAAGTGACCCACAGGTCGTGAGTGGGTCCACAAGGTCTGCTGTTCTCCATCCTCACTTGTTGGTGTTTTTGCGTGTACCAATTCGTCACGCAGGCTCCTGTTCCGTCGGAAGGCAAACAGAGGTGGTTGCCACTGATCGCCTGCACTGTTGAGAATGTGCCAGTTTTTTCTCACTATTTTTTGTACTGTGTTGGAGGCCGGGGTGTATGTAGTAACGCATACCAGTCTTTTGGTGTCTTCTTTTATTACGTCCTCTAATAGAGCTTCTCTTGAATTGTTCCTTGCACGTTTCTTTGCTCTTCTCACCATTTTCTTCGGATAATGGCGTTCCAAAAGTTTGTTCTCCAGCTGTCCTGCTTGTTCCACATAAGTTGTTATATTGGAACAGTTCCGTCGTATTCGGAGGAAGTGGCCTACCGGAAGATTTTGTCTCAAAGCCCTGGGGTGGTAGCTCTCAAAGAGAAGTAAACTATTTTTATCTGTAGTCTTGCTATGAACCTTTGTTGTAAATCCTTCATGAGTTATGGTAATGTCCAAATCAAGGAAGATTGCATGGTTCTTGTCAATAGTGTGTGTAAATCTAAGATGGTTGTCTTTTGAATTGACCCATTGGACAAATTCCATTGCTTTCTCTTCTGTTCCGTGCCATACAATCAGCACGTCATCAATGTAACGCTTCCAAATCTTCAGATGTTCCAGAAATGGGTTGTTTGGATTAAGGATGTGGTCTTCCTCAAATTGCTGGACGTAAAGACATGCCATACTTGGGGCAAAAGTACTGCCAATTGATGTTCCGGTGATCTGGTGATAGATGGAATCCTCAAACTCAAAAAAGTTCTCTGTAAGCGCTAATTCGGCACATTCCATCACAAAGTGTTGGGGGGTCATGAAATTCCACTCCATATTCAGAATGATGTTTTCCACCACTTCCAAAGTTCTTCTCTGTGGGATGCTCGTATAAAGAGCTTCTATGACCATTGTTATTAGTATGTTTTCAGATGGGTCTACTTCCAGATCTCGAAGGAGGCAAAGGACATCTTTAGTGTCTCGAAGGTAAGAATGCGATTGCTTCACAATCGGTCTGAGGAACCAATCGCAAAACTGCGAAGGAGGTTCCAGAACTGATCCAATACCGGATACAATGGGTCTACCAGGAGGAGGGGTCCGGTTTTTATGGATCTTAGGAAGCGTGTAGAATCTGGGCATCCTAGGTTTCTCATTAACAAGGAAGCTTGCTTCTTGTCTGGTAATCCAATTGTTGGTAAAGGCCTCCTCCACCATGTTTTTGATCCTTGTCATCAGGGGGCCTGTCGGATCATTTCTATGTATGGCATAGCTGGCTGTGTCTGAGAGAAGTCTTTTGCACTCCTCTTGATACATCTCCTGATCCATAATCACGATAGCACCCCCTTTGTCTGCTGGTTTTATCACGAGCTCGTGATTGTTCTTCAGACTCTGTAGTGCCGTACGTTCATTTCTTGTAAGGTTTTGAAACCCCTTAGTGCTCTCGAAGTTGATATCATCGATCTCCTTGAGTACTGCTTCCTCAAAGGCTAATACTTGACAAGAGGTATTTTGGGCAGGTGGTTGAAAAGTTGACTTCTTCCTGAGTCCCGTCGTCAATTGTTCTTCAGATTTATCCTCGTCTGTACCAAAATAGTCGCGCAACTTGATTTTTCTGAAGAACTGCGCAAGTTCTGTATGAAGTACAAAGGGGTCATTCCTGGGTGTCGGGACAAAGCCCAATCCTTTGGAGAGGACACTCTCTTCTTCAGTAGTCAATGTATGCTTACTAAGATTAATGATATTCGTTAGTCCCTGCTTGTCGAGGGCATGTTCGCTCTCCCTTTGCTCCTGGTGACCACCGGGGTGGGTTGTTGGTCTTCCCAATGTACCCTTGTGTTCCTTCTTTTGGTCTGCCTCTGCCTCTGCCCCCGCCCCGGTATAAAAAGAAGGCTGGGGGCCTTGTGGGAAACCAAACCCTGGCGGGAAGGAAGGTTGTTGCCAATATCCAAAAGAAGGGGGGTGTTGCTGGGCCATAGGTTGGCGATAGCCCTGTTGTCTGCTCTGCTGTTGTCCTGAGCTCTCGTCACTGCTACTGTCACTCCTTTCGTCCCCCGAGCTGAAAGTCCAGTTCAGTGGGGTGGGTCTGAACCGTTGCCTCCTACCTGCTTGTTGTTGTACAGGTTTATCATAATGTTCATCCGTAATGTATGGATACACTGTTTCCCTACTAAACTTCTGCACATCTTTCCTAAGTTTTGTTATTTTTGACTGTGTGAGATAATCTTTATACTCAGTATGGTCGTTATTGATTTCTTCAAGTTTTTTCTTATAGACAGATAACTGCACTATTGTCTTCAATCTACACTCGCTTTGTTGAATTTCAACAAGGAGGGCATCTGCCAGCTGTCTGGCGGTGTTGATAATCAAAATGAGCCAATCTTTCGTACACTTCCAGGCAATGCACAACCAATTTGTGCGAAACTCCTTGTTGTTAAGAAATACCCTTGGTTCATTGGTGACTATAAGTCCTCTCGGTGCGGTGTTTTTCCTAAGGTACTCCGTCATAAATGCCCCATGGAGGGCTGTGCGTATCTGTTCCTTTTTCTTAGTCGACAAGGTTTCCCATTCGTCAGAATTATTTACTGCTTGAGCTACTACTGTTTCGGCTAGTAAGGATGGGGCATTGAGAATCTCAGCTAAGACCTCATCCCCAAACGAAAGTTCTGTATCCATGGTTGAAGTAGGGTAAGTGGGTGAGTAGGCTGGATCAATTCGAGATCCGCTCCTCTCAGTTTTCTTGAGTGGGATTGGGACTTCACTATATCAGTCCCTTCTTCCGGTCTGATCCCTGAGTAATCAGTACTTCTTCCTAATATTTGGATGAGATTACCCCTAATAACGTTCCCACAGCCGTCAGCTGTACAAAATCACAGAACCACAAGAGCTCCACGTTGTGTGGAGAAGGGAACAAGAGGCACAGGGTTTTAGGAGCTAGCAGCCTCCAACAATAACTGTTTAACCACAAAAAGCTGCTCCTAACTGAATGGCCACTACGAGGTTTGGGATGTATTTGTGAGTGAAGACATCTCACAAAATGTAACGGACTGGTCTCACACACCACCTGGTGTCATGCTTCATCATTGACCAGTCCTCGCCCTCTAAAACCTTGGTTTGATAGAGGGCGGGCATACACCTGACGACAGGGATGCACTTCTAAACTAAGTGGGGGCCCATAAATAAGTGAGTGTGGTTAAAAATCATTATAGTTATCTTTATCGTGTTTTTAATGTGAAAGGTAACTATATGATATTAAAATCAAGTGACGGTATATGGGGGAATTAATGTCCCCTAACCATTATGTGAGAGGTCAACATGTTTCTGCCTTAATGGCCCACTTGGGTCCAGGGCATTCGTCAGGACCTAAAAAGAACATGAAGGGCTCCGTTCTTACCAGCTAGTGGCAAGGGTAAACCACTGTGTGGGCGTGAGCACTGCCACACTCCACAACTTGATGGCTTCTAATTTCAAGCCTGTAAAAGAAAATATTTTTTGAAAGAGATATATACACTGCCAAACCTTCTAAGTGGTCGAAGACTGAACACAATACATGCACTGTTCCAGTAAAACGTAAGTGACTACTTATGTGACATGTGACACTCTATTTGTGTACATGAATCCAGATAAAATAGTGAGAACGTGAGTCTCACTGTTCTTACCCTAGATACCAAAGCTACTTGCCCCATGGGAGGAGGGGAGGGGAAACCCCTGTTGTCAGACCCTGTTGAGAAACCATAGAACACATTTGAAATAATTCACAGTTGAAATAAAGGATTGAAATAAAACACAGGGGACCCACGGGGGACGCGTGCAGTGTATGAACACAACCGCGAACCACCGTTAACTTCTATGGGGAAAGTCGCGATTAGAATTTAAAAGAAAAGGGACACTTAGAGGAGGACTTGGAGCAAACCCTTTGAGAACTAGGCTGTTCTAGTGTCAATACCCACGGGAGCACTGGAGTACTCGAGTTACCTCACCCAGGGGAGCCGGGTGCATAGGTGTCTTTCGGGGTCGGGTTTCGTCGTCGCTTTCTATGGCGATCTGCTGCAAAGTGCTGCTGGCGACCAAGTCGAAAGTGTTCGGGTGGATCCAAAGGTGGATCGAAGATCTGAAGAACCTGAAAGCAGAGGGGACAGAGTCTGGGTCACTAGCCAGTGACCAGGAAGGCGATGAGCAGATGCCCACCGATGTTGAGTGCTTCAGGTAGGTTGACGGTCGTCTTGACTCTTCAGCCAGGAGGTCCACGAGGCGTCGACGACAACCAGGAGCTGGATTCGAGCTGTCCCACAACGTCTGTCAATTGCAGGGGTGTCGGCGACCGGATTGGACCCAACAAGCCTTGGCAACGGCAAGGCACATGGAAATAGAAGAAGGACGATGTTGCAGACCAGCAAGGTCTGGGGGACTCACCCAGCAAGGATAAGTCAGGGCACACCTGGAGCAACCAGGGAGCCCAAGCAGAAAAAGATTGGCCTTCGGGAGGGCCTACTAGCCAACGGACTAGCGACCACGAAGGAGCCTCAAGACGATTCACGTGGAGCTGGCCCACAGGACACTCGTGGAGTGGAGGCCAGTGATCTTCGGTGCAGTTGGTGCTGGAGGCTGGGGCTACTCGGAGCCCAAAGCACGACTTCGTGGGAGACCCAAAAGAGGATGCACTTGCAAATGCGTTTGGTGTCTAGGGGTCACGGTTCCACGTTACCCACGACAGCTACGGGCCTCAGTTTTGCTGGGGACTCAGGGCAACCTCGGGGAAGTCTGGAAATCCACCTCTGGTGATGCAAAGACTTCGGCGTCCGACGGGAGCTTCAGCGATGCAGACCGGACAATTGCTTCTTTGGTGCCTGCCAAGCAGGGGAGTCACTCCTTGACCCCAAGGGAGATTCTTCAGTCCTCTAATCTTGAAGTAGAGCATCGAAGGTCCAGGATTCTGTGTCAGAGTTTTGTCCAGGTAAATCTAAAGTCCTAAGGACTGGGTTCCCCTACTTATACTAAGGTAGGGGGTTGGACATACTCTGTGGCCCCACCTATGGGAGGGCCAGGGCAGAGGGGTGGTTACACCCCTTTCCCTTTGTCCAGTTTCACGCCAGAGCAGGGGCTGGAAGCCCCTGAGCCGGTTTGAACTGGGGTATGCACAGGGACACCAAGTGTGCCCCCAGTGCAGGATTTCAAAGCACCCGAGAGTGCTCCCGCCCAGCCCCAATACACACTATCCTGTCTGGGGAGGTGGTCACACCTCCCTGGGACAGGAAACCTATTGTCCAGGCCTCCCCTGCTGGAGTTTCGGTCAGCAGCAGGAGGCCAGACTCGTGTCTGTGGCAGCGGCATCCATTTTGTGATGCCAGGGCTCTGGAAATTCAGTACCGGGTATACCGGTGTGTACATGTCTTTCTCTCTAGAAGGGTGGAATGCTACCCGCGCCACCAGAACTGGTGGGGGGGTAGTATTCCAAGATGTTTGACACCAAACACGACATGTTTCCGTGCAGCCATCCCAAAGTTAGCATTTAACGCGAAGTTATAATGCGCTTAAGAGTATATGGTCAGGCTGCACTACAAACAGCATCAGAGAAGGGTCTCCGAACGCTGCAGAGGGGCCCTGCTCATGCAGGGGCACCCTCTCACATAGGAACCACGCACTCTGCCTTCAGGATTGATAAGCCTGCCATAGGAGTGACTTATAGGTTTATATGTGTGTAGGTATTTAGTGATATAGGTAGCCTATATCACAGTAAGAGGTGCATGCACCACCTTACCCAGGCTGCAGTAGCAGACCTGTGGTGTCAGTTTGGATGGCCTTCCAGGGGTGGCACAATACTCTGAGGTACCTATGCCCTGGGTACATAGTATACCATATACTAGGGACTTATAAGGGCACTCCAGATTCCAATCAGAGATGTGCCTAAGGCACATGGAAACAATTTTAAAGAGGAAGCAGCTAGGCTGGGGTTCTGATTAGCAGGGCCCCAGCCAGACTAAGGTCGAAAAACAGTGAAGCATCAGCAAAAAGTGGGGGTACCCATGTGAAGCAGATCCTACTCTCCTACAGTGAGAGTCAACAAGCCTTGGCAATGGCAAGTCAACACAGTGCACTGGGGTCCTGTTCCCTCGGTTCTGACGAGGGATACTGGCCTCAAACGCGGTATGAAAACAGTGCAGTCCTCGAGGGAGTAGCAGAGCCACCACCTGTGTTGCTGAGCCTTTTGGTGTCTGTGGGAGCCCAGGATCAGCAGACCAGTCAGCTATGTTGCGGTGCCTGCAGATGCAGGGGAGTGACTCCTTCACTCCAAGGGAGATTCCTACAGGTGTCTTGGATGTCCATAGGCCTGGTGAAGAACCTGTATGGAGCATAGGCACAGACGTTGCAGAAGACCAGCAGGATGCCGAAAGCAGGAGCAACAGGAATCTTCCCCGTTGCAGTCTCGGTACCCAAAGCGAAGTCCAGCGAAGTCCAGAGTGTCCAGACGGTCAAAGTTGCAGTGGTATGTGATCTGAATCTTGTCCCACAATGAATCTAGGGACCCACCCACAGGTAAGCCCTTAAATACCCTTAGGAAAGGGTTGGGATGTTTCAGGGGTCTCTCCCAGAGGAGGGGCTGGACAGTGAGGAGGATACGCCCATGCCCCTTTTCCAGTATCACGCCACAGTGGGAGCCAACGGCTCCCTGAACTGGTTTTAACTGGAGTATGCAAGGAGGGCACCAAATGTGCCCTTCAAGCAGTCTCAGTGGCACTGGCATGCGCCCACACCCTGTCCCAATACACTAAACCCTGTCTGGTAGGTGGCCACACCTCCCTTTAACAGGATACCTATTGTTATGCCTTCCCCTGCTCGAGCTCGGTTCAGTAGCAGGTGGGTAGAATCGTGTCTCTGGTCGGCAGCAGCCCTAGCTTGCTGTCCGGTTCTAGAAGACTGGTACCGGGAGCACTGAGGGCCTCACGGAGGAGCTTTACAGTGCATGGAATCATACCTCCCACACCAATACCAAACATGACAGGGTTCGTTACAGCCAGTTAGAGATGGTCATCCCGTAATGACGCATGACCACTTTATATGTTGTAATGGCTGATGCACTTACAACCCTGGAGAATGGACTCTGAAGGTTGTAGGGGTGTCCCGCTCATGCAGGGGTACCCTCACACTTAGAACCGAGCACCCTGCCTTCTGGATTGAAAGGCCTGCCTTAGGGGTTACTTATAGGTTTTAAGTGCAGTGACCTCAGATATAAGGTAACTTATAGCTGTCGTAAGTGGTGCTAGCACCAGCTTACACAGGCTGCAATGGCAGGCCTGTAGTCACAATTTGAGTGGTCTCTCATGGGTGGCATAATACAGGGTCAGGACTGATTTGTATATGGCTGAGTTCAGAAATAGGTGGCATTGTGGCTACAAATATAATGGTTTGCGATGTGGCCCAAGCAATTGCCCGTGGCTGAGATTAATTCAAGCATTCCATCCATCACCTTGTTGTTTTCGAACTCTCTAAAAGTGGTATTTTCAGAATTATGACTTAAAATCTGACTTTACCATTAAGGAGTGTTTTAAATTACAATTCTGTAGACATCCAACTTGAGCTTCCTATCTGCTCCCAATTGAAAGTTCCCACTTATTAAATGTAAAAAGGGAACCCAATGTTATCCTATTGGAGAGATGGGCCTCACAGTAGTGAAAAAACGAATTTAGGAGTTTTTCACTACCAGGGCATTTAAAACTTAAAAGTACATGTCTAACTGTTTGAATACATTGTACCCTGCTCTCTCGGCTGTTTAGGGCACACCCTAGGGGTAACTTATGTATATCAAAAAGGGAGGTTCGTACCTGGCAAGAGGTTTATCTTGCCAGGTTGAAATGGGAGTTTAAAACTGCACACACAGGCTCCAATGGCAGGCCAGAGACATGTATAAAGGGGTACTCAGTGCTTAATTTGAGCCGGTGGTTTATGGTCCTCGGCAGCGCACCTAATTGTTGGCACTGGTACTTATGACAGTCCACCACATGGTGGCACTGTCTGTATAATTTTGAAATGAGAACAACAGCAGTTGTTTAATAATTATTTATACATTACAAATAACAAATACCAGCCACCCAAGCCATCTTCTAGCTTCAGGGGGGCCTTGGAATAGTCCAAATTGTCACCCTTGTAGAAGTGTCATGCTTAGTAGTTACTATTGCCAGTGCAGGCAGTGGCTATGGTTGGTGCAAGTTGCAGTGGCCTTCTGACAAGGGCCCTGGCACTTCTTTGTTTTACAAATTAAGCACTGGGGGTACTTAAGTGGGTGACACTATCAGTGTGCAGGCCCACTAGTAGCATTTAATTTACAGGCCTTGGGCACACTTTACTAGGGACTTACAAGTGAATTAAATATGCCAATTAGGTGTAAGCCAATGTTACCATGTTTAAAAAGCGAGTACAATCACTTTAGCGCTTGTTAGCAGTGCTAAAGTACACAGGGGCATATTCACAAGGCGATATCGCCGCGTTAGCGGCACTTTTCTGCCGCTAAAGCGGTGATATTTTTATCGCCCTATTCTCAAGCTGTCGCTAACAGCCGTTAGCGACAGTTTTCCGCCATTAGCAACCGCTTACAACATCGCCTATCATGTTAGCGATACTTATCGCTAATGATATGCCATGTAGGCGTTCCCGTGCAAAAATGCACGCAAACACCACATTGCCCTATTCACAACGATGGCCCGGACCGGCGATGTGATAAAAAAGCTGCCACTAAGGGCCGTTAGCTGCAGGAACTTAAGACCAGAAAAAAGGAGGTCTTAAAAATGGTGAAAAATAGCTGTAAATAAGGGAGACTAGCCCAGAGCCTCATCTGAACACCCACTGATGCCATGGAGGTACTAATCATGCAGCTTGGAGCACCAAGAAGGCAACAACAACCACCGCCACTACCACCTGCCCCAGGACCACCGCCGAGGCTGCGCAGAATAAGACAGCGGGTCCACCGCCGATGCATCAGCCTCCCAGACCTAACGCCAGAGGATGTCATTGCCCACTACCGGCTCAAAAGGACCGCCATCTGCATCCTGACACAGATAGGCAACAGGCTGACGGCACCAACACAGCGGATAACCAACATCCCTCCGCAAACAAAGATGCTGACTGTGCTGCACCTGTTGGCCTCTGGTACCTTCCAACCAACAACTGCCAGAGTCAGAGGAGTCTCACAGCCAGCCCTATCAAAGTTCCTCACAACAGTTTTGGATGGCATCATCAGCCTGATACCCCAGCACCTTCACTTCCCCAATACTGCGCAGGAACAGCTTGAGACCACGCAAGGGTTCTATGCCATAGCTGGCTTCCCGCATGTGTTGGGGGCAATTGACTGCACACATGTCCTACTTGTGCCTCCTGCCAACACTGCGCACATATACCGCAACAGAAAGCACACACATTCCATCAATGTGCAGGCAATAGTGGATCACCGGGGCCTGTTCACCAATGTCGTAGCCAAGTTTCCAGGCAGTGTGCATGATTCCTGCATTTTCCGCCAGTCCATCATCAATCAGCGCTTTGAGGATGGCACATATGGAAATGCACTGCTCGTTGGTAAGTACTAACTGAACACAACACACACCTCAACTCCACAATCATGGAACACACAACTGTGAGAATGCACACGTTACAAACTCACATTCAACATGCAATCTACATGCCCACCTACCAGACACGACAACTCAAGTAACTGTGGTAACTGTTCTCAGCCATGTAGACAAACCATCCCCAAAGGCATAGCCCCTCTGCCACACATTAGCAAATGTTGTTTGAGGTGGCAACCAAGTATGTGCAATGTAGGCACTCGACCTACGAAGAAAGAATGTGCACAAGGCCGAGTGTGACAGTGGTGTGCTGGCCAGTCTTGATTGTGCAGAGCACAGACATGTCCAAGTGGGCATATAGTGCGTTTCCGCAGTCCAGCCTGATGGCAATGACAGCGTTGTTGACCAGCAGCGGCCCATGGTGGGAGTGCTGCCGAGCGGTGACGTGGGGTGGGGGCAGGGGAGGGGCAGGGTGGGGGGTAGTAAACTACGGAATACGGCCGAATAGAGGTAAGTAGACATATAAATAAATAAAACAAATTTCGTTGCGCGCGCTGCTTCGCCAAATGCACGAAATCGAGAAGAGTTGGCTCAGTTCGATGTTAGCAAGCATCGGCCACAGGGTAATGGATTTTGAGTACTTGTGGTATGTGAGGTGGAGTCTCTGATCATGGCTGAGTACGTAGCCATGGAGTAGATGACCTGGTGTATGATGACGTTGATGGTGAATGCTAAGTGTTCCTGCCCTCTGTGGGCCCTGCAGCTGAGGGTGCCGCTGACTGTTGCCTTGTGGCAGGTCTGGACCGGAAACTGCAGGTGTTGGGCGGTGGGGAATGTCTAGCGGCAGCTGCTGAACAGAACGTGAGCCGTGTCTGGTGTGGCCCATTGGCACCTAAACGTTCTCTTGGCGTTGACTGCGAGTAGTGCCGATGGGTGGCAGCGTTAGACGATATGAGAGCCAGTGACCCTGCTTGTGTAGGTGTCAGGCTTGCGGACATGTGCAGACAGGCCTGACATTGGTGCACTGTTGGAGTGCTAGTAATGCAACCGCGCAGCGCACCCAAGTGAATATGCTTGGGGGGAGGTACGAGCATCTGTGAGGCAATGTAATTTGCATTGATACTGGTCAATTGGCCAGAAGCTACACATGGCAAACATTAATCACAAAGTAGCACCAGTCACACAACACTAAACTATTAACACTGCCCACACAGCATGCATAACTACTAATGGACACATCTCTCCATTACATGTTACAGGTGACCAAGGATATGCACTCACCCCATGGATGATGACACCCCTGCGAGCCACCAACACCCAGGCCCAGAGGCAGTATAATTCTGCCCATGTACGCAGCAGGGCCATTGTGGAGCGTACATTTGGCGTGCTAAATTCACGTTTCCGGTGCCTTGACATCACAGGTGGAAGACTGTTGTACAGCCCAGAAATAGTGTTCAAGATGATCATAGCATGTTGTGTATTGCACAATATATGTGCACGCACCAATGCCCCATGGATCCAAGTGCCAGATGCACCGGGCGATGCTCCGGATGATGAGGAAGATGAGGCAGGTGGAGCACACCCCACCGCTTCTGCAGCAGGAGCAGCACGAAGGAGCAGAATCATAGACAATTTCTTCACATGAGCACGTTACATCGTGACTGTCCGTACCAATCATAAATCTGTTCCAAATGACCCCAAGCACAGTACATATTAAAAAAAATAACTGCATACATACCCTGTGTGCATGTGTCTCATCTGAATGAGTACCTCACTCTGACACGTGTAAGTGTAACATTAAGTGGTCACAATATCTCAATTAGAAAATGATGGTGGATCTGTCACCTCTGAACAGAGATGCTGTTTAGTGTGACATAAGTTCTAAACTAGACATGTCAGGGTGTCAAATGTGTTTTTAACATCTACTGTTCAGAGTGTTATATGGGGAGTCTAATCACATATAGGATGTCAATAGTGGTCAACTATGAATATCAGGGTGTCATTTGGGGTAAATAATGAAATTTAGAGTGTCATTTGGGATAAATCATGAATTTTAGGGTGTCATTTGGGGTAAATTATGAAATTTAGGGTGTCATTTGCGGTAAATAATGAAATTTAGGGTGTCATTTGGGGTAAATTATGAAATTTAGGGTGTCATTTGGGGTAAATAATGAAATTTAGGGTGTCATTTGGGGTAAATTATTAAATTTAGGGTGTCATTTGGGGTAAATTATGAAATTTAGGGTTTTATTTGAGGTAAATTATGAAATTTAGGGTGTCATTTGGTGTAGATTATGAAATTTAGGGTGTAATTTGTGGTAAATGTTGAAATTTAGGGTGTCAGTTGCGGTAAATCATGAATGTTAGTGTGTCTTTTGTGGTAAATCATTAATTTTAGGGTGTTATTTGGGGTACAATCAAAATTAACATGGTGTAATTTTCTCAAAATAATTAAATTTCATTAAAAAAGGTTCATCTGTGTAAGAAGTTGCACTTAGCATGCAAAACTGCACGCTTTTCCGAAAATGCGATGTATTTTTCATACTAGCGATGGGAAATACATCGCTAAACACATTGATACATAGGAAATGTCACCCCAAAGCCTTTTTGCGTGCAGATTTTCATCGCTAAGTCAAAAAACGGGCCGCATTTTCACAGGAAGTGATGTCAGCATGCTTCCTGTTTCCTGAAGGAGTGCTGTGCACTTTCAGTTTCTCTTTTGAGCACATTGCTGGTGATTGTGGAGAGTGTTGGAGGTGTTTGGTGGTGTGTGCTGCAGATTTGTGATTTGGAGAGTGTTGCTGTGTCCTGTCGATTGTGTCTCTGTGAAGTGTGCTGTCCTTGTATTTACGTGTTTTATTGACTCCTGTCCTCAATCTTGTCGGGTGTTTGTCTTGGGGTAGTTAAATTTATTTGTAGTTTTTGGGGATATTAACTAGGGTTTCTTTATTTTTGGCAGTGGTGTTAGGTGTGTGCAGGGAGATGGTGGGTGTGATCAGGGAGGGCAGGATGTCCCAGGGGGCTTTGGGGGGCTTCCTGTGGCTGATAAAGTTCTTCCTTCCCCTGATGGTGGAGAGGGGAGGCCGTATCCTCGCCGGATACCCAGTTAGTGTGCGCAAGCAGAGGTGGGAGCGTGTGCATGCGCAGATGCTGCGCGTATTTGGAGTCGATCGCACTGTGCGCCAGTGGAAGCACTGCTGGCAGGATACCCTGGCCCGGGAGGGTGACCTCATGGACTACGTGGGAGTCATCGGCGACCTAGAGTGTGGTAAGTTCGAAATCTATATTTATTCATGAATACTGTAACGAAAAACAAAATATGCCGTGTGGAACACACTGGTGTCCAAGTGCAAAAATGTAGAACCGTGAGGCGGGAGATGTAATGCGTTCACACATAATGTTGGCACATCAGAGACACAAGGCAATATTATGTTGACAATCATAGGTTGCAAGTTTGTGTTACCCACTGCGCTGGAGCAACACTTAGCACTGTTGTGCCAAAGCTGGTACACCTGTGCAAAAATGGATGCAAGATAAATATTGTTTGTGTACAGGAAGGGTAACTGCACATGAACAATCCAAAGCATTGTTTCTGTGACCTGTGTGCTGGCCAAAATGAAGTGTTAAAATGCTGTCCTCATAAATTGTGGTACGTTAGCTTCGCTGGTCTTGTACATAGTCTCTATGTGGCAATCTATGAGATCTGAACAAATGCTCATATGAAATAGGAGATCCCCAGAGTGACTTACACTACCAACAACTTTTGTGAAACTGCTGTGTGCGATCTGCAGCGATGCATTTGTACACTGATCATGTATTAAATCATTTTGGGTGTAGAAACGGGGCCTTGTGAATGTGTCACACAACTAGTATGTGCATGTTTGCTAGCATCATTGTCTTGTTTGGCCAGACTTAGCATTCAGAGGTCTTGTGTGAATGGCAGGCAAAGTACACCCAATCATGTAGCCAACATGTAATGCAACACTACAGTTCCGTAGCATTTTCAGTTATGGTGATGATTTGTATGATTAATATGACACGTGTGATTTAACGTCTGATACTAACACAAATTACTTTTGTTGTCTCACAGCTGGACGATCTATCATCACATGGGGGGACATTGACAGATTCTAGGACCCACATGCCACAGTTGAGTTTGGACATCATATATTGGCGCAGTGCGGTGTGATGAATGTCTGCCTCCAATGATCTACGTTGTAGTATGCAGTATGGGTGTGTATCACATGTACCATGACTACAGTGTGATGATGTATTGTGGAAGTCAGAAGTGTGTACAAATCTGTAAGTGAAGGTGGAGCAATGCATTTGTCTCCCAGTTGTAACTTTGCACATCCCCAGTCTGTGATACACATGGAAATAAGGTCTATGGATTCTGTCACCACAGCACATGCATGTGGATTACAGAGCGCACTGATAGGAGAGGAGACTTGTGAGTGGTGTTGCCGATGAGTATCATCAGACATGGAATGCATGTACATCCTTGACTGAGATGACTGTGCAAGTGTGCCCCATCATGCACCAGGAGGCAGTGGTTTTCAGGCAGTGCGTGCTCAGACACAGGTCTGTACTGTGATTTCGTAGGTATGCTGCATACCAGCTTCACAAAAGTGGCAGTGCATAGCTTGGAGCCAAGCATATCAATGGCACGTTCCACGAACACCCAGCAAAGATGGCCCTATGAATGTCATTGGCATGTTTGGCCACTGCAATGGTGTTGTCAAGCTGTCTCCTTGGGGTTATTCCCAGACCAACTCTGGATCAGGTGTACGAGCTCCTCTGTCACAATTGTTGACATTACTCTGCATGCATTTACCCCGCATGCTTTAGCTCAGCATGTATTTCTGTGCCATATTTTTTAAAATGCAGGCCTCGGTAACGCTATCTGTGAGAAAGGAATACCCATAACAACACTATAATCATCATGACTCCAGGGTGCTGTTACAATGGTGAATGCATTGTAACAGTTTGCGTTGTAAAGGGCTGCATATTTGGCTTCACTACGGAGTGATATTAGTGGATCCAAGACAAGCATGAGTAACCATTTTGAGGAAAGGATGTTTCCCCCTTCCTAGCTGCAACGCGTCACCTATTAGTAGTGGTGGAGAGAGGGACAGCGCTTCATGTACAAGTCAGTGTTCAGACACCCAACCTGTTTACATGTGTGCTGCATTATGCAGCACAGATGAAAGTGTGAGTAGGGCTGTCCCAGGATTGCTCCTGTGCAGGTAGGGTAACCTTCCTACACATTAACAAGCCCCCTGCACACAGATACCCTTGCACTCTTGTGCAAGAGTGCCTGTGTTAGCGCTGACTAGATGAACTGCACACAGTTGCTGTGGGACACACAGGGCTGCACATGAGCTTTGTACATATGATGCAGCACTGTGTCACAGGAGAGGATGAGGGTGGTGCTACACACCGAGGGATAATGCCTCCCTCCTCCTATTCCTTGTACATGTCACCCTCAGTCATGGAATGTCATGGCAACAACATTTGACACTGTCAGTGTAATTTGGTTGTGACAGAACATGTCCCATGCCATGCACTGTCATGTCAGTCTCCACAGCATGCAGTAAGTGATCCAGAATTCTAATTTTTATTGTCCACGTCACTCTTTGACTTCACATAGTTACGCTAGAGTGTGGGCTCCCATGTTGAAGTGATCTTGTATTATAGATGTGAATGGAGAACATTGACATAGTCTAAAGGACTCACAATTTCCCATTGTTCACATTTTACAGACATGACGCCAGCTGAGTCACACGCATTCCAGGTGAGGAAGGAGCGGTACAAGCATATTAAGAAGGTTGCTAAAGGGTACCGCAACATGGCGCGAAGGTATCAGGAGGACCGTGCGGCAGGCAAGTGGAAAGCTGTGACCGATGTGGCAACACGTGGAAAATGCAGTGGCACACAGGCCACCCGAGGCCCCTCTGGCGTCAGTGGTGGGTCCCAAAGTGGACAGTCAGTGTCCCATCCCCCTACAACAACCCCCACCCAAGGGACAATCCCACCTGGCTCTGCGGATCAGGTGATTCCATTTACTGTCCGGCACTGCAGGCTCATAATGGACAAAAACGTCATGCTGGCCGAGATGAGGCGGGAAATGGCCGAGCAGACAAGGCACATTGAGGACATTAAAAAAACACCTGGGACTACCATATGTCTGGACATGTTGTGCCCCATCCCCCTCTTCTCCCTTCCCCCAATGTTTGCACTTGTATTTTAGGTAGTGTTAGGTAAGTTATATTAGTGTTAGGTAGTGTAGTTTTAGTGTAGGTATAGTTAGTGTTAGATTTTAAGGTAGTTTTAGTGTTTTTATATTGTATATTATTTGGGGATAAGTTTCCTTTTCCTTTGGGTAGGGGGTTGATGTCTTTTTTGATAACAAAATAAAAAGTACAAAAAAATATCTTTGTGTAGGCTAAATGTGTAGTTAGTTCATGTATAGCTTTGATGTCTTTGTCCTGTCTCGTGATGTGCCTTAAAGGTGGGAGGGGGTTGATGTCTTAGATATGTTTTGCGTGTTTAGGAATAGTTAGGGTAGATAGTTTAGGTACTTTTTCTCTTAATTCAAGTTAGTTTATTTTAGATTAGTAGTAGTAATGATTGTAGTTCGTGTGAGATAGGTAAATTTTACAATTTTTTCAATAAATGGTTAATAGTTTGGATTTTGGCTTGCACTTATGTCAGGGGTGATGTGGTGGAGTGTGTATTTTTGCCTTGTATGCATCTCATATCATCAATGGACTCTCTGTTGAATGTGTAAGTGTGGTCATGACATGTTACTTAGCAGGATGGATTGTGTCAGGATACCCTAGATGTAAGCACAGTAAACTTGCTGGGTAACAGGGTGGCAAGTAGTATTTACGGCCTAGTCTAGGGGCAGTCGTCTGGGAAGTTATACATCTTAAGTGTGACTCACAGAGTTGGCCAGCACATTGTTGTGCATTTACAACACAAGGTAGGGACATAGCATTGAGAGGATATTGTAGTAGCTACTGTTATCCATCATGGAGATGGATGTATGCACCGGGTACCACAGATTGCATCATAGCCCTGCATCTCACATGCTCCTTGCGCAGAGTCCATTTACATTGCACAGACCTTGGCACACTTGCTGTGTCGTGCGAGTGTGTCAGATTCTTTTGAATTATATGTTCCTGTGCATGGAGGCAGAAACTCCATGCCATGCAAGTAGTAGTCATTCTGTGTGTCCATTGGGAAATGCATATGGCAGAACAGTGGTCCGGATTCACAAAGTAGTCATCTGAGAGTAAGTCATGAGTTCAAGTTTTCCGGTATTCACAACAGGCATTTAGGAGTAGTACACTTAGATGTGCTGACTTGACTTCTCCTATATGCCTTTTGTGAATCTCTGAAGTTGTGAAGTCATGAATGTGTCACCTTACACGTTTTTGGGCATGCACACAGTTCTGCTGGCCATAAAAGGTGAAATGTTGCATTGCTCACTATTGTGCCAGTGTCATGGCATATTCTCACAGCTGTTACCTTTTGCCTCATAGTGATGCCACCCTGGAAATGGTGACACTGCTTCTTACTATATGCTCAGTGCAGAGCACCACGCATCCCTTGTCACATTGCTCTACCCACTGACAGTGGTCACACCATGCGAGGGTTCCAAAGTCAGTAAGCATTGTTTGTCCACAGGAAGGGGCTGACTGATGCCTTACACTTTGGGGTAAGTCCCTATTGCCAACTCCACTTCAGTGAGGCAGACATTGTGGTTCAATTAGTGGCTGGTAGACATGTGCCCTTACGTATCTTCGTCAATGTGTATATGGTGTGCACCATCTTGGGATGTGAAATGCCATGTGCACATTCACAACAGGCTTCGTCCAGCCTGTAGGGTGTGTGAGTAGATATGCCATGAGCTTTTCTTTCAGCACTTGTTAGGGCTGATACTACTTGTGGCCTGCAACAGACTTTGCCTTTTTAAAAACAATCCTATTTCCTTCATAGATGTGGGGCTAAGTTGGGATATTGCTAGATTGGTGTATTGGAGCAATGGGGGCACAGCTGGTCCACACATACCCGGTCCTCTCACTGCCTATCAGGATCACAAAAAAAACATTGACATTTGTATTATTTCCCTGGGTGTACCTCTTGGTGGATTCACTGCTCCTACATTTTACGAGACTGCTATACTGAATTGATCATGGACAACTGACATCTGTGTGATTGAAAGATATTTATTCACATGTCTGTTGACATAGTTGGAGACTAGACCAGTACTTGGCCATGCAATCCCCACATTACACTGATGCCCAGTGGAGGGCCAGACAGAGTCCTTTAGGGTTGACAATTCCAAAGGATGAGGAAGAGTTCAGTCAGCAGTCTGATTGCTGTGTCATTGGTAACCAAACAAAATATGGCAGTCCATGTCGAGGTCCAAGGTGGGTGTCACAGAGTGTATTGGGGGACAGTGGAAGGTGATATTCCGTGGCATGATGCTCAGCCCAGAACCAAGTAGAAACAGGCCATTTGGCCTAGATGAATGCTACTGCTTCCTTCTTTGCAACAAGACAGACTCATCCTCATCTTCGTCCTCTGATGTGTCATGTGCCTCACATGTGGGAGGTGGTAGATTGGCTGCAGCACTGTGAGGCACTGACACATCAGGGGGTGGAGATGTGGATATAGAAGCAGCAGCAGCAGCATTCATCTGCGCCAGACCTTGCTGCAGCAATGCAGTGATGATGATCTGCAGGGCATGGAAGATTCCAGCTACATCTCGCTAGTGTGCAGCCGTGGCAGCCATTTGTTCCGCCTGCATCCGCTCCAAGTTCTCCATTATCCGCCACATGCAGCCCAACTCCTGGCTGCCATCGCTGGAGCCACTCTGACTGGACAGTTGTTCCTGTCTCTGAGTCATGACTCCAGCGATGTCAGCCAAGGAGTGTTGGAGAGCATTGAGCAGACTGTGGGTGTCTGTGATGTTTAGTACGTGGTCCCGGATGGAACTCAGACACCCACAAACGGAATCAAGTTTGGCCGCCAGGCTGTCAAACCCCAACAGCACCTGATGGGCTATCTCCTGCTGGACCTCTAACACACGGCATTGGAATTCAAGATTTGGGTCCGGGAGGTCATGGGAGACAGCCGTGGTGGTAGGTGCTTGCTGCTGTGTGGTTTGTGCAGGAGGTGGGGTTTGCACGATGCAGCTGGGTTGCCCTGCTCCTGGAGGTGGGGTGCTGATGGAGTCTAGCAGCTGTTGGAGGGTGTCCGTGTTGATGTTGGAGAATTCATCCTCTTCATCAGTGAAGAGTGGGACAGGCTGCTGTTCAGAAGGTGATGTTTGTCCCTCTGCAATGTAAAGGGGAGAAGCATTTTAACTGTGTGTTTCATGGATGATCATGCATTGCATAAGTTTACAGGCCGATTGCATGACAATGTACATTGTGACTGTTTGGGAGGGGCTGCCTATTTCTTGCTGGATGTTGGCTTTTTTTACTACATCACAGGTATGAGGTTGTACTTGCACATTGTCATGCCACAATTTACAGCTATTACTAATGTGATTGGGCAGGTCATACACACAGGCAGCACTAGTTGTGTCCTGTGTTCAGTTGTGAAGGGGATGCAGTTTGTCCCACATTGTAGTCAATGTGGTTGTACTCCAAATTGCATGTGTGTGCGCTGCATTGTGGGATACTCACCCATGCAGCTTTTGTTTTTCTGCCCCTTATCCCTTTCAGGCAGTGGGCCTCCACTTCTGTGCATTTCCAATGCTGAGATGTTGCAAGCTGGGCTAAATATGTGTTATGGTCAGAGTTGTGACACTTGTGCATTGTTTTCAAGTAGAGGTCTTGGTTACGTCAGGGGTTTTATGTACACGTGGATGTGTCAGAGTGTGACCTGCTCCTTTAAGGATGTGGGCACACTCAGCCACCTCTGTGACGTGGCCTGCACCATGTGGTGATGTTTGGGTTGCAGGCATGGTATTCATCATGCACTGTCACTTGCATTGTCAGTGTGGCTCACAGAGCTGCACCTTCTCTGTGTACTGCACATGTGCATCGGTTGATTGCAAGATTAGTTATGTGTGAGGAGGGCCCCCTTTAGGCGCATTGGCTACTGAGGCCTACTTGCTGTTTCTATGTGTGCTGCACTATGCTGTATACATGTGCATCCAGGTAGCTTTGTCTATTGTGATTTGTCTTGTGTGCATTGCTTACTGCCCTCCTGTTGGCTTACCCGTTGTGAGAATGGTGCTGCGTGAGTTACTATTGTTGTTGCTGGCTGGACAGACAGTGTCAACAACAATAGCCCTCTATGTTGAGCCCACATGTGATGTGTAAGTGGCCCGGGATTAGAGGGATGTTGAATTCCATGGCATATTTGTGGTGCTCAGGACTTGTCACCACCACCCTGCCAACAGAAGCAAATGGCAGGGTGATGTGTGTTTGTGTATGTGACACGCAGCTGGTCACATGGATGATACATGCTGTACTGGTTACGGATATTCAATGCATGGATTTGCGGGTGGCTGATAACAACCATGACTGCATATTTGGTCACTGACACAGTTGACTTAACTAACAGCTAGGTTTACATGCACATAATGGTGTAATGGGCAAATGACACCTGGACTGATGTGGAATGGTGTTTTCGTTATGGCAGATGGGTACACTTGGGAGTAGATGTGTGCAATTCTACCCAAGGGGTGTGTGTGCCATTTTGCAACTTGTTTTCATTTGTTGCTACTTTGCTATCCTTGCTTGTTGTCATGCTTTGGTTGTCTTACTTCTTTACAGGGACATTGGAGTTCTGTGAGTCTGGCACACAGACAAGTAATGCAGTACAGATTTGGTTGACACATTCCTGATATGCATTGTCCCCGCGCTGTGGTGTTGTAGGCATAGCCACCCTGCTCATTGTATTACATCACCTTTTGAGTGAAGTCTGCTGTTTGGGTGCATTGTGGGATATGCACGTTTGAGCCATTTGGCTGCATGATCAGTTTGTTGTGACATTGCGGAGCATATTCACAGGCCCCTATCGCCAACACAACGTCATTTTCTGTGACGTTGTTGTGGCGATAGGGGCCTTGCCTTATTCACAAGGCAGCGTTAAGCCACTTAACGTGGCTTAACGCTGCCTTGTGAGTAGGCCCCCTTTCACGCTGTGTTTAGCGTGAAAGGGGCGTGCAGTGGGTGTTGTGGTGGGCGTTCCCCCGCAACACACATTGATATTTTCACTGCCCCCTATTCACAAGGGCAGCCTAAATAGGAGCCAATCCAACCCTTAAGACCAGGAAAACCCTTGTCTCAAGTTGGCAATCAGAGGAGAAGTGCTTAATTTCTCCTTGTTTTTGCATTGTCCATGTGTGCTGCCTTGTGCAGCACACATGGGAAAAGCTAAATGCCATGGTTTTTTTATGTACAGAAAGGGACAGCTTCCTGTACATAAACAAACCTTTATTTTTAAATGACATTTTGTAACTTGCATGTGTGCTGCATGAAGCAGCACACATGTAAGTTAGTAAATGGCATTTTAGGTTTGTTTATATGCAGGAAAGGACATCTTCCTGTACATAAAGGAAACCTCCCTGCTTGCAGACACCATTGCACTCTGGTGCAAGGGTGTGAGACTTAGCGCCATCGCAGGTGGAAAAGCAAGGCTGCACCATGACCTTGTGGATATGGTGTAGCCTTGCTTTTCCAAGGTGGCGGAGAGAGGCGTTAAGCCAAGAAGGCTAACGCCTCTCTCTGCCACTTCCTTGTGAATATGACCCTGCATGTGTTTCTGGTATGCAGACTCACTAGATGGTTTCTCACTTGGTGTACACACAGTGACGGCTTGCAGTGGTAGTTCTGCAGGGCGGTGGTGCATGGTGCTGGTGCAGGGCAGGTGAGGGGCAGGATGGGGGTAGTAGAGTTGGAGACACGACATGCTTGAGTTAGGTAAGTAATTAATGAATCCTACTATTTAACTTGCACTTGCTGCTACGCCGAGTTAGCTATGCAGTGAGCACAAGTTAATTGTTTGGCTTTATTTTTTACTTACCTAACTCCAGCACGTCTTATCTCCAACTCCACTCCCCCCATCCTGCCCCCCAATAAGCACAACTGGCATGCACCATCGCCCCCACAGGGCTCACGCTGCGAGCTGTCAATGTGTGCACAGGACTGTATCTCATGGACATGCAGGGGGACACACTTACTGGAGATGTGGCAGGATGTCTACATGGCCCCCTTGCCTCAACATCACACATTTTCTAATTGTCTGCACAGGGCCCCATCTCTCTGATACTTGACATGTGGATGCACTGTGTGTGTGACTGATCATGTGCATGAGTGTCATTGGGCCCATCTCCCCCGTCCCCCCAGTCCCTGGTTGGTACTCACCCTGTTGCTGTTGTGTCTTGTCGTGTTGAGCAGTAGCCTGTCCCAGAACTCCTACCACCGTCTCCTCACTGATGACTTGGGACACCTGTTCCTCCAACGGATCCAGCTCCTCCTGTGGCGCTGGACTCCCACCTCCAGTCTGCATTGCTGCTTTCAGGTTGGCTGCAAGTTTATGCTTGGTCTTGCGCTTGGCATCATGCCAGCGCTTCTTGCAGTCGCCCACTGTCCTCCTGACCTCTCCGACAGCATTCACCTTGGCCACAATGGACTGCCATATTGGGTTTTTGGTTGCCAATGTCACAGTGGAGCTGACAAAAAGTTGTTGTTGGTATTCTGTCACCTCCGCAATCAGGACCTGGTTTTCCTGCTGACTGAACCTCGTCTTCCTCTTCCTCTTCCTCTTCTCCTTGGCCTTCCCCTGGGTCTCTGGCTGGTCCTCCTGGGTGTTTGTGGGGTTGTTGTTGGCCTCTGTGCTGGATCCAGGCTCCTCAATGGTTCTTCTGCTATGTTTCCTTTTTTTTGTGTGTTTGGGCTGCATATCGGGCATTTTATGGCGGTTTTGCGTGCCGAACGTGAAAAAAGGTGCGCTGACACCGATTAGCGTGCCGTTCCTGGTCGCTAATTGGCCCATTGCCACTTTTTTCACATTAGCGTCAGGATTTGTATCGCCGTGACGCAAACCTTAACGCCAGACATTTCACCCGGTAGTGGAAATTATCGCCTGTTAGCGGCGTGTTGTGAATACGCTGCTAACACGGCGATAAATGTCCGCGGTAGACGGTGATAAAAAAAACTAACGCTAACTGAGGTTAGCGTTAGTTTACGCCGAATGTTGTGAATATCCCCCACAGAGTACTAAAAGCCAATAAAAATGGGATCAGAAAACAGGCTGGTGAAAGCACAAAGTTTGGGGATGACCCTGCAGAAAAGGACAAGTCCAACACTGCACATATTTTATATTTGAAAACATAATACAATGTCAAAAGGCAGCAACTGTTGAACATGAGCTTCCAAAATTGTCAAGGCTCTTTTTCCCAGACTTCGATGCCTAATACCAAACTTATATTAAAGAAAAGTAAAAGGAATACCAGTGATTGTTTTCTTTCATGACCTTGATTCAAGTAGTGGTATCCACCTGGAGAGTTATCTTTGGGTGGGATACTGTTCCTATCCAAATGTCTAAGGTCCCTATAATTCCATATCTGGAAGTAGCAGGTATGGGTTTACTGGGTGTAGATCTTCATACCGTGAAAGTGCTGCAGGGACAACGGCATGCGCACAGTCTGTGGGTAGAACAGTCCATCCCCACCCGACCCTTGCAGCTCCACTAGGGGAGCAGACAACACTCCCTCGGCATATCCTATTACTGAATTCGCATGCCCTTCCCCATGGCCCCCTCCCCCTGCTCCCCGATAGCTGCGGACCCTCTGACATCTTCTGTTCGTGTTACGCAGGCAGAATATGAAAGTAGATTTCCCCCCAGAATCAGTAAAAGAACAGAATGGAAGATCATGATATTGCTGGCTCTGGCTGGCCCCTCCTCATTCCAGGGAACAATACTCCTAGGGGCATATTCACAAGAACGTGTGATAACTACTGCAAGTGTAGCTTAACGCAACCCTTCACATCGCAGTCCATCGTGGGAAAACAACTCCTTGTTAACGTTGTATTCACAACACGGCGGCACCATGCGATAAACACAAGATAACGCGTCAAATGAACGTGTTAAAACTAACGCGACGCAGAAAAAACGCGAAACACGAACGCGAAAATAGTAGCGATGAGGCCAATCGCGATACAAAAATCAGCGATAACCAGTGAGAGGCCTGCAATACCCACGCGTCCTGCGTGGAAATGCACAATAAAAGCAGAGAAAAAAAACGGTGAGATGACAATGTATGAGCACAACCCCACATCCGTGACGTAGAACAAATGAGCATCGTCCCGCATCAAATAGGCATCTCCCCACAGTCACAATGTACATTGACATGCAGCCTGCATGTAAACTGTGCAAATGCTGAAACATGCATGTAACACACAGTGAAACCACATCTCCCCCTCACATTGCAGAGGGACAAGCAACCCCTCCTGCACACAGACATGTCATGACCATGACCAACAAATCACGACAGCGTGGACCAATGTAGGGGCAGTGACTCCCGCATACGTACATGTTGGCCATGTTGTGGGACCTGAGTCACAGGGGGCATCCCTGCATCATGGTGGTACATATCGGAGCCCAAAAGGAGCCCTGTTGTCACCTGCAGGACACAAATGGCAGCCAAAATGGAATGAATCTGGACACTTGTGAAACGCCGAAGAGTGGGATTCCCTACTAACTGCGACACACAGAACTGGCTGTTCGAACATGTGACACCCTTAACAGCCTCTCTGCACAGAGGTGACACACCCACCACACATGAACAAATCACAAAAATGTCAGCAATACATGTTGCACTCACACTTGTCTGAGTGATGTGCCTGTACAGATGAGAGACATGCACTCAGGGATAGTGTTCTTCGAATGCATTTATTTGCACATGCTTTGCCTGTGGTCATTATGTACTGTCCCAATACTGCCAAGGACTGCCACAATGTGACGTGCTCATGTGAAGAAATTGTCAATGATGGTGTTCCTACGGGCTATTCCTGCTGTGGCTGCAGTGGGCTGTGGTCCACCTGCCTCATCCCCATCATCGTCCGGTGCATCTGGCACATGTATCCATGGTGCCCTGCTGCGTACACATATGTTGTGCAACACACAACATGCAACGATCATCTTGCACACGATGTCTGGGCTGTACAGGAGCCTTCCACCTGTGACGTCCAGGCACCTGAAACGTGATTCCAACATGCCAAATGTGCGTTCCACGATGCCCCTGGTGCATTTGTGGGCCGCATTGTACTGCCTCTGGGCCTGTGTGTTCGGGGCTCGGAGGGGTGTCATCATCCAAGCGCAGAGTGCATATCCTTGGTCACCTGTGACAGTGCAGAGAGACATGAGTCAATAGTTGGTTCGGCATGATGTGTTGGCAGGCTCACTGGTTCATTGGTGTGTGATATATGTGACTTTGTGATTCCTGCATGACATGTACTGCTTGTTGCAAATGAGCGGCATCAATGTGGAATACGTAGCCTCAATGCCGCTTCTCCCTCCCCCGAGCATATTCACCAGAGTGCGCAGCGCGGTTGCATCACTTGCACCCCTACGGCACACTATTGTCATGCCTGTCTGAGCATGTCTACAAGCCTGACGACGACACAGTGATGTCCTGCGCTGAAGGTGGACGGACATGTGTGTGTAGGGCAATGGTAAAGACAGGGCGGACACAGAAGTAGAGTTCATGCCTGGCTGAACTCGCCATGCGGCCGAGGGTAGACCTTTGGCTTATGCTGCAGAAATAGTGACACACACAACAGTTGGCATGTCTGATCCCTGACCCCCAGCGGGCCTGTGCACCCTCATCTACCCCTCGGCCGAGCCCATACTCCGGGCGCATGCTACATGGCAACATTGAATTTTGCGTGACGTATGGTGCCAACACTACACCTGAGACACATGCATTAGTTACTTCCCTAGCAAGGCCTAAACTTAACCTCGCCCAGAGCCACCTGTGGAATGACCACACCCCTACGCCGTACTGCCGTACGCAGGTCCACTCCCTCACGCTCACAGGGGGGTCTGACACAGCCACATGTCCCAGGTCTACCCCACTGCCTGAGGTGACTAGGTTGTGCCCGCTGTAGATGGCACAACGTAATGTGGTATGGCCCAGGGCCCACATGCATACATAATGACCACATGGACACAATGAGATTATCTGTGGAACTGGCTACGGGCACGTGCGCCCGGCACCTTTTATAGCCAGGGCCACACGTCCAGTGACGCCTGTGCTGGATGGGAGTTGGGTAGTGTACGCCACCCCTCAGGGGTTGGTTGGTGCTGGCAACAACTACAACAGTGATCAGACAATCAGAAGTTCAAAGCACAAACAGCAAGGTTCCAAGACTTGAGCTGCACAGAGTCGGTGGCCCCGGATGCACAGCGGCTGGCACAGGCACACCGCCACGGGACGGTGACTTGCGATGCACTGAGGTAGGGCCAGGTGAGTTGAGCGGGTGCACATTGATGTCCAAGGAGAGTGTCGCAGAGTGTTACGGGGGACAGTGGAAGGTGTCCATCCAGGGCATGATGCAGGGGGCAGAAGCAAGCAGGAACAGGCAATATGGAGGAGTTGAATGCTACAGTCTCCTTTTCCCCACAATGTCAGTATCAGCTACATGATGATGGAGTCGACCCCCAGGCCATAGACTCTGACGCCACCAGAGAGTGTCCATGACTCCCGTGGCACAGAGTCAGTGGCACCAGAGCCGGAAGGGGATGCAGTCTGCAATGAGGCCTGTACAATGACATGAAGTCTGCAATTGACAAATCCAGACCCAGTTCCAATTGTGTGTCCTACTCGACCGCAGTGTAGGCCGGAGGCAGCGCTCAGCAAGGGCCCACAGACAAGTGTGGTCGGAATGCTATGCACAGAGTTGGTGGCACCACCGCGAAGGGAGTATACTGATTTAGACTCTCCATTAACATGTGTACTCCGCCATTGTGTAATCAAGACTCAGTTCCAAATGTGTGGCCTACTTGTCCACTGTGTAGGCCAGTGGAGTACGTCAACGACAGAGGAGTACTGTGAGCCTTGCCCGCAGAGGCCGTGGTGGTCTGAGGAGGCTGCCAAGCTCGAGGGCCTCTGGCTTGGTGCGAGCGCAGGCACTTGGAGGGACCTCTTGGGGACACGCCGGTGTCGGCAGGTGAGCAGTGAGGCCTGGATGCGCACGGCCGGGCAGGACTGGTTCGGGGTCCAGCGGCCCGGGCTGCGGCGGACGCACAGGATCACGACGACACCACTCTCGGCGATGGCGTCGGCCTCGTGGCGGGGTGGGAGGCGCCGCCCTGGCAGACACTTGGGCATTCCGGAAGAGAACCACACCCAGAGCTACGTCCTTTTTATTCACACCCCTACGCTGGCCTGGCATACGCTGGGCCAGCCCACTCCGCACATGCTTGCAGGGGGGACGTCACAGGCTACATTTCCAAGACCTTCCCCACTGGCTGGGGTGACATGGTTGCGTCCACTGTCCACAACACTACCACCACCAGCAGTATATGTCGACATGGATATGTCTGTGGTCTGCATACTGCAGTCTGTCCAGCACTTCCACGCCACACTTGGCCTTGTGTGCATTCTCATTCATGGGTCACTTGCCTCCTTCGCACATGCCTGCTTACCACCTCTCCCTGCATACTGCTATTGTGCGGCTGAGGTGCCATGCCGGTGATGGCTCATGTACATGGCTAGCCCAGGTTTCCGCAGTACGTTGTGCAGTCGTGTCTGGTGGGTGGGCATGTTGTATGTGTGTTTGTAACGTGTGCATTCCCAGGGTTGTGAGTTGCATGATTGTGGATTTGAGGTGTGTGGTGTGTTCATTTGGTACTTACCAACGAGCACTGCATTTCCGTAGGTGCCATCCTGGAAGCGCCGGTTGATGATGGACTGTCGGAAGATGTATGAATCATGCACACTGCCTGGGTAGTTTGCGACGACATTGGTGAAGAGTCCCCGGTGGTCGACTATTGCCTGCACATTGATGGAATGCGTGTGCTTTCTGTTGCGGTAATTGTGTGCAGTGTCGGCAGGTGGCACAAGTAGGACATGTGTGCAGTCAATTGTCCCCAACACGTGCGGGAAGCCTGCTATGGCGTAGAAGCCTTGCTTGGTCTCCAGTTGTTCCTGCGCAGTGTGGGGGAAGTATAGGTACTGGGGTACCAAGCTGGTGATGGCATCCAGGACAGGTGTGAGGAACTTGGGGGCATATCTACAAGGGCTGGCGATAATTATCGCTCAGCGCTCTTAGCGTGAGGATAATTATCGCCGGCCAACTCAGAATTTTATCGCGGAGATAGCGTGCTATCAGCAACGCTTATCTCCAAAGCGATAAAATTCAGAGCGCAAGCTGCCAACTGTGCGATTATCGCTGGAAATACAGCGATAATCGCACAACTTTGGCGATAGCTTGCTGATAGGGCAAGACATACTTAGCCATGATATCCACCTTCCATAGGATATCATGGCTAAGTCAGTCTTGAAGCAGGCGTTAGGAAAGTAGCGATAACTGAGGTTATCGCTACTTTTCTTGTCGCTATGCTTCTTTGCCTGAGGCTTGATAATAGGAGAAATGTCGCTAGCGACATTTCTCCCGTTATCCTGGGGAGGAACGCCCACTTTGCATCTCATTAGAGATGCAGAGCTGGGCGATAAGGGAAAGGGCGATGTAGCATGGATTCACGCGTTAGCGTGTCCTTGCTAATAGGGCGATAAAATTATCGCCGCTTTTCTTCCGAAAACGGACGCTAAAGCGGCGATAATTTTATCGCCAGCCCTTGTAGATATGCCCCTTGGATATGGCTGGCTGTGAGACTCCTCCGACTCTGGCAGTTGTTGGTTGGAATGTCCCAGAGGCCAACAGGTGCAGCACGGCCAGCAGCTTTGTCTGAGGTGGGATGTTGGTTGTCCGCTGTGTTGGTACCGTCAGCCTGTGGGCAATGATGGTCAGGAGGCGGAGGATGGTTGACCTTTTGAGTCTGTAGTGGGCAATGACATTCTCTGGTGTCAAGTCTGTGAGGCTGGTGCGTTTCCTGAAGGTCCGCTGTCTTTGTCTGCGCTGCCTCTGTGGTGGTCCGGGGGGGGGGGTCGGGTGTGTCCGGGGGGGTTGGTGGACCTGGGTGTGGTGGCGGTGGGTGTTGTGGCCCTGTTGGGGCTCCGAGCTGCATGATGAGTAGCTCCATGGCATCTGTTGTTCTTCAGGTGTGGCTGTGGGCTGGGCTCCCTTTTCTGGTGCAGGTTGTCGTCCGGCTTTGCACCAGGTCAGAGCAGGTGTTAATTTCCTGCTGCTAATGCGCCTTATTGCATGTTTTGTGTTCTTATCGCGGATCTGGCTGATCGTTGAGAATGTTGCGTTGTGGTGTTGTCGTGGATTTTTGCACGGGAACGCCTACTCTGCATATCATTAGCGTTAGTTGCCGGGGTCATCTGTGGCGATGTTTTTTGCGGCTGCTATCGCAGGTTAACTGGTGATATCGGCTGTTTGCACCAGTTTGTGAATGGGGCGATGAATTTATCACGACTTTGGCTGAGATAAAGTGCCGTTAACTCGGCGATAGTTCCTTGAGAATATGCCCCATAATTTCTGGTTTGTGGAGTGGGGATACTAGTGAAGGCCAGATATTGTACCCCTAGTCCGTCCCCTATCCCCGCACACAAATCCAGCAAACTTGTAACCAGGGCTTATGTCAATAAGCATGAAAAAACAAACTGAAGTGATTTAGATCGTCAGTATTTTTTGCAGAGAAGTTTACAGTAGCAATTGAGTTGTATTGGAACTACTTTTAATGCGGGATGACATTTTCCATTCGAGCTTCATAATTGCATAGTCAAGACTCCCCGTCAATCCCTGAGGCCTCATTAGCTTTCCAAAGGCGCCTCCTTTCTAGTACGCACATCATCTCTGCAGAAATTAGACCTTGAATGAGAACATGATGATTCCTCTGACCTGACATTGTATGTGATAATACAAAACATCAATATCTTTGACACCTGAGCTAATTCAGATGGCTTTCATCTTGTATGCATAATGCACTGTACACAGAATCACCAATTAAAGTCCTCATTAAAGGGATGCCTGATGTTATTTCAACAAATCCCTCTTCTCTCATGTGAACAAATTTGTCTGCAGTTGTGTGAAGTCGCCTTTGTTGTTTATAAGCAAATGCTTTCTGAAAGTGCATTTTCCCAGTTTTTTTTAATTACAAACGATATAAATTCATTAAACTTAAACAAGATATCAAAAAGTTAAATAGGGCAAAGGTAGATTAATTTGAGAAGGTTGTGTGATTGCCTTGTGTCATTAGGTAGGCTTGTAATAGAAAGATAGTAGAATGAACCTATCACAAGTGAGATGGATGTTTGTTCTTAGTTCACCTCGATCACCATTACAGTGAATAACCACTAGCTCGACCATCGTTATAGTGAAAGCCCATTACATAGAGAATGATGATTACAGTGACCACTATTACAGTGGCAGATCAATAGACAGACAATGGTCTTTTCCTCAACCTGCTGTTAGTTTGATAGGCAGATTTACCTCCACTGTCAGCCCTTTTGGCGCTAGTGCCAAATCAAGATAATGGTGCAGCACTCATTAATGTAAAGGGTGTGTAGCCTGTGAGGGGAGTTGACGTAGAAATCTGGCGATATAATGGAAGCAATGTAGTTGGGGTGGAGGGTACCGAGCTGAAGATAACTAAAATCCATACCAGGGACAAAATTCAAGTAATACAATCTTGCTACACAATCCAGACTCGGGGAGGAACAGAAGACAACGTTATAGAAAAAAGTAAAACAAAAGGCTGAAGAGACACATCAGCACTAAAGTCTGCAGTTTTTTGTGTGGCACAAAGAACGGCTTTATCCTCTCCAAACTTGTTTCAAAGAAGCACGGTCATGATGGTCTCTGTTGTTGCCAATGCACATAAAGATTATGGGCCCGATTCACAGAACTAACTTAAGACAAAATCCTAAACTTACTACCATTTTGGTATTCACTGAAGGCACTTACTCATTTTGGAATTCACAGAAGGCACTTACTTACTCATTTTGAGTAACTATGGGGCATATCATCAACAACCGGCGATAATCATCGCTAAGCGCACTTAGCGCTAGGATAATAATCGCCGGATATCGCATGTTTTTATCGCGGAGATAGCGCGCTATCAGCGACGCTTATCTCCAGAGCGATAAAAATAACCGAGTTAGCTGCCAAATGTGCAATTATCGCTGGGATTCCAGCGATAATTGCACAACGTTTGGCGCTACGTTGTTGATAGGGCAGGGCATACTTAACCATGATATCCACCTTCCATTGGATATCATGGCTAAGTCAAACTAAAAGCAGGTGTGAGGAAAGTAGCGATAACCGCGGTTAGCGCTACTTTTCTTATCGCTATGCTTGTTAGCGTGCCCATTGATAATTGGAGAAATGTCGGTTAGCGACATTTCTCCAGTTATTTTGAGATGATATGCCTCATTAGAGATGCAAAGGGAGGCGTAGGGAAAAAGGGTGCTAACATGCGATTATGCATGTTAGCACCCTCTTGTTAATAGGGCGAAAACATTATCTCCGCTTTTCTGGCTTTTAAAGCCAAAAAAGCGGAGATAAGGCCCTTGATGATATGCCCCTTACTCATTTTGAGTAACTTACTCATTTTGTGTAACTTACTCATTTTGGTATTCACAGAAGGCACTTACTCATTGATGAGTACGTGTAAGTTACTCAAAATGAGTAAGTAAGTGCCTTCTGTGAATACCAAAATGAGTAAGTGCCTTCTGTGAATACCAAAATGGTAGTAAGTTTAGGATTTTGTCTTAAGTTAGTTCTGTGAATCGGGCCCTTATGTGTGTGTGTGTGTATGTTTGTGATTTTAGTTTCGTACCTAGACCTAAGGACCATTTTATAGCTGCTTTGCCTTTTGAAAGATTTTTTGAACAAGTTGAATAATTGAATACCTGTGCAAACTGGTGAAAGCCAGGTGTTAGAAATTGAGTTCCTGGTTGACTTGGTTGTGAGCCCTGGTCAAGCAGTAACCACAATCCTAGTCAGGGAGAGGCATCAGCAATCCCCAAATTAATCTGTGCTCACTCTGTGGTACCTTGGCACAGAGCAGTCAGTCTTAACTTGAAGGCAATTTGTGAAGTATTTGTTCAACACTTCAAACAGTGAAAACAGTGAAAACACCACACAAAAAGATCCAACACCAGTTGAGAAAAATAAAGGATATATTAATAAAAAAAATAGACCACAACGACAAAAATCCAATCAGGGAAACCAGAGATATTGCTTTTTAAATATTTAAATCAAAATAGCGCCAAGAAGCATAAAGCGCTTAAAAGGGATACCTGGTCATGCCGGAATAGGACAAAGTCACAAGTTCAAGCCGAGCATGGGCTGACCACAGGGACCAGGTTAGGCCCGCTGAACAAAGTACCTTAAAGCCTGGTTGCGGAGCACTGCATAGATCCAAGACAAGAATTGTCGCACAATCAAAGTGATGCGTCAGTTCTGAGATGAGGCAAGACTGCATTGCGAGGTCATGTGCGTCGTCGTCGAGAATCCTGTTGACGAGGGCTTGCGATGCAAAGTCCAGCATCCAGGATGTGTCATGCAGCTGGGGCGATGCATCAGTTCCAATGAGCTGCAATGCAGAGGCCGTCATTGAACTGCTGTCGATGAGGGATGCAAGAACCTGTGCTGGAGATGAACCATCAGTGATGCATCAGTTATGAAGATGGGATGGGCGTTGCAGACCTTCAGACCAGGCCCAATCCATGCAACAGCAGCGATGCATAGGTTCTGCTCGAGGATGTGCCACTCAGCCGAGGAGATGTATTGGTTCGTCTGGAGGACGCATCGCTCAGCAGAGAAGATGCGTCGGTTCTACTGGTAAGCACCTTAGGCCCACTTCCAAGGGTCCAGGACAGAGGTGACTTCAAATACAAGCCTCTGAAGCGCACAGCTATCCTTTTCTATCTGCCATGGCTTCAAGACTCACTACAGGGGGGTATACAGCCCTTGGTGTGGAGTCAAGACACAGCCTATTCAGGTGTAAGTGAGGCTGGGTCCAGCTCCTATCACCCATCCTGCCAGGATGGCCCATCAAGTCATACCTAAGCCCCATTGTGCGTGGCTGTCTAGGGGGATAACACAAAGCCCATCTGTCACCCACCCCAGACATGTGATCAGAAATAGGCAGCAGGCACCAAATGACTAAAGAAAGAAAATACCAACTTTAAAAAAGTGGCATTTTCAGAATTGCATTTTAAAATCAGACTTCACCATAAGTTAGGATTTTAAATTGTGATTCCAGAGACACCAAACCTGAAGGGGGCATCTCTTCCCATTTGGAAAATACTCTTGTGAAATGTAATAAGGCAACACCAATGTTATCCTACAGGAGAGATCGGCCTTGCAGTAGTGAAAAATGAACTTAAGAGTTTTTCACTCCCAGGACTTGTAAAACTGAAACGTCCATGCCCAACTTTTTAAATACACTGCACCTTGCCCATGGGGATGTTCAGGGCTTACCCTGGGGGTGACGTATGTGTATTAAAAAGGAAGGGTTGGGCCCATCAAGAGAGTTATCTTGCCAGGTCAAAATGGCAGTGTAAACTGCACACACAGGCTCTGTAATGGCAGGCCTGAGCCATGGTTAAAGGGCTACTTAGGTGTGTGGCCACCAAGTGCTACAGGGCCACTAGTAGCGTTTAATTTACCGGTCCTGGGCACATGTAGTGCACTTTACTAGGGGCTTATAAGTAAATTAGATATGCCAATGGGGGTTAAGCCAATATTACCATGCTTTAAGAAGTGAGTACATGCACTTTAGCACTGGTTAGCAGTGGTAAAGTGTTCAGAGTCCTAAGGACAACAGAAGCAATAATTCAACAAAATTGGAGGCAAGTAGGCAAAAATGTTTGCTACCCTGCCCAAGACCCCTGGGATTAACAGTCATGTCATCTTTGAAAAAATTCGGAGTGGTACCACAGGCAGAAGATAAACAAGATGCCAGGCTAGCTTTTGGTAAATATTGCACTGATGCAAAAAGCAACTGGTAGCAACCATAGAATGGCACTGTGAAGAATTTAAATCAGGTTCATTCGTGACTCTGCAGAAGTATACATACATGTTACATTCTTGGGAGGCTCCAATGATGATCTGAAAGCTTTATGGCAAAAGAACAATCTGCCCAATCAACATTGAATTTTATATGTGTGGTGATTGTCAGCGGCTTACCAGTCTATGGTTCTCGGTTATAACGAAGATCAACACATCTTTCTCACAGAACTGACACTCTCATTCCCAATAGAAATTTCAACAGTCCTACATTTTGGTGGAGGACTCCTAGTGCTGCTGGTGCCTTGTGGACTTTTGGTACTAAGTGTGTGGACAAAATTATTCCTCTTCCTCGCTTTCACTCTCTGTTTTGTGGGGACATGTGATTTTTTTGAAAGCCAAAACGTCTGTTTTTATTTGCCCCACACCCTTCAAGGGCAATGTCGTTTTCAGTATTTTGTCTGTGGAGCGGGGTTGAGATCACTTTTTTTCTAGTAGATCCACTTGATTCTTAATTTAAGGGGGAAGCTTGTGCAGTTTACTTTTTGTAGAAGAGGGTGGGAAGCTAGATGCCAGTAATCACTCTACTGCTGTTGGCTACTGTGGTCAGGAGAACATGGAGAGCTGGGTGGTGACTGAAATTGCTGTGCAATCTGAGTGTGTCCAACATGGTGAATGAATAACCCTTCGTAAGAATATGGGTTATTCGTTGAGAGGGTAAAAACCTCACTCAAGAAATAAACACAATACTTGTAAGGGTGCATAACAAAAGTCAGTAAATACACATGTGATTAACCCTTGGGTAGCTTGGCACAAAGCAGTCTGGCTTAACTTAGTGTAAAGTATTTATGCATAACTCAAACAGTAATAAAAAAAACAACACAATCCATAAATTCCAAACCAACTGAGAGCGATGGAGTTCATTTTAATAAATAAAATGACACACAAATGACAAAAACCCAATAAGTAGAACTATAGTTATGATTTTTTAAAGTTTCTAGTGAAAAAAGTTCCAAAAAGCAAAAAGTGCCTTGTTGTGGTTATCTGATTGTGCTGGATCTGTCCAAGTGACAAGTCCAGGCTGACTGCAATGGCATGCAGGGCAGATGCAGGAACCAGGTTCAACCCGCTGAAGATTTTACATTCTCTGAGTTCAAGTTGAGACAGGGAGCTGAAGCAAAGCTTTGCATTGGTGGTCGATGCAAGGAGACCGTTGTCGGTGCAAGAAACAGATTGTCGTTCTTTGACACGAAGAGTCAGTCATAGCTGGAGCTTCACATCAGCAGGCATCGTGGACATTCGTAAAGTGCAAAGAGCCCAAAAACCTCTGGATCTTCACCTGGAGCTCAGGACTTGTGATTGTAAGACAGGAGGAGTACAATGTGAGTCGGGCCAAGGGTCCACTCTTGGGCATCAGTTCTCACTCCAGTAGAGGTCAGAAGCAAGACTAGTCAGCTGGGCAGTTGCAGGGAAGACCTCTGGAAGTTTTTTGTGCCCCTGTAGATCAAACAGGAGGTCAGCCAACTGACCCTTGGATTCACTTCTGGGGAACCTGGTTCAAGGCAAGCAGGTCATATCTTCCTTCTTAATACAACAGAGCAGTCCCTCTTCTAAAACTTCCACAGGTCCAGCAATGTTCTGATGAGAGGTCCTGAAGGTGCCACTTTTATATACTTGTATCACCCTTTCCTGAGTTTGGCTGCAAACTGTCTAGGGCAACGAGGGCATCCTATGTGTGAGCTACATTTGTCAGTGGCTGGGTAGACAGGACATATAAGTCACAGATAGGATGGGCATGCCCTGAGCTTATCGTTGAAGCTCAGGAAGGATGAGCACAACCCCCCAGGACATCCTGCTCAGCAGAGGAACACCCTGCTCTACACTCAAGACAATTGCATTCCCATGTCAGGAGGTAGCATTACAACAGAAAAGCGTGACTTTAGGATGTCTTCACTGCAAGGACATGTAAAACATAAGCACAGGTGCCCTATGTTTTGAATATCATGAGCCCTGCCCTACAAGCCTTTGGCCCCTACCGTAGGGGTGGTTTATAAGTATTAATATGGAGGATTTTTGCCTGGCAAAAGGTTTCTTTTCGAGGTCAAAAAGAAAGTTTTAAAACTGCGCACAGACATCAGTGGCAGGCCTGAGACATGTTTTACAGGGCTACTTTAGTGGGTCGCACAGTGAGTGTTGCAGCCCATTAGTAGCATTTAATTTACAAGCCCTGGGTTCATGTAGTACCATATACTAGGGACCTATTAGTAAATTAAGTGTACGATTTAGGTGTATACCAATGTTGCCATGTTTCGAAGGGAGATCACCAGCCCTTTACCACTGTTTAGCAAGGAAATACTGCACACAGACCTAAAAGTCAACATAAATGTGTTCAAGAAAGAAAGGCATAAATCTGGTTTGACGCTGTAGAAAGGGCCTGGCCCAACAATCTTCCTTTCAAAGCTTCTGTGCAATGTAGACATCCCTTGTAAAAATTATTACAATTGCCAAAGAATAACCTTAGAGAAATACTGTTTGTGAAAGACTCACCCTTTCCAGATCTAATGCTAAAAAATAAGCAAGATAATATCACCATTTTACAGAGGCCACCCTCTCTACCACCTTTTCTGGCATATCCCTCTTGTGATCTCAGATAGGTGTGTCATGTGCAAGAAATACTGACACGTCATTGCCAGAAGAGACAAACGCAAGTGGTTGGTAAGGGTTACTTAGTCATGAGTCAATGAGAACATGCACCTAAGATTCCAGAGAAGAAAGTTGTCAAGGTTATTTTCTGGTACATCTTCCATACCGGGTCTAGCAAGCTGAAGTCACATACAGTGCATCTAGCTCACACATTAAACAAATCTGAATAGCTCAACAACACAATGAATCTTCTTGCAAACAGTAGTCTCTTCTGTTGTCTCCAGGACAAAATAATGACTACATAGACTTTCAGGCACTACACCAGAACATGGACTCCACTGGCCAGGGAGATACAAAGGAAATTTAGTTTTTCAAGTACAGATGGCAAGTCCAGTACACAAGAGAATCAAGAAGAGGCAAAGACATACCTCTAATTCTTCAGTAGGCAGAGGTGAGTCTCTTCTTCTTCTCTTCTAAAGTTTAAAAAAAAATGTGATTCTGTCTGTCAAGGAATTCAGAGGGTGATGCTAGCATCCCATTGAATGGGGCCGCTAATACAATGCTTATATGCTTCTAAATGGAACATGAATTGTAGTCATAGTATAGGCCATTTAAAAACAAGCATTTAGATTAAGAAGCTTTATCAGAGATCACAATCCACATGTTCAAAGACAAAATGTGAGGCATATCATGAAAAGCAGTGCAGTTCAGGTCTCTTCATCCAGCACAATCTTTTTATTATCAGTAACACTGAATTTCTCCACAAAAGACAATCAATCAGAGGAAGATAGAAAAGTTACAGTTCCCGTCTAATTAAAATACACACAACTTTCTCACAAGTAGGCTTTGACGGTGAACTTCTGTTGGAAAGTTGATCATTAGTAGTGATAAGTAGTGACTTACCACTTGTAATAAGGCCAATAACACAATAAAAGGGTCAGTCACGGTCTCAATAAATTATTCCCTTATTCAACCCTTAGTAGCTGACAATGAGCAGGCAGGCGTAACTTAGGAGACAGGTGTGTAAAGCATTTAAAAACACCAATATATTGAACAAGTAAGACACAACACACAATAAAAATCCAACCTCAATTTATAAAAATAGATTATATTTTTATGAACAAATAGACACCAAAACAACAAAGTTTCAATGTAGGGAACAAGAGATATGAATTTTTAAAGTATCAACACTTTCTAGTGCTTAAAAACCTATAGCTCCACTTTGGGACATCTGGTCGCACTTGACTGTGACAAAGTCAAAGTTTGAGGCTGACTGCGATGGAGGCCCGTTTGGATACACTGAACTGGAGGATTCGGTCAAAATATTACCTTGGACTTAGAAACTTTTCTGGAGGACTTTTCTTTTGATGTTGAGTAGTCCCCTCCAACAGGTCGATTTCCATGCTGTGTCATCGTATTGCTTCTCTGTGAGGTCTCAGTCAAATCCTGAAAGTCTGGTTCTCCAGAGCATTCAACGGGGAAATCTGAAATCCATGTCGCAGTTGAAGGTAGCAGGCTTGACTCTTGACGTCAAGTCGGTCACGGTATGGAGCTTTTTGACAAAAAGTTCCCAAACCTCACTAACCTTCAGGATCTTCTCCCAGAAGGTCTCCGTGAGGATTCGAAGTGTTCAAAACACAAATCCAAGGGTCTGGAATCTCCTAGACGGTCCTTGGGATGTCTGGACTACAATTCCCACAATGCACCCGGCCAAATCCATAAAAGTCCGCTGGACGCACTCAAGGATGGGAACTTTTGGTGGAGATTGGGTAGGTGAGCTCTGTAAACTTGTTACTTGCAGGGAGTCCACTCCCTAATCCTTCTTGAAGCAAGGCAAAGTCCTTAGGGCTGTAGTACCAGATTGTGCAGCAGGTACAGTCCTTCAGAGTGCAGTCCTTTGGGTGCAGATCCAGTTTCCAGCAGGGCAGTCCTTCTTCTCCTTGTAGTTTAAGGCAGCAGATCTGAGTTTCTGGGTTTCAAGCAGGGGGGCACCCCTGGCCAATTGGATGCAGGGTGCCCTCCAGGTGTATGACCACGTCCTCCAGAGTGTGGCATATTCTTGTCCCAGAAAGCACCATTCTTCCAAAATACAACATTGAGAAAGTCTCTCCACTTGGGTTAGTTCTCGCTAAGCCATCCCACTGGTGTGGCTAAGGTTCATTAACACACCCCTTCCAACACCCTGACTAATCTAATTACTGAGGTTCTTGAGTGGCTGGGGATGAAGGATGTAGGGGTCAGCCTGTGCTGGTCCCAAACTGCCTTTCTCCCTTTGAAGAGCAGTTTGGCTCCCCACCCTCTTCCTGGCTTATGGCTTCTGCAGCGAAAGTTCTCCACCCACACCATCCATTGTCCACTCTGACAGGACACTTCACACCTCATCAAGCAGTTCTGGCTCAGCCTGGGAAAAGCTGACCAATCAGGAGCGGGCAACTAGAAAGCTGGATATCAGATCACAGAAAAGAAAGTTTAATAACTTATTTTATGTAATAGTTATTATAAACTAGCAATGGCAAGTTGTTGGATTTATCTTAACTATTAATTAGACACCATGAAGTATATTTTTAGGTGTCTCCTGTATATTTAGACTTAAATAAAATATCTCAATGTTAGCCTATAGAGCCATTCACTACAATGGGGAAAATGGACTTGACTGTTTTTCCCTCACCAGGGCTTATAAAACATCTTTTATAATGTCCCTGCTTATAGGTACAAGGCTACCTACCCCTGGGACACCTAGGGGAGACCTTAGGCGTGACATATGTAAAAATAAGGTAGTTTGAGACTTTGGAAGTACCTTTGATTCCAAAGTCAAATTTGCATATAATTACAAATTAAAAGCAACATGCAAGGCAGGGTTGGCTTTTAAAATGGCAACAGGCAACACAGTAGTGCGCACTCTAGTGCAGGAAATCTACTGGGCCTCTAAACCTCCCTGCCCTATTATATACTAGGGACTTATAGGTAGTTTGACTACCCTTAGCCTTATTAAATACTATGGACTTGCAGGGGTCTGTCATTGCCAATTGTAATTATACCTAATCAGAGCACAAGGTCTGGGTCTGGTTAGCCCAGGGCACAATCAGAGTCAGAAAACTAGCACCTAGTAGTCAAAATGCAGGCTAAAAGTGGAGGGACACTGCAAATAAGTCCTTATTTCTCACACAACCCACCCTGCCAACAGCCTAGGAGACTCAGCCCAACCCTGGGAGAGTTTCCCTGGTCTGTGAGGCGAGGAAGAAAGTGCAGAAATCAGGCTGCACAATTGCAGGACCTACTCTGCCTTACATCCTCCTGCTAAGGTCACTTCCTCTGGGAAGCTGACCCATCTCTACGGTAACAGGAACTATTTTAAACTGAACCTCCATCTCAGCTGTTTCGTTCAATGTTAGCCATGCAGCCATTCACTACAATGGGGAAAAATGGCCTTGGCAGTTTTCCCCTCACCAAGGTTTATAAAACATCTTTTATAATTTCCCTGCTTACAGGTGCAAGGCATCCTACCAGTAGGGCACCTACGGGAGACTTTATGGGCGGCTTATATGTATAAATAAGGTAGTTTGAGACTTTAGAAGTACCTTTAATTCCAAAGTCGAATTTGCATATAATTACAATTTAAATGCAGCCAGCAAGGCAGTGTTGGCTTTTAAATTGACAGCAGGCAACACAGCAGTGCACACTCTAGTGCAGGAAATCTACTGGGACTCTAAACTTTCCTGGCAAATTATATACTAAGGACTTATAGGGAGTTTGAATCCCTCTTGTCTTATTATATACTTGGGACTTGCCGGGGTCCTACATTGCCAAATTGCAATTATACCTAACCATGCACTTTTAATCAGAGCACAGGCCCTGAGTGTGGTTAGCAGAGCCAAGGGCACAATCAGAGTCAGAAAACCAGCACCAAGTAGTGAAAATGGGGGCAAAAAGAGCGGGACACTACAAACAGGTCCTGATTTCTCATACCTTCAAACTACCAGATAAAATATAGGGGCTGCTCGCACTCGCAGGTGCAGCTAAAACGTTCCAGGTGCTGCATTACAGATTTTCAATGTTGTTTCAGCTTTTCGACAAAAAATAATAAATGTTCACATTTACAAGCAAAGTAAAATACAGGCCTACATAAATTAGAATCAGTTTTAAACATCAAAAATGCGCAAGATAGGGGGGCGTGGCTAGCGGCCGAGGGAAATGGTCGCTTGCTGAAGCGGCTCCACAGCCCACGCCGTATTAATCCGATTATAGATCCGTAGACAGCACCGAAACTTCCCCCAAACAAAAGGGAACGTTTCCTAAGCCAGTCCACATCGAAGGAATCGCTTCGAGGCTAGTGGGGAGGACCGGAGCGACATAGGAAGAGTGACCCAGGGCAAATCGAAAATGGCGGCACGGAACGAGCGGCTCAGACGGCGGTGGGAGTGAACTCCACAATGAATCTGCCTTGAACTACGCGACACTAGCTGGGAGGAAAGGCAGCGGCAACCTCCGAGGCTTCAGCCCTGATCGGCGCTGGACGTCACCGGCTGGGTTCGGAGACGCGGCGTATGGACTGCGGGAGGAGCCGGCCGCGAGTGACTCTGCCGTCTTCGACCTGCCCGGTCTGGGTCCCTGGCCGGGGGCCTCTCCGGGATAGAGCGGGTGGAATCGAGCAGTGCGAGGCCTCCGACGGTGTCAGCTGAGGAGTTGCAGGCTGGGTGTGGCGGCGGGCGGAAGAGCGCGCCTGCCCACCGGATTGAGACCCAGGCAGCCAGTGAGGGAGCAAAATCGAGCCCCCGGCCTTGCGGCCTATCATCGGGGGGTGGCTCATGCGACTCGGACCCTGTGGGTGAATGCGCCCGGAAAAAATACACCAGCTAGCGTCCCGCTCCCTCCTTGGTGCCCGAAAACGCGGGCGCAACATCTGCACCTCCTGGCGAGATGGGAGCACCCCGATAACCCGCAGTAACACAGCCTTAGCGGGAACTTGGGGATAACAGAGCGGCCAGGGGAGAAACAAAGCAGAGCCCGGGCCTTGCGGCCTAACAGCGAGGGCCGGATCCTGTCAGGCGTACCCTCAGAGCAGCTAAGTCAAGAGTGGCCCCACAGGGGGGTGCGCCTGCCCCAGATCCCGTTTACTCTCTGGTGCCCTGGACTGTGGACGATACATCTGAACCCCAGGGCGAGAGGGCGGTATCTGAGTGGCCCACGGCAACACAGCCTTGGCGGGACACTAGAGGAACCATTGTAGCCCTGATCACCACGAACCCTTGCGTAACCAGCCCTAACATCTTCTGGGCACACAGATAGAGGTATACCAATGCTCAACCCACTCCTCTAATAATTGTGGAAAAGAGTCGCGGAAGAGGACCGCCGCGAGGGCCCCAATCGGCCGCCTAGCCTACAAGCTCCACCTTGAAAATTGATAGGCCTCCCACATACCGGTGACGGCCGAGACGGGGGGGGCCCCCCGAAGTTATCCCATGGCTAATACCAGAGGTCCCAAAATTCAGGTCCAGAAACAACTTGATAAGTTTGCCTGGACGAAGAAAAGTGAGGAGGGCAACCAGACATCTGGCGAAGATCCTAAAACATCGCAACAGTGTTCCCAGGCCAAATCTCCCACTCTGGAAGATATCATGGAGGCCATAGCAGGAGTGCGAACGTCCTTGGAATCGCGCATAGATTCCGTGAATGTAGAGGTGACCCTTTTGAGAGTAGACCTACGGAAGATGGACTCTCGAGTTCGAGAAGTTGAAACCACCACAACAACTCTGGTGGCAGACACCTCAGTCCTACAAACCCAAGTCACACAACTACAACACCAACAAAAAAGGATGGAGGACCTCCTCGACGAATATGAAGGAAGGGCCAGAAGAAATAACATCCGCATCCTCGGCGTACCGGAACGAATGGAGGGACCCACAACTGACCTCTTCGTTGAGGATCTCATCCTCAATAAACTCCAACCCAAGCGTCTCTCCAATTATTTCTCCATAGAGCGCGCCCACAGGGTTCCCGGCGGGCGCCCAAGGCCCGGGGCTCCTCCACGTCCACTGATCGCGAGGATTTTTAACTTTAGGGACAGAGACGTGATTTTACAAACTGCCAGGACTGGACCTCCCCTGAAATTAGACAATGCAAATATCACTTTTTTCCCGGACTACACGGTCAAGGTGCAAGCCCAAAGACGAAGCTTCACAACCGTAAAGAAAGCGCTCCGGGATAAAAACATCAAGTATTCCATGTTATTCCCGGCCAAACTACGAATAGAATCCGACGGAAAGACTTGGTTCTTCCTGTCCCCGGAGGAGGCCTGGGACTGGATAGAGGGCTGGCGTAGAGCGGGCAAACACCTAGACGGCCGGAATAATGGAGGCGCCAGTGGAGGCAGACGCAAGCCCCTGTCACGGGAGAGGGACGATCAGAAGGAGGTCTGGAGGACACACACTGACCCAATCTACAGGGCTGCATGGCCTCTCATGACCGATTGACCTACACCCACTGAACTGAGTCCTGTAATGCCAAGAACGACCTAATAAGAAAACAACGACTCAGCTATCGACGGAGGGACCTCCGAAACCCAGCGTACTGGGGATAATTGTGACACTGTCATCAAAACACCTATAGGACTGGACTGTAATGTTAGTCATAACTAAAATAACATTGAAAGCGGGAGGGACGGCGAGGACTGGTTGCGGTTAGCCAGGAACCTCACGAATGGGAGGGAGGGCGACAGGCACTCTGCCTTGTTGGGGGTGGATAGTTCAAAATCCACTGGCAGGGGGGTGGGGAGGGGGTGCAGGGGGGAGGGGGTTAGTTGGGGTTTTAATGGTTTGATTTTGTTGCACAGCACACACAACGCAGTGGGGTATCTCAGGCTTGAGAGGCCAGGAAACAACGTTTGGGGGACATCAGCAGCTATGGAAGGGAGGGATCTCCCAAAGCAACCAGATCGCTACATCACCCTGTCCTCAAATCCGGCACCACAAGCTCCAACTCTTGGCTAAGAGCTACAGACTTGTCGCCCCGTAACACTCGCCATGACTCATACAACACATAGGAAGCTGTCCGTACTGACGTGGAACGTCAATGGACTGGGAAGTAAAATCAAAAGGGGGATAGTCCTGCAATATCTTAAACGTCATTCCCCAGATCTGGTGTTACTACAGGAAACCCATCTAGTGGGCAATAGCTGCAAAGCACTCCACCGATGGGGGTACAAACTGGTGGCCCACGCTGGTTTTACATCCGGCTCTAGAGGCACTGGAATCCTTATGCGTAAGAACTTAGCCCTTACCCCAACTGCGTGTACAGACCGACCCGCAGGGTCGGTTCGCAATACTGGAGGCCACATGGGAGGGGAAACATCTCAACATAATCTCAGCCTATCTCCCACCAGCCCTAGGCAAATTAGCACTACAAGACCTGGGACAGATACTTATAGCTCTCCCTCTGGGCACGCTGGTTCTGGGGGGAGACTTTAACATGACTATGGACGACAAGGTCGACAGACACCCTCATACAGTTTCTCCCAGACGCCCCACACCACTAGCAAACTTTGCTCACGCCATGGGAATTACAGACCTGTGGCGATCACTGAATCCAAAGCAAATTCACTTCACGCACTATTCTAATGCACACAATAGCATGTCCCGAATTGATTATTTTTTTACCCTCCTCTCTGACGTAGGGAACTTTAGATGTCTTCAGGGACTCCCCAGGGGAATATCCGACCACTCTCCACTTGTAGTGGACCTCACCTTTTACAAACCCGTGGACCAGGGACCCATAATTATTAACCCATGGCTGCTCACTATTCCTGATATCAAAGAGGACCTGGCCGCCCATACAGATCACTACTTTACTGAGAATCTTGGATCGGTGGACTCAGCAAATACCATTTGGGAGGCTTACAAGGCGGTCATTAAGGGCCGGGCGTTGGGTTTGAAAATAGGGTACCTGCGGAACCAAAATGAACAGCTGCATCAGAAGGAGAGTGAAGTGCTCCTTTTAGAGGCGGAACATAATACTTCCCCTACTGTTGATACGGCCCAAAAACTCCGCAATAAACAACTAGAATACAGGGAACTAGCAAGAGAGAAAGCCCAAGCAAGGCTATTTCAAACTAGACACAGGGTTTATGAGCACGGTGAAAGGGCCGGGAAAATGCTAGCCTGGCTAGAGAAACGAGATCAAGAATCGCGGTGGGTCCCGGAAATCATATTGGGAGTTGGAAAAACAGTTACAGATCCTCAAGAGGTGGCTGACACGTTTGCGAACCACCTAGAAGATATATACACTTCTAAAACCTCGTATTTGTTTGAGGAATCCCGCCAGCTTTTAGAGGAAATGGCCCTGCCACGACTGTCAGATGCCGACAGGGAAGCCTTAGATGCTGATATCACGGCAGAAGAGGTTTGTGGAGCTATTTTCGCTCTGAACTCAGGAAAGCGATGGGACCCAACGGGATTCCCATTGAATTCCTGAAAGGGTTGGCTCTTAAGGTTGCTCCTCACCTCAAAAACATGTATGAGGGAAAGCAAAGAGAGGGGAATCCTTCCCTTAGACCAAAGGCTAGCTAATATTGTTGTCATCCGCAAGCCGGGCAAACCAGGGACTACTTGTGGGTCATACCGACCCATCTCACTAATTAGCTCGGAGGCTAAGGTGCTGGCTAAACTTCTAGCATCCCGACTAACAGCTGTACTCCCATCTTTGGTCCATGAGGACCAATCAGGCTTTATACCAGGTCGAAATACCGCCCTATATATTCGACGGGTCCATAATGTTCTGGGCAGACAGCCTTACCTGCGCGAAAACGCGGTCATACTCTCTTTAGATGCCACCATGGCGTTTGATTCAATAGAGTGGCCATATCTGTTTGAGGTGTTGGCTCGACTGGGCTTTGGCCCCAATTTTAGACGGTGGGTAACACTACTATACACAGACCTGCTAGGACAGGTAAGGGTAAATAATCACAACTCCCGCACATTCGCCTTGCATAGAGGCACCAGACAGGGCTGTCCCTTGTCCCCCTTACTGTTTGCCCTCACTCTTGAACCATTGGCCCACTGGATAAGACAAGATGTTGTAATAAGGGGACTAAAATGGAGTGAGGACATAGAAGATAAAATCTCATTATATGCTGATGACATCCTTATATATCTGGCATCCCCTCGAACTTCCCTAAACAGACTGTTTGATGTTATCACGAACTTTGGCAAATATGCAGGCTACTCTATCAACTGGTCAAAATCAGTCTTACATGTGCTTCACGGCCCTCCACCTCGCCTGCCTGAGGGTTACTCAGTCCAGTGCACATCGACAGGCTTTAAATATCTGGGCATCTTCATCACCTCAGACCCTAAAATGTTTTATGAGCGCAACCTCCTGGGCCCCTTGCAGCGGCTACAGGATGATGTGCGACATTGGCGATCGCTGCCCCTATCTCTCCTTGGCAGGGCAGCTCTATTTAAAATGCTCTCTTTGCCCAGATTTTTGTATGTCCTTCAGAATAGCCCCTTCCCCGTAACAGATCATTACTTCACCGCCATAGAGAGTGAGCTCCGCACCCTACTCTGGGACGGGAAAGCCCGCGGATCGCCCTCCAGAAACTTACCAAGAGCTGGTACGACGGAGGAATTGCCCTTCCTGATCTCCGTCTTTACTACTGGGCCTCTCAATTGGTACCAGTTAACCAATGGATTCATGGCCCCCCAACAAACCCGGCCTTTCACTTAGAAAAATACCAAACAGGCCGAGAAGGATATATGGGAGCCCTCTATAGCAAAATCCGAAGGGGCCGTTACCTAGGACCCATGTCGCAAACAGTGGCGGTCTGGCACCAGGCTAACAGACGTCTGGGGTGGGCGGACAAGTTCACCAAGGCTACTCCGTTGTGGTCTTCACAGAGACTGGGGTCGCTCTGCTTTCACAAAGGATTTGATAGGTGGGATACTATCGGAATCACTACACTGGGGGACCTGGTGGATAAGGGGGAACTCCTCACATTTACTGACTTGCAAACCAAATATACACTCGCACAAGGAGAGATCTTCCAATACATACAAATCCAACACGCCATTCTTACCACTATCCCTGACCTCTCTACCTTACCCGACGCATCCCCTTTAGAAGACCGATTACTCATAGACCCGCTCAGGACCAAAGCTGTATCTAGCACATACCGTAAACTCTGCAATAATTTACCAGATACCCTTCAGGTTCTGAGAACGCGCTGGCAGGCAGACTTAAGGGAATTGGACAATGACGAATGGCAGGCCGCCTTGATGTCCCCTAGGGAAATAGCTGTGAACCATCGGTTCCGCCTCATACAATTGAAAATACTCCATAGGACATACCTGTCGGGCACCCTATTGGCGAAAATAGGTAGCAGAAGCGAGGCACTATGCCTGAGGGGATGCGGACGGGAGGGCTCCTTTTACCACATCCTCTGGGACTGTCCTCTCATTCGCCCTTTTGGGAAAGAACCACTACTAAGATGAAAGATACGCTGGGCAAACACATTCAGCTGTCGCCAAAAACAGGGATCCTCAATTTGTGGCAACCTACTGACCTCACGGAAATCGAACAGCAGTGGGTGGCGTTGGGGTACCTATTAGTAAAAAGGGCAGTGGCCATGTCCTGGGGATCCAACACACCACCATTCACGATAAGTTGGGTAGCAGAAATGGACAGATGTATGATCATGGAGAAAGAAGTTTACAAGAGGAGGGGCTGCCCTAAGAAATGGGATAGAAAATGGGGAGGATGGAACGCTTATCGGGGGAAATTTGTACTTCTCCCACAGAGGAGATGGCAATGAGACGAACAAATGCTGAGAACCTGTACTGCCCTAATATGTGATGGATTTGACATTGACGTAATATGTTGTTTTAATCATATACCCTACGATCGTATTGCTATGTGGATATTGTGCTTTATTTTCAATAAAAAGTTTATAAAAAAATATAAAAAAAAAAAAATGTGCAAGATATTCACATTCGCATGTTTCTGTTCATAAATGTGCACAAAACATTTAATAATAAAAACGTTATTTTATCATTAACAGTTAAAAAAAAAAAAACGTAATAGTTGACCTCCTAAATATATAGCCTCTGCAAAAGGACACTGAAAATATTTTAAGTCAGCCATCATGCAGAGCTCTGAAATGTGGGGCTGATGGCTTGTGTTTACAGGAGTTGTAGTGGATGATGAGCCAAACAGCTTTTAGGAATAATCTTGGTGATAAGGTATATTTAATATGCTGAAGACTGTTAAATACTATTTTAGGGTATAGGCTGGGTTAAAAAACTATGGTCTGTCATAAGCAGCTAGAAGACAAAGGAGACCTATAGGCTATAGCTCATTAGTCACTGTCAATCCAATTCTGTGCTCACAAGGGAAAGCAAGTCAAAACAGTTAGGACACAAGATCAACATGAAATGGTCAGGATAAGGTGTTGCAAAGCGGATGACCATTAGGTATCAATGTCACTTAATAGCGTTACAGGTAGCAGCACACCTGTGGAGAATTAAAGAATACTGTGTGCAAGTGGTGAGAACAATGAAACAGGGTAGCATTGTGCATTCCAATGGTGGTCGACATATTTCAAATTAACTAGGCTGAGCTTGTGGTACATGATTTAGGCCATAATTGTTGAGGTTCAGAGCTCAGATAAGGAAGGACAATGGGCTATGCAGTGGCTTTGTCATTCCAACATAGAACTGATTCATGAGAGTTGTGCAAGGTAGAAGGAGACAACCATGACTGAGAAGCACACCGTTCTTATTACACACCAAGATTGGGCACAGGTGTTAGGGAGGCAAATCTGATGACCCAGGATGGCTTGGCAGTACTGACTGAGATACCAGATTTGAACTGACAGGTGTGTATTAATTACAGACTGTCCTTAGGGACTTCTCTGGGGTGCACAGACAGAATATCGATGTTGGAATATCGATGTGCCAGAACATCAAGTTTTTAATATCGAGGTGGCACAAGATCGACATGCAAGAATATCGTTGACCAGAATATCGACATGAAGGTAAGAAATATCGTTTTTTTTAATATCGAAGTTAGTAATATCGTTAGTAAAAATATTGTTGTTAATAATATCAACATTTATTTTAGTGTTTTGTAATTACTATGTGTGTTTAAAGTATGTGATGTAATTATTTTGTATAAGTATATCTTATTTTTTTAATGTACGTGTGAAATTTTTAGAAGTAATTAATTTTATGTTAATTAATTTTTGTATATTTTAGTTCCGTAGCGCGATCTGGGTTTATAGGGGAATAGGGTGGGAAGTAATTTAATTAAAATACATTTATTAATAATTTTTAGAAGTTATTAATTTTTTTTAAATTACATTTTCCGTTTTACTTCCGTAGCGGGTTGTGGGTTTACAGGGGAATAGGGTGGGAAGTAATTTAATTATAATTAATTAATTAATATTTTTTATTAATTAATATTTATGTATTTAATATTTTATATTGTTAATTGTGATAGTTAATTTGTTATTAATTCGTTATTAATTGGTTATTAATTATTAATAATTAATTAGTAAATATGTTAATTGTGTTATTTTTTTAGGAGTGGGTTGTGGGTTTATAGGGGAGTAGGGTGGGAAGTAATTCAATTATAATTAATGAATTAATAATTGTTATTAATTAATATTTATGTATTTAATATTTTATATTGTTAAAGGTGGTTATTAATTTGTTATTAATTAGTTATAAATTGGTCATTAATAATTATTAATTAATTGTGTTAATTGTGTCTTTTTTAAGAGCATGTTGTGGAATGATAGGGGAGTAGGGTGGGAAGTAATTACATTTTAATATTTTTTTAAATATTTTTTCATATATTATTTATTTAATTTTATTTAATAGTGTTAATTCTGTGAATTAATTTATTACTGATTGTTTTTAATTTGCTTGTTAATTGTTATTAGTTAATTAATTAATTGTTAATTTATTATGTTAATTGTGTTATGTTTTACAACATTGGTGGGGTTATTTATAGGGGAATATGGTGGGAGGTAAATTATTTTTAATTAGTTAATTATTTGTTAAGTAATGTTCATTATTTTGTTGGAGTGGGAATAGTAAATTATTCCCATCCGCTATCCAACACTTTCCCTACTGTTGCACTTGCTGGAGTGGGAATAGTAATTTTAACCCCTCCGCTATCCAACACTTTCCCTACTGTTGAACTATCTGGAGTGGGAATAGTAATTTTATCCCCTCCGCTATCCAACACTTTCCCTACTGTTGCAGTCGCTGGAGTGGGAATAGTAATTTTATTCCCTCCGCTATCCAACACTTTCCCTACTCTTGCACTTCCTGGAGTGGGAAAAGTTATTTTATTCCCTCCGCTATCCAACACTTTCCCTACTGTTGCAGTCGCTGGAGTGGGAATAGTAATTTTATCCCGTACGCTATCCAACATTTTCCCTACTGTTTCAGTTAATGTAGTGTAAAATGTTGTTTGAAAATTAAAAATTATTTTTTATATTTCAATTTATTATATATATATTTTATTTTTATGTTTATGTTACAGGTGTATGTATATATATATATGGATTTATAATTTGTACTATGTTTCTAACATTTTATAATTTATTATAATAATTATTTATTAATATTATTAAGTAAATATATATGTAATAATTTTTATATATGTATGTTTAATTTATTTTTACATTACATTTATTATTTATAATTTTTAAAAAAAATCAATAATTCGAACTATGTTTTTATTAATTATATGTATTATTTAATTTATTGAAAATTATTTATTAGAGATTTTAAAAAAACGATATTTTGAACAACAATATTTTTAACAACGATATTTTTGTTTCGATATTTTTGTACTTACCATTGTAAAGATAGGATGTTGATATTCTTGACATCGATATTTTGAACACGCTATTTGTGTAGGTCGATATTCCTGTCGTCGATATTCTGTCAGTGATCCCTTCTCTGGCTTATAAATATGGGGGCTTGGTTGGACAGACAGATGAGGAAAGGGACACAGCCAGGGAGCAATATCTTGATGGGAGACTCAAGTACTTAGAAGTCCATAACAATTATGAAGACAATAAATTAAATAAGTATATTATATGGAGTAGCTGTGCACAAAACGGGAGGCATGATTAGATGTCTGCACCATGTTTCTGTTATCCTTGGTGCTTGCTACACTTATCTATTAGTTTCAAATGATTCATAATTTAATACTGGAAACATTGTTCCAGAGGTTAGACACACTTCCCATTTAATTGATTTGAAATGGTGTCCATGGGGCGGTCTCTAAAGATACTCATATTCCATTATGACACGGAGTAAGGCAAAGAGTCCTGTTTTTGCCTGTTGAGTGTTGTAGAAAGTGCAAACACATATGATTATATGAGCAAGAAGTAAATAAATCAGGGCATTCATGGGGCATTTAAAATAGATTGGCAACTTTTGGAGAAAGGTCTTCACTCAGTGGGTCCTTTTGTCAACTGAATACTTATTGTGCTTTCACCTGGTCAAGAATTTTATTTTATTTACGGACTCATTTAGAGTTTGGTGGACAAGATACTCAGTCACTGTTAAACGCGATTGAGTACTTTGTCTGCAAAACTCTTGGCCCATCCACAACATTTTCAAACAGACAGACTGTACTTTTGCCATCAACCGAGTCCTCATTGCCTCGGTCGATGGAAAGCTTCCTCCAACAGCCGATGGAGTAAGGGTCAACAGTAGAAGGACATTTTACGGCCCACCATATTTTGGGTGGATGGTATATTTTTCTATTTTTCTATTCATCCTCGCCAGGTAATACCTGGCACTGAAGGGCAGAAAAATACAATAATGACCCCCCACAGGGTTTGGCATCCATTCGTTTTCTTAAGGTTTTCTTTTTTTTAAAGAAACTCCTGCATTAGGGAGTTTAAAGGTTTGGTGAATGGCTTTCAAAATTGATGGTGGTAGGCCACAAAACTCTTTGTACCTTGAAGGGAACCACTGTGACTGCAGTTCCTTTCAGGGGTACAGAGATGACCGCTGGGCCAGCAGTCATCTCTAAATTTGGCAGAATGTAATCCGTCAGGCAGAGACCTGTCTGGGATGGAGGTAATGCCCTCTCCCACCCTGATGGATGGAACAAATTAAGCCTATATCAGGCCCTTAGTCTCTTTTTGGAGTTTGAAGACCACCAGAAGGACAAGCCTGGGAAACCATAGCCAGGCATGTTGATAACTTAGCCTCGAAGGTTCACTGAAACCTTCTTTCTGGCAGCAAAAAGCTCCAAGCCAATCTAATTTCTTTGCCCATGAATGTTGCATCTTGGGAGGATAGCCTTGAGTGGTTAGTTCAGTTCCTCTGGAGGTAAAAAACTTTATAAGTCCCAATATTTTCTTCTTTCTGGGGCAGTTCCTCTCAGTCACTTCTAAGGCTCTCACAACCTCACAGACAGCACTTAGAGTTCAGAGCACACTCCAGCAGAGGCCTCCACCTCCAAGAAAATGGCACAGGTTTTCATCCCTTGGTGGCACCGATGACCACAAGGTGTGTGGCAAACAGCCGCCCTGGCACCCTCACTCCCTCTCTCGCTCTGTTCTGCCATAGCACTGGGTGGTCCAAAATAAAAACCAGAAATAGGAGAAAGATGAAAGGAAAATATAAAGACTTCAAGAGAAAACCAAAAAAAGTAGGAAAAAGTCACGAAAAACACAAACAAAATGAATAAACACAAAAACACATAATGATACAATAAAGGAAAATGAGTGGTGGATTAATCAGATAGGGGAGGTTCTACCTGATGTTTGTTAAATTCTTGTTGCCTTGCATCATCCTAGTAATTTTCTTAATTTCGAGTTTCTGTAGTTGCCTTACTCCTGTCTGTACTAGTCTGTCGGTAGCTTCCTTTCGTCTGCTTTGTCAGTAAGCTTTCCCTCTCCGCTTATATATCTTGTAGACTAGTACTGTAAGACTAAGAGAACCGATTTTAGGATAGGTACTCTACTGTGAAGACTGCATGCCCAAGTAAACTATTCTTATTACGCATGTTCATTGAGAAGGCTTTCTTTTTCTTGCTCATTCTCAAACAGCAAAACTAGAGAGTGGCCATGGCCAGGGGGAAACCCCCCAATGTTTTGTATGTATTAATTTATACAGTAGTAGTATGCCAGCCGTTTTGATGACAGTGAAGCATGGCTGGAAACTATTATGAGGGCGGTCCCATTGCCTTTGCCAACCAAGACCATATGTCCTTCATTGACCAATTATTATTCCTCTTCTTCACTGCATGCCAATAACTCAGGAATCATCATAGCTCTGCCCCTACATTACAAAAAGTTTTTGGTTTGCTTGTCTACCTTGCTTTTCAAACATTGGCAACAAACAAAATGCCCAATGTGATGTTTTTGATAGAAGACAGTGCAACTGAACTGTAGTGATATATTGTGGTTGAATTTTGTTAAAAAAATTATAAGGGGAGGTGTATCTGGCATCCAAAATGTGTAATGCTTTTTTTAGCCGCACCAAACATTGTCGAGGCCAGCGACAGTGTCAGCGGAGTAAATGCGGATGAGGTCAAAGGTAGAGTTCCTGCGGAAGCATGCAGGAGCAGTGGTAAGTCACATTGCTTGCTGTTAGACCTGCCATCATTGGTGTGGGTTTCCCCTGTATTTTTGCCATTGCCTCCTGTGTTTTTGCTGTGTATTGGACTTCGTTTTGCTGGTCTAGATGCTTTGGGCACTTTGCCACTGCTATTCAGTGCCAAAGTGCAAGTGCTCCCTTTGTAAATTATTGTTATGGATTGGTGTACCCATAATGGGCTTATTTGATTTACTAGTCAGTCCCTTGTACAGTGCACTGTGTGTGCCCAGGGCCTGTAAATCAAATGCTGCTAGTGGGCCTGCAGCAGTGGTTGTGCCACCCACATAAGCAGCCTGTAAATGTAACTCAGGCCTGCCATTGCAGTGCCTGTGTGCAATCTAGTACTGCCATGTCGATTTGGCAAGTGCACCCACTTGCCGGACTCTAACCTTGCCTTCTTACATGTTAGTCACCCCTTAGGTAGGCCCAAAGTACCCATGTGGGCAGGGTGCAGTGTATGTGAAAGGTAGGACATGCCCTGATGTGTGTGGCATGTCCTGATAGTGAAATACTGCCAATTTTGTTTTTCACTATTGCAAGGCTATCTGTTGCCATAGGATAGAATGGGAAATTTGCTTATAACATCTTATAAGCATAGCTACCCCTGGGAACAAGGTAGGAAATACAGTTTAGTATGTCTGAACTCAGAATGTTAAAATGCATCTTTTAGTGAGGGTGATTTTTACATTCTGTGTTTGAAAATACCACTTTTAGAAAGTAGGTATTTTCTTGCTTAGCCATCCAGTGTGCCTCTGCTAGGATGCGTGTTGACTGTCTGGCTTTGGAGTGACAGGGGCTGGGGATGTGCAGTGGCTCCAGAGTGTCTGGATGAGTCAGGGCTGGACTTAATTGACCTAGGCTGTATTTAGAGTAGGGGGAGGAGATTTCCTTTCACCTGAATGGGCCTGGTCTGCCTTCCACAATGCTGTCTCCACCTCTTGCCAGGAAGCTGCACCAGAGAGGACAGAACTGGTTTTGACTGAGCACAGGGCTTCTCTGCCACCAGAGAACAAAGGATTTTTCTGTATAAATATTGGGGCCCGGACCCAAGAACTTTAGATCACTTCTGGGAATCAAGACGAACCTTTGCCAAGGAGAAGAGCTGGGGAAACTGAGGAGGAAGACTGTCCCTGTGCTGGTTGCTGTCTGGGGTTGGCCTGCAGTGGCTACTTTCTGCCAAGGAAAGGAAAAAGTACTTTGCTGTTTGCTGTGTACCCTGCTTGAGGAAGATCTCCAAGGGCTTGAAGAAGAGATTGCCTCCTGTTCTGAAGTCTCAGGGACGGAAAGACTTCACCCCCAGCTCCCCTGATCTTCCTTGCTGGGAGTTCTGACCTGCCAAGAGGTACCTGTAGCTGTTCCGTGCCTCTGGAGGTTGTTCTGGCTGTTGGGAGCTGGAAAAGCAATGCAACAACGAGAGGCATGATGCATCCGAACCTGTTTCCGATGCATCGCTGAATAAATCATCGCAGTGCCTGCCCCCAGCTCAGAAAATCGCTGCACGCCACATCAAGTGCACCGGTCTCTGAAGTCTGAGATAACCGTACCGATTCAGACGCAAGCCCTGTTGTGCGGCTGAAAGAACCCAGGCATCGTCGCAGCGCATCGAGGCGCTAGGTCTGTCGCATCATTGGGGGACGCAGTAAGAAACCGACGCATCACCTCCCCACGCAGTAAAAAACCGATGCATCACCTCCTCTCCGGTAAGGAACCGACGAATCACCTCCCCTGAGCAGCAGTAAGGAACAGACGCATCACCTCCCACGGAGCAAGGAACCAACGCATCACCTTCTCTTAGTGTAAGAAACCAATGCATCACCTTGCCTGTGGCCCTTTTTGTTTGTGTGCGTGACGCATCCAAGGTACTTTGTGTGAAAAGTGTTGCATCTGCAATTCTCTTTGAACTGAACTATTTCAACCAATTGAAAGTCATATTTTTATTACTGTATTGTGGATTTTTGTCATTTTGGTCTTGTTTGGTTTAGATAAAGATGATTTACTTTTCTAAACTGGTGTGGTGTCCATTTGTAGTGTTTTCACTGTATTACTGTATGTGTTCACAAATGCTTTACACACTGCTTCTGAGATAAGCCTAGCTGCTTGTGCCAAGCTACCAAGGGGGTGAGCAGGGGTTATTTTAGAAGTGTATCCCCCTTACCCTGACTAGAAGCAAGGGTCCCTATTTGGACAAAGGTACCTACCTCTGCCAACAAGAGACCCCCTTTTCTAACATTGGTGGTCAGCGGTGAGGATCTGGACTTGCATTTGTGTCTTACATACAGTGATTGGTGTACACTACTAGTAGAGTGCAGACCATCACGCAACCACATACAATTGATGGAACTTTTTCTTTGGGACTATTTCTTCTTTGCAACTAAGAACTGCCAATCTTCATCAAGACAAGGCTAGCATCACTTGCATCTCTGGACATTGAGTTTGAGGAGGATAGGGTTGAAACCTACACTGTGCCACAGCTAAAAGCTATCTGCAAAAAAGTTAAAATCTCTAAGAGGCCTCTCCAGAAAGGAGGAATTCCAAAAGGTGCTGAGGGCCTGGTTGGAGTCAAAGGATGCCAGCGGGCATGACGACCAACCTGTGGAGGAGGTGGAGGATTTAGATGAAGAGCAGAATAGGCTATTGGGTCTGCCTAGGGGGAGGTTACCTTCCCGGGGGGGCAGCAGTGTCTCATCTAAGGGGCTGTATCCAGCGGAAGAGCTGGAGGACAGGGAGAAAAACAGGATGCATGAGTTGGAGCTCACAAAGCTCAGGCTTGGGAAGGAGGATAAGGAGTTGGCATTTCAGAGGGAGAAATTAGCCCTGGAGGAGAAAAAGATGCTCTTGGAGCATGAAAGAGGTTTGAGGGAACTGGATCTAGAAGGAAAAAGTCTAGAGTCCACACCCAATGGTGGCAGCGCATCATCAGTGCCTGGAGAACGGAAGGTATACATCCCCAAGGAGGTTATTAAGGATTTTATGATGCATGAGGACATTGGTCAGTGGTTCAAAGCTTATGAGGTAGCAATGAAGTCCTACAGAATCCCTGAGAGAGACTGGGGAGCGGGGTTGTGGAGCCGCTTTGTCTCTGAAGGGAGGGACACATTGCTAGCATTGCCCACTGAGGATCAGATGTTTTATGCCCCCATGAAGGAAGCCTTAATAGGAAGTATGGTTTGACCCCAGAGTCGTACAGTCAGAAGTTGAGGGCTTATAAGAAGCTGGAGTCAAGCACTTCGGTGGAGTATTTCTCCTATTTTTGCAGAGCACTGGATGGATGGGTGAAGGGTAGCAAGGTAAATGATTTTCAGGGGCTCTATGATTTGGTTGCATGGGAGCAATTGTCAGATAATTGTTTTCCAGTGCTATGCCAGCACCTGATTGAGAGTAAGCTGACTGACCCCAGGAAGCTTGCTGTGGAGGTGGACTGCTGGGTCAGAACCAGGGTCCAAAAGGGTCGTGTGGGAGACTCCGCCAAAGGTGGGTAGGGTCCCCAGCAGAAGAGTGGGGTGTACAAGGGTAAACAGAAGGAGTTCCAGAAAGGGCCCCAAAGTAATTCCCAAGGGAACCAAGGGAAAGGTTCCCAGCCTCCCACTGGAAAGAAGCCATGGGTCAATACAGGTAAGCCTGGTCAGAAGGGCCACAGGGCATGTAATGGTTGTGGTCAGGTGGGTCACTTCCAGGGGGACCCTAGGTGTCCCAAAAAGGTTACCACTGCACCCACTGGTGCACCGCGCTGGGAGATGGCTAGTGTAGACTTGGGGAGGAGTCGGGTGCCCAAGAGGGGTGGGGTCCCGCAGAAATGACCCTGGTCTCTTTAGGAGACAGTGAGATGGTTCCAAGAGCTCATCTGACTGATAACACAAAAAATACAGGCAGTGGGTGACCATCAATGTGCACAGTGTGGAAGCTCTGAGAGACACTGGAGCAAGTGTGACAGTTGTCAGCTAGTGTCTGAGGAGCAGATGGTCCCCAACACATTCTACCCAGTAGTTGCAGCTGATAACTCTGAGTGCCTCTGCAAAGTGGCACAGGTTCCCTTTGATTAGGGGGGTCTCAGGTACCATGACAGTAGCTGTGAGGCCAGCCATGCCTGTTGACTGTCTGCTAGGAAACGAGTTGGAGAGCTCTCTTTGGGAAAAGGTGGAGCGGAAGTCTCATTTGGAGATGTTGGGTCTGCCTGAGTGGGCGTGTGTGACCACTCGGTCTATGGCAGCCATTAAGGGCAATCAAGAGGACCTGGAGCCTGAAAGAGTGGCCCAGGTGCCTGCCAGAAAGAGAAGAGGCAGGGGGTGCGGGAAACGGACACCCGAAGTTCCCACGGTCCAGGAGGAGGCATACCTTAAGGGGGATGCCCTGGAGCATACAGGGGAGCAAGTGGCCGAACTCGGGGACCTGCCTGAGCTGACCCGTTGGAACCAGGAAGGGGGCCCCACCAGGGAGGAATTCTGCCAGGAGCAGCAGAAATGCCCTTCTCTTGTTGGTTTGCAGCAGCAGGCTGCAAACTAGGCAGCAGGTGGTCAGTCTGGATCACATTGGATTTACTGGGAGAATGGTCTCCTGTATAGTGAGCCTAATGTTGCTGAGCCTGGGTTAGCCCGTGTGCTGGTAGTACCCCAGCGCTTCAGAGCCTTCCTAGTGGGTCTGGCTCATGATGAGCCATTGGCAGGTCATTTGGGGCAAGACAAGACCTTTGAAATACTTGTCACCCACTTTTACTGGCCCCAAATGTGTAAGAACTCTGACAGACATTGTAGGTCTTGCCAGACTTGCCAGGCAAGTGGTGAGAGTGGGAGGAAGTGCAAGGCTCCTCTTCCAACCTTTCCCTGTAGTCAGCACCCCCTTTGAGAGGGTGGGTATTGACATTGTGGGGCGTCTGGATCCAAGACAGCTATGGGCAACACGTTCATGCTTGTCTTGGTGGACCATGCCACACGGTACCCAGAAGTCATCCCTCTCCTGCCTGTGATGGCCCCCGTTGTAGGTCGTGCATTGATGGGGATTTTCTCCCATGTGGGGTATCCCAGAGAGGTGGTGTCCAACCGGGGTACCAACTTCATATCCAAGTATATGAAGTCCCTGTGGCTGGAGTGTGGTGTTACCTACAAGTTCACCACTCCTTACCACTCCCAAGGTAATGGGCTGGTTGAGAGATTCAATCTGACCCTGAAGGGCATGATTATGGGTCTTGGTGAGCCCAGGAGGCATAAGTGGGACATCCTCTTGCAATGCCTTTTGTTTGCTTACAGAGAGGTACCGCAGAAGTCCTTAGGGTTCAGTCCCTTTGAGCTCCTGTATGGGCATCCTATAAGAGGATCTCTAAGTCTGGTCAAAGAAGGCTGGGAGAAAGCTCCCAGTAAACCTCCCCAGAATGTATATAGCTACATGCTGGCCTTCAGGAACCAGACTAAACGCTTCAGGCAACTCGCTCAGGCGAGTCTGGAAGCCAGCCAGGAGGAGACAAAACGGTGGTATGATCAGAATGCCACTCTGATCGAGTTTCAGCCTGGCCAGAAAGTGTGGGTCATGGCCCCAGTGGAGCCTTGTGCGCTCCAAGATAAGTGGAATGGGCCATTTGAGGTGGTGGAGTGCAAGAGTAAAGTCACCTACTTGGTGTACTTGCAGTCTCCAAGGAACCCTTTGCGGGTCCTGCATGTGAACCGCCTTAAGCCCCACTTGGAGAAGTCTGAAGTGGGCCTGCTCCTAGTGACAGATGCTGGAATGGAGGAGGAGACTGAGCCTCGCCCTGACATCCTGTCTGCCAAGAAACATGATGGGTCATTGGATGGTGTAACACTCTCCCCCGCCTTGACTCCTGAACAGCAGAGTGACTGCCGCCAATTGCTGGGACAGTTTGCTGCTCTGTTCTCCCTCACCCCCTGTGTCATTCAATGGTGTGTCCATGATGTGGACACTGGAGACAGTCCTCCTGTGAAGCAGAAAATTTACAGAGTCAAGGCTTGCATCAAGGAGGAGGTCTCCATGATGTTAGCGCTAGGGGTGATTGAGCCCTCAAACATCCCTTGGGCCAGCCTAGTGGTCTTGGTCCCAAATGCTTACGTACCGGTGCCATGCCAGAACTCCGGTTCTGTGTGGACTACCGAGGGCTCAATTCAGTCACCAGGACTGATGCACACCCCATCCCCAGAGCTGATGAGGTCATCGATAGGTTGGGAGCTGCCAAGTACCTCAGTACATTTGACTTAACATCTGGGTACTGGCAGATTGCCTTAACTGAGATGTCAGCATTTTCAATGCCAGAGGGGCACTACCAATTCCGGGTGATGCCCTTTGGGTTGAAGAATGCCCCTGCCACCTTTCAGAGGTTGGTCAACCAGATGTTGGCTGGACTGGAGGATTTTAGTGCTGCCTACCTTGATGACATCGCAGTGTTCAGTGCCACTTGGGAGGAACATCTGCACAACCTCTGGGAAGTGTTGGAGGCTCTGCAGAGGGTAGGCCTCACGATCAAGGCAAGCAAGTGCCAGATTGGGCAGGGTTCAGTGGTGTACTTGCGACACCAGGTAGGGAGTGGCCAGGTGGCGCCCCTACAGCCCAAGTTTGATACCATTCTGGCTTGGGAACCCCCCCAAGACCCAGACAGAGGTGAGAGCCTTCTTAGGACTCACCGGGTATTACAGGAGATTCATCAAGGGATATGGCACCATTTTTGCCCCCTTGACAGAGCTGACTTCCAGGAGGCAGCCCAGGAAGGTGAACTAGACTGACGCCTGTCAAAAAGCTTTTGATGCCCTGAAATCTGCCAAGTGCACGGCGCCCGTGCTCAAGGCACCCAACTTCACACAGGAATTTGCGGTGCAGACAGATGCTTCGGAGCATGGTGTTGGGGATGTGCTCTCACAGCTAAATGAGGAGGGCCTAGACCAACCTGTAGCCTTCATTAGTAGGAGGTTACTTCCACGGGAACAGAGGTTGAGTGCAATTGAGGGTGAAGCTTTTGCTGTGGTATGGGCACTGAAGAAGCTGAGGCCAAACACAGGCCCCTCAGATGGTTGATGCAGATAAGGGGTGAGAACCCAAAGTTGTTGAGGTGGTTCATTTCCGTACAGGGGATGGACTTCACGGTGGAACACCGCCCTGGTACAGAACACGCCAATGCTGATGGTCTGTCCAGATTTTTCCGCCTTAGTGAGGAAATCTCCCAAGAGGGTGGGTAGTTCTCCCCACATTTCAGCTGGAGGGGACACGTGTTAGACCTGGCATCATTGGCGTGGGTTTCCCTGCTATTTTTGCTTTTGCCTCCTGCGTTTTTGCTGTGTGTTGGACTTCATTTTGCTGGTCTAGATGCTTTGGGCACTTTGCCACTGCTGTTCAGTGCCAAAGTGCAAGTGCTCCCTTTGTAAATTGTTGTTAAGGATTGGTGTACCCATAATGGGCTTATTTGATTTACTAGTCAGTCCCTTGTACAGTGCACTGTGTGTGCCCAGGGCCTGTAAATCAAATGCTGCTAGTGGGCCTGCAGCAGTGGTTGTGCCACCCACATAAGCAGCCTGCAAATGTAACTCAGGCATGCCATTGCAGTGCCTGTGTGCAGTCTAGTACTGCCATGTCGACTTGGCAAGTGTACCCACTTGCCAGGCCCTAACCTTCCCTTCTTACATGTTAGTCACCCCTAAGGCAGTCCCAAGGTACGCATGTGGGCAGGGTGCAGTGTATGTGAAAGGTAGGACATGCCCTGATGTGTGTGGCATGTCCTGATAGTGAAATACTACCATTTTTGTTTTTCACTATTGCAAGGCTATCTGTTCCCATAGGATAGAATGGGAAATTTGCTGATAACATCTTATAAGCATAGCTACCCCTGGGAACAAGGTAGGAAAATAAAGTTTAGTATGCCTGAACTCAGTTTGTTAAAATTCATCTTTTAGTGAGGGTGATTTTTACATTCTGTGTTTGAAAATACTACTTTTAGAAAGTAGGTATTTTCTTGCTTAGCCATCCAGTGTGCCTCTGCTAGGATGTGTGTTGACTGTCTGGCTCTGGAGTGACAGGGGCTGGGGATGTGCAGTGGCTCCAGAGTGTCTGGATGAGTCAGGGCTGGACTTAATTGACCTGGGCTGCATTTAGCGTAGGGGGAGTAGATTTCCTTTCACCTGAATGGGCCTGGTCTGCCTTCCAGAATGCTGTCTCCACCTCTTGCCAGGAAGCTGCATCAGAGAGGACAGAACTGGTTTTGACTGAGCACAAGGCTTCTCTGCCACCAGAGAACAAAGGATTTTTCTGTATAAATATTGGGGCCCGGACCCAAGAACTTTAGATCACTTCTGGGAATCAAGAGGAACCTTTTCCAAGGAGAAGAGCTGGAGAAACTGAGGAGGAAGACTGTCCCTGTGCTGGTTGCTGTCTGGGGTTGGCCTGCAGTGGCTACTTTCTGCCAAGGAAAGGAAAAAGTACTTTGATGTTTGCTGTGTCCCCTGCTTGAGGAAGATCTCCAAGGGCTTGAAGAAGAGCTTGCCTCCTGTTCTGAAGTCTCAGGGACGGAAAGTCTTCACCCCCAGCTCCCCTGAACTTCCTTGTTGATAGATCTGACCTGCCAAGAGGTGCCTGTAGCTGTTCTGGGCCTTTGGAGGTTGTTCTGGCTGTTGGGATCTGGAAAAGCAATGCAACAATGAGAAGCGTTACGCATCCGCACCTGTTTCCGACGCATCACCGAAGAAATCATTGCAGCGCCTGCCTGCGGCTTCGAGAAATCGCCGCAGGCTGCATCGAGTGCACCGGTCGTGTCCAAGATCCCCGGCCAGATTCCGACGCAAGTCCTGCTGTGTGGCTGCAAGAACCCACACATCGTCCCGGATCGTCGCAGTGCATCAAGGCGCCAGGTCTGTCACATCATTGGGGGAGGCAGTAAGAAACCGATGCATCACTTCCCCATGCAGTAAGAAACTGATGCATCACCTCCTCTCTGGTAAGGAACCGACGCATCACCTCCTCTGCGCAGCAGTAAGGAACCGACGCATCACCTCCCCCGGATCAAGGAACCAACGCATCACCTTCCCTGAGTATAAGGAATTGATGCATCACCTTCCCTGTGGCCCTTTTTGTTTGTGTGCGTGATGCATCCAAGGTACTTTGTGTGAAAAGTGTTGCATCTGCAATTTGCTTTGAACTGAACTATTTCTACCAATTGAAAGTCATATTTTTATTACTGTATTGTGGATTTTTGTCGTTTTGGTATTGTTTGGTTTAGATAAAGATTACTTATTTTTCTAAACTGGTGTGGTGTCCATTTGTAGTGTTTTCACTGTATTACTGTATGTGTTCACTAATGCTTTACACACTGCCTCTGAGATAAGCCTGTCTGCTCGTACCAAGCTACCAAGGAGGTGAGCAGGGGTTATTTTGGAAGTGTATCCCCTTTACCCTGACTAGAAGCAAGGGTCCCTATTTGGACAAAGGTACCTACCTCTGCCAACTAGAGACCCCCTTTTCTAACACTTGCTTACTGGCAATTACTAGAATTGCTTGGGTGGGTGAAATCAATGATGGGTGAAAGGAATTCTTCTCGGTGGGTTAAATCAGGATGAGTGAATGGGTGAAAGGATGCGTGGGTGGGTAAAGTGATGTATTCGTGAAAGGATAGTTGAGAGCAGTGAATAGGTGAATGAATGGATCGATGAATATATATGGATGGATGGCTTTCAATAGTGAAAGACTGGATGAGAGAATGTAAAGCTTAATTGGTGGGTATCAAAGGATGAAGAATACTAGAACAATGAAAAGATGGATAATTGCTTGGATGAAGAAACAAGGGAGTTCTTCTAGAGAGGGATGTGCACATCTACTTTGCTTGTTTGGAATAGTTTTATCAAAGCTGTGGTTCACAGTGGGGGGGGGCCATTTCTGTCTACTCCCTCACTGTATTTGTTAAGTGAGGCTGATATGTTCCCACCCATCATATCCCTTCACATGGCATTTCACCAGTGCCACCCATGACCTAACTGCTACTTAGTTAAATGCAGCACTGCAGTGTTGTCTATGCAATGTGTGTCTGCTTCAGTTAATGTGGTATTTACAAACTTTTCAATGCATAGCATAGCGAAAACAAAATGTGTTTTCTTACCCTCCCACTGCCTACTCAGTCACTTTCTAGTAGTTCCCACTCCTTTATTCTTTCCTAAGTTCTGTCCAAGCCTGCCCAAAAAGTTTAAGAATCCATTCTTGGAATGTGCCACCTTTTTCTGGCTAAGTGATTTATATATTTCATGGCTTCCATAACAGATTTATGCCTTCTCAAATTTTTCCGTTTCAACATTTGTTAACTACAATGACTGAATAAGCTACTAGCATTCTCTAGCAAAACGTCTACTTACTTACCCGGCCTTATCCCTGTAACTTACCTGTAGTCGAGTAAGTTAAGTTTCCTTCCCATACTGCCATGCAAATCTATTTGTTAGAAATAATTATAAATAGTGGTGGAGGGCGAGGCCAGGGAGTAAACTGGGACTAAGTGCCTTGAGTTTTCGTGGATGGGATAGTCTGTGATGAACGTGCCAAATACAATTGATATATCCTGTTCGTTAATCCTTTCCCTGAACTGTAGTGTGTCATTTTCCCCCCATCTACTTACGCCACAAGATATCCACATTTTATACCCGACATGTGTGATGTTGTGTCATTATTATTCTTCTGCCTTGGAGTCATGGTAAAATTAAAAGGCATTTCAGAGAAGAGCAGGACCATTGGTAGGAGATAATTGCCCATTACAGCTGCCCCAGCTGCCAACTGTAGAGTAGTAAAGTAGTGACTACTGACACAATAGCTAGCAAGCCTCCATTAATTTAGTACAAGAATACTTGTACTCCATAGTGCATAATGTCTTACTCCTTAATGAGAGGTAATTTATTTTTTGTTTTCCACACAAAGTGTCCGTTTAATTGTTTACTAGGAAATCCCTTAATAGAAAAAAAAGCAACAGTTTTTTTAATTTTAATCAGGTGTGCTGTTATTCTGCCTTAATTCCTTTCAGCCAGTTTCAGCCTTATGAGAGGCCTGTGTGGGTAATAAATGGTTGTGACTCTAATCACATTAAATTTGAATGGCCCTAGGGGACCAGCAATGTACTGCTACCGTGCTACTATATACTTTTAAAGAAGTGCTTTGCACATAGCATGGTTTACAATGTGTCCTTTTCTTTCTTGATATAGCTACTCCTGCTGGTCGACAAACTACTAGGCAGGAGTTAACAGTACAGCTGCAGCAGCAGAGTCTGGAGGCCATTTGGGCTGAATGTTAGTGCCTGGTGGTCCTTGAGGAGGAGGAGGAGGCAGCTGCTGCTGACCAGGGCCCCAGCCAGCCACCAGCGTCTCCAGCAAGAGCAACGCCATCACCACCGGCTGCTGGCCCATCACACCACCACTGCTGCCCCTCCTTGAACTCAGACCGCACTTTCCAGCACTGTGTCATGCTGAGGCTTGCGCGCATTGAAAGCAGACAGGCACACATGTAGGGGGACCACAAACAGCTTCTGGCCTGCATGTAGTGTAGTGCCCTCTTCTTTAGCCCCTTTTTTAATATTTGTTTTGTTGGGAGGGACTTGTTGTGAGTGGAGAGGGTGGGAATGATGGGAGCTGGGAGCTGGGACTGTTTCTTGGACTTTTTTCGTTGGACATTGGTTGGGGATGGGGAGATTTGTTTGGGGAGAGGGGTGGGCCTGTTGTGGCTGGAAGTGGTGTGTTTCATTGTTACAAAAGAGAAATAAATATTTATTTTACATTATTTATGACAAATATATTTTGGGGTGATTTACTTTGAAATGCTGCCTTTTAGCGTGGCCTGTTTTTCAAACCTGTTTGAAAAAGTGTACGCCATACGGTACCCTAGTTCTACTATCCTCCCTAACTACATTGGCCACTACAGGGTATTGACATTGCCTATATTACAAAAACGCTTCATAGTTCTTTTACCTCAATAGATGAAGCAAGGGCTGCTACCTCTCTCAGTGTTTTTACTGTGGGGTTTCCCAAGATGTCATCTTGTGGTGGCGGTAGTAGTTGCAGGCTAGTGCGCTAACATGGAACGATTCACAAGCGAGGTCCCATTCCCACCTAGGTGAACTCCAACTGTAGGATTAATCAAAGTATTGTCCATCACAGGCAACTAGACGGAACGTAAACACAGAGTTAGTGTATTTTTATATTATTATATCATCATCATAAATGAGACCAGACTACCACCATGACAACAAAGAAGACCTGATATAACAAAAACTAGCAATAGTAAATTCTTCTTAGCAATGGGGAGCTAGTTTTTAAACTTACAAATCGGGTCAGGAGGAGTTGAGTCAGAGTCAGGAGTGGACAAGGTTAAGCATTTACGCAACACAAGGCCTGAATGATGATGTTAACAAATGATGTTCTTCTATATCTAGAATATGGATCACTTTTATACGTGGGTGGGTAAAATAAAATGGGGCCAATGTGGGCTATTGCTCAGGTAATAGAAGATCCCGTAGTGAGTTGGTGTCGCTTTCATTACATCCGCTCCACCAAATGTGTGATCTATTTATGGTGTAAATTAAGTCACACCTCAATAAATCACACAGCCCGGGGGAAGAGGTTAAGAGTTTGATGAATTGATGGGAAAGGGGAAAGGTGTGACAAAGACAAACACTACAGAATGACACAATATTCATTCGAGATATGAGCAGCACATCATCAATCTGTTGCGGAACAAAATGAAGGAATGAGTATGACACAGTTCAGTTAAATGCATTGCAAACAGAAACAGTACTTCAACCCCCAGAGACCCAAGTTATTTATATATCTAAATGTTCTGCCATCTAATTTTGAAAAATAGTTTACAAATTATGGAGAAGTGAGATGAACCAACACATTTTTAAAAATGATTCTTAAAAGAAAAAATATACTGTATTGACAAATTGAGTGGTGCATCTGCATCCTTCTCGGATTGACCGTCAATCTTGTGTGCCTGACTGCGGCAGTCCAGTAAGATAAGCAGGAGTGTTATGGAGCTTTCAACTTTTGTGCATGAGAAGACCAGGCCTGCATATTGTAAAACAGAAATGATATTGTAGAGTCAAGGAGAAGGACAGAAGAGAAGGTAAGTGTACCAAGAATACTCAGAGAGGTAGAGCAAGAGCATAGCCTGCTTCAAACAATCATTTTATGACTCATGTGCGATTGATTAACAGAGAAGGGAGAACAAATTACAACCAATCACAGACAAGTGACTGCATGTGCCAAGCTGATCAATCTTACAGCTTTCATCATAATGTTTAGCCACGTGGGTGTATAATGTGATGACATCACGTCTGTTTTCAGTTGCTTAAACAATATGCACCTCAGCAGAGTCCCGAACCGACCGATATTAGATGAGTTTCAAATTTGAGCCAGCAGAGAAACTCAGCAGCATTGCATTTCCCAAATCCACGCATCTCTCACCTTTCCACAGAGCTAAGTACACCTCTTAGAGTCATCATCATGTTGGTTTCCCTGAAGTTGTTAACTTCCTTCTTCTGGCTGTTGTCGAGGTACTCCCACCCTGTGCCCTTCCATTATACTCTTGGCTCTAAGTAAGGAATCTGTCCAACACCGTTCCGACTCCCAACCCAAATGAGAAATCGACCTGTAGTACACTGCTATTGTTGAACAAAAAGAGAAAAAATGAGTACTTTTTTCGTGTAGATTTGTGATTGTAATTAAATATCCCAAAAATGTCTTTGAAGATTAATTTGTAAACAAGTTACCAGAACAAAAAAAACCAGAGGGGACCCAGCAAGCAACTCTCACTAAGTGTGAAAGGGGAAGGGCCAATCACCTTCAGGAAAAATGTTCGCACATCATGCTACAAACATTGCAAATCATAACAACCAAGCTTTCAAATTATAGTTGGACACCCTCCCCCACTGTCTGCCACCACATGAATTATAACTCACAAACATTAATTGGTGCGATATATTATTTACTTGTTCCAATCGAAGCATGGTGGTACACTATTGTCAATTCTCTTCGATGCATGCAACACACATTGGGGCAGTCTTTGTGAATCAAATGTTCTGGGGCTGTCCTGCTAGGGGATGAGAAAAGGATAGGCATGGAATGGAGGCAGGTATTATCTCTCCTATATCCTTCAAAGTAATGGGGGGAGGCTTCTTTACTTCACACTGGTTTAACACCAATCTGGCCATACATGTGCCTAAAATGGTAGGGCTGCATAAGTCAATCACACACAAACAAAATAAAGAAAATAATGTTCCCCTAGTTATATCAATTTTTGATTTGTTTTGCAAAGCAATATAGCAATAACATTTCTGTGGTGGCCTACTCAGTTAGGGAAGTTGCGTTCGTCTTCAAACTCGTGATTCACCCAGAAGTTGGTAATCTAACACACTCTGATCTGAGTCTGACTAATCACCCTCATCCTCCTCCTTTGGTGTTTCAGGAATGATGCAATTCAGTGGTATAAAATGTTGGTTAATTTTAATCATGGTTAATCTTTCCATGTTTTTAGGTGAGAGACTGGTCCATCTCACTGAGACAAAAGCGCCAGCTGCATTGAACATACACTCTGCAGATATACTGGCAACCGGACAGGCCAGATACTTTATTTCCAGACTGCTGAGCTGTGGCCATTGGTTTATCTTCGCATACCAATACACCAATGGATTTTGAGCCACATAGACCTCTCTTAGGTCATGCAGATATTCATTGAACATCTTCTCAATGGTCATTGGTGCTCCATTTGTTCGTCCTGTTTTGCCTTCACCTCTGCACTTGACTTAAGCCCTACCGTTTGACACCAAGTCAATGCAGAGGTTATGGACAATTCTTGTGTCCCTGTTATTTTTGTTGTCACCAGCGTTCTTGTTGCTGGCTTTGGCTGCTGTGAAGCAACAGGACTGCCTTGTCTGGAAGTTGAAGATGGCACCACAGAACTTCTTTCAGTGAGTGGGACTCTATGATCCAGCCATTCTTCTACCAGGACTCTCACTCACTCAACAAACCCCTCCTTGTATCCTGAAACATCCCCTTCTAAAAAAAAAAAAGGAATGAAAGTGATCAGTATATTTTTGTAACGTGGATCCAATATTATGGCACAGATGTACTCTTTGGATGACACAATGTCTATTTGCAGCCTTGTTTTCTCAGTCAAGTGAAGGGTTAAGCTCTAAATTAAGGTATATGCATCTTTGTATTCATCGCCCAGAGCTGCAAAACTGTCAGAGACGTTGTTTAACTGTTCCTTTAGCAGATAGAATAACATGATGGCTTGGCCCATCGTACTGTCTTCCTTGCTGACTTCCTGTGTGAAAACCTCAATAGGAAGTAACATCTCTGTCAGGCATTTGACTAGTTTCCATGTGTCCATCCCAAAGATCATGCCTTTAGATATATCCCCTGCTCTTTGTATGACATACTCATTGATCAGTTTGTGCTGCTCAAACAGACGTTGTAACATGTAATAGGTTAAGTTCCTAACGTGTTGGCACCTCCTGTATGAGAGCTTTAACTGGTACTCTATTAGAACGCTGAATGACCCTCAACTGCTTCCGGGCTTTAAAAGAATGGCTGAATGAGTGCATAATATTCTACCAATGGTCAGTGATTTGCCGACTAGGTCTTATTTTTTTAGAAAGTCCTACTCAATGATGTCAATGTTATGTGCCAAAAACAGGACCTAGAAATAGCCACCATCTGTCATGGCCATAACTATATTACTGCCATTATCCGTGACAACAAATCCAATTCTGAGACCTCTGAGTAGCAGCCATTCAAACTCTTTGCTCTTTAAGTCTTCCAAGATGTTTGCAGCTGTATGAGATTTCTCCATGGCGATCATGGCTACTGTTGCATGCCACCAAATGCCCTTAAAGATTTCTTCAGTGCTGAGACCTGTAGATAGCTGTTGCCTAACCCTCAGATAAGATATCCAGTGTACAATGATGCACATGTAATCAGTGACTTGACAACTGGTCAACATGTTTGTCGTCAGGTGGATAGTCTGAGCAGCACTCTGCTCAAAGTTTTTACAGCCAATTCCAGCACATTGTGATGGAGTGCTGGAACAGCAACTCTGGCAAAGTAGGTCCGTCTGGGAACCTTCCATTTCAGGCAGATGGCTGCCACAAAAAAACTGAATCCTTCCACAGAAGAAAAAGGTAGGAGGTCCAGTGCTAACGTGCCGTTGGGTGGTTACCATTGTAGAGTCTCACCTGCCTAAACATGCTTGTAATAGTAGCCTGGATTTTTTTTGTTGGTGGTGCGACTGATGCAGGTGGCTTCTGGAGAGGACCATGAGGTGGCAGACTCAATGCGGGTCTTGGGGCAGTCACTACTGTATGCTGTGTTGTCTCCATCTGACTCTTGTACTATTGCGTAGTTGATGATGAGGCGGATGATACCGGTGCACTGCTGGGGACAGGGCTGCTTTGCATAAAAATGTCACCCTGTTCTTCCTCATCACCACCTACAACTTCCACTCTGATGGGAGGCTCCAGAGCTGATACCACTCCCACATCACTGTGACCACCACCATGTGCAGGAAGTTTATTAAGGTACGCCTCCCAGCGGAGTGTGTGATTTTTTTCAAATGGCTTACTTGGCCTCCAGTACCATCATTTGTACCAAACTTACCTCGACGAACACTAGCATTACAATTGGAGCATATTGTGATGTTGTCCTCCTGCTTACTAACAGTAAAGAAGTCCCAAACTGGGGAGGAGTACCTTTTCTGTGAGCCCCTGGTGCCCCTGCCAATGCCTGAAGAACTGTAGGTAGGCGGTGTGCCGACGATTGGCTCTCTGCAGTGCACACTTCTATAGAGCTAGTGGAGGATGCAGGTCTTGGCGTGGACCTTGCAAATATGGGAGCTGGCACAGGTGGGGGAAGTGGTGCCACATCCCTTGGAGCAGATTGAATAGGAGGGGTAATGTCAGTCTCCTCTGTGCCAGCTTCCACACGAGACTCAAGGTCTGTCTGTGCCAAAAATGCCCCAGAACCCAGCTTGGGTAACTTAGCCAATGCCACGTTGACCGATGGCTAAGTCACCAAGCACAGTTCAGGGTTGATCGCATTATTGACAGATAGGCCCTTAGGCACTGAGGTATTTATGTATTAGTCTGAACTGACCGGGCTCTTTTTTCAGTACCACACCCAAGGGGGAACAAACAAAGTTATACAATTGGGGCTCAGCAAAGGGTCCCGCCTAATAAGCCCTCCTTCTCCAGCTTCTGGGTAACCACACCTGGATGATCATGCACAGACAGCAATTATTCCAATGTGGAAGAGGTAAAACCCCCTGAGCCGGAATGCGAAAGCCACTGAAAAAACCCTGATATAATAACTGAGCCGCTTTCCTGGTAGGGTACGAACTAAGCCAATGGAGCAGTTTCTCAATCTGAGCAGGGGTGGGTAAGGCCTTACTGGGTGGATGACTTAGTGGACCCCTTATCTTCTCTTTGGACATTTTGATACATTTGAATTCTGAATGGGAGGGGTGCCTGCAAAATGAACATACATGTTTGAATTTACAAGACCCCACTGGCCGAGGACACAACTTTCTGTTGAATGCCCATCACAATCCTTTCCTTCCACCCACACCCCATTGATTATAAAAAGGCTGATTGAGGTGTATCTTGTTGTGACGGCGGGAGCCGAAGTGATGCTTACAACACGCGCTGTCCTCCTGATGCTACACCAATGTTTCCACAGGAATCTCCCAGGCACAAAAGGCTCACCCAGAAACAGTCTCCAGTCCATCCCAGAACACCCCTCCCTGCCTCCTTGGCCAGAGAATTGTGAGAGTAGGGAGGGGGCACAGCCCTCGGAGGCCCCGGTCCCTAATGCTGCACTCTGGTAAGTCACGCTCTATCCCTTTGTAGTAGTGGGTAGTACTACAGTAGTACTAGCATACATTCTATAAAATGCAGTTTGGGAATAGGCTAATGGGTCCTATCCTCAAAGATTTTGTTGCAGATCATACTTGTGTTACTCCTGACTTTCACTAGCGTTCCTGGAGTAAGTGAGGAGTACTCCAGTCTTATTCCTGGAATTCAGGAGCATGTCAGGAGTATTACAATAATTTTTCACACCTATTTATAGCAAAATATTTGTGACTAAGGTCCACTATGTTTTGTTCCTAATATTTTTCATGTCTGTTTCAATTTGCTGCTGTACATTTCGGGCAACTCTACATGAAGATTAACTCTCGAAACAAAACATGAATTGTGGCTTATTCTGGTGCTTTCGTGTTGTGTGAAATGCCTTTTCGATTATGTTACCTCTTGCTTTGATAAGAAAATTGTTGTCCTAACAGATGCTAACTAAACCCAGACAGTAAACATGCTTTGTCTGCATTATCTCACAAACGAAGGCACAGGGCAATCAAACGATCTACGAACATCTGGCTCATCCTCTGATTGCCAGTCTTACTGAATCACTGCTCCCAAATAGGAGCAATTAGTTAGTACAGCATGTGTCAAAAGACCTATCAAGTTAATGCAAATTAAGTCAGGATAAATTGACTCAAGTTGTCAGTTACAGTTATTAGTATGCACAGTAAAAGCAAACATCCACTGCCGTAACGCTTTCGTATACTGAGCTAAACAAATGAACATCCCCTGCTTACACATTTTTAAAGCTGTTTTGTTCAAGAGATAGCTTTTTTATTCGTTTCCCATCGGTCTTAAAGTTTACACTCGTGCATCTTTAAAGGGTGTGTTCCATTATTACAACCTCATTTTTCTTCTTATTTTTGAATTGTCTTTCATGGTTTGGACTCCACCAGATTTCAGAGCTACAATTATAACCTGCCAATAGCATGATACAGGCAAGCATTTGCTATAACGTTTGTTATAGATAAACAAGAGTAAGGAAAAGTAACATGGCTGACATACATAGATCAAAATAAGTGGAGACGATGCCCTGAACACTTCGAGTTCGGTTGCTACAGTTTCAGCAGCTAATCTGTCAGACGTGATCAAACATCTCAGACCACAAACAACCTCCAAGACGAACTCCTGGCAAACATCATCAAACGGCTCTTTCATCTGTTTGAAAAATCCTTGTGCCAAACAGTAAATGCATCGGTATATCACAGGGCTTGTTTCCAAAATCTCTAAAAATCTGAAAAACTCCTCTCCTTAGGAAATCCTCACTTGACACAAACCTGCTGACCATTGCTAGGGAAAATGACTAAGAACAAATTCTTCATTCAACTAAATAACCACATCAATTGGAGTTCAGAGCAGGTTCCAGTGCAAGTCAGTAATACTATGCCATAGATGGCATTTATCCAATACTAGACGATGGAAATGTTTGTATACTGGTCAGTTTCTAGATCTCTCAGCCACCAACAAATCAATTGACCACAACAGGCTGCTAGATGCACTGAAACACAGAATGGGCTTTAGAAATCAGGTATTAAAGTGATAAGTGATTCACAAGTTCATCACTGCTCGGAAACAAATAGTAAACTTGGCTTGCACACATCTGAACCGTCACATATGCTTTGTGGTGCCCCACACGACTCTGTTCGTGCTTTCACACCTTTTAACCAGTATGTGGAACCACTCAGTTTATCCTTGGCAAATTAAAAAGTAAAGATACATCAAGGTGCAGATGATACATGACTAAATCTATAGAGATCAAGTGTAGAAGATATCCAAATACTACGATCTTACCACAGAAAAAGACAACAATGGTAGTTTTAAAAATATATTGATGTTAAACACTCAAAAGACCATGGGGCATATTGTCAAGGACTTATCACTGAGTTATCGGCACTTTAGCGCAGCAAAAGTGGCGAAAGAATTATCGCCCCATTCTCAAGCTGGTGCAAACAGCCCATATTGCCAGTTTTCCAGCGATAGCTGCCGCAAAAAACATCGCCACAGATGAGAGACATCTAACGCTAATGATATGCAGAGTAGTCGTTCCCGTGCAAAAACACACGAATACACCACTTCGCGATATTCTCAACGACCAGCTAGATCTGCGATGCGACCCAAAAACAGGCGATAAGGCGCGTTAGCAGCAGGGATTTAACACCTGCCTTTTACTGGGGTTAAGCAGGATGACTACCTGCAGTATGAAAGGGAGCCCAGCCCAGAGCCACACCTGAAGACCAACACATGTCATGGAGACACTAATCGTGCAGCTCGGAGACCCGAGAGGGCCACAACACCCACCGCCACAATAGCAACGGCGGGCCCCTGTATCCGCACCACACAACAGTTCCAATTCGTAGTGTTCCTGCGCAACCAACCCCAACGCCAGCCGTTGCCAGAGGCCACTGTGCCCCAGACCCAATACTGTAGTAACTGAAATGGGGGTGCGCACAGCCATGAAGTCCAGTAGTCAACAGTAGTGTAAAAACAGTCCTTTATTACAAATACACCAAAAAACAATACGGAAAGCACAGCCAACATCCAACGGGGAACTTCATCAGGGCAACGTGTGGATTCATATAACTGCATATGCTGCGGGAACTCCCCATTACCATTCCATACTCCGGAAGTCAGTATCCAGAAACCTGTTGGACAAATGGTGACAATGGTCAAGCGTCCGTATAGTCACAAACCTAATCTGGTACAGTGTATAGCACTTGGACAAACCGGAATGCTCACAGGAAAGACAAATCCTGCACAAAAAGACCGTAACAGAAGTACGTGTGGTCGTAACCTACGTAGGATAGAAAAGGAAGGTTACGGTCACACTAACTTCTGTTACGGTCTCATGATGCAGGATTACTCATACCTGTATGCATCACGGTTGGTATCAGCTTGATACCCCTGCACCTTCACTCCCCCCACCCAGCCACAAGGGCGCCGCCGTGACCGATGGTGCCTATGCGATCCTGTGCGCCTGCTGCACCCCAGCCCTGGTCCCCAGACCAGTCCGCCAACCAGCAATGAGTGCCCGCCCCTGCGCACCCAGGCCTCAATGCTCACCTGGCGCCACCGGCCTGTCTCCAAGAGGGCCCACCACGTGCTGGTGCAACCTCCTCAGCCGATCGCTGGATTCCACGCCACAGGCCCCCAACGCATCCTGCAGCACCGCGCAGCGGAGTCATATCTGTGCAGCCTGCTGCCCTCGGCGTACATTGCAGTCCAGCTGGGATCACAATTCAAATCGAATCTTGATTGGCAGGACGGCGTATCGAGGCCTACGCATCATCGCAGGCTGCACACCCGCTCAGCTCTGGTGCCACTAACTCAGTGCACCGCAAGTCACCGTCCCGTGGCGGTAGGCCCGTGCCGGCCAAAGTGCCACAGATGCCAACAACTCTGTGCACCTCAAGTCACCGTCCCGTGGCGGTAGGCCCGTGCCGGCCAAAGTGCCTCGGACGCCACCAACTATGTGCACCTTAAGTCATGGGCCGTTTATGATTGAGTCTCGTGGTGCGGACGCCATCATGTCACCTCCGGCAGTGGGGGCTGTGATTTGGTAGGGCCCTAGGCCCTCATGCATAAATAATGACCACACGGACACACTCAGCTAGATAGTGGAAATAGCCTCGGGCACGTGCGCACGTCCCCTTTTATTGGCAGGGTCACATGTCCTGTGACGCCTGTGCTGGATGGGGGTGGTGTGGATGTGAACCAGCCCTCAGGGAGTGGCTGTGGCATGCTGACAACTAGACCTGTGATCAGCAGATCACTACAGGGAAGACCTGGGACATGTAGCATTGTCGTGTCCCCCTGTAAGCGTAAGCGTAGTGGGCTGGCCTGGCGCATGCCAGTCCAGCATAGGGGTGTGAACGATGACCCCGGCACTCTGGGCGTGGTTCCGTTCTGGGCTGGACAAGAAGGTAACTAATGCGTGTGTCTCTGATGTGGTGTCGGCGCAACCCGGTCCGCAATCAGTAATGTTGCACCCTGTGACTCAAGTCCTACAACATGTGCAACATGGACGTAAGGGGGAATCACTGACCCTACATTCATCCATACTTCCATACTTAAATGATCATAGACATGACACATCCATGTGAATTTGATTGTTTAATGCACATTCAGTGGAGTGTTGTGGCTGGAGCAGTACAGGGCCATGCAAACCCCACTTTACATTGTTGGCCCGTGGAGGGCCAGCCAGAGTCCCTCAGGGAATGACAAGTACATCGGAAGAGGAAGAGTTCAGTCCGCAGTCTGATAGCTGTGTCATTGGTGACCAAACAGAATATGGCAGTCCATGTCGAGGTCCAAGGTGAGTGTCGCAGAGTGCATCGGGGGACAGTGGAAGGTGATGATGCAGAGGGCAGAACCAAGCAGAAACAGGCCATATGGTGGAGAAGAATGCTACCGCTTCCTTACTACCAGTAAGGCAGATTCATCCGCATCTTCGTCCTCTGATGTCTCATGTGCCTCACATGTGGGTGGTGGTGTTTTCTCTGCAGCACTGTGTGGCACTGACACATCAGGGGCCGGAGGTGGATTGGCTGCCGCACTGTGTGGCACTGACACATCAGGGGCCGGAGGTGGATTGGCTGCCGCACTGTGAGGCACTGACACATCAGGGAGCAGAGATGTGGATGTCGAAGCAGCAGCAGCATTCATCTGTGCCAGGCCTTGTGGCAGCAATGCCATGATGAGGATCTGCAGGGCATGGTAGATCCCAGCTACATCACGCTGGTGTGCAGCCGTGGCAGCCATTCTTTCTGCCTGCACCTGCTCCATGTTCTCCATGGTCCTCCGCATGTGGACCAACTCCCGGATGACACCGCTGGAGCCACTCTGACTAGACAGTTGACCTTGTCTCTGAGTCAGGACTCCAACGATGTCATCCATGGTTCGTTGGAGAGCATGGAGCGGACTGTGGGTGTCCGTTAAGGACTGTAAGTGGTCCCTGATGTGACTTAGACACCCACGTATGGCATCGAGTTTGGCTGCCATGAGGTTGTACCCCACCTGCACCTGATCAGCCATCTTCTCCTGGCACCCTAACACACGACATTGGAAGGCCATTTGTTGTTCGTGGGGGTCCTGGGAGACAGCCGTGGTGGTGTATGCTTCCTGCTGTGTGGTCTGTGCAGGGGGTGGGGTTTCCTCGATGCAGCTGGGCTGCCCTGCTCCTGGAGGTGGGGTGCCGAAGCTGTCCATGAGACGTTGGAGGGCATCAGTGTCGATGGAGGGGTGGTCCTCTTCATCATCAGTGAAGAGGTGTACCGTCTGCTCTGCAGGGGGTGTTGATTCACCCTCTGCAATGTAAAGGGGAGATTCAGTTTAACATTGTTATCACATGTATGTTGACGCATTGTACAGGTTTACATACAAACTGCATGACAATGTACATTGTGACTGTTTGCGAGGAGTTGCCTATTTGATGCGGTTCAGTGGACATTTCGACAACATCACGTATGTGTGTTTGTACTTGTGCATGGGTTTGGTGTGAGATTAGTGATGTGTGGGGAGGGCCCCCTCTGGGAACATAGTCGACGGGGGCCTACTTGCTCTTTCTAGGTGTGCTGCAGTGTGCCAAGGGGATCAGGGACATGATCCAGAGTCATTGTGGGTGTGCACTGTGCTATACTTTATTGTGCATGTGTGCCATTGTGCCCATCTCTCACCGTCCCCCCAGTTCCTGGTTGTTACTCACCCTGTTGCTGTTGTGTCAGGTCATGTTGAGCAGTGTCTGGTCCCCCAACTCCTGCCACCATCTCCACACTGATGACTGTGGACACCATTTCCTCCATCTCGTCCAGCTCCTCCTGTGGCGCTGGACTCCCACCTCCAGTCTGCATTGCTGCCTTCTGGTTGTTGCCGAGTTTCTGCTTGGTTTTGCGCTTCACATCATTCCAGCGCCTCTTGACCTCTTCCATTGTCCTCCTCAGCACTCCAATTGCATTCACCTTGGCCACGATGGACTGCCATATTACATTTTTAAAAGTTCACTTGTTTCACTTGCACCTCAATACAACTCCGGAGACTGTTTTAAAGGAACAGAAGAACAAATAGACTCATCAGAAATAAATAAATAAAAACTCAAATAACAGTATTTCCCATGCTCCCTCATTTTGTTCTCATAGTTGAACTTGATTTGTTATTCTATAATAACTCTTGTTCCATTTCAACGCTCAAATATTACTCAGTGGGGTATGTTTATATTAAACTGTTAGAATAAAATAAATGCAAAGGAGGTCAATGGTTGAAAGGGGGTAAGTGAAAAAATTTAAACTGAGAAAATCACAGCATGGCTTCCTTTACAATTAATAGAATGGGTAGATCTCACATTTTGATATACAGAATCTCAATATATTGAGAGAGAGATATTCAGTTGGGAGGAAGATATAAAATATGCATCCATTCTCACCCAGATATCAAGGTGAAGAAACATTTTGATTAGAAGGCATAGTCTTTAAACATAGTGACATTGGCAACATCATTAACAATTTTCATTCTTAATAAAGGTGGTAATCGTTTAAAACAGTTATTATATATGTAGTATGTACAGGGAGCTAAGAGTATAAATAATAAGAAAGAAAATACATATAACAGGGACTATGAAGATAAGTCCAATTCTTGTGAAGTGAAATAATGATCTGAAAGAATGGGCTATCCTGACATGAGGAGATCCAATGTTGTATTTTCTAGCTGCAATATCAGAGAAGGATCTGTGAACTATAGTAGTTTTCTGGGAAAAAGGAGAGATGGGTTTTGTCCATGCTACACCGAGCACCTGAACCTCCCAATAATGATAGCTTATGGGAGAGGTACATGTGAGTTTGGAAGTTTATAGCTTTGTAAGTGAAGCATACAGTTCGCATGAAGCAGTGTACCTCATTTGGAAACCATTTTAGGTCAGCAAATGCAGGACGAAAATGATCAAATGTTTTGCTTTTCTTTTTAGAAAACCTGGCAAAATATTTTGTAAGGAAAAACACATTTTTAGGAGGCTTGGAGTGAGGGCTGGTCCATAATCAAGCTGGTAGATTACTTGATGGCCAGCAGCTAGTTTTTGATTCTGTCTGGGGAGCACATACATATATTTTTGGGTTTTTTGGGTCAAAATCTAAAATCCATGGCTTGGATTTGTCCTTTGAATTGTAAGGAGTCGTAAAAAGTGAAGCCCATGGAATCTGCTGTGTGGCAGAGTTGGGAGCAATGCAAACGTTCTTGGTTATTTTAAACCAGTTTTGTTTGGTAACTAAGGGCCTAATTATGATGTCAGTCGGACGAGTGTCCGACAGACATCGTAGTGGAAATGGACCGCCTGACAAGGAGTTGGCGGTTCCGCTTCCACAATTAGGATGCAACCGCCCTCACGTCGGTCGCAAAGTGTATATTTTCTAGTGAGACTGGTGCTGCTGGTTGCAGCACCAGCTTTAATAGAAAATATACACTTTTAAAACATCGCTGCACTGTGTGGCTGGCACCATGCAGTGCCTGCCACACAGTGCAGGGATGTTTAGGATGAGCACCACAGGTGCCCCCCAAGCCTCATAGTGGAGGCTGCAGGAGGACGGGGGCCCTGCTAGGGGCCCCCAAAGGCTATGGGAAACAGACATCATAATCCCAACGGTGATGCCTGAGCAAGGCACCGCCACCATTTGGGGATTATGATTGTTTCTGATGCTTAGACGTGTTCCTTGAGCCCGTCGGAAGCGCAGCAGAATCACCCTGAGGATTTCCCTCTGACTGCCGGTATTGTAATACGGTGGTCGGAGGGAGACCATCAATGTCGGGCAAAAAGCCTCCGACTAGCTTTTGGATGGCTTTCCACCCAACATCGTAATAGGGGCCTAAGTCGGATATTGGGCTAAGGAGAAGTAATCCAGTTTTTTAGGTATTTGGATTCTTTTTTTCCCATGCAGCTACAATTATAATTCTAGGATGATTTTATATTACAGACCAATTCAGGAGAGCCCATTCCAGGGTCAACTTGGTGTCTTCAGCATACTGATGCAAGGATATACAAAGATATTTATGTAGATCACTTAGTGGTGCCTCATAGGGACTAAAAATGATAGTCATCAGTATCTACTCTTGTAAGACACCATAAATTAAAGAGGCAGGATCAGAGGGTTCTTTGCTAATAGAGAAGATACATTTTGGGGAACGTTTAGTTGTTTCCCACCTGTCAATCTGTTTTTAGAAATTCTAAGAGACTTTGAAGATCCATGGTTTTGAAATCCAACCATTAGACGGGGTGAACTTCATTGAAAGTGTGGAGGAAAGCATTTATAACAATCAGTGTTGTGGATTTACTCGGCTGGAGGGCTTGTTGTCATGCTGCGAGGAGTGGGTGACTGGCCGTTTGGAATATTTAGGCGGTGACGTTCCGCCAACAAGCCTGACCCGCTTGGCTGAGGCATCCTTTTAACGTCATTTTCATATGGAATATATATATATAAATATATATATATAGATAGATATAGATAGATAGATAAATATATAGATAGATATATATATATAGATATAGATATATATATTCAATGAAAAAAACCACAGGTTTCAGAGACGTTATAGTTAGTTGGACATTTCATTCATACAAAACCAGAGAAATTCAGCCGGTATAGTTAGTTGAGCTAACTATAATTTGCGTCCCCGCAATGCACTGCTGATGACATCACATATTACATCACTCATGACATGGTCAGTGACATCACTCATGACATCACTTATTACATCTCAAATGACATCACTGATGACATCACGGATGATATCATCCAGAGACTGGGTGATTTTTAAAAGTTTAAGAATGTTAATTATAGATACGCAAAGGTGTATTGAAGAATGAGTGGGTGTATGAGTGTCTGAATGGATGATTTAGTGCGTGCGTGACTGACTGTTTAAGTGAGAGATTAAACGTGTCTTAGTGAATGCATGGGTGAATGACTAATCTGTGTGAATGTCTGTATCAGTCTGTCAGTTGGTGTATAAGTGGCTGCATGGGTTGGTGAGTAGCTACATGAGTGTCTATATGGGTTAATGATTGGTTGTCTGATTACCTATATGGGTGCCTGAGTGTCTGTGTGGGTGGGTGGGGGGGTTGTGACTCCCTCCATGAATGTGTGAGTGGGTGATTCAGTGGGTGTATGGGTTCATGAGTGTGTCTGCGAGGGGCTGTATGGGTGAGTGAGTGTGCGTATGGCTGTGTTGGTGAGTGAATGGATGTCTCAGTGGTAAATGTGTGAGTAACTACATATGTGAAAGGCAGTATATGTGAATGTTGGAGTATATAAGTGACTATATGTGAGAGTGAGTGATTGTGAGAGTGGCTGTATGGATGAGTGTGTGCTTGTGTCAGTGATTGTATAAGAGAGTAAGTATGTGTTAGTATCTGTATGAATAAGTGAGGTGGTGTGTGTATAACTGTATTGGTGAGTAAATGGCAGTGTGATTGAGTCTTTGGGTGACTGACTATGTGTGTGAGTATCTCTGTGGATGAGTAGCAGTATGTGAGTGTCAGTATGGGTGTATGAGTGCATATATCAGAGGCTGTATTGATGAGTGACTGTGTGTATGAGTGACTGTATCGGTGAGTGAGTAGATGTGTGTAGACCTATGAATCAGTGAGTGGATATGTATTAACTGGTATTGGTGTGTCTTTGGTTTCGAGAATGGTAGTCTTTATTTTAGAATGAGTGTATGAAAGGTTATATTAGGGTGTGAGGAGGTGCGTCAGATATTAAGTGGATGATGACATCAGTGATGTAATTTGAGATGTTATCAGTGATGTCATCAGTGATGTCACTGACCATGTCATGAGTGATGTAGTATGTGACGTCATCAGCAGTGCATTGCAGGGTAATGAGTTATAGTTAGCTCAACTAACTATAACGACCAAATTTCTCTGGTTTTGTACGAGTGAAATGTCCAACTATAACATCCCTGAAACCTGTGGTTTTTCAGTGAATTTGTAAGGTTTTTAAATGCTAATTTCTAACTGTAACATCCCTGAAACCTGTGGTTTTTTCAGTGAATTTGTAAGGTTTTTAAATGCTAATTTCTAACTATAACATCCCTGAAACCTGTGGTTTTTTCAGTGAATTTCTAAGGTTTTTTAAATGCTAATTTCTAAATATGCCTAAATAGGTAGGACATGTGCAGATAGATGAAGAAAGGCGCAGAAAGAAGCAAGAGAAGTGCAGAAAGAGGCAACAGAAGTCCAGAAAGAGGAAGAAAGGTGCAGAAAGAAGCAAGAGAAGTGCAGAAAGAAAGAACAGAGGTGCAGAAAGTGGCCTACTTTTCTGTACCTTACAACAGACTCATACAAAGTAGCCTAATCTCTAATCCTTCTCCCAAGATGTCTTAAACCTCACTTTTGTCTTGAAGGTTCACTAATAATCGACTGCTCAGAATGTTAGGCCTACCTACCAAATATAAAACAGCAAACCTAAGCATATCACTGTTGTAAGTCTGACCAAGTTTGTGAAGGTATGCATGCATGTCTCTGCTTTTACAGAATGACATGTTACATAAAAATAAACATACAAATACTTGAATACCTGTGTTTCAAACAGCATACTCTGTAAATATGTGTACAGAAAGGTGAAGGTATTTCTGCTCATAATACAGCGCACATGGGTATTCAATAGTATATTTGAGGGGCTCTATAACACCTATATACATAAGACATGTCTGCCTGTGCAACTGAATGACAGGGCAGAACTGAGAACATTTAACCAGCTATAGAAGAAGCTACCAACTTTTTAAGCTACGATCTTCAGATGCATAACACATGTGAGAATACATATACAAATAGACATAGACCTCAGTCACAAGAGCACGCAGACCTATAAACTTGACAGCTTGCACTTCCCATTTGAGTACAGAAAGAGGCGAGCGAAGTGCAGAAAGAAGCAAGAGATGTGCAGAAAGAAACAAAAGAAGTGCAGATAGAAGGAACAGAGGTGCAGAAAGAGGCAACAGGGGTGTAGAAAGAGGCAAGGGGCTGCATAAAGAAGCAAGAGAGCTACAGAAAGAAACAAAAGTAGCGCAGAAAGAAGCAACAGAGGTGCAGAAAGAGGCAAGAGGGGTGCGAAAAGAGGGAAGAGGGGTGGAGAAAGAGGCAAGTGGGTACAGAAAGAAGCAAGAGAGCTGCAGAAAGAAACAAAAGAAGCGCAGAAAGAAGGAACAGAGGTGCAGAAATAGGCAAGCAGGGTGCAGAAAGAGACAAAAGGGGTGCAGAAAGAAGCGAGAGGCATAGAAAGAAACAAAAGAAGTGCAGAAAGAAGAAACAGAGGTGCAGAAAGAGCAAGGGGTACAGAAAGAAACAAAAGAAGTGCAGAAAGAAGCAACAGAGGTGCAGAAAGAGGCAAGAGGAGAGCAGAAAGAGGGAAGAGGGGTGCAGAAAGAAATAAGAGAGGTGCAGAAAGAAGCAAGAGAAGTGCATAAAGAAGCAACAGAGATGCAGAAAGGAGGAAGTGGGGTGGAAAAAGAAGCAAGAGGGATACAGAAAGAAACAAGAGAGGTGCAGAAAGAAACAAAAGAAGTGCTGAAATAAGGAACAGAGGTGCAGAAAGAGGCACGAGGGGTGCAGAAAGAAGCAAGAAGGTTATGCAAGAAGCAAGAGAGTTGCAGAGAGAAACAAAAGAAGTACATAAAGAAGGAACAGAGGTGCAGAAAGAGGCAAGAGGGGTGCAGTAAGAGGGAAGAGGAGTGCAGAAAGAGGCACAAGGGTTGCACAAAGAAGTGACAGAGGTACAGAAAGAAGCAAGAGAAGTGCAGAAAGAAGCAACAGATTTGCAGAAAGAGGGATGAGGGGTGGAGAAAGAGGCAAGAGAAGTGAAGAAAGAAGCAACAGAGATGCAAAAAGCAGGAACAGGGGTGGAGAAAGTGGCAAGAGGGGTGCAGAAAAAAGCAAGAGAGGTGCAGAAAGAAACGAAAGAAGTAGCAGCAAGAAGGAACAGAGGAGCAGAAAGAGCCAAGAGGGGTGCAGAAAGAGGGAAGAAGGGTGCAGAAAGAGGCATGAGGGGTGCAGAAAGAAATAAGAGAGGTGCAGAAAGAAGCAAGAGAAGTGCATAAAGAAGCAACAGAGATGCAGAAAGGGGGAAGTGGGGTGGAGAAAGAAGCAAGAGGGATACAGAAAGAAACAAGAGAGGTGCAGAAAGAAACAAAAGAAGTGCAGAAATAAGGAACAGAGGTGCAGGAAGAGGCAAGGGGGTGCAGAAAGAAGCACAAGTGGTGCAGGAGGAAGCAAAGAGGTACAGAAAGAAGCAGGAGTAGTGCAGAAAGAAGGAACAGAGGTGCAGAAAGAGGCAAAAGGGGTACAGAAAGAAGCGAGAGGTGCAGAAAGAAACAAAAGTACAGAAAGAAGCAAGAAATGTGCAGAAAGAGGCAAGAGGAGGGCAGAAAGAGGCAAGAGGAGTGCAGAAAGAGGAAAGAGGTGAGCAGAAGGGGCACGAGGGGTGCAGAAAGAAGCAAGAGATGTGCAGCAAGAAACAAAAGAAGTGCAGAAAGAAGGAACAGAGGTGCAGAAAGAGGCGACAGGTCTGAAGAAAGAGGGAAGAGGGGTGGAGAAAGAGGGAGGGGGTGCAGAAAGAAGTAAGAGAGCTGCAGAAAGAAACAAAGAAGTGCAGAAAGAAGCAAAAGAGCTTCAGAAAGAAACAAAAGAAGTGCAGAAAAAAGGAACAGACGTGCAGAAAGAGGCAGGAGGGGTGCAGAAAGAGGCAAAAGGGGTGCAGAAATAAGTGAGAGGTGCAGAAAGAAACAAAAGAGCAGAAAGAAGGTACAGAGGTGCAGAAAGAGGCAAGAGAGGTGCAGAAAGAAACAAAATAAGTGCAGAAAGAAGCAACAGAGGTGAAGAAAGAGGCAAGAGGAGTGCAGAAAGAGGGCAGAGGGGTGCAGAAAGAGGCATGAGGGATACAGAAAGAAACAAGAGAGGTGCATACAGAAACAACAGAAGTGCAGAAAGAAGGAACAGAGGTACAGAAAGAGGCAAGAGGGGTGCGGGAAGAGGGATGTGAAAGAGGCAGGAGGGGTGCAGAAAGAAGCAAGAGGGGTGCAGAAAGAAGCAAGAGAGTTGCAGAAAGAAACAAAGAAGTGCAGATAGAAGGAACAGAGGTGCAGAAAGAGGCAAAGAGGGGTGCAGAAAGAGGAAGAGGGATGAAGAAAGAGGCACAAGGGTTGCAGAAAGAAGGGACGGAGGTGCATAAAGAAGCAACAGAGGTGCAGAAAGAGGGATGAGGGGTGGAGAAAGAGGCAAGAGAAGCGCAGAAAGATGCAACAGAGATGCAAAAAGGGTAAACAGGGGTGGAGAAAGTGGCAAGAGGGGTGCAGAAAGAAGCAAGAGAGGTGCAGAAAGAAACAAAAGAAGAGCAGAAAGAAGGAACAGAGGTGCAGAAAGAGGCAAGAGGGGTGTAGAAAGAGGGAAGAGGGGTGCAGAAAGAGGCATGAGGGGTGCAGAAAGAAATAAGAGAGGTGCAGAAAGAAGCAAGAGAAGTGCATAAAGAAGCAACAGAGATGCAGAAAGGGGGAAGTGGGGTGGAGAAAGAAGCAAGAGGGATGCGAGAAAGAAGCAAGAGAGGTGCAGAAAGAAACAAAGAGTGCAGAAATAAGCAACAGAGGTGCAGAAAGAGGCAAAGAGGGGTGCAGAAAGAAGCACAGAGTGGTGCAGGAAGAAGCAAGAGGGTGCAGAAAGAAGCAAGAGTAGTGCAGAAAGAAGCAACAGAGGTGCAGAAAGAGGAGAGAGGGGTGCAGAAAGAGGCAAAAGGGGTACAGAAAGAAGCGAGAGGTGCAGAAAGAAACAAAAGTGCAGAAAGAAGCAACAGAGGTGCAGAAAGAGGCAAGAGGAGTGCAGAAAGAGGAAAGAGGTGAGCAGAAGCGGCACGTGGGGTGCAGAAAGAAGCAAGAGATGTGCAGCAAGAAACAAAAGAAGTGCAGAAAGAAGGAACAGAGGTGCAGAAAGAGGCGACAGATGTGAAGAAAGAGGGAAGAGGGGTGGAGAAAGAGGGAGGGGGTGCAGAAAGAAGTAAGAGAGCTGCAGAAAGAAACAAAGAAGTGCAGAAAGAAGCAAAAGAGCTTCAGAAAGAAACAAAAGAAGTGCAGAAAAAAGGAACAGAGGTGCAGAAAGAGGCAGGAGGGGTGCAGAAAGAAGCAAGAAGGTTATGCAGAACAAGAGAGTTGCAGAGAGAAGCAACAAGAAAGAAGCAACGAGATGCAAAAAGAGGTAAACAGGTGCAGAAAGGTGGCAAGAGGTGCAGAAAGAAGCAAAGAAGATGCAGAAAGAAGCAAAGAGAAGTGCAGAAAGAAGGAACAGAGGTGCAGAAAGAGGCAAGAGAGTGCAGAAAGAGGAAGAGAGTGCAGAAAGAAGCACGAGTGGTGCAGAAAGAAGCAAAGAGGGTGCAGAAAGAAGCAAGAGTACTGCAGAAAGAAGCAACAGAGGCGCAGAAAGAGGCAAGAGGGGTGCAAAAAAAGGGGAAGAGGGGCGCAGAAAGAGGCACAAGGGGTGCAGAAAGAAGCAAGAGATGAGCAGAAAGAAACAAAAGAAGAGCATAAACAAGGAACAGAGGTGCAGAAAGAGGCAAGAGGGGTGCAGAAAGAGGCAAAAGTGGGTGCAGAAAGAAGCGAGAGAGGTGCAGAAAGAAACAAAGAGAAGTAGCAGAAAGAAGCAACAGAGATGCAGAAAGAGGACAACAGGGGTGAAGAATGAGGAAGAGGGTGGAGAAAGAGGCAAGAGGTTGCAGAAAGAAGCAAGAGAGTTGCAGAAAGAAACAAAGAGAAGAGCATAAAGCAAGGAACAGAGGTGCAGAAAGAGGCAAGAGGGGTGCAGAAAGAGGCAAAATGGGTGCAGAAAGAAGCGAGAGGTGCAGAAAGATGCAACAGAGGTGCAGAAAGAGGCAAGAGGAGTGCAGAAAGAGGGATGAGGGGTGCAGAAAGAGGCATGAGGGGTGCAAAAAGAAGCGAGAGAGATGCATAAAGAAGCAACAGAGATGCATAAAGAAGCAACAGAGATGCAGTAAGGAGCAAGAGGAGTGCAGAAAGAAGCAACAGAGGTGCAGAAAGAGGCAAGAGGTGTGCAAAAAGAGGGGTGCAAAAAGAGGGAAGAGGGGTGCAGAAAGAGGCACGAAGGGTGCAGAAAGAAGCAAGAGATGTGCAGCAAGTAACAAAGAAGTGCAGAAAGAAGGAACAGAAGTGCAGAAAGAGGCAACAGGGTGAAGAACAGAGGGAAGAGGGTGGAGAAAGAGGCAGGAGAGTGCAGAAAGTAGCAAGAGAGCTGCAGAAAGAAACAAAGAAGTGCCGAAAGAAGAAACAGAGGTGGAGAAAGAGGCAAGAGAGGTGCAGAAAGAGGCAAGAGGTGCAGTAATAAGCAAGAGAGTACAGAAAGAAGGAACAGAGGTGCAGAAAGAGGCAAGATTGGTGCAGGAAAGAATCAAAATAAGTGCAGAAAGAAGCAGCAGAGGTGCAGAAAGAGGCAAGAGGAGTGCAGAAAGAGGGAAGAGGGGTGCAGAAAGAGTGCACGAGGGTGCAGAAAGAAGCAAAGGAGAAGTGCATAAATGAAGCAACAGAGATGCAGAAAGGGGGAAAGTGAGGGTGGAGAAAGAGGCAAGAGGGATACTGAAAGAAACAAGAGAGGTGCATAAAGAAACAAAAGAAGCGCAGAAAGAAGGATCAGTGATGCAGAAAGAGACAAGAAGTGTGCAGAAAGAGGAAAGAGGGGTGTGAAAGAGGCACGAGGGGTGCAGAAAGAAGCAAGAAGGGTACAGAAAGAAGCAAGAGAGCTGCAGAAAGAAACAGAAGAACTGCAGAAAGAAGGACCAGAGGTGCAGAAAGAGGCAAGAGGGGTGCAGAAAGAGGGCTGCAGAAAGAGGCAAAAGGAGTGCAGAAATAAGTGAGAGGTGCAGAAAGAAACAAAAGAGCAGAATGAAGGTACAGAGGTGCAGAAAGAGGCAACAGAGGTGCAGAAAGAGGGATGAGGGGTGGAGAAAGAGACAAGAGAAGTGCAGAAAGAAGCAACAGAGATGCAAACAGGGTAAACAAGGGTGGAGAAAGTGGCAAGAGGGGTGCAGAAAGAAGCAAGAGAGGTGCAGAAAGAAACAAATGAAGAGCAGAATGAAGGAACAGAGGTGCAGAAAGAGGGAAGAGGGGTGCAGAAAGAAGCACGAGTGGTGCAGAAAGAAGCAAAGAGGTACAGAAAGAAGCAAGAGTACTGCAAAAAGAAGCAACAGAGGTGCAGAAAGAGGCAAGAGGGGTGCAAAAAGAGGGAAGAGGGGTACAGAAAGAGGCACATGGGGTGCAGAAAGAAGCAAGAGATGAGCAGAAAGAAACAAAAGAAGTGCAGAAACAAGCAACAGAGGTGCAGAAAGAAGCAAGAGGTGCAGAAAGAAACAGAAGAAGTGCCGAAAGAAGGAACATACGTGCAGAAAGAGGCAAGATGGGTGCAGAAAGAAACAAAAGAAGTGCAGAAAGAAGCAACAGAGGTGCAGAAAGAGGCAAGAGGAGTGCAGAAAGAAGCAAGAGAGGTACAGAAAGAAGCAAGAGAAGTGCATAAAGAAGCAACAGAGAGCAGAAAGGGGGAAGTGGGGTGGAGAAAGAGGCAAGAGAGGATGCAGAAAGAAACAAGAGAGGTGCAGAAAGAAACAGAAGAAGTGCAGAAAGAAGGAACATGACGTGCAGAAAGAGGCAAGATGGGTGCAGAAAGAAACAAAAGAAGTGCAGAAAGAAGCAACAGAGGTGCAGAAAGAGGCAAGAGGAGTGCAGAAAGTAGCAAGAGAGGTACAGAAAGAAGCAAGAGAAGTGCATGAAGAAGCAACAGAGATACAGAAAGGGGGAAGTGGGATGGAGAAAGAAGCGAGAGGGATACAGAAAAAAACAAGAGAGGTGCAGAAAGAAACAAAAGAAGTGCAGAACGAAGGGACAGAGGTGCAGAAAATAGCAAGAGAAATGCAGAAAGAAGCAACAGAGGTATAGAAAGAGGGATGAGGAGTGGAGAAAGAGGCAAGAGGAGTGCAGAAAGAAGCAATAGAGGTGCAGGAAGAAACAAAACAAGTGCAGAAAGAAGGAACAGAGGTGCAGAATGAGGCAAGAGGTGTGCAGAAAGAGGGAAGAGGGGTGCAAAAAGAAGCACAAGCGGTGGAGAAAGAAGCAAGAGAGGTGTGGAAAGAAGCAAAAGGAGTGCAGAAAGAAGCAACAGAACTCCAGAAAGAGGCAAGAGGGGTGAGGAAAGAATCAAAATAAGTGCAGAAAAAAGCATCAGAGGTGCAGAAAGTGTCAAGAGGAGTGCAGAAAGAGGGAAGAGGGGTGCAGAAAAAGGCACGAGGGGTGCAGAAAGAAGCAAGGGAAGTGCATAAAGAAGCAACAGAGATGCAGAAAGGGGAAGGTAGGGTGGAGAAAGAGGCAAGAGGGATACAGAAAGAAACAAGAGAGGTGCATAAAGAAACAAAAGAAGTGCAGAAAGAAGGATCAGAGGTGCAGAAAGAGGCAAGAAGTGTGCAGAAAGAGGGAAGAGGGGTGTGAAAGAGGCACGAGGGGTGCAGAAAGAAGCAAGAGGGGTGCAGAAAGAAACAAGAGAGTTGCAGAAAGAAACAAAAGAAGTGCAGAAAGAAGGAACAGAGGTGCAGAAAGAGGCAAGAGGGGTGCAGAAAGAGGGAAGAGGGGGCAGAAAGAGGCACAAGGGTTGCAGAAAGAAGGGACGGAGGTGCAGAAAAAAGGAAGAGAATTGCAGAAAGAAGCAACAGAGGTGCAGAAAGAGGGATGAGGGGTGGAGAAAGAGACAAGAGAAGTGCAGAAAAAAGCAAAAGAGATGCAAAAAGGGTAAACAGGGGTGGAGAAAGTGGCAAGAGGGGTGCAGAAAGAAGCAAGAGAGGTGCAGAAAGAAACAAAAGAAGAGCAGAATGAAGGAACAGAGGTGCAGAAAGAGGCAAGAGGGGTGCAGAAAGAGGGCAGAGGGGTGCAGAAAGAAGCATGAGTGGTGCAGAAAGAAGCAAAGAGGTACAGAAAGAAGCAAGAGTACTGCAAAAAGAAGCAACGGAGGTGCAGAAAGAGGCAAAAGGGGTGCAAAAAGAGGGAAGAGGGTACAGAAAGAGGCACGAGGGGTGCAGAAAGAAGCAAGAGATGAGCAGAAAGAAACAAAAGAAGTGCAGAAAGAAGGATCAGAGGTGCGGAAAGAGGCAACAGGGGTGAAGAAAGGGAAGATGGGTGGGAGAAAGAGGTAAAGGGGTGCAGAAAGAAGCAAGAGAGCTGCAGAAAGAAACAAAAGAAGTGCAGAAACAAGGAACAGAGGTGCAGAAAGAGGCAAGAGAGGTGCAGAAAGAGGCAAAAGGGGTACAGAAAGAAGCAAGAGATGCAGAAAGAAACAAAAGAAGTGTCGAAAGAAGGAACAGACGTGCAGAAAGAGGCAAGAGGGGTGCAGAAAGAAGCAAGAGAAGTGCATAAAGAAGCAACAGAGAGCAGAAAGGGGGAAGTGGGGTGGAGAAAGAGGCAAGAGGGATACAGAAAGAAACAAGAGAGGTGCAGAAAGAAACAAAAGAAGTGCACAAAGAAGGAACAGAGGTGCAGAAAGAGGGAAGAGGGGTGCAGAAAGAGTCAAAAGGGGTGCAGAAAGAAGCGAGAGGTGCAGCAAGAAACAAAAGTAGTACAGAAAGAAGGAACAGAGGTGCAGAAAGAGGCAAGAGGGGTGCATAAAGAAACAAAAGAAGTGCAGAAAGAAGCAACAGAGGTACAGAAAGAAGCAAGAGAAGTACAGAAAGAGGGATGAGGGGTGCAGAAAGAGGCACAAGGGGTGCAGAAAGAAGCAAGAGAGATGCAGAAAGAAGCAACAGAGATGCATAAAGAAGCAACAGAGATGCATAAAGAAGCAACAGAGATGCAGAAAGGGGGAAGTGGGGTGGAGAAAGAAGCGAGAGGGATACAGAAAGAAACGAGAGGCGCAGAAAGAAACAAAAGAAGTGCAGAACAAAGGGACAGAGGTGCAGAAAGTAGCAAGAGAAATGCAGAAAGCAGCAACAGAGGTATAGAAAGAGGGATGAGGAGTGGAGAAAGAGGCAAGAGAAGTGCAGAAAGAAGCAACAGAGATGCAAAAAGGGGGAGGAGGGGTGGAAAAAGAGGGAAGAGGGGTACAGAAAGAGGCACGAGGGGTGCAGAAAGAAGCACAAGTGGTGCAGAAAGAAGCAAAGAGGTACAGAAAGAAGCAAGAGTACTGCAAAAAGAAGCAACAGAGGTGCAGAAAGAGGCAAGAGGGGTGCAAAAAGAGGGAAGAGGGGTACAGAAAGAGGCACGAGGGGTGCAGAAAGAAGCATGAGTTGAGCAGAAAGAAACAAAAGAAGTGCAGAAAGAAGTATCAGAGGTGCGGAAAGAGGCAACAGGGGTGAAGAAAGGGAAGATGGGTGAAGAAAGAGGTAAAGGGGTGCAGAAAGAAGCAAGAGAGCTGCAGAAAGAAACAAAAGAAGTGCAGAAACAAGGAACAGAGGTGCAGAAAGAGGCAAGAGAGGTGCAGAAAGAGGCAAAAGGGGTACAGAAAGAAGCAAGAGGTGCAGAAAGAAACAAAAGAAGTGCAGAAAGAAGCAACAGAGGTGCAGAAAGAGGCAAGAGGAGTGCAGAAAGAAGCAAGAGAGGTGCAGAAGAAGCAAGAGGAGTGCATAAAGAAGCAACAGAGAGCAGAAAGGGGAAGTGGGGTGGAGAAAGAGGCAAGAGGGATACAGAAAGAGACAAGAGAGGTGCAGCAAGAAACAAAGAAGTGCACGAAGAAGGAACAGAGGTGCAGAAAGAGGGAAGAGGGGTGCAGAAAAGAGGCAAAAGGGGTGCAGAAAGAAGCGAGAGGTGCAGCAAGAAACAAAAGAAGTACAGAAAAGAAGGAACAGAGATGCAGAAACAGGCAAGAGGGTGCATAAAGAAACAAAAAGAAGTGCAGAAAGAAGCAACAGAGGTGCAGAAAGAGGCAAGAGAAGTACAGAAAGAGGGATGAGGGGTGCAGAAAGAGGCACAAGGGGTGCAGAAAGAAGCAACAGAGATGCATAAAGAAGCAACAGAGATGCAGAAAGGTGGAAGTGGGGTGGAGAAAGAAGCGAGAGGGATACAGAAAGAAACAAGAGAGGTGTAGAAAGAAACAACAGAGATGCAAAAAGGGGGAGGAGGGGTGCAGAAAGAAGCAAGAGAGCTGCAGAAAGAAACAAAAGAAGTACCAAAGAAGAAACAGAGGTGGAGAAAGAGGCAAGAGGGGTGCAGAAAGAGGCAAAAGGGGTGCAGAAAGAGGCAAAAGGGGCGCAGAAATAAGCGAGAGGCGCAGAAAGAAACAAAAGAAGTGCTGAAAGAAGCAACAGAGGTGCAGAAAGGGGATGAGGGGTGGAGAAAGAGACAAGAGAAGTGCAGAAAGAAGCAAAAGAGATGCAAAAAGGGTAAACAGGGGTGGAGAAAGTGGCAAGAGGGGTGCAGAAAGAAGCAAGAGAGGTGCAGAAAGAAACAAAAGAAGAGCAGAATGAAGGAACAGAGGTGCAGAAAGAGGCAAGAGGGGTGCAGAAAGAGGGAAGTGGGGTGCAGAAAGAAGCACGAGTGGTGCAGAAAGAAGCAAAGAGGTACAGAAAGAAGCAAGAGTACCTCAAAAAGAAGCAACAGAGGTGCAGAAAGAGGCAAGAGGGGTGCAAAAAGAGGGAAGAGGGGTACAGAAAGAGGCACGAGGGGTGCAGAAAGAAGCATGAGTTGAGCAGAAAGAAACAAAAGAAGTGCAGAAAGAAGTATCAGAGGTGCGGAAAGAGGCAACAGGGGTGAAGAAAGGGAAGATGGGTGAAGAAAGAGGTAAAGGGGTGCAGAAAGAAGCAAGAGAGCTGCAGAAAGAAACAAAAGAAGTGCAGAAACAAGGAACAGAGGTGCAGAAAGAGGCAAGAGAGGTGCAGAAAGAGGCAAAAGGGGTACAGAAAGAAGCAAGAGGTGCAGAAAGAAACAAAAGAAGTGCAGAAAGAAGCAACAGGTGCAGAAAGAGGCAAGAGGAGTGCAGAAAGAAGCAAGAGAGGTGCAGAAAGAAGCAAGAGAAGTGCATAAAGAAGCAACAGAGAGCAGAAAGGGGGAAGTGGGGTGGAGAAAGAGGCAAGAGGGATACAGAAAGAGACAAGAGAGGTGCAGCAAGAAACAAAAGAAGTGCACGAAGAAGGAACAGAGGTGCAGAAAGAGGGAAGAGGGGTGCAGAAAGAGGCAAAAGGGGTGCAGAAAGAAGCGAGAGGTGCAGCAAGAAACAAAAGAAGTACTGAAAGAAGGAACAGAGATGCAGAAAGAGGCAAGAGGGGTGCATAAAGAAACAAAAGAAGTGCAGAAAGAAGCAACAGAGGTGCAGAAAGAGGCAAGAGAAGTACAGAAAGAGGGATGAGGGGTGCAGAAAGAAGCAAGAGAGATGCAGAAAGAAGCAACAGAGATGCATAAAGAAGCAACAGAGATGCAGAAAGGTGGAAGTGGGGTGGAGAAAGAAGCGAGAGGGATACAGAAAGAAACAAGAGAGGTGCAGAAAGAAACAAAAGAAGTGCAGAACAAAGGGACAGAGGTGCAGAAAGTAGCAAGAGAAATGCAGAAAGAAGCAACAGAGGTATAGAAAGAGGGATGAGGAGTGGAGAAAGAGGCAAGAGAAGTGCAGAAAGAAGCAACAGAGATGCAAAAAGGAGGAGGAGGGGTGGGAAAAGTGGCAAGAGGAGTGCAGAAAGAAGCAAGAAAGGTGCAGGAAGAAACAAAACAAGTGCAGAAAGAAGGAACAGAGGTGCAGAATGAGGCAAGAGGGGTGCAGAAAGAGGGAAGAGGGGTGCAAAAAGAAGCACGAGTGGTGGAGAAAGAAGCAAGAGAGTTGTGGAAAGAAGCAAGAGGAGTGCAGAAAGAAGCAACAGAATTCCAGAAAGAGGCAAGAGGGTGCAAAAAGAGGGAAGAGGGGTGCAGAAAGAGGCACGAGCGGAGCAGAAAGAAGCAAGAGACATGCAGAAAGAAACAAAAGAAGAGCAGAAAGAAGGAACATAGGTGCAGAAAGGGGCAACAGGGCTGCAGAAAGAGGGAAATGGGGGGAGAAAGAGGCAAGGGGGTGGAGAAAGAAGCATGAGAGCTGCAGAAAGAAACAAAAGAAGTGCAGAAAGAAGGAACAGAGATGCAGAAATAGGCAAGAGGGGTGCAGAAAGAGGCAAAGAGGTGCAGAAAGAAGGACCAGAGGTGCAGAAAGAGGCAAGAGGGTGCACAAAGAGGAAGAGGGTGTGAATAAGGAACGAGGAGTACAGAAAGAAGCAAGAGGAGTGCAGAAAAAAGCAACAGATGTGCAGAAAGAAAGAACAGACATGCAGAAAGAGGCAACAGGGGTGCAGAAAGACGGTGGATGGGTGGAGAAAAAGGCAAGGTGGTGCAGAAAGAAATAAGAGAGCTGCAGAAAGAAACAGAAGAAGTGCAGAAAGAAGGAACAGAGGTGCAGAAAGAGGCAAAAGGAGTGCAGAAAGAAGTGAGAGGTGCAGAAAGAAACAAAAGAAGTGCAGAAAGAGGCAACAGAGGTGCAGAAAGAGGCAACAGGGGTGAAGAAAGAGGGAAGAGGGGTGGAGAAAGAGGGAGGGGGTGCAGAAAGAAGCAAGAGAGCTGCAGAAAGAAACAAAAGAAGTACAGAAAGAAGAAACAGAGGTGCAGAAAGAGGCAAGAGGGGTGCAGAAAGAGGCAAAAAGGGCGCAGAAATAAGCGAGAGGCGCAGAAAGAAACAAAAGAAGTGCTGAAATAAGGAACAGAGGTGCAGAAAGTGGCACAAGGGGTGCCAAAAGAAACAAAAGAGGTGCAGAAAGAAGCAACAGAGGTGCAGAAAGAGGCAAGAGGAGTGCCGAAAGAGGAAAGAGGGGTGCAGAAAGAGGCACAAGGGGTGCAGAAAGAAGCAACAGAGGTGTAGAAAGAGGCAAGAGGAGTGCAGAAAGGAGCGAGAGGTGCGGAAAGAAACAAAAGAAGTACACAAATATGCAACAGAGGTGCAGAAAAAGGCAAGAGGAGTGCAGAAAGAGGGATAAGGGGTGCAGAAAGAGGCACAAGGGGTGCAGAAGAAGCAAGAGAGTGCAGAAAGAAGCAAGAGAGATGCAGTAAAGAAGCAACGGAAATGCAGAAAGGGGGAAGTGGGGTGGAGAAAGAAGCGAGAGGGATACAGAAAGAAACAAGAGAGGTGCAGAAAGAAACAAAAGAAGTGCAGAAAGAAGGGACAGAGGTGCAGAAAGAGGCAAGAGGGGTGCATAAAGAGGGGTAGAGAAAGAGACAAGAGAAGTGCAGAAAGAAGCAACAGAGATGCAGAAAGGGGTAAGAGGGGTGGGGAAATTGGCAAGAGGGGTGCAAAAAGGAGCAAGAGAGGTGCAGGAAGAAACAAAAGAAGTGCAGAAAGAAGGAACATAGGTGCAGAAAGAGGCAAGAGGGGTGCAGAAAGAGGGAGGAGTGGTACAAAAAGAAGCACAAGAAGTACAGAAAGATGCAAGAGAGGTGTGGAAAGAAGCAAGAGGAGTGCAGATAGAAGCAACAGAGGTGCAGAAAGAGGCAAGAGGGGTGCAAAAAAGAGGGAAGAGAGGTGCAGAAAGAGGCACGAGCAGTGCAGAAAGAAGCAAGAGACGTGCAGAAAGAAACAATAGAAGAGCAGAAAGAAGTAACAGAGGTGCAGAAAGGGGCAACAGGGGTGCAGAAAGAGGGAAAGGGGGTGGAGAAAGAGGCAAGGGGGTGCAGAAAGAAGCATGAGATCTGCAAAAAGAAACAAAAGAAGTGCAGAAAGAAGGAACAGAGATGCAGAAATAGGCAGGAGGGGTGCAGAAAGAAGCAAAAGGAGTGCAGAAAGAAGCGAGAGGAGCAGAAAGAAGCGAGAGGAGGAGAAAGAAGCAAATGAAGTGCAGAAAGAAGGAACAGAGGTGCAGAAAGAGGCAAGAGGGGTACACAAAGAGGGAAGAGGGGTGTGAAAGAGGAACGAGGAGTTCAGAAAGAAGCAAGCGGAGTGCAGAAAGAAGCAACAGAGGTGCAGAAAAAAAGAACAGACGTGCAGAAAGAGGCAACAGGGGTGCAGAAAGAGGGTGGATGGGTAGAGAGAAAGGCAAGGTGGTGCAGAAAGAAGCAAGAGAGCTGCAGAAGAGGCAAGAGGGGTGCAGAAAGAGGGGTGCAGAAAGAGGCAAAAGGAGTGCAGAAAGAAGTGAGAGGTGCAGAAAGAAACAAAATAAGTGCAGAAAGAAGGAACAGAGGTGCAGAAAGAGGCAAGAGGGGTACGGGAAGAGGGGTGTGAAATAGGCACGAGGGGTGCAGAAATAAGCAAGAGAGGTGCAGAAAAAAGCAACAGAGGTGCAGAAAGAAGGAAGAGGGGTGGAGAAAGAGGCAAGAGACGTGTAGAAAGAAGCAACAGAGATGCAGAAAGGGGGAAAAGGGGTGGAGAAAGAGGCAAGAGGGGTGCAGAAAGAAGCAAGAGAGGTGCAGAAAGAAACAAAAGAAGTACAGAAAGAAGGAACATAGGTGCAGAAAGAGGCAACAGGGGTGAAGAAAGAGGGAAGAGGGGTGGAGAAAGAGAGAGGGGGTGCAGAAAGAAGAAAGAGCTGCAGAAAGAAAAAAGAAGTGCAGAAAGAAGAAACAGAGGTGCAGAAAGAGGCAAGAAGGGTGCAGAAAGAGGCAAAGGGGCGCAGAAATAAGCGAGAGCTGCAGAAAGAAACAAAAGAAGTGCTGAAAGAAGGAACAGAGGTGCAGAAAGTGGCACTAGAGGGTGCCGAAAGAAACAAAAGAGGTGCACAAAAGCAACAGAGGTGCAGAAAGAGGCAAGAGGAGTGCAGAAAGAGGGGTGCAGAAAGAGGCACAAGGGGTGCAGAAAGAAGCAACAGAGGTGTAGAAAGAGGCAAGAGGGGTGCAGAAAGAGGCATAAGGGGTGCAGAAAGGAGCGAGAGGTGCGGAAAGAAACAAAAGAAGTGCACAAATATGCAACAGAGGTGCAGAAAAAAGGCAAGAGGAGTGCAGAAAGAGGGATAAGGGGTGCAGAAAGAGGCACAAGGGGTGCAGAAAGAAGCAAGAGAGTGCAAAAAGAAGCAAGAGAGATGCATAAAGAAGCAACGGAAATGCAGAAAGGGGGAAGTGGGGTGGAGAAAGAAGCAAGAGGGATACAGAAAGAAACAAGAGAGGTGCAGAAAGAAACAAAAGAAGTGCAGAAAGAAGGGACAGAGGTGCAGAAAGAGTCAAGAGGGGTGCATAAAGAGGGGTAGAGAAAGAGACAAGAGAAGTGCAGAAAGAAGCAACAGAGATGCAGAAAGGGGTAAGAGGGGTGCAAAAGAAGCAAGAGAGGTGCAGGAAGAAACAAAAGAAGTGCAGAAAGAAGGAACATAGGTGCAGAAAGAGGCAAAGGGGTGCAGAAAGAAGGGAGCAGAGGTACAAAAAGAAGCACAGAAGTACAGAAAGATGCAAGAGAGGTGTGGAAAGAAGCAAGAGGAGTGCAGAAAGAAGCAACAGAGGTGCAGAAAGAGGCAAGAGGGTGTAGAAAGAGAGGAAGAGAGGTGCAGAAAGAGGCACTGAGCAGTGCAGAAAGAAGCAAGAGACGTGCAGAAAGAAACAATAGAAGAGCAGAAAGAAGTAACAGAGGTGCAGAAAGGGGCAACAGGGGTGCAGAAAGAGGGAAAGGGGGTGGAGAAAGAGGCAAGGGGGTGCAGAAAGAAGCATGAGATCTGCAAAAAGAAACAAAAGAAGTGCAGAAAGAAGGAACAGAGATGCAGAAAGTAGACAGGAGGGGTGCAGAAAGAAGCAAAAGGAGTGCAGAAAGAAGCGAGAGGAGCAGAAAGAAGCGAGAGGAGCAGAAAGAAGCAAATGAAGTGCAGAAAGAAGGAACAGAGGTGCAGAAAGAGGCAAGAGGGGTACACAAAGAGGGAAGAGGGGTGTGAAAGAGGAACGAGGAGTGCAGAAAGAAGCAAGAGAGGTGCAGAAAAAAGCAACAGAGGTGCAGAAAGAAGGAAGAGGGGTGGAGAAAGAGACAAGAGACGTGTAGAAAGAAGCAACAGAGATGCAGAAAGGGGGAAAAGGGGTGGAGAAAGAGGCAAGAGGGGTGCAGAAAGAAGCAAGAGAGGTGCAGAAAGAAACAAAAGAAGTACAGAAAGAAGGAACATAGGTGCAGAAAGAGGCAAGAGGGGTGCAGAAAGAGGGAGGAGGGGTGCAAAAAGAAGCACGAGAAGTGCAGAAAGAAGCAAGAGAGGTGTGGAAAGAAGCAAGAGGAGTGCAGAAAGAAGCAACAGAGGTGCAGAAAGAGGCAAGAGGGGTGCAAAAAAGAGGGAAGAGGGGTGCAGAAAGAGGCACAAGCAGTGCAGAAAGAAGCAAGAGACATGCACAAAGAAACAAAAGAAGAGCAGAAAGAAGGAACAGAGGTGCAGAAAGGGGTAACAGGGGTGCAGAAAGAGGGAAGAGGGGTGGAGAAAGAGGCAAGGGGGCACAGAAAGAAGCATGAGAGCTGCCGAAAGAATCAAAATAAGTGCATAAAGAAGGAACAGAGATGCAGAAATAGGCAAGATGGGTGCAGAAAGAGGCAAAAGGGGTGCAGAAAGAAGCGAGAAGAGCAGAAAGTAGCGAGAGGAGCAGAAAGAAGCAAATGAAGTGCAGAAAGAAGGAACAGAGGTGCATAAAGAGGCAAGAGGGGTGCACAAAGAGGGAAGAGGGGTTTGAAAGAGGAACGAGAAGTGCAGAAAGAAGCAAGAGGAGTGCAGAAAGAAGCAACAGAGGTGCAGAAAGAAAGAACAGACGTGCAGAAAGAGGCAACAGGGGTGCAGAAAGAGGGTGGATGGGTGTAGAGAAAGGCAAGGTGGTGCAGAAAGAAGCAAGAGAGCTGCAGAAAGAAGCAAGAGAGCTGCAGAAAGAAACAGAAGAACTGCAGAAAGAAGAAACAGAGGTGCAGAAAGAGGGGTGCAGAAAGAGGCAAAAGGAGTGCAGAAAGAAGTGAGAGGTGCAGAAAGAAACAAAAGAAGTGCAGAAAGAAGGAACAGAGGTGCAGAAAGAGGCAAGAGGGGTACGGGAAGAGGGATGTGAAATAGGCACGAGGGGTGCAGAAAGAAGCAAGAGAGGTGCAGAAAAAATCAACAGAGGTGCAGAAAGAAGGAAGAGGGGTGTAGAAAGAGACAAGAGAAGTGTAGAAAGAAGCAACAGAAATGCAGAAAGGGGGAAGAGGGGTGGAGAAAGAGGCAAGAGGGGTGCAGAAAGAAGCAAGAGAGGTGCAGGAAGAAACAAACAAAGTGCAGATCGAAGGAACAGAGGTGCAGAAAGAGGCAGAAGGGGTGCACAAAGAGGGAAGAGGGGTGCAAAAAGGGCAAGAGAGGTGCAGAACGAGGCAAGAGAGGTGCACAGAAAAGCAAGTAAGGTGCAGAAAGAGGCAAGAGAAGTGCAGAAAAAGAAAGAAAGGTGCAGAAAGAAGCGAGAGGAGCAGAAAGAAGCAAATGAAGTGCAGAAAGAAGGAAATGAGGTGCAGAAAGAGGCAAGAGGGGTACACAAAGAGGGAAGAGGAGTGCAGAAAGAAGCATGCAGAGTGCAGAAAGAAGCAACAGAGGTGCAGAAAAAAAGAACAGACGTGCAGAAAGAGGCAACAGGGGTGCAGAAAGAGGGTGGATGGGTAGAGAGAAAGGCAAGTGGTGCAGAAAGAAGCAAGAGAGCTGCAGAAAGAAACAGAAGAACTGCAGAAAGAAGGAACAGAGGTGCAGAAGAGGCAAGAGGGGTGCAGAAAGAGGGGTGCAGAAAGAGGCAAAAGGAGTGCAGAAAGAAGTGAGAGGTGCAGAAAGAAACAAAAGAAGTGCAGAAAGAAGGAACAGAGGTGCAGAAAGAGGCAAGAGGGGTACGGGAAGAGGGGTGTGAAATAGGCACGAGGGGTGCAGAAATAAGCAAGAGAGGTGCAGAAAAAAGCAACAGAGGTGCAGAAAGAAGGAAGAGGGGTGGAGAAAGAGACAAGAGACGTGTAGAAAGAAGCAACAGAGATGCAGAAAGGGGGAAAAGGGGTTTGAAAAGAGGCAAGAGCGGTGCAGAAAGAAGCAAGAGAGGTGCAGAAAGAAACAAAAGAAGTACAGAAAGAAGGAACATAGGTGCAGAAAGAGGCAAGAGGGGTGCAGAAAGAGGGGTGCAAAAAGAAGCACAAGTGGTGGAGAAAGAAGCAAGAGAGTTGTGGAAAGAAGCAAGAGGAGTGCAGAAAGAAGCAACAGAATTGCAGAAAGAGGCAAGAGGGGTGCAAAAGAGGAAGAGGGGTGCAGAAAGAGGCACGAGAGGGTGCAGAAAGCTGCAAGAGACATGCAGAAAGAAACAAAAGAAGAGCAGAAAGAAGGAACATAGGTGCAGAAAGGGGCAACAGGGCTGCAGAAAGAGAGGAAACGGGGGAGAAAGAGGCAAGGGGTGGAGAAAGAAGCATGAGAGCTGCAGAAAGAAACAAAAGAAGTGCAGAAAGAAGGAACAGAGATGCAGAAATAGGCAAGAGGGGTGCAGAAAGAGGCAAAAGGGGTGCAGAAAGAAGGACCAGAGGTGCAGAAAGAGGCAAGAGGGGTGCACAAAGAGGGAAGAGGGGTGTGAATAAGGAACGAGGAGTACAGAAAGAAGCAAGAGGAGTGCAGAAAAAAGCAACAGATGTGCAGAAAGAAAGAACAGACATGCAGAAAGAGGCAACAGGGGTGCAGAAAGACGGTGGATGGGTGGAGAAAAAGGCAAGGTGGTGCAGAAAGAAACGAGAGCTGCAGAAAGAAACAGAAGAAGTGCATAAAGAAGGAACAGAGGTGCAGAAAGAGGCAAAAGGAGTGCAGAAAGAAGTGAGAGGTGCAGAAAGAAACAAAAGAAGTGCAGAAAGAAGGAACAGAGGTGCAGAAAGAGGCAACAGGGTGAAGAAAGAGGGAAGAGGGGTGGAGAAAGAGGGAGGGGGTGCAGAAAGAAGCAAGAGAGCTGCAGAAAGAAACAAAAGAAGTGCAGAAAGAAGAAACAGAGGTGCAGAAAGAGGCAAGAAGGGTGCAGAAAGAGGCAAAAGGGGCGCAGAAATAAGCGAGAGGTGCAGAAAGAAACAAAAGAAGTGCTGAAAGAAGGAACAGAGGTGCAGAAAGTGGCACAAGGGGTGCCAAAAGAAACAAAAGAGGTGCAGAAAAAGCAACAGAGGTGCAGAAAGAGGCAAGAGGAGTGCAGAAAGAGGAAAGAGGGGTGCAGAAAGAGGCACAAGGGGTGCAGAAAGAAGCAACAGAGGTGTAGAAAGAGGCAAGAGGGTGCAGAAAGAGGCAAAGGAGTGCAGAAAGAGAGACGAGAGGTGCAGAAAGAAACAAAAGAAGTGCACAAATATGCAACAGAGAGTGCAGAAAAAGGCAAGAGGAGTGCAGAAAGAGGAATAAGGGGTGCAGAAAGAGGCACAAGGGGTGCAGAAGAAGCAAGAGAGATGCAAAAAGAAGCAAGAGAGATGCATAAAGAAGCAACGGAAATGCAGAAAGGGGGAAGTAGGGTGGAGAAAGAAGCGAGAGGGATACAGAAAGAAACAAGAGAGGTGCAGAAAGAAACAAAAGAAGTGCAGAAAGAAGGGACAGAGGTGCAGAAAGAGGCAAGAGGGGTGCATAAAGAGGGGTAGAGAAAGAGACAAGAGAAGTGCAGAAAGAAGCAACAGAGATGCAGAAAGAGGTAAGAGGGGTGGGGAAATTAGCAAGAGGGGTGCAAAAGAAGCAAGAGAGGTGCAGGAAGAAACAAAAGAAGTGCAGAAAGAAGGAACATGAGGTGCAGAAAGAGGCAAAAGGGGTGCAGAAAGAGGGAGGAGGGGTACAAAAAGAAGCACAAGAAGTACAGAAAGATGCAAGAGAGGTGTGGAAAGAAGCAAGAGGAGTGCAGATAGAAGCAACAGAGGTGCAGAAAGAGGCAAGAGGGGTGCAAAAAAGAGGGAAAAGAGGTGCAGAAAGAGGCACGAGCAGTGCAGAAAGAAGCAAGAGAGGTGCAGAAAGAAACAAAAGAAGTACAGAAAGAAGGAACATAGGTGCAGAAAGAGGCAAGAGGGGTGCAGAAAGAGGGGTGCAAAAAGAAGCACAAGTGGTGGAGAAAGAAGCAAGAGAGTTGTGGAAAGAAGCAAGAGGAGTGCAGAAAGAAGCAACAGAATTCCAGAAAGAGGCAAGAGGGGTGCAAAAAGAGGGAAGAGGGGTGCAGAAAGAGGCACGAGAGGTGCAGAAAGCTGCAAGAGACATGCAGAAAGAAACAAAAGAAGAGCAGAAAGAAGGAACATAGGTGCAGAAAGGGGCAACAGGGCTGCAGAAAGAGGGAAACGGGGGGAGAAAGAGGCAAGGGGTGGAGAAAGAAGCATGAGAGCTGCAGAAGGAAACAAAAGAAGTGCAGAAAGAAGGAACAGAGATGCAGAAATAGGCAAGAGGGGTGCAGAAAGAGGCAAAAGGGTGCAGAAAGAAGGACCAGAGGTGCAGAAAGAGGCAAGAGGGGTGCACAAAGAGGGAAGAGGGGTGTGAATAAGGAGACGAGGGAGTACAGAAAGAAGCAAGAGGAGTGCAGAAAGAAGCAACAGATGTGCAGAAAGAAAGAACAGACATGCAGAAAGAGGCAACAGAGGGTGCAGAAAGACGGTGGATGGGTGGAGAAAAAGGCAAGGTGGTGCAGAAAGAAACGAGAGCTGCAGAAAGAAACAGAAGAAGTGCATAAAGAAGGAACAGAGGTGCAGAAAGAGGCAAAAGGAGTGCAGAAAGAAGTGAGAGGTGCAGAAAGAAACAAAGAAGTGCAGAAAGAAGGAACAGAGGTGCAGAAAGAGGCAACAGGGTGAAGAAAGAGGGAAGAGGGGTGGAGAAAGAGGGAGGGGGTGCAGAAAGAAGCAAGAGAGCTGCAGAAAGAAACAAAAGAAGTGCAGAAAGAAGAAACAGAGGTGCAGAAAGAGGCAAGAAGGGTGCAGAAAGAGGCAAAAGGGGCGCAGAAATAAGCGAGAGGTGCAGAAAGAAACAAAAGAAGTGCTGAAAGAAGGAACAGAGGTGCAGAAAGTGGCACAAGGAGTGCCAAAAGAAACAAAAGAGGTGCAGAAAAAGCAACAGAGGTGCAGAAAGAGGCAAGAGGAGTGCAGAAAGAGGAAAGAGGGGTGCAGAAAGAGGCACAAGGGGTGCAGAAAGAAGCAACAGAGGTGTAGAAAGAGGCAAGAGGGGTGCAGAAAGAGGCAAAAGGGGTGCAGAAAGGAGCGAGAGGTGCAGAAAGAAACAAAAGAAGTGCACAAATATGCAACAGAGGTGCAGAAAAAGGCAAGAGGAGTGCAGAAAGAGGAATAAGGGGTGCAGAAAGAGGCACAAGGGGTGCAGAAGAAGCAAGAGAGATGCAAAAAGAAGCAAGAGAGATGCATAAAGAAGCAACGGAAATGCAGAAAGGGGGAAGTAGGGTGGAGAAAGAAGCGAGAGGGATACAGAAAGAAACAAGAGAGGTGCAGAAAGAAACAAAAGAAGTGCAGAAAGAAGGGACAGAGGTGCAGAAAGAGGCAAGAGGGGTGCATAAAGAGGGGTAGAGAAAGAGACAAGAGAAGTGCAGAAAGAAGCAACAGAGATGCAGAAAGGGGTAAGAGGGGTGGGGAAATTGGCAAGAGGGGTGCAAAAAGAAGCAAGAGAGGTGCAGGAAGAAACAAAAGAAGTGCAGAAAGAAGGAACATAGGTGCAGAAAGAGGCAAAAGGGGTGCAGAAAGAGGGAGGAGGGGTACAAAAAGAAGCACAAGAAGTACAGAAAGATGCAAGAGAGGTGTGGAAAGAAGCAAGAGGAGTGCAGATAGAAGCAACAGAGGTGCAGAAAGAGGCAAGAGGGGTGCAAAAAAGAGGGAAAAGAGGTGCAGAAAGAGGCACGAGCAGTGCAGAAAGAAGCAAGAGACGTGCAGAAAGAAACAAAAGAAGAGCAGAAAGAAGTAACAGAGGTGCAGAAAGGGGCAACAGGGGTGCAGAAAGAGGGAAAGGGGTGGAGAAAGAGGCAAGGGGGTGCAGAAAGAGGCATGAGAGCTGCAGAAAGAAACAAAAGAAGTGCAGAAAGAAGGAACAGAGATGCAGAAATAGGCAGGAGGGGTGCAGAAAGAAGCGAGAGGAGCAGAAAGAAGGAAATGAGGTGCAGAAAGAGGCAAGAGGGGTGCAGAAAGAAGCAAGAGAGGTGCAGGAAGAAACAAAAGAAGTGCAGAAAGAAGGAACATAGGTGCAGAAAGAGGCAAAAGGGGTGCAGAAAGAGGGAGGAGGGGTACAAAAAGAAGCACAAGAAGTACAGAAAGATGCAAGAGAGGTGTGGAAAGAAGCAAGAGGAGTGCAGATAGAAGCAACAGAGGTGCAGAAAGAGGCAAGAGGGGTTCAAAAAAGAGTGAAGAGAGGTGCAAAAAGGGGCAAGAGAGGTGCAGAACGAGGCAAGAGGGGTGCACAGAAAAGCAAGTGAGGTGCAGAAAGAGGCAAGAGAAGTGCAGAAAAAGAAAGAAAGGTGCAGAAAGAAGCAACAGAAATAAAGAAAGAGGCAAAGAGAGGTGCAGAAAGAAGCAAGAGTGTCTTGCACACCATTAGTACCAATTTAACACCCACATTTAGCAATAAGTAGCAGGTGACCATTTTAGGTTTGCAAAGACCTTCCACCACACTGTAACACTTGTCGCTGCATTTTTGGTAACATTTGAGCCGTTTGAGCTAGAAACAAGGCTTTCTTTGTTCAAATCTGCAGATTAGGCAGCAGATGATGGATTATGTGGCTAATGCTTAAAATGTATAATTGTGCGAAAGTCGGTGCAGCCAATCAGTCCCATAATTCCAGTGGCCCTGCTCATACCTCTGACTAGGTCCAGAAGTGCTCCTCAGTGATTCCTTCTTTTTTTTGTCTCATTGAGTTCATAGTTTAGCTTCTATGGAAATGAAGAAGACTAAACCTGAGGTTACCACTCCACAACACAGACTACCATACCACATAATTACTCTCCATAACACACAATCCCACTCTACATAATTTCTATACACTACATACCACATACTTTCTATCCACATAATTTCACTGCACAACATACCACATAATTCCATTACACACAACGTACATCAACGCTACTCCAAAAAACATTAGTAAAAAACTTTTACATTTACAATGCCAATAGCTCTACCTCTCGCAAATGTGAAACCTATTACTTTGAAAATGATTCTTTAACTAGTAGTCACGTTTGCAGAGTGGTGGAGAAAGGGTGCTGGGCCTCCGACCTGTGCTCAGGAATTCCGCTGCGTAGGACTTACAGGCGGTACCAGGAGGGCTTCTTGGCCCCCAAAGTCCCTCAGGAGTAAAGTGGACTTCATCCCCCAACCCGTAGTGTGCCAGGAGGCACGTTTGCAGATTGGTGGGGAAAGGGGGGCGTGGCCTCCGAAGACCTCTTAGCAATCCCACTGTGTGGGACTTACTGGAGGTAACAGGAGGGGTAGTCGGTCCCCAAGGACATCTTTGGGGGCCAACTACCCTCTCCTATTACCTCAAGAAACTCCCACACAGCAGGATTGCTAAGTTCTCATAGCAGGCCACGCCCCCTTTGCACGCCATTCTGCAAACATGCCTCCTGGAGAACTCTTGGATGAGGATTGAAGTCCCCTTGCCTCCTGAGGGTCCCTGGGGGCCAACTAGCCCTCCTGTTATCTCTAGTAAGCCCCACACAGCTGGATTGCTGAGAGTGGTCCGAGGCCATGCCCCCTTTTTACACCACTATGCCTCCCTGCGCACTGTTGCTCAGGGGATGAAGTTCACTTTAGTCCTGAGGTCCTCTTGACACAAGAAGACCTCAATGCCCCACCAGCAATGCGCCAAGAGGCGCGTTTGCAGATTGGTGTAAAAAGGGGCATGGCCTCGGAACACCTCTCAGCAATCCCACTGTGTGGGGCTTACTGGCGGTACCTGGTGGGCTAGTTGGCCGCTAAGGACCCTTAGGATTCAAGGGGACTTAATCCCCCAATCCAGAACTCTCCAGGAGGCGCGTTTGCACAGTGGTGCAGGGAGGAGGCGGGGCCTCCGGCGAGATGCCACTTTCTGCTTTTTTTAAAATTATTGTTAGAAGGGGGCTGTGTGGCCCCCTTTCTCTTAATATTTTGTGGGCCCTGGGGACCCCATCCCCCAGGGCCTGACCCATTTTTAAAAAAAATGTTAAACTTTTTTTTTAAATGGTGAGGTGGACGCCAGGCCCTCCTCCTGAGGTCGATTTCGGCCCGGGTACCCCATCCCTGGGGCATGGCCAATGTTTTAATAAATAAAAATAACCAACATTTAAAGGAGGGGGGCCGCGCCCCCTCCTGAGGCCATTTTTGGCCCCGGGGCTTTGCCTCTTTTTATTTATTTTTTTATTTTTATTTTACGGGAGGGGGGGCCGTGTGGCTCCCCTTCCCTGGGCCACTTTTGGTCCCAGTGACCCCATCCCCCAGGGCCTGGCCTCATGTTGGGGACCGCGGGGGCCCCAATGCCTCCGCGGTCCCAGCCGGCTCCTCATCTCCTGCGGGAGCCGGCATTGCTTTTGTATAAGGGGCGCTGCAAACATGCAGCTCCCCTTGTCCAAAAGCAAGTCTGCTTCGCTTCATGGAAGCGAGAGAAGCTTTTCTGCTCTCGCTTCCATGAAGCGAAACAGTGTTTGGAATGACAGGGCGGGAGCCGTGCTCCCTTCCTGTCATTGCAAACTGCAATGTACCGGGAGTAGGCACCCCAGGACATTGCTGGAGCCGGCCCTGAGGTGGTGGCAGTCCCCAGGGCCATGAAGGGCTCCTGGAGGGGGCCGCGCGGCCCCCCTCCCAACGTGAAGATAGCCCCAGGGAGGTGGTGATCCCCAGGGCCGGGGGTCCGCAATGGACCCCCGCATTAACATAATTAGTGCCCCGGGGAGGTGGTGGTCCCCAGGACAGTGTGGGGGGGCTCGAGCCCCCCACACTTACTTTTTATAATAGCCCCGGGGAGGTGGCGGTCCCCGGGGCTTGGAGGGGCCCATGAGGCCCCCCCACCCATAATTAAATAAAGCTCCGGGAGGTGGCGGTCCCTGGGGCCACCCAAAATTAAATAAAGCCCCGGGGAGGTGGCGGTCCCTGCGGCTTGGGGGGCCTGTGAGGCCCTCCCCGCACATAATAATAAAGACCCAGGGAGGTGGCGGTCCCCGGGGCTGCGGGGGCCCACGTGGCCCTGCATATATTTGCATATTGCCCCCGGGACCTGGTTCAACCAGGGGCTTATTAAAACAAAGCGCGGCACACGGCGCTTCGTTTTATTTTCTCACAAAAATGCTTTTTTTGGCCCTGGGGGTTCCTATGGGACCCCCTGACCAGGCCTAGGGGGTCAGGGTGTTTCTACCCTGCCACCTTTTCATGTTTTTTCTTGTGACTTAGTTCTACTGTTGTAGGGATTCTGCACATACACAGAGCTATGCACAGGATAATAGGACCTCGGAGTATAGTGGTGAACCAACCATGCACCTTAGTACCCACAATCTGACTAGCTTTAGCATCTCATTAGCAGCAATGCTACCAATGATTAGACAACCCAGAACACGGTCTCTCTCTCTCAGGACTCGCGGGAGAAAGAACACCCTTTCATAACTCACTCATACTTGTCCACAACGTGCGTAATAAGAGACACAGTATAGTTTAAAATGTTTATTTCAACTATCGTGCTCTAAGATACAGTACACGTGCCAGTACTATCAGCATAATGCATAATGATAAAATAATAAGCATAGTTACAATTCCATAGAATACAAATGGGGAAAGCATGTCATAAAGCAGTGGATATAGGGCTAAATGGCCTTTCCACCCTCCCCGTGCTATTAACTAGTTTATTATAAAAATAGAAGACCTCTGGGCATTGTCAGGCGGACCCTCATATCTCAATATCTAGATGCAAGGTTTACATCATCAGACAAGCACAGCTCTTCTCCCTGGAAAGGTTTTTCTCCAAGTGCCAAAAACAGCAAGATCACAATATTAAAAGCACACGAATTTCTCCAGTGCAGCTGCATTTCTGTGTTATGTCTAAGTGCGAGGGGCTGACCAGATCAGCAAGAACAAGGGACGTTGTTTTTCGACCTTGTACATGTTGTGCAGACGAAACCCACAGGGAACAGGAGAAAAGGTGAAAGGCAGAAAGGCAGACAGTTCTAATATAGCGGGGCACAAGCAGAGGCTGGAAAAACAAAGTCACAAAGTAACGTGCGCAAAAAGGCATCATGGCAGCCAGGCCTAAGCCAATTTAGCAATGCAGACCATGAGGCCACAAACCACATGACACTACCGAGTCACAAGATGGATGCCAACACTTTCTTGTTTGAAGTGTTGGCAGCCAATCAGAATCAAGCTCGTGCTCGGGAGGGTTCGCGGATCCACCGCGGTCACCAGATATCAATATTTTTATATTTTTGAATTTCTCAGGAACTACTGAACGGATTTACACCATTTAAAAAAAAAGAAAGCTATCTGAACCAAGAGCTACCTTTTTGCCAAACCTGGTGTAATTCCGTTCAGCAGTTCAGGCCATAGCTTTGTCTAAAATTTCCTATGGAAATTAACATGGAGAAAATGCATTTTGGGACCCCCCTTTTTTCTCGGCCATCGCTTGATGAATCACCCCGGAACTTTCAAGACAGAGCTGACCTGAGCGAACCATTAGTTTTGAGAATTTCGGGAAGATTCATGAAACGGCGCCAAAGATATTGGCAAAAGAAAAAAGAATAGAAATGAGGTCCTAACTATAACTACCTACTGGCGACCGCAGTAGGTCACATATATAAATATATATATATATTTATTTATACCCATGGCACTATGCCGCTACCAGGACCTCCTTTGCAGGTCATGCCTCACCCCGTCACATTGACCAACAGGCTGCATTTAAGCCACACATATTATTTCATGTGGCTAGTCTTTATAAACTGAGTAAGACATACTGTATACCATTGATGATAAGTTTTCCACGCAGTGGGGTGGTTCAGGGCTACTTCGCTATATACTATAAAGCAAGTTCTAATATGGCTGCTGCTTTCACGGGGTAATTTGATGTATCTTTCTTGTATAGTTCTAAGATGGCCGCCATTCTCATTGTGCCACTTGACGTTTAGTCCTTTGTTCATTGCTAGGACTACCTGTATATGTAACTGACTTTGCACTTCACTCTGTGTGTGATCAAGGCCGTCTTACGGCCGAAACGCATACCCCAGGGTTTATGATGCAATAAATCCCCTTTGTGCCTTACCATCTCGTTGTTGCCTTTGTGCGCGCTCAACCTCGTGGACTGTAAATATATATATATATATATATGTATGTAATAAAATACAAAAAGAGTTGCCTCTAGGTGGGATGCACTCCCAGGTGGAAATTACGCCAAAGCAAGGGCACACGCCATGAACAAAGTCCCTTTCTGGTTTACCTGCCAGACGCGTTTTGGGCCAACGCCCTCTTCAGTGGCAGACCATGTGACGTGCCGGCATGCGGCAACCACCAGTAAATCCCCATAATAATAACGTTCAGGTGAACCACCTTAAGCAATGCTTCCTGGGACTGGTGGTTCAGTAAAACCCAAGTGGGTCGCCGCCGGCACTCACATTAAAAAATGTCTTTAAAAGGATTGCTGATGTTCGCGCCGGCACCCCTGCATATAACAGGCACCTCCTGTTCCACAGTTAGCTGCCCCAATAAAGATGCTGCGGACCCGCAAGTGTTTCGTGGTGGTGCAATCCCGTGACCAGGCAGGCCGCTGTACAAAATACAAAAAGAGTTGCCTCTAGGTGGGATGCACTCCCAGGTGGAAATTAACCCAAAGCAAGGGCACACACCATGAACAAAGTCCCTTTCTGGTTTAACTGCCAGATGCGTTTCGGGCCAACGCCCTCTTCAGTGGCAGACCATGTGACGTGCCGGCATGCGGCAACACCCAGTAAATCCCCATAATAATAACGCTCAGGTGAACCACCTGAAGCAATGCTTCCTGGGACTGGTGGTTCAGTAAAACCCAAGTGGGTCGCCGCCGGCACTCACATTAAAAAATGTCTTTAAAAGGATTGCCGATGTTCGTGCCGGCCCCCCTGCATATAACATGCACCTCCTGTTCCACAGTTAGCTGCCCCAATAAAGCAGCCGCGGAGCCGCAAGTGTTTCGCGGTGGTGCAATCCCGCGACCAGGCAGGCCGCTGTACAAAATACAAAAAGAGTTGCCTCTAGGTGGGATGCACTCCCAGGTGGAAATTACGCCAAAGCAAGGGCACACGGCATGAACAAAGTCCCTTTCTGGTTTACCTGCCAGACGCGTTTCGGGCCAACGCCCTCTTCAGTGGCAGACCATGTGACGTGCCGGCATGCGGCAACCACCAGTAAATACCCAAAATAATAACGCTCAGGTGAACTACCTGAAGCAATGCTTCCTGGGACTGGTGGTTCAGTAAAACCCAGGTGGGTCGCCGCCGGCACTCACATTAAAAAATGTCTTTAAAAGGATTGCCGATGTTCGCGCCGGCACCCCTGCATATAACAGGCACCCCCTGTTCCACAGTTAGCTGCCCCAATAAAGCAGTCGCGGACCCGCAAGTGTTTTGCGGTGGTGCAATCCCGCGACCAGGCAGGCCGCTGTACAAAATACAAAAAGAGTTGCCTCTAGGTGGGATGCACTCCCAGGTGGAAATACGCCAAAGCAAGGGCACACGCCATGAACAATGTCCCTTTCTGGTTTAACTGCCAGACGCGTTTTGGAGCCAACGCCCTCTTCAGTGGCAGACCATGTGACGTGCCAGCATGCGGCAACCACCAGTAAATCCCCATAATAATAACGTTCAGGTGAACCACCTGAAGCAGTGCTTCCTGGGATTGGTGGTTCAGTAAAACCCAAGTGGGTCGCCGCCGGCGCTCACATTAAAAAATGTCTTTAAAAGGATTGCCGATGTTCGCGCCGGCACCCCTGCATATAACAGGCACCTCCTGTTCCACAGTTAGCTGCCCCAATAAAGCAGCCGCGGACCGGCAAGTGTTTCGCGGTGGTGCAATCCCGCGACCAGGCTGGCCGCTGTACAAAATACAAAAAGAGTTGCCTCTAGGTGGGATGCACTCCCAGGTGGAAATTACGCCAAACCAAGGGCACACGCCATGAACAAAGTCCCATTCTGGTTTACCTGCCAGACGCGTTTCGGGCCAACGTCCTCTTCAGTGGCAGACCATGTGACGTGCTGGCATGTGGCAACCACCAGTAAATCCCCATAATAATAACGTTCAGGTGAACCACCTGAAGCAATGCTTCCTGGGACTGGTGGTTCAGTAAAACCCAAGTGGGTTGCCGCCGGCACTCACATTAAAAAATTTCTTTAAAAGGATTGCCGATGTTCGCGCCGGCACCCCTGCATATAACAGGCACTTCCTGTTCCACAGTTAGCTGCCCCAATAAAGCAGCCGCGGACCCGCAAGTGTTTCGTGGTGGTGCAATCCTGCGAACAGGCAGGACGCTGTACAAAATACAAAAAGAGTTGCCTCTAGGTGGGATGCACTCCCAGGTGGAAATTACGCCAAAGCAAGGGCACGCGCCATGAACAAAGTCCCTTTCTGGTTTACCTGCCAGACGCGTTTCGGGCCAACGCCCTCTTCAGTGGCAGACCATGTGACGTGCCGGCATGCGGCAACCACCAGTAAATCCCCATAATAATAACGCTCAGGTGAACCACCTGTAGCAATGCTTCCTGGGACTGGTGGTTCAGTAAAACCCAAGTGGGTCACCGCCGGCACTCACATTAAAAAATTTCTTTAAAAGGATTGGCGATGTTGGCGCCGGCACCCCTGCATATAACAGGCACCTGCTGTTCCACAGTTAGCTGCCCCAATAAAGCAGCCGCGGACACGCAAGTGTTTCACGGTGGTGCAATCCCGCGACCAGGCAGGCCGCTGTACAAAATACAAAAAGAGTTGCCTCTAGGTGGGATGCACTCCCAGGTGGAAATTACGCCAAAGCAAGGGCACACGCCATGAACAAAGTCCCTTTCTGGTTTACCTGCCAGATGCGTTTCGGGCCAACGCCCTCTTCAGTGGCAGACCATGTGACGTGCCGGCATGCGGCAACCACCAGTAAATCCCCATAATAATAACGCTCAGGTGAACCACCTGAAGCAATGCTTCCTGGGACTGGTGGTTCAGTAAAACCCAAGTGAGTCGCCGCCAGCACTCACATTAAAAAATGTCTTTAAAAGGATTGCCGATGTTCGCGCAGGCACCCCTGCATATAACAGGCACCTCCTGTTCCACAGTTAGCTGCCCCAATAAAGCAGCCGCGGACCCGCAAGTGTTTCGCGGTGGTGCAATCCCGCGACCAGGCAGGCCGCTGTACAAAATACAAACAGAGTTGCCTCTAGGTGGGATGCACTCCCAGGTGGAAATTACGCCAAAGCAAGGGCACACGCCATGAACAAAGTCCCATTCTGGTTTACCTGCCAGACGCGTTTCGGGCCAACGCCCTCTTCAGTGGCAGACCATGTGACGTGCCGGCATGTGGCAACCACCAGTAAATCCCCATAATAATAACGCTCAGGTGAACCACCTGAAGCAATGCTTACTGGGACTGGTGGTTCAGTAAAACCCAAGTGGGTTGCCGCCGGCACTCACATTAAAAAATGTCTTTAAAAGGTTTGCCGATGTTCGCGCCGGCACCCCTGCATATAACAGGCACCTCCTTTTCCACAGTTAGCTGCCCCAATAAAGCAGCCGCGGATCCGCAAGTGTTTCGCGGTGGTGCAATCTCGCGACCAGGCAGGCCGCTGTACAAAATACAAAAAGAGTTGCCTCTAGGTGGGATGCACTCCCAGGTGGAAATTACGCCAAAGCAAGGGCACACGCCATGAACAAAGTCCCTTTCTGGTTTACCTGCCAAACGCGTTTTGGTCCAACGCCCTCTTCAGTGGCAGACCATGTGACGTGCCGGCATGCGGCAACCACCAGTAAATCCCCATAATAATAACACTCAGGTGAACTATCTGAAGCAATGCTTCCTGGGACTGGTGGTTCAGTAAAACCCAAGTGGGTCGCCGCCGGCACTCACATTAAAAAATGTCTTTAAAAGGATTGCCGATGTTCGCTCCGGCACCCCTGCATATAACAGGCACCTCCTGTTCCACAGTTAGCTGCCCTAATAAAGCAGCCCCGGACCCGCAAGTGTTTCGCGGTGGTGCAATCCCGCGACCAGGCAGGCTGCTGTACAAAATACAAAAAGAGTTGCCTCTAGGTGGGATGCACTCCCAGGTGGAAATTACGCCAAAGCAAGGGCACACGCCATGAACAAAGTCCCTTTCTGGTTTACCTGCCAGACGCGTTTTGGGCCAACGCCCTCTTCAGTGGCAGACCATGTGACGTGCCGGCATGCGGCAACCACCAGTAAATCCCCATAATAATAACGCTCAGGTGAACCACCTGAAGCAATGCTTCCTGGGACTGGTGGTTCAGTAAAACCCAAGTGGGTCGCCGCCGGCACTCACATTAAAAAATGTCTTTAAAAGGATTGCCGATGTTCGCGCCGGCACCCCTGCATATAACAGGCACCTCCTGTTCCACAGTTAGCTGCCCCAATAAAGATGCTGCGGACCCGCAAGTGTTTCGTGGTGGTGCAATCCCGTGACCAGGCAGGCCGCTGTACAAAATACAAAAAGAGTTGCCTCTAGGTGGGATGCACTCCCAGGTGGAAATTACGCCAAAGCAAGGGCACACGCCATGAACAAAGTCCCTTTCTGGTTTAACTGCCAGATGCGTCTCGGGCCAACGCCCTCTTCAGTGGCAGACCATGTGACGTGCCGGCATGCGGCAACCACCAGTAAATCCCCATAATAATAACGCTCAGGTGAACCACCTGAAGCAATGCTTCCTGGGACTGGTGGTTCAGTAAAACCCAAGTGGGTCGCCGCCGGCACTCACATTAAAAAATGTCTTTAAAAGGATTGCCGATGTTCGCGCCGGCCCCTCTGCATATAACAGGCACCTCCTGTTCCACAGTTAGCTGCCCCAATAAAGCAGCCGCGGAGCCGCAAGTGTTTCGCGGTGGTGCAATCCCGCGACCAGGCAGGCCGCTGTACAAAATACAAAAAGAGTTGCCTCTAGGTGGGATGCACTCCCAGGTGGAAATTACGCCAAAGCAAGGGCACACGGCATGAACAAAGTCCCTTTCTGGTTTACCTGCCAGACGCGTTTCGGGCCAACGCCCTCTTCAGTGGCAGACCATGTGACGTGCCGGCATGCGGCAACCACCAGTAAATACCCAAAATAATAACGCTCAGGTGAACTACCTGAAGCAATGCTTCCTGGGACTGGTGGTTCAGTAAAACCCGGATGGGTCGCCGCCGGCACTCACATTAAAAAATGTCTTTAAAAGGATTGCCGATGTTCGCTCCGGCACCCCTGCATATAACAGGCACCTCCTGTTCCATAGTTAGCTGCCCCAATAAAGAAGCCGCGGACCCGCAAGTGTTTCGCGGTGGTGCAATCCCGCGACCAGGCAGACCGCTGTACAAAATACAAAAAGAGTTGCCTCTAGGTGGGATGCATTCCCAGGTGGAAATTACGCCAAAGCAAGGGCACACGCCATGAACAAAGTCCCTTTCTGGTTTACCTGCCAGACGCGTTTCGGGCCAACGCCCTCTTCAGTGGCAGACCATGTGACGTGCCAGCATGCGGCAACCACCAGTAAATCCCCATAATAATAACGTTCAGGTGAACCACCTGAAGCAATGCTTCCTGGGACTGGTGGTTCAGTAAAACCCAAGTGGGTCGCCGCCGGCACTCACATTAAAAAATGTCTTTAAAAGGATTGCCGATGTTGGCGCCGGCACCCCTGCATATAACAGGCACCTCCTGTTCCACAGTTAGCTGCCCCAATAAAGCAGTCGCGGACCCGCAAGTGTTTTGCGGTGGTGCAATCCCGCGACCAGGCAGGCCGCTGTACATAATACAAAAAGAGTTTCCTCTAGGTGGGATGCACTCCCAGGTGGAAATTACGCCAAAGCAAGGGCACACGCCATGAACAAAGTCCCTTTCTGGTTTACCTGCCAGACGCGTTTCGGGCCAATGCCCTCTTCAGTGGCAGACCATGTGACGTGCTGGCATGCGGCAACCACCAGTAAATCCCCATAATAATAACGCTCAGGTGAACCACCTGAAGCAATGCTTCCTGGGACTGGTGGTTCAGTAAAACCCAAGTGGGTCGCCGCCGGCACTCACATTAAAAAATGTCTTTAAAAGGATTGCCGATGTTCGCGCCGGCACCCCTGCATATAACAGGCACCTCCTGTTCCACAGTTAGCTGCCCCAATAAAGCAGCCGCGGACCCGCAAGTGTTTTGCGGTGGTGCAATCCCGCGGCCAGGCAGGCCGCTGTACAAAATACAAAAAGAGTTGCCTCTAGGTAGGATGCACTCCCAGGTGGAAATTACGCCAAAGCAAGGGCACACGCCATGAACAATGTCCCTTTCTGGTTTAACTGCCAGACGCGTTTTGGGCCAACGCCCTCTTCAGTGGCAGACCATGTGACGTGCCAGCATGCGGCAACCACCAGTAAATCCCCATAATAATAAAGTTCAGGTGAACCACCTGAAGCAGTGCTTCCTGGGATTGGTGGTTCAGTAAAACCCAAGTGGGTCGCCGCCGGCGCTCACATTAAAAATGTCTTTAAAAGGATTGCCGATGTTCGCGCCGGCACCCCTGCATATAACAGGCACCTCCTGTTCCACAGTTAGCTGCCCCAATAAAGCAGCCGCGGACCGGCAAGTGTTTCGCGGTGGTGCAATCCCGCGACCAGGCTGGCCGCTGTACAAAATACAAAAAGAGTTGCCTCTAGGTGGGATGCACTCCCAGGTGGAAATTACGCCAAACCAAGGGCACACGCCATGAACAAAGTCCCATTCTGGTTTACCTGCCAGACGCGTTTCGGGCCAACGTCCTCTTCAGTGGCAGACCATGTGACGTGCTGGCATGTGGCAACCACCAGTAAATCCCCATAATAATAACGTTCAGGTGAACCACCTGAAGCAATGCTTCCTGGGACTGGTGGTTCAGTAAAACCCAAGTGGGTCACCGCCGGCACTCACATTAAAAAATGTCTTTAAAAGGATTGGCGATGTTGGCGCCGGTACCCCTGCATATAACAGGCACCTCCTGTTCCACAGTTAGCTGCCCCAATAAAGCAGCCGCGGACACGCAAGTGTTTCACGGTGGTGCAATCCCGCGACCAGGCAGGCCGCTGTACAAAATACAAAAAGAGTTGCCTCTAGGTGGGATGCACTCCCAGGTGGAAATTACGCCAAAGCAAGGGCACACGCCATGAACAAAGTCCCTTTCTGGTTTACCTGCCAGACGCGTTTCGGGCCAACGCCCTCTTCAGTGGCAGACCATGTGACGTGCCGGCATGCGGCAATCACCAGTAAATCCCCATAATAATAACGCTCAGGTGAACCACCTGAAGCAATGCTTCCTGGGACTGGTGGTTCAGTAAAACCCAAGTGGGTCGCCGCCGGCACTCACATTAAAAAATGTCTTTAAAGGATTGCCGATGTTCGCGCCGGCACCCCTGCATATAACAGGCACCTCCTGTTCCACAGTTAGCTGCCCCAATAAAGCAGCCGCGGACCCGCAAGTGTTTCGCGGTGGTGCAATCCCGCGACCAGGCAGGCCGCTGTACAAAATACAAAAAGAGTTGCCTCTATGTGGGATGCACTCCCAGGTGGAAATTACGCCAAAGCAAGGGCACACGCCATGAACAAAGTCCCATTCTGGTTTACCTGCCAGACGCGTTTCGGGCCAACGCCCTCTTCAGTGGCAGACCATGTGACGTGCCGGCATGTGGCAACCACCAGTAAATCCCCATAATAATAACGCTCAGGTGAACCACCTGAAGCAATGCTTACTGGGACTGGTGGTTCAGTAAAACCCAAGTGGGTTGCCGCCGGCACTAACATTAAAAAATGTCTTTAAAAGGATTGCCGATGTTCGCGCAGGCACCCCTGCATATAACAGGCACCTCCTGTTCCACAGTTAGCTGCCCCAATAAAGCAGCCGCGGACCCGCAAGTGTTTCGTGGTGGTGCAATCCTGCGAACAGGCAGGACGCTGTACAAAATACAAAAAGAGTTGCCTCTAGGTGGGATGCACTCCCAGGTGGAAATTACGCCAAAGCAAGGGCACATGCCATGAACAAAGTCCCATTCTTGTTTACCTGCCAGATGCGTTTCGGGCCAACGCCATCTTCAGTGGCAGAAAATGTGACATGCCGGCATGTGGCAACCACCAGTAAATCCCCATAATAATAACGCTCAGATGAACCACCTGAAGCAATGCTTCCTGGGACTGGTGGTTCAGTAAAACCCAAGTGGGTTGCCGCCGGCACTCACATTAAAAAATGTCTTTAAAAGGATTGCCGATGTTGGCGCCGGCACCCCTGCATATAACAGGCACCTCCTTTTCCACAGTTAGCTGCCCCAATAAAGCAGCCGCGGATCCGCAAGTGTTTCGCGGTGGTGCAATCCCGCGACCAGGCAGGCCGCTGTACAAAATACAAAAAGAGTTGCCTCTAGGTGGGATGCACTCCCAGGTGGAAATTACGCCAAAGCAAGGGCACACGCCATGAACAAAGTCCCTTTCTGGTTTACCTGCCAGACGCATTTCGGGCCAACGCCCTCTTCAGTGGCAGACCATGTGACGTGCCGGCATGCGGCAACCACCAGTAAATCCCCATAATAATAACGCTCAGGTGAACCACCTGTAGCAATGCTTCCTGGGACTGGTGGTTCAGTAAAACCCAAGTGGGTCACCGCCGGCACTCACATTAAAAAATTTCTTTAAAAGGATTGGTGATGTTGGCGCAGGCACCCCTGCATATAACAGGCACCTCCTGTTCCACAGTTAGCTGCCCCAATAAAGCAGCCGCGGACACGCAAGTGTTTCATGGTGGTGCAATCCCGCGACCAGGCAGGCCGCTGTACAAAATACAAAAAGAGTTGCCTCTAGGTGGGATGCACTCCCAGGTGGAAATTACGCCAAAGCAAGGGCACACGCCATGAACAAAGTCCCTTTCTGGTTTACCTGCCAGGCGCGTTTCGGTCCAACGCCCTCTTCAGTGGCAGACCATGTGACGTGCCGGCATGCAGCAACCACCAGTAAATCCCCATAATAATAACACTCAGGTGAACTACCTGAAGCAATGCTTCCTGGGACTGGTGGTTCAGTAAAACCCAAGTGGGTCGCCGCCGGCACTCACATTAAAAAATGTCTTTAAAAGGATTGCCGATGTTCGCTCCGGCACCCCTGCATATAACAGGCACCTCCTGTTCCACAGTTAGCTGCCCTAATAAAGCAGCCCCGGACCCGCAAGTGTTTCGCGGTGGTGCAATCCCGCGACCAGGCAGGCCGCTGAACAAAATACAAAAAGAGTTGCCTCTAGGTGGGATGCACTCCCAGGTGGAAATTACACCAAAGCAAGGGCACACGCCATGAACAAAGTCCCTTTCTGGTTTACCTGCCAGACGCGTTTCGGACCAACGCCCTCTTCAGTGGCAGACCATGTGACGTGCCGGCATGCGGCAACCACCAGTAAATCCCCATAATAATAACGCTCAGGTGAACCACCTGAAGCAATGCTTCCTGGGACTGGTGGTTCAGTAAAACCCAAGTGGGTCGCCGCCGGCACTCACATTAAAAAATGTCTTTAAAAGGATTGCCGATGTTCGCGCCGGCACCCCTGCATATAACAGGCACCTCCTGTTCCACAGTTAGCTGCCCCAATAAAGCAGCCGCGGACCCGCAAATGTTTCGCGGTGGTGCAATCCCGCGACCAGGCAGGCCGCTGTACAAAATACAAAAAGAGTTGCCTCTAGGTGGGATGCACTCCCAGGTGGAAATTACGCCAAAGCAAGGGCACACGCCATGAACAAAGTCCCTTTCTGGTTTACCTGCCAGACGCGTTTTGGGCCAACGCCCTCTTCAGTGGCAGACCATGTGACGTGCCAGCATGCGGCAACCACCAGTAAATCCCCATAATAATAACGCTCAGGTCAACCACCTGAAGCAATGCTTCCTGGTTCTGGTGGTTCAGTAAAACCCAAGTGGGTCGCCGCCGGCACTCACATTAAAAAATGTCTTTAAAAGGCTTGCCGATGTTCGCGCCGGCACCCCTGCATATAACAGGCACCTCCTGTTCCACAGTTAGCTGCCCCAATAAAGCAGCTGCGGACCCGCAAGGGTTTCGCGGTGGTGCAATCCCGCGACCAGGCAGGCCGCTGTACAAAATACAAAAAGAGTTGCCTCTAGGTGGGATGCACTCCCAGGTGGAAATTACGCCAAAGCAAGGGCACACGCCATGAACAAAGTCCCATTCTGGTTTACCTGCCAGACGCATTTCGGGCCAACGCCCTCTTCAGTGGCAGACCATGTGACTTCCCGGCATGCGGCAACCACCAGTAAATCCCCATAATAATAACGCTCAGGTGAACCACCTGAAGCATTGCTTCCTGGGACTGGTGGTTCAGTAAAACCCAAGTGGGTCGCCGCCGGCACTCACATTAAAAAATGTCTTTAAAAGGATTGCCGATGTTTGCGCCGTCACCCCTGCATATAACAGGCACCTCCTGTTCCACAGTTAGCTGCCCCAATAAAGCAGCCGCGGAGCCTCAAGTGTTTCGCGGTGGTGCAATCCCGCGACCAGGCAGGCCGCTGTACAAAATACAAAAAGAGTTGCCTCTAGGTGGGATGCACTCCCAGGTGGAAATTACGCCAAAGCAAGGGCACATGCCATGAACAAAGTCCCTTTCTGCTTTACCTGCCAGACGCGTTTCGGGCCAACGCCCTCTTCCGTGGCAGACCATGTGACGTGCCGGCATGCGGCAACCACCAGTAAATCCCCATAATAATAACGCTCAGGTGAACCACCTGAAGCAATGCTTCCTGGGACTGGTGGTTCAGTAAAACCCAAGTGGGTCGCCGCCGGCACTCACATTAAAAAATGTCTTTAAAAGGATTGCCGATGTTCGCGCCGTCACCCCTGCATATAACAGGCACCTCCTGTTCCACAGTTAGCTGCCCCAATAAAGCAGCCGCGGACCCGCAAGTGTTTCGCGGTGGTGCAATCCCGAGACCAGGCAGGCCGCTGTACAAAATACAAAAAGAGTTGCCTCTAGGTGGGATGCACTCCCAGGTGGAAATTACGCCAAAGCAAGGGCACATGCCATGAACAAAGTCCCTTTCTGCTTTACCTGCCAGACGCGTTTCGGGCCAACGCCCTCTTCCGTGGCAGACCATGTGACGTGCCGGCATGCGGCAACCACCAGTAAATCCCCATAATAATAACGCTCAGGTGAACCACCTGAAGCAATGCTTCCTGGGACTGGTGGTTCAGTAAAATCCAAGTGGGTCGCCGCCGGCACTCATTAAAAAATGTCTTTAAAAGGATTGCCGATGTTCGCGCCGGCACCCCTGCATATAACAGGCACCTCCTGTTCCACAGTTAGCTGCCCCAATAAAGCAGCCGCGGACCCGCAAGTGTTTCGCGGTGGTGCAATCCCGCGACCAGGCAGGCCGCTGTACAAAATACAAAAAGAGTTGCCTCTAGGTGGGATGCACTCCCAGGTGGAAATTACGCCAAAGCAAGGGCACACGCCATGAACAAAGTCCCTGTGAGCGTGTGGGGAGTGCGGGCCGGATATACAGACGCGGAGGCTGGATGTAGTGTGCAATCTTTAGTGTCTTTTATTGAGGGTAGATACATGAAACACAGTTTATGTTCTTTCTTTATGTCGTCCCCTTCTTGTGGGTTTCTTCCTATGGTCTTGCGGGTCTCTCTCCGGCGGGATGGTCTTGACGCGGTGGTGGGCTTGCGGAGGCTCATAAAAGGGAGGAAGAAACAAGAAGGTTTCGTCAGCTCTAGCCCTTTTTAATGGCTATACCTAGTGCTAACCGTCACCACACCCGGTCGGTGATACGTTCTTAATCGTACTTGTCAAAGAAGGGCGGTGCAATAATGAAAAAATAAGGGAGAGGAACGGGAGTGGGGAAAAACGGTGAACTCTTAGAGGACAGGGTTTGTGCAATAAAGGTGTGTTGGCCTCCGGCGGCCAAGAACGGGATGTGAGGGTAGGTGACTCAGTGCTCGTGCCTGCTGCTGTACACCCCGACGCTCCCTAACCCACCCCGAGTATGTTTTTCCCTCCCGCCTCCCCGGTTCCCGCTTCCCCGTTCTCTCCTTCGTGTGAACTCACCGGCTCCGCCGCAACTCTCCTGAGTTGCGGCCGCTCTCCAGCATCCTCCGGTGGGCTCCACCAGTCCTCGCTCCACTCTTCTTCTTCTGGGTCGTCTGCTTCCTCTCGTCGACTCGCTCCCGTCTCCGTCCCTTCTCTGTTCTGGCTCTCCGTCTCGTTCTCCTCGCTCTCTGTGGATCTGCCGCCTTCCGTCTGTCCTGGGACTCCTTTCACCGGCCTCGGGCTTTTCCTTCCGGGGTCGGTCCCGCCTCCTTCCCCCGACTCCCAGTTCGTAACTGGCTCCTGTAAGGACACATGACAAGGGGGCGTGGTTACCCTCAACGACGTCAGGCGGTAGTTCTCGTAGTTTTGTGGGAGTCCCGAAATGGCCGGACCGGGTCGTTTAAGAAGAACAGGCACCATACAGTCCTTGTTGGGAAACCCCTCACATCCCCTTTCCCTAGCTGTCCTTCTTGTAGGGGTTGTCCCCACCGGATATCGTGACAGAAAGTCGACGTTTGTTTGTTCCGTACCCTTCCGATGTTTGGTAGTGAATCTGTAGGGTTGCAGGGACAAAAACCACCGTAGTACTCTTTCGTTGTGGCCTTTGTTGCGAGCCAACCATTCAAGTGGGGCATGGTCGGTATAGAGGGTGAACTCTCGTCCTTCTAAGTAATAGCGCAGTGACTCAATGGCCCACTTTATAGCGAGGGCCTCTTTTTCGATCACTGCGTAGTTCTTTTCTCGGGGGTACAGTTTTCTACTGATATATAGGATTGGTTTCTCTTCTCCCTCTGAGGTACGTTGTGAGAGAATCGCCCCCAAACCCTGGTCCGATGCATCGGTTTGTAAGATGAAGGGAAGCGTATAGTCAGGGCTGGTGAGTACTGTGTCTGTCGTCAGCGCGGCTTTCAGCGTCTCAAAAGCCTTGGTCAGTCCTGGGGTGGGTTGTTTTAACAGGGCTTCGGTTTTCACACTTTTCTGTAATAAATCTGTGAGGGGGCTGCGGTTTGAGAGAAATTAGGTATGAACCTCCGGTAGTAGCCCAATAGGCCTAAAAAGCCCTGAGGTCTTTTTTTGATTGGGGAAATGGTACTTGGGTGATAGCGGCTATTTTGTTATTCTGGGGTCGAATGACACCCTCACCCAAAAGAAAACCTAGATATCTGACCGTTTGGGCCGCCAAGTGACTTTTGGCCGGGTTTATCTTAAGTTTATGACGGCCTAAGGCGTGAATCACATTATAGAGATGTGTGAGATGCTGTTCCCACGTCTTGCTATATATAATGATGTCATCAAGATAAGCCCCTGCGTATTTCTCATGGGGTCGTAATACCAGATTCATAGTTCGTTGAAAGGTCGCTGGGGCTCGGTGTAGGCCAAAGGGCAACACTGTGAACTGATATAGGCCGTCAGGGGTAGAAAAAGCGGTTTTCTCCCTGTCTTGTTTCCGTAAGGGGATTTGCCAGTACCCCTTACAAAGGTCAAGGGTACTGATGTATCTAGCATTGCCTATGCGCTCAATCATTTCATCGACCCTCGGGAGAGGATAGGCGTCGAAGTCTGAGATTCTGTTGACTTCGCGGAAATCAATGCAGAAACGGACCGTGCCATTAGGCTTAGGTACTAGTACTATAGGGGAGTTCCAGTCGCTCTGGGAGGGTTCGATTATCCCCATGTTTAGCATCTGCTTCACCTCTTCTCTGATTACGGTCCTACGGGCTTCGGGTATACGGTAGGGACGTAGCCGGACTTTTTTCCGGGTTGGGTTTTAATGGCATGCTCTGTGACTGTTGTCCTCCCTGGGGTCAGAGAGAAGATCCCCTGTAGGGGACAGAGAGAGTCTAGGAGGGAACCCCTGAGGTCCATGGGTAAGTCCTGATCTATACTCTGTTCCATCAGGAGGCCGTTCTCGTTCTTTTGTCCTACCAGGACAGGGAGAGGTCTTATCCACTTCTTTAGTAGATTCACATGGTATATTTGTGAGGTGGCTCGGGTGGGATCTATTTCCACTCGGTAGGTCACTGGGGTCACTTTATTCAATATGGTATAGGGACCCTGCCATTGACCTAACATTTTCTGGTCTGAAGAAGGCATCATAAGAAGCACTGAATCCCCCACTGCGAATGTTCTCTCTTTCGTTCCCTTGTCATATTGTTTTTTCTGGGCTGTCTGTGCCTCCTCCAGATTCTGTCGGACTATGGCACGGACTTGCCCCAAGTGTGTTTTGAGCTTATCTACGTATTCAAGGAGTGGTCTGTTTTGGTTTGGTTCTGCTTCCCATGTTTCTTTTGCCATATCCAGAAATGTACGAGGTTGATGGCCGTATAAGAGCTCAAACGGAGAATACCCCGTGCTCTTTTGGACCTTACACCGGATGGCGAACAGGGCCAGGGGCAACATTTCTTCCCACTTTTGGGTTTCTAGGGATAGAAGTTTTTTAGGGTCGTCTTCAGGGTAGCGTTGTAGCGCTCGACCAATCCGTCTGTTTGCGGATGGTAGGCTGCGGTGCGTATCTGTTTAACGCCTAGATAACTACACACCTGCTTCATCAGTTTCGAGACGAAGGGTGTCCCTTGATCTGTGAGGATCTCTGTGGGAAAGCCTACGCGGGAAAATACCGTTATCATGGCTTTGGCTATGTTTGTGGTGTTGGGATGTCTTAGGGGTATTGCCTCTGGAAAACGGGTGGCATAGTCCACGAGGACTAGTACATAGCGACAGCCGCTTCTGGAGGGCAATAGGGGTCCTATTATGTCCATCCCTATCCTTTGGAAGGGTTCCGCAATGATGGGAAGAGGGTGTAGTGGTACTCGGGAGGGTTTGTATCTACTGTTCTTCTGACATATCGGACAGCTCCGACAGTATATACGGATTTGTTGATGTATGCCTGGCCAGTAGAATTTTTCAAGAATGGCTTGTTCGGTCTTTTCATCACTGAAATGGCCCCCAGTAGATGACTGTGGGCGAGGTATAACACTTTCTCACGAAAGGGGCCGGGTATGAGGAGCTGTGCGGGGTGGGCAGGACTACCTTTTCTATACAACAGTCCGTTTCTCGTGAAGAAATAGGGACCTACTTGCAGGGGGTCCTCGTTCTCTAGGGCTCTACTCCAAGCTTCCTGTAAGACGGGGTCCTCTCTTTGTGTGGCGTGGAAATCCCTATTGGTCTCCCAAGGGTGCTCTTCTACCCTAACGGGGTAGACCGCATGGCTCTTCCTTTTCTCATCTCTTCTCTGTTTCTGACTCTTTCGTAATTTAGACGGGGGCCACTCTGGATCCTCTTCTTGTGAAAAGGGGGCTTCTCTCCACCAGTCCTCTTCACCTGGAGGGGTCCCTTGTAGTAGATCAGTCAGTCGGGAATAATCATTCCCCAAGATGAGCTGTTCGGGAAGCCGCGGAATGAGACCAACGGTTAGGGAGGAGCCCGGGTCGGTTGGGTGTTGAATATGAACTTGTGTTGTGGGATATCGTTGGGTATTCCCATGAACGCACTGTATGGCCACGGTCCCATTAACCGTTCCTGAAGCTTGGTTAAGGTCCTGGGGTCTTAATACGCTGTGGTGACACCCCGTGTCTGCTAGGGCGGTTAAGGATTGTCCGTTCACCAATACTTTGCACCGATAAGGAGGTCGGGTTCTCTCCGATCGGGAACAATAATAATTGCGGGCTATTCCGACCTCCATCGGTTCTTCCTTCTGAGGACAGAAACGTGCTATATGGCCCAGACCCCCACAGTTGTAGCATTGAGGTCCGGGTGGTGGTGCCCTAAAGAGGGGTGTTCCAGGTACGATGGTGATAGGGTCCGGTTTCCTCGGTATCAGGGGTCGGGTCGGCCGATGTGGTCCGCTGGTTCCGCTTCTCCAGGGAACTTCTTCGCGTCCCTTCTGTATCTCTTGTGCCCGACTGAAGGCACTGGCAATTTCAACCGCGGTTTCCAGTGTAAGGTGGGCGTGTTGGCGCACCCATCTCTGAATGGGTGGGTGTAGGGAGGACAAATACTGTTCCAAGTAGATTTTGGACATGATTTCCTCTTTCGTGCTCGTTGAGGGTCTCAACCAGCGGTCAGTTAGGTCTTTTACGCGGAAATATAGTGCTCTTGGCGTTTCCTGGGGCCCCTCTCTCAACTGACGCAGCCGTATGCGATAGGTTTCATCGTCTACCCCTAGTCGTTCAAGGATACACTGTTTTATATCCGCATAAGGGGTGAGGCCTTGTAGGTTGGCGGCCTGGTATGCGGCTTGGAGGTCGCCTGAGAGTAAAGGTCCCAGATACTGTCCCCATTTATCGGCGGGCCATGCGGCCGCCATGGCCATTCTTTCGAAGTTACTGAAAAAGTAATCCGGGTCTTCTCCGCTCACGTACTTCGGTAGTACAAGAGATGGAAGGGTGGTGGTCCCTCTCTGCTGACTGAGGGCCTCTGTAAGCTTCCCCAGGGCCGTTTCCTGGATTTGACCCTGTCCAGCTAGGGTTTGTTGCATCTTGTCACGGTCCTCCTCTACGACCGTGAGGAACCTCTCCATGGCCTTGCCTAGGCTTTCCTGGCTGTCCGCCATCTTCTTGATCACAGCCTCCATGTCTCCGGCGGATCCCACTTCTGATACCACCTGTGAGCGTGTGGGGAGTGCGGGCCGGATATACAGACGCGGAGGCTGGATGTAGTGTGCAATCTTTAGTGTCTTTTATTGAGGGTAGATACATGAAACACAGTTTATGTTCTTTCTTTATGTCGTCCCCTTCTTGTGGGTTTCTTCCTATGGTCTTGCGGGTCTCTCTCCGGCGGGATGGTCTTGACGCGGTGGTGGGCTTGCGGAGGCTCATAAAAGGGAGGAAGAAACAAGAAGGTTTCGTCAGCTCTAGCCCTTTTTAATGGCTATACCTAGTGCTAACCGTCACCACACCCGGTCGGTGATACGTTCTTAATTGTACTTGTCAAAGAATGGCGGTGCAATAATGAAAAAAACAAGGGAGAGGAACGGGAGTGGGGAAAAACGGTGAACTCTTAGAGGACAGGGTTTGTGCAATAAAGGTGTGTTGGCCTCCGGCGGCCAAGAACGGGATGTGAGGGTAGGTGACTCAGTGCTCGTGCCTGCTGCTGTACACCCCGACGCTCCCTAACCCACCCCGAGTATGTTTTTCCCTCCCGCCTCCCCGGTTCCCGCTTCCCCGTTCTCTCCTTCGTGTGAACTCACCGGCTCCGCCGCAACTCTCCTGAGTTGCGGCCGCTCTCCAGCATCCTCCGGTGGGCTCCACCAGTCCTCGCTCCACTCTTCTTCTTCTGGGTCGTCTGCTTCCTCTCGTCGACTCGCTCCCGTCTCCGTCCCTTCTCTGTTCTGGCTCTCTGTCTCGTTCTCCTCGCTCTCTGTGGATCTGCCGCCTTCCGTCTGTCCTGGGACTCCTTTCACCGGCCTCGGGCTTTTCCTTCCGGGGTCGGTCCCGCCTCCTTCCCCCGACTCCCAGTTCGTAACTGGCTCCTGTAAGGACACATGACAAGGGGGCGTGGTTACCCTCAACGACGTCAGGCGGTAGTTCTCGTAGTTTTGTGGGAGTCCCGAAATGGCCGGACCGGGTCGTTTAAGAAGAACAGGCACCATACAGTCCTTGTTGGGAAACCCCTCACAGTCCCTTTCTGGTTTACCTGCCAGACGCGTTTCGGGCCAACGCCCTCTTCAGTGGCAGACCATGTGACGTGCCGGCATGCGGCAACCACCAGTAAATCCCCATAATAATAACGCTCAGGTGAACCACCTGAAGCAATGCTTCCTGGGACTGGTGGTTCAGTAAAACACAAGTGGGTCGCCGCCGGCACTCACATTAAAAAATGTCTTTAAAAGGATTGCCGATGTTCGCGCCGGCACCCCTGCATATAACAGGCACCTCCTGTTCCACAGTTAGCTGCCCCAATAAAGCAGCCGCGGACCCGCAAGTGTTTCGCGGTGGTGCAATCCCGCGACCAGGCAGGCCGCTGTACAAAATACAAAAAGAGTTGCCACGTCACATGGTCTGCCACTGAAGAGGGCGTTGGCCCGAAACGCGTCTGGCAGGAAAACCAGAAAAGGACTTTGTTCATGTTGTGTGCCCTTGCTTTGGCGTAATTTCCACCTGGGAGTGCATCCCACCTAGCGGCAACTCTTTTTGTATTTTGTATATATGTATATATAAATAGATAGATATTTCAATATATATATATATATTCACTGCAAAAACAAAGGTTAAAGTAACGTCATAGTTTTGTTTTTTTAAAAACCCTACAAATTCACTGAAAAAAACAAAGATTTCAGTAACGTTATAGTTAGGTACCTTTGTCAGTGACAACATTAATGTTTTTAACTGACAAAAACACAGAAATTCACCAGTTATAATTAGCAGCATTAACTATAACTTGCACCACCGTCATGCTCTCAGTGATTTCATCTCATCACTGATGTAATTTCAGAAATCATCAGTGGGGTTATCAATGACATCTTAGAACATGTCATGAGTAATTTTTTATTTGAAGTCATAATCAATGCATGGCGAAGATCAGAGTTACAGTTATTTTAGTTAACTATAACTGGTGAATTGTAGTGCTTTTTAGAGATTAAACTGTTACATTTTAACTGACATTTTCACGTAACTATCATGTCACTTTAACCTTTGATTTATTGTAATGTAAAGTGAGATATTATCAGATCTAACTATAACATGACTTTATCCTTTGTTTTTTTTTAAACGAATTTCTGAGGCTATTTTCATGTAAACTAACAATATAAATAAATGTCAATTTAAAACATGCATTTTAATCTAAAACATTAACATGTGTTTAAGTCTTTCATTGACACTATTCAAGCCACAAAATGCAATCATGAAACCAACCACAAGTGGTCGCCAAACTCCAGCATACAACTCCAGCTCACATTACTTGAAAACAAATAGCAAGCTCTTCTGGGGTCATGCATTCAATGACCTAGGAGACTTAGTGTTTTTAGGGGGAGCTGATGTTCTCGTGGCAGCCCCCACAACACTTTTGTAAATTGTTGGTAGTGCCTCTGCCACTCCTTGAAGCACCACCACCAATAAACTATAAAAAAATAAAGTCCATGCAGGACATTATGGGATGCTCTCGAGAGCAGTGAATATTAATGAGAGGCCTTGTTGCTTCAGTAGGAAGGAGGCAACTTTCCATTTTTTTAAGAACTTGGGTACCTCGATGCTACCTGGAGTGCCCTGAGCCTATTTGTTTATTGTTAAAAAAGGACAGTGTGCAGAGTCTATTCTCACGCTGCCACTCTTCTTCTTTTTTTTTTCTTTTTAAAGTATGTGCCCTGGTCCCAGCTAGGACATCCACCACATGCACACTGTTGGGAGCCGTGGGGCAGGCTCATAGCCCCCATGGCCTTGCCTGTGGGACCTGGCTCTATCGCTTTTGTTTCTGCTCCGGCCAGGCGGGAGCAAAGCTGTGGTCTCTGCAAGGGAGAGTGCAGGCAGGAAATTAGATTCATATTTCCTGCCCACACTGTACCGAGCAGGAAACAAGACAGTGTCCTAGAGAAAGTGGTAGTCAGGACACTGGCTTTCTTGGGGTCCTCAGGATGGGGTTTCCGGGGCATCATATGGCTTGGGAAGTGGGTCCCCATGCACCTCAGCCCAAATCACACATCTGACCCAGAAGATAGGGCCCTAAGGGCCTTCAAGTGGCTCAGGGAGGTGAGCCGCATGCCCACTCCCCATAAAAATGAAATCTGCCCTGAGGCAGGAGGTCCCCGGGTGCTCAAATGGCTCAGGCAGCAGGGGCCACATGCCCTTTCTCTATAAAAAATGAACTGGCCTCTGGGGACAGGGTCCCCATAGCTTGAAATGGCTCAGGAAGGGCACTGCAAGTCCCCTCCACAAAATTTACGTTATGCCAAAACCTCAGGCCCTGGCCCACCTCAGAGACATTTGTTTGGAGGTTTGGAGCCCACCTATTTTACAATTTTTTATTGTGTATCCGTTGATCCTCTGCAGATCAACAGTACTGTAAAAAAATATGTTTTTGACACCAGGAGGGTACCTCTGGGACACCTTACCAGGCCTAGAAGGTTAGGGTACCCTGCCACCTATATGTTTTTTGTATATTTCTTCAAGACACAAGGACTGAGTCCCACAGTCCTAAAGTGGCTACCACAACATCTTTATTGATGTTGCAGCAGCCAATCAGATCATATATTTTCATTTGTCGGGTTCATGGTTCCTTCATGGCTTGAAACAGACATAACCTTTCAATACTGAAAGGTCGCTAGTAGGTAGTTATAGTAAGGATGCAGTTTCCATAGGAAAAGCATTTTTTGACTTGCCTATGTCTTTGGTGTCTTCTGATGAATCTTCATGAACTTTTCCGAAAACAGTGCCCGGTCATTTTTGTTGCACATGGACAAGTTTCGGGGTGATCCGTCAAGCGTGGCTGAGAAAAATGGGGGTTAAAAAAACATGTATTTCCCATGTTAAATCCTGTAGGAACTTTAGACAGAGCTACAGCCCAAACTGCTGAACAGAATGGAATTACACCAAATGTGGCAGAAAGGTAGCTGTTGGTCCAGAAAGCCCCATTTTTGTAAATTGGCATAAATAATGTTGCCCCCAATTACCAGCAAGTAACAAGATTGATCTTTTCCATAAAATGGTAGTAGAAGACCTGAATGAGCTCAGAATAAGAAGAAATAAATGGAGATATAAAGGGAACTTCAAGACCAAAGTTTGGAAAGATATTGCAACATTGAAAAGAAACAGCTCTTTGATCATAATACCATCCAATAAGTGGGTCCACATAGTGTTAATGGACAAGAGGACATACTTGAACAAAGCAAGACGACAGGTGGGAAATAAAACACACTACCAGCATTTACCACAGAATCCCATGAAACAGATTGAGGCTGAATATCACCTACTATTGAAATAATAGCATGACAGAGATTTCCTGGATTGGGTGGAGTAGCAATATCTTCGAACTGTGTGTTCACAAATGACTACTATCTGCTTCCTCCTAAAAATACACAAGAGCACTCAAATAACTCTTTGGGCCCTATTATGTAAAGGGCGCACTTTCCCTGTTTGCGCTCTGTGCACCTTAAAACAGGTGCACTGGGCGCAAACAGGGAAAGTGCACCCTATTACATGGAATATGCTGCACCCAGAGCAGCCACGAACTCACGCTGCCTTGGGGGCAGCGCATTTAGGTGAAAAATGGAGCGGCTGTTTTCAAGTCGCTCCATGTTTCACTGTACAGGCGACAACACACCTGCACTTTTAAAGGGGATTAGAGATCTTCTTGCAGGTGGATGCAGTGAATGACTGTAAGGGGAAGTCTGGGGGGTCCATAGGACCCCATTTTCTCCCTCCAGAGGGCTACAATCAGGGGGCGCACTGACAGCGTGCCACCTTTTAGGTGGTGCACTGTCAGTGCACCGCTTGTCAGCTTCTTTGCATCTGTGCCCGCATCTATAATACTGCACAAACGCAGAGGCAAAGGTATTCCCTCATTTGCCCCCATGCAAATGAGGGAACACCCTCTGAAGATAGTGCGCGCTTTATGTGCGCCAGCGCTATCAGTATTACAGAAGGGGTTGCACAACCGTCTGCAGCCCCTTCTGTAATACCAAAGTGCCCCAGGGGCGCGCAAAGAGGGCGCAGAAGCCTGTTGCGCCCCTGGAGCATTTTCACAATACAGCCCCTGGTAGACCAATAGTGATCCCAATAGGATCCCTCCTTGAGGTATTAAGACCTACTCCAACAACCATATGTTACAAGCCTACCATCATATCTAAAGGATTCCACTGACTTCTTACAGAAAGTAGATGGTATACCATGGAGGTCAGAATATATAATGGTCACATTGGATGTAGTATCATTGTACCAGTCAATAAACCATGAAAATGGGTTGTCTGCATGTCGCTATTTCCTAAGGGATAGACCAATTGAATTTATGAAACAGACACAGATGATATTGGAAATGCTACAATATTGTCTCACACATAATGTATTCATCCTTGATGGCAAGATCTACCTACAGCGATAGAGCACAGCCATGGAGACCTCCTTCGCCCCTCATGCAAATGTATTCATGGGTTGGTTGGAGATGGAGGTATACTGGATAGAGAAAAATCAACCATACATGGGGAATGTCATAGTTTGGACTCATTTTATCAATGATCTTTTCATTCTGTGGGAAGGTTAGGAGTCTGCGTTGGAGGAATTCAAATCGAAATTGAATACTAATGACCTCAATATCAGGTTCATGACAACATACAGTAGACAACACAGTGAGTTCCTGGATATTGAAGTGAATGTCAGTAATACCAACTTGACAACCACCATCCATAGGAAAGCAACTGCAGTATACTCTACGATACATGCCAATAGTGGGCACCCAAATGTGTTGAAATGGAGTATTTTACACACACTGGGCCTGATTCACAGAACTAACTTACGTCAAAAACGTAAAGTTAGTACTTTTTGGTATTCACAGAATACACTTACTCATTTTGGTATTCACAGAATGAACTTACTCATCCTAACTTTATGTCCGCACTCGGGCCGGAGTTTACGGCCGGGCGGCGGAGACTCCGGCCCAATGAAGGAATCTCCGCCTCCGGCCCGGAATCTCCGCCTCCGGCCCGGAAACTCTGACTACGGGCCGGAAAAACAGCATTTTGGCCATTTGAGCATTTCAAGTGCCTACCATCCCCTACCATGCTCCAGCTGAAGTCAATTAAGACTAACTGCAAAACCAGCACCACATAAAAGCAGCACACATTCAAGGACCAGGTTTGGCCACAGAGAGTTCCTGTTTGCTTTGCTGTTCATCGCTACTGCAAAATGTACACACTGAGGAGGAAGAAGAACTTCACAACTGAGGAGGTCACCATGATTGTGGAGTTCATTGTGAGGCACCACAAACGCCTACATGGTCTCCCACCTTACAGCACCAGTGGCAGACAGAAGGCAGCTCTCTGGCAGCAGTTAGCCACTGCTGTCACAGCATTGGGGGAGGATGTGCGCACAGTCCGTGAAATAAAGAGGAAGGGGCAGGATGAAAAGAAGAGTGCGAAGGAGAAGTACTCCAGGATCGAGTTAAACAAAGTTCTCCCTGCTTCACAATGTGGACCCCGCCTCCGTCTCACACCACTAGAGGAGGGTATCATCACTACAATCCACCCCCACATGCTCCATGGGCTGCCTGTGAGTGTTGTCCGCAATGTGGCACCAGGTAAATGGGATGACAAGAACAAGTATACAAAATGTATGTCTGTGTCACACTGCCATTGTGAGTAAGGAAGGTGTCCAAAGTTCATATACAAATATAGTCAGTCAGAGGCTCATGTGTTTCCCTCTGTATGTTGCACCACAAGTCCCAGAATCCTTTGTATTAGAAATGGCAAATCCCTTTCACACTATTAAATACAAAGGCCCAGTACTGATGCCATATATACCTAACACCGTTAAGTAGCAATTGTCAAAGTGCCCCTTCCACTTATCCAGATGCGGATGGGTCAGTCAAGAACGTAAGGGGGTGGGGGTGCGGTGCAGAGGCAAATCAACAGACAACGGAATAGAGAAAATAACTATAAAATATCCTAAAAACAACTCACCTTGGGCCTGCCAAAATCACAAAACTGAAGGTGAGAGAATCCTTATTTCAAAATATTTCATTCCCATATCCTATTGTTTAATTCCCACCCTGCCACGCCATCACATCACCAACACCCCACTGCTCCTACCTGCACCGGCTGTGGCACTACTTCACAATACTGCTAGCATGCAGAAGATATGAGGAAATGCCTGACAAGTTCCACATGTACATTTTCCATGTGTTGATTTTTCTCTCTTCTCACCCATTGACACATTCAGCCAGAGTACAGACAACCACAGTAGCAGAGGTCCCTGCATCTTCTGGGAGGAAACATCATCCAGAGCAACGTAGAGCACACTCACCAACTGGTAAGTCAAACTTGTCAGGAGATGGTCAAAATGCACACATAGGCATCAGACAACAGAGGGAGATACATAGTGTCTGCATCTCAAAGCAACCGGAGCGGAAAAACTAGCCTTACAACTATTCGAATTCTCAAAGGACATTTACCTTTACCAAACTATATCTGTGAATAGCAAAAGACAAAATATAACATATCTAGGCTCATCATATCATTGTGTTTTCAAAACATTACATGTATTCCACCAACATTTCCAGGCCTGGGAACTCGATCGTGGAATCGAGTGCCAGAGCAAGTCTAAATGTATCCACCTCTAGATTGCAATTATTTTTGTAGACTAAATCAAAAAATTCAATGAGAACAAATATGACAATGATGATCAAGAAGTGAGATTCAAATATCAGGATTGAGAATGCGTCCACTGTCCAACTTAGAATGTTTCTCTTCCATACATGAATTTGTCAAGTCCAACCAGCTGGTCATAGATGTCATAATTGTATGGTATGTCTTTTGGTCCATTAACATGATAGTGGACCTTACTTCAGGAAGTGTTGTTGTGTCAATTTGATAGACGTTGCTACTAGGCAGTGGGGCCATAATAAGTCGAATGTGGGATCACTCATGATAATTTGTGGTAGACACTTCTGCAACAGTAGTGCCCACACTGCTTGTGCTCATCCTTTGCGCCTCAAATTGAGTGCATCACATGTGGCAGCCAAAATGTAAAGTTGCAAACACACTTATCACTGTAGGTCCAATGATGTCCTCCCAGAGTCCAAGACCCACATTGACTTGTGATACAAGGTTGGCTGTGACATCTGGTCAGGGACCACACACTGGGCAGGTGCGGGGCCATGGTAAGTAAACCCAGGAACAATGAACCTGAATGCTCATGCACATGAAATGTGCCTTTAATCTCCGCTGTATGTTGTATGTGTTTCACATACCTGTTGTCCTGCATCACAATATGCCTACATATGGCATTGAACCATATACCAGATCACACCATGGTGGCTACTGAAAGGATGTCACAAAACATATGACAAGTGAGTGTAGAATGGACATAAAAATAGTATATAGTGTCACATTAAGTGTACTAGACACAACTGGATCGTAATTCAATAATATGAAAACTCCCTAGCAGAATTCCAAAGGACAAAACAATTTGAAATTGGTGTGGATGATGCTCGCACTGATGCCAGTTCTGTACGTTTGTGATGGATGTATAGGCTGCCAAGGTGAATCTTCAGGAAGTCACATTTCAAAATCCCTTGGCTGAAAGGCCCAAACCAAATCCAGTGTAGCCGTCAACCATTAAAGATTCACAACTTACCCAGAATGTGGTATCCTAGTCAAATGTTGCACTCTGCTTGCCTCCTCTTCTACTGTATCCACCTATATAAGTGAGTGTATGATATATGAGGTAAGGATGTCTGCTGTATAAGACATCATCTGTTGTCAGCTTAGTTCTACCATGATGTATGAAATGGATAATGGGAACAGAGGACACTCCAAGGATGACCATAACAAATGTGTGATCTCTCAATCCAAAATGAGCTTTGTGACTCCATTGTCAGGGAAGCACAAATGACACACAAAAGGTACCTGACTATTGCACATCTCACATATGAACTCTGCAATGCAATGTTTGAACTGATGTGCAAATGTGAAACTGGTCAGCCTGTGGATGTACACTCCTTCCAACTTGTCAACAGACAACATCATACTCATGAGACATATTAGTCTTAACAGTGAAGGTGTAAGCAATGTAATGCGGTGGCGTCCTGATCATTTCTCCCCTTCCTTCCTATATCAGTAACCTTCTCATATACGTTTGTCTGTTGATGTGCCATCTCATTGATGTCAGTGCTGTGTGGAGGTACAGCTGCCAATTGCTGCATGTGAGCAGGGGCCCACATGTAAAGTCCATGAGGTACACATGCTGCACATTGTCCAGGAATATCCTATCAATGGTCAGTGAGAATAACATGTACATGTTAGCTCATAGCTACCATCTGGTGTACTGAAATATGGATATGTATGTCTCATCACAGCTGCTGACAGGATGAGACCAGTGCAGCGTAGAACACCATCCGGGAGAATGCATGACAGCAGCAGTGAAACCCTCTCGCACATGTACATCAGGTAAATGTGGTGTGAAGTGTTTCCCTATCAAAACCATGACAAACATCAAAATCCCCTTCTGCATAGAACCTGCAGTTGTTGTTGACATGTTTCATCCATATCATAAGTGTCACATGTGCCTGTTTGTAAATTTGTAATGCAGATGATTGACATTGGTGTCACTTCCCTCTACAGCTGCTGGATCGGGGAACGCTTCGTCAACAGTACCTATGAGGAGCATGGTTCAGCAGTTGACATCAGGGAGATTGCAGAAGGACACAAAGCTGTGGGTGGAGCTGGTAAGTTTGGTTTATCAGTGTACATCTCCGTTTCACCCCTCAGTGCTATTGTGTGAGCTGTCACTTGTAGGGGTACCCAAACCAGGTCACATGTGCGTCATCTGTTGATGCAAAGTACAGTAGAACCAACCCTTGTGTTGCACCACATCTCATACTAGGTCAATTACTTATCCTGTTGCAACCTCTGTGTTCCAGGTGATGGTGACGATGAGGAGGATGGACCTTCCACCAGTGTTGGGCGGCGGGCAATCAGAGGGGAAAATCCACTGCTCCTACAGGCAGTGATGCCAAGTGCAAGTACTGTGCAAGAGGAGGAGGAAGTACCTGGGGATGATGAAGTATCGGACGATAGTGACTGTCTGTTCATCCCCTCAGAGGATGAAGAATCTGATGCCATGGACAGTAATTTTCCCACATCACCCACATTTAGCAAGGCCTCACACCCTCCGCCCAGCAAAGTGTGTCAGCCTCCTCCAATGAAAAAGATTGCCTGTCCACACCATAGAGATAACCAGCCACAGCTCACCCACACACCAACACAGACCTCACTCCCTCACAGCCCTCACATCCGGGACAGACATGGTGGTTCCCCTACACATTCCTCCCCGTACAGTGTATCCGAGGCATCATCTTCACCATCTGAGGGAAGTACCAACCCTGTTGTGGTGCAGGTATCCCCTGGGCACCATTCTCCTGTCCACAGGCTTCCACATGCCAACACCCCGCCTGCTGCTGGACCTGGCAGTCTCATCCATGGCCGACCCCTGCAGAGAGGGCGTGCACATGGCCGTGGTGGCCAGTGGGAGCAGAACTTCTTCAAACAGCAGACAGATGTGAGGCAGGACATTCGTGCCATAGGGGCCACCCTGTCAGACATGTCTGAGGCCCTGCGCCAATTCCCTCAGGTGGTGGACAGACAGACCCATGTTTTGGATAGGTTGGATAGAACTTGGCAAGACATGTCCAAGAATATCAGGGACATGATATCTTTCCAAAGGGAAGAGAGTTTAAGACACCATGCCTTGGCCATGAAGATGATGGACGGCATGATGAAAGTGATCCAAAGTCTCCCTTCACGGTCAACGCAGGGAGGGGAGCTATCACATCTGCCTGCAGCACATCACACCCACATACCTGTACCACAAACTGCACAGGACCACAGCAATGGTACACACCCACCACCGCCCCCATCCAGGCACTCCCCCACCTGCACATCCACCCCCACCCCTGAACAGGCACTACCACCACCTGCACAACATCCCCCTGTCCATGCACATACACCAAGTGTACAGACACAATCCGCCCCTGCACATGAACTGCACCCTGTACAGGCACATGCACGAGAACAACCTGCACCTCGGCGTCAACCCAGACGTAATCCCTCACAGCGGTAATCACCCCCGAAATTGCGAAGTCACCAACACGATCCCCATTGATCACATCCCAGGAACTTTTTGACCAGTGTGAATATGTGTCACTAAAAAATAAATCTGTTCCCAAGTCAAAACTCTGTGGCGTATCATGTCCTGATAGGCTAATGATCACCAAGTTAGTTGGCGTAGAGATGAGAGGATGTATGTGTGTGTGTGACACATGTACAAGTGTAACCCCATCATTGCAGCAAGCCGTCATGTGCTGGAGCAGATGACTACCAAAATACATGGGCATATTTTGTACAAGACATTCACAATGAAGCCAAACAAGATAAAGTATGAATCAAAATAAGTTTTTATGTAAAAAATATGTGGGGTTAGAAAAACAACAACAGTCCGTCTGGAAGGGAGAATGGAAAACAAATGATGTCCTTACTGCAGAAAGAGAAGGGCTCTTGGATTGGGGTGGGGCAACATAAATATAACACGTCAGGGAGCATCAGGGAAACCAGTCTATTTACAAGGGGAAAAGTAAATCATTGTCCACAAAGAAAAGTCTGCCCAACTGTTCAAGTGTCCTTCGGGTCATCCTCTAGGACCACAATGTCCAGATCCTCTGAGTCCCATGCATGCTCCTGGCTGGCCGATGCATGGACAGGCACCACACGGGGTCGGGACACACGAGGAGTAGGGGGGGAAAGAGTGTGGGGCAACGGACAGGGGGAGACATTGACGGTGGTGTGGGAGGGATGTTGGGACACAACAGACGACATGGCTGCACTCAGGGAATTGAAACTGGCAGTGAGGGTGGCCAGAGCTCTTACCATTTCCTCTCGCATCATGCGCACCTCTAGACACAATTGCAGCAAGATGCGAGAGGACATGTCTGGCTGACCCTCACATGCCCACATCAAGCCATCTGATACAGCCACAGACGGAACAACACAGGGAGGGTTTTGGGTCGCACGTGGGGGGTGTGGTGCCTCAGGTTCGGAGCCAATGTGGGAGTCGACCTGGCAGCTACGATGAGGGGGACAGATTGCAGGGGTTGCAGCTGGAGGCCCCGATGGAATGGGGGCCTCTGGAGTTAGGGAGGGGCTGAAGGCAGGCCCAGGTTGAGTGGTGGCCTGCCCCGGGGACACCTCGGCAATACTCCTAGGTGAATGGTCCGTGGGAGAGTGGCTCTCCACCTCCCCCTGGCCAGAGGTGTCCAGTTCATCACCCCCCCTTCAATGTCCTCAGCCTCCACTCGGTCCGTAGCACCAGAGTTGTCATCCTGGTCAGTCCGGGTGGGCACAATCCCCATGCCTCCTGATGTTGAGGGTTCCACCTCATCGTCCTCTTCCTCAGTACTGAAAAGAGGTCGTAGCCGCCGGCGCACCACAGATGTCCTGCTGCGAACCCGGTCCTCTTGGCCAGCAGAGTCCACTGAAATGTGAGACAAATCATTATGTAGTTGGTGAACACGCCAGGACAAGACACATATCAAGATGAGCCAAGGTCAGACTTTGTTCTCCTCTGATCACACTATTGAGTTGTCAGTGTTTATGAGCTTAAATTACGTGCATGTTCAATGTTATCTCCTGATTTGAGTCTGACAAGATTATTGTTGGTTTGCACGTCTGTACTGCCAACCCTCAGCTATGGCATTCTTGTGACCTGTGTGTCCTGTCACTGCTACATGGGCAGGTTCCACAACCCAGTCCACAAAAGGAGATCAGAGAGAGTCCAGATGAAATTGGAAAGGGCCTGTGATATGAAGTGTCTGCACTTTCACGTCTGGACAAATGTTATCTGCTGTGTAGCATTGGATGGGACAACACAAAGGCCGAATGGGGGTAACACATCCATATAGGGTCTGGCCAATTAGGTTTGCTAAGTTGTGAGTCTAAGCTTTTGATATCCTCTCACAACAGCTGACAATCCAGTGCCACATATTGGCTGTGGAGGCTGAGCAGGTAGTGCTGTGCACTGGTGAACAGTAGTGGCTCGTTGTTACAGCTACCTGTACATGAAACATGGCATACAAGCTACTGGGGGTAAGACGTGTGTCTGTGGACACACTTGGCAACATTTGAAACACTTATGAGTGTGGCAAGGGTCTCAAAGTCTGTCTTGACTCCATGGCACATGATGATCTGTCTCAATCAGAACCCAAACTCTCCGAAAGCAATGTAAGTCACAGCATCCAATTCCCATTGGCCTCACGTACACACACTGGACAGTGTCTGTACCATACCTCATCCAATGCGCACATCAGTTATGATTCCCTTGGTTCACTGTTAGTGGTGCTGGCAGTGCATATTTCATTAGTAATGCTGTAGTGTAGCTCCTATTTCCCTAATAGGCTCTGCGCATTGGAATAATATACCCTATAGGTTTGACATAGGACTGAGGTCGGTATGTCCCTATCGAGTATATTAAACTTAATTACTTGTGCCAGCTAGCTCAGAGGCCACTAGAAACTCCTTGACAAACAAGAAGGGAGTAGTTTCTGGCAGCCGCAAAACATGACCACTTTGTTTCCCTTTAGAATCAGAACGTGTCCCAGAGTCGTGGAAACAATAGATAACTATTTCACTCAGCTCACTCGTGCATACTTAGTTTTCCTCAAAGTTACACAGAAAGAATAGACGGGCGTTTCAATAAAAGATTTATTGAACAGTCTTGTTTCTCATGTAAGTAAAATGTGCTGTTACGATCACAAGAAAGTATGCAAGATAAATAATGTACAGCGTAAGTAGTAGAAATAAATAATACTGCGCTAGCATGATCTTTAGTAGATATTCATTTACATAAATAACATAGACTAAAAATGCGAGTACTCATACGATGCGTTTCTAAGCTAGTTCTACCCCAATGTACCTAACCTAACCTAGGTGTAGGGAGAGGTATGAAGTAGGTGAAGTATTCCTTACTATGGTATACTAAGAGTATGTTACGCCTAGTATGCCTAGTATGCCAAGAGTCCCTCTAGGTATCTAGTCAAGCTCCATACCTTTTGAATGAGAGAGGTGGGAATCTCTTGCCAGACTCGAACTCCAACACCCCGCGAGGGAAGTCAGATCACTGGAAGCTGGACTCTCTGCGTGCAGGGATGACAGCGTCTTCTCAGTGCGTCAGGCCGGGAAACGGGCTCCTCTGAAGTCGAGATCTCCTCTGATTTACAGGGGCTAGGGAAGGTATATTTATACCTGAGAGGTACCTCAGAGTGTTAGCATTGACGTGAATCGGACAGCGGAAGACGTCATGAATGAACCCCTAAGGTATAACGGTTCATGCATAATAGATGAGTCCTTGAAGAAATCAATAGTCCTGTGCTAGGGAAACTCCCGAAGCCTAAGGGTCTGTTCTTCAAGAACTCGTTGTGACGTTAGGGTGGACGGATGTCTGAGACCATGCCTGTATTTGGAGTGCACGGTTTAATGCCTAAATAAGGACTGGGATTTCATGCCTATATAAGGGCAGGGTGAATTGTGCCTATATAAGGACATGATACAGGAAAACCTATATACGGAGACCCTAAGAGGAATACAACACCCACTCCACTTTCATGTGTACGATAATACTAAAATGTTAAACATTTAAAAATGCTAAACATTAAATGGAGTACTGCATATTTAAAAAAAAATATTTCTTAAAAGCATTAAAAACATATTAAAATGCAAAAGGTACTGTACATATTAAGCATTGCTTTTCATTTCAGGCATATATTTTGAAATTAAATGCAATTTGAATGAAATTAGCAGTAATATTTACATTTGACAGAAAATGATCGATAAGTTTGTTCAAAAATCAAAGTCATTTCATGTCATTAATGATTCTTGTAGACAAATAAGATGACAAAATGTCTGAGGAAGTACCGCGAAGTCTGTACTATAAGGCTAGTTCTACTTCAAGCAGATTGGATTACCATTTAGTTCGAATAAAATGGGAAAAAGTTCAATTTGGGAAGAGTTCCAAGTTTTGAAATATGAAGGCCAAATTTTACTGCGTCTCTGGTACACCGTGGGTTGAATCAGAGTCAGTGTACGGGTCTGGTGTAAACATGAGATCATCTATTTCTGTAGACAAAATATCGTCCACTGAAGTTGGTGTCAGTTGGAACACCTCGTGTAGTAGATTAATTGCACAGAGATGTGAAGCATCGCTCTCAGCATAGGATGCCGCAGCAATGTTCGCGTCCGTTGTTACCTGTGTGCCTGTAGATCCATCTCGTACCTCAGCAGCAGCCGGAAGCGACTGTGAGATCTCAATGAATGCCGTCATCAGTATTGGTAGCCTCTGGGGACAACACATAGCATGGTCCGTAATCGGGTCCAGCAGAGTATCGACATCCGTTGGCGTTGCTGATGGAAATGTTAGACAGGTGTCTAACACGCATTCTTCACCGCATAGCAGGCATCGTAGGACAGGTAAGATGCAATCTTGCCAGATTGGTCTGAATGACAGGAACCACGTGGTATTCAGGTCCCATAGACGAGTCATGCCCAAAAGCTGTACTATTCGCTCACGGCACTTTCGTTCAAGGAGAGCTTTCTCCATTTCGCTCGGAGTGATGTCTGCGAATAGGCTGGCCATAGCGTAATAGCAGGAAGAGAAATAGAATTCCGGCAACAAGTGCTAGAATTAATGGTATGCCACCAAACACCGAATGTGCAAAGTTCGGGATGATTCCGAGTATTGCCTGGAAAGGTGCTAACAGACCGGAACAGATGCTCTTAAATACATGTACAATTCCGCTTGTATCTGACATGTTAAAGATACGTCCTATCATTTCCACGAAATGTATAGGGCAGTTTGTACGTATTAAAGTCTGTATCTCAGCCGAAGTCCTTGCTACTTGTAGATCATAGGTTTCTTTGGCCGAGGTCAAAGGCACTGTTTGTTGTAAAAGCATGGCTTTCATTCTGCTTAAAGTATCAAATCTTATAAAAGAGACGTTCAGCGAAGGCCACAAAGGCGACTCCCTGACTGTGTCTATTGGGGCAAACAATACTTGCATACAGCAAGTGACCCTGGAGTTGACCGTTACTAGATATGGGATGCCTGGCAACATGCCGCAGCAACTCTGATCATTCAACATGAGGTAACTCCCATTAGAAAGTTGTCCAAACGTTGGATTAATCACAGCAGCTGGTGTACCCTGCTGATGGCAAGACAAATTTGCCACAGAACCATTGCAAGCCCCGTGTAAAGAAATGTCCTGACATATAAGTGAACCGCTCAGTGCACCTTTACAGTGTGTACTGCTCAAAAACACTTCACGATCCCCACTCCAATATCTATATGTATACGGTAAATTCGAAGATGTCTTAATGTATTCCTTACCCAACCTTTCATATTTGCCTGCTTGCATCTGTTTGAGGCAATACTGAAACTGAAAAGTAGTCACAGGTAGCGTGATTTTGCCATGAATGAGCCATTCTGTAGCTGGTTTTTCTGCCACTGTGAATGGTAACTTTTCCAGTTTTTCAATGCTCAGCACTGTATACTTTGCTCCTCTTTGTGCCAGTTCGATCTGTTTTTCAGTTAGATTGTATTCTGCAAACAGAGCTGACGTGTTGATAAAACGCCAAGGCACATAGCCCGCACGCAAAGATTGCAGCGTCCAGCTTAATAACACAATAGAACGTAATTGAGATTGGCCTTGCTGTAACATCGCCAAATCTTGTTCTAGTATGTCGATAGCAGAGGATACAATGCCGTCCAATGAATATATTCTGGAGGACAAAGTTGTTAACCCATTGTCGACCACAGTGAGTGTTTTCTCTAAATTAATACGATCAAGTTCACGTATTCGTTCTGCGGCCTCCATCTGTGACACTTTCCAAGCTTCATTATAAGCAGCATAGATGCCGGCATATATGAAACGTTTTTGACGCGGTTTTCTTGGTCCAAGCAAGAATTCCCTAAGGTCTGCGTCTTCTTTAAGTAAGGATAAGTGTTGTTTCACATCCTGTAGTGTAGATTTCTGCAGCCAATCGAGGCATAATTTTCCTACACTGTATGTTGTTACTACCCCCGGATGCTGTCTTTGGACGTATCTTGGGTCTGGCCTATGAATAGTAAAGCCCTGAGTTTTATTCAGGAATCTTTCCTGACAGTTGTTCGTGTCTGTGGGCCAGATCAACCATTTTTTCCAATCAGGATTAGATCTGTTGAGTTGTAGTATTTTGTCAACTGTCACCGCTGCCTGTGTATTGTTATCACTTGCAGGTGTTGGTACAGAAGGTGTTTTCATCTCTTTGATCTTGGCTAGTCCAAGACAAGATGTTTGTTGGACGGTTTCATTCAAAAACATTATTTGTTCAGGGATGATACAGGCTCTAAATAAAGCTTCTATCCCCTGCACTTGCCAATCTTTAGTACCCCAGACAGTTTTTGTGTCTATTGTGTCTTTCCATAAGTCGAAACCCTGTCTAGACAGTTGGGCAATAAATGTTGCAGAGTAAATCTGTTTCGTATTAGTTAACATAATTTTCAGTCCTGTTTTGTTTACATTTTTATAGTAAAACGTTTCTGGATCAGATGTATTGTAACCTGAAAAATATGGAAACTTGCTAGCAAATGTTTTTGAACTACCTTGTGGTGGTGTAGGACAATGCTCCCATTGGTTAAACATAAACACATTTCTAGGGTATGCAGATTTATGCAAATAATGATGACCATAGTGGTTATAGCAATACAGCTGTTCATAGTCTGATGAACCCTCTAAATATTCATTTTTAGAAAATGCAGCAGATTTTTCTAGGTCAAACATTATGTCGTTAACAGTCTCAAAGTCCCAATCATCAGAATAGGTACTGGACGAAATTAGATCACTTAGTGAAATTTTAAATAAATGTGGAATGTTCAATTTTTCCGTCGGGCCAAAGATATCAAAATCTGTTTTGTCCCACACTATACCATCCTGTATAGGAACGGCTGTGATGTTCACTGATGACAAGTCTCTTGCTTCACGATGGGAAGATTTATGTGGTTTCAAAAGTACGTTCACATCTTTTCCTTCAGTGTTCACATGGATGTATCTGCCACTTATAAGCACGCTCACAGTTGTAACCAAAGCTAGCCAGAGCAGGAAAACAAATAGTCCAGATATAATCCAGAGTTCAATCCATGGTGAAACCAGATAAGTCTTTTTCAGAAAGTGAAGAAAGTCTTGTACTTGCTGCTTGAGTTTGAATGATGCTGGCGTCGTTTCAGGTTCACTCGGATCTTCTGAGAACGTATCAAAGTTAATGAAATAGCCAGAAGCAGTTCTGTCAATTGTTGGAATTGCATCAGGATTTGTAGAAATCGCTGGAACCAGTTGATCACTTGCTACATTGGTGTAGACAGGTGTATTTGGACGAACTGTTACTTGATTTTCAAGAGGGATGAGTTCCATTGCATTGTTGCCTAATCCTTCATCTGTTACAGCTGAATTCTCGATGGTTATCAGTCTTTCAGTCTGAACCTCTTGGATAGTAGCGAGAGGAGTGCGTCTGCTACTAGGTCGGAGTCCACGAGGCCTACTATTTAGTATTGGCCACATACTGTGGTTTGATGAGGTCGATGGACACAAATCTTTTCTCCTTTCTTCCAGCAAGGGGCGGCAGAAGTACTGTTCTTGTTCCTTGAACTGCTAGGACAGGTACTGGTTGTCTGTAAGAAGGTCCAAATTCCTTCTTGTCCGCAATCTTTTCTCTGACTAGATCCCCAACTTTTGGAATCCAGACAGGCCTTGCTGGGACCGCCGGTTTTTCCCCAGTGGTGGTTGGCTGCAGGAATACGTTGCTTTGTTTTGATCTCAGTTCATTGAGTTCCTGTAAAACAGCCAAACGTTCTTTGATATCAAACGGTTTATTTTCCACCACTGTGCCTACGTGATCGAGATCTGGTACCCACATTCTTGTCCCAAATAGGACCTCATATGGAGTGACTCCCCTAGAGAACTTCTTGGCAGGTTATTTAATGAGCGTTGGACCCCATAAAGATGTTTGACCCACCCATCACCCGAACCTAATACCCTAGCTGTTATAGACTGCTTTATGTCCCGGTTTTTCCTTTCCACAACCGAATTTCCCTCAGGATGGAATGGAGAGGAGTACCGCAATGCAACGCCCAGACTGGCCATGGCTTCTTTGTAAGCCCGAGAGCTAAACGCAGGGCCCTGGTCAGAATGTAGCGTGCCTATTGCGTATGTGCCGATAAAGACTCGCAAATCTTTTATAACAGTTCGAGCGTCAGCCGAGCGCTGAGGCCATATCCATAGGAACCTTGATTCAGTATTTGTGGGATTGCATTTGTCCAGAAGGACGCATGCGCGTAGATAGTCTAATGCTGTCTAACAGTGGTGTCTGTACTGGGCAGCTACATTCGTAGCATGGTGTCTGGTGGCGGTCATCATCACGCTGTAACTTACAGTCTATGCAGTTATTGATGAAGATGTGGATTTCTGTATTCATCCCAGGCCACCAGTACATCTCTTTTAATGTCAAAATTGTTTTAGAGATCCCTTGATGTGACAGACCCTCCCCCAAATGTGCTTCATAAATCAAAGCTGCTCTACGTTCCATGTTTAGGATTACCCTATCCCCTACTCCAGGGATTCGAGCAAAAGGAACACTGTTCACATCAATTACATAAGAGTACTTGAGTGGAAACTTTTTTGGTAACGCTGCACCACTGCCTTTGCTTGTAGCATTGACAGCCAACATTATCTCACTGTCTATTTTTGTTTTTGAACGAGTGATCGCAGCTACGGAAGCCGTCTGAACAGCCCCCTTTGCGGCTTCGTCAGCCAATGAATTCCCTGCAACGTGAACGCCATCACGTTGATGACTCAGTGTGTGGATCACGTGAGCCTTTGGTAGTTCGTTTTTCAACTGAACTACTTGTTCCCAAAGCGTTTTGTGCTTTATTGTGCCACCTTTCGCATCTTTGAAACCATTTTCAAGCCAGTTTTGTATATATTCATTATACGACTGAACACAGTAAAAGGAATCGCACACTATCAGTGTGGGGAATTCTCGATCTGTACTTTCAAGTGCCAGTTTGAATGCTTGTAGTTCAGCTCGCTGAGCTGTACAATCTCCTAGAGACTGGGTTTTTGTGACCATAGGTCGGAAGATGCCATCTCGCATGCGACCTTTAACGATTGCACATGCTGCACTGTAAGCTTGCTTACCCCCTGTTGCGGGTTGTGCGGATCCGTCAGTGTAAATTATGAATTCGTACTGATCGAGAGGCAGAATTTCAGTGGGCAGAGGACATTCTTGTTCATATTGCAGGAACGCTTGTGTTTTTAGATCGGGATCAAAAACATATTCAACATCTGTTGCAGCAAGAGAATTAACCCATTGTATCCATCTTGGATGTAATGCCTTAGCATTTGGAATGCTTGCTTTTGTGACCGCTTCTAAAGCTGGTACTGGGGTTACGACAATAATGCGTTTCCCTTGGGCTAGGGCTCTTTCTTTTGCTACAGCGGTTTGAACTGCTGTCAGAATTTTTTCAGTTGAAGTGAAGCGCATTTCTGCTTGTGTATACAAATGAGATTTGTATGCAATTGGTATTTTTTCACCCTCATTAAATGTTAAGTAGGTGAATCCGCATTGACCCGAAATTATTCGGATCACCAGGTTGCGTTGACTTACGCGTGTTTGTAAGTGATTTGTTGCTAACATGTTAGCCTGGAGTGAACGCAAGATTTCTGTGTGTTCCTGTGTCCAATTTTTGATTGAAAAATCAGGTTTGATTAATGCGTAGAGAGGTTTAACCCTTTCTGCGTAATTTAGAATGTATGTTCTTCCAAAATTTAGGAAACCCAGGATGGATTGTAAGTTTTTTAGCGTTTTTGGAGGTTGGAGCAGCGCACATTTCTCTAGAAAGTTAGCTGCCAAGCTCTTGCCTTCACTTGAAAGCTCATATCCTAGAAATAGGACATTGAGATGGGCAATTCTGGACTTTTTGAAGTTGAATTTGTAGCCCTCAGAGGCGAATCCCAGTATAATGGTACTCACCCTGTTCAAGTGTTTTTCCAGGTCATCGTCTGTCAGATAGATATCATCGACATAGGACAATGCCTCATTGTCGTAAATTTGTAGTAACTCCGTTACCCTCGCTGAGAATAAACCTGGGCTGTTCTTGAACCCTTGTGGGAGTCGACAAAATTGACGCTGGGTCCCCATTATGGAGAATGCTGTTAAGTACCTGCTTTCAGGTGCTATGTTTTGACAAAAGAAACCATTTGAGATGTCTAATGTGGTTTTATATTTTTTACGCACAATGTTATTCATTAATGCTGTGCTATGTGCATTTTGCACTGCAAAAGTTTTAGAACAAGTGTTTAAGTGTCTGTAATCCAAAACTAGATGATAGGTGTTGTCTGGTTTGGAGACAGGAAACAAAGGATTGTTCATTGAGGAGGTGCATGTTTCAATCACCCCTTGGTATTCAAGTTGATCTAAGATCTCCCTGACCTGTTTTTTAGCTTCTTGCTTTACTGGATACTGCCTCTGTGCAGTTGGTTCATGTTTCAGATGTATTTTATGGTGAGGGGAGTCCTCATCCCATCCTACATGATTTTTATATAATGCTGGGGCCTGGGCTACTGCCCATTTCCTGGCATATGTATATTTTAGGTGTATTGGAATATGGTTGGAGAAGGCAGGCATAATAATGTCCTCGCCGTGTGGGCACTCCCTGACAAATTGTGGTGGCCAGTCTTTTTCTGCTAGAAGTATGTCATAGCCCCTTGAAAGTTTTTCCCAAAAAAGTGCTTTCACCTGTCTAGGTATGTCTCCCTCCATCCAGAGTGTTATTTCATATAACTTTTGTGGAGTACTAACCCTGGTGTCTACAGTCTCAACTGTAATGTACTCATTCAAGTCCACTATCTCCAGAAGTTCCTTCAGGTTCTGGCGAGCTATTGTGACTTCTGCTGCACTGTCCAGCATTGTCTGAGCCCATTCTCCGTTCTTGAGTTGTGTTCTCAGTATTCTCGGCATGTCTGATCTTTAGACCTGCTACTTTCTTTTTGGAGAATTGAGGTTTTGTTTTATTTTTTGGAGCGTGTTTTTCTTCCTTGGATTTCACGCGTTCTTCTCTATGTTCTGACCGTCCTCTTCTTTCCGAAGTCTGTGATGAGATCTGAAAGGTACGAGAGGAACGTGTATCAGTATCTTGATACCTGTCAGGCTTTCTCAAATTATCCCTGTTCCTGAGGTTATACCTCCTTTCAGAGGGCTCCTTTTGAGGAGACCTACCTCGGGATTGAGAACGTTTCTCGTTTGAATTTTGTTTATTAGTCTCCCACCTCTTTTTAGAAGATGTCGGAGTTTGTTTAATTGTGTCCTTCTCAGGACTTTCAGATAGTTTCGGCTTCACTGGTCTTCCACCCAAACTATCTCTGCCTAATTCTGCATATGATTGTTCTATAATTCTGGGTAGCTCAGTTTGATGTTCTGTAACATCGAATTCCCTTAATTTTTGGCGGATCGCCACTGCTGCTGCCTCCCCTTTAATATTAGATAATATTATTGTTGAGACCTGGTCGAAATTTTTCAGTAATTTCATACCTAAATTTAGAGCAGGCTCTGCCCCGTATTCGTTTTGAATTTGTTTCAGGACATCAGGTATTACCGCAATTGACGGAATGCCATGTGTTTTAGTATAGATGGCAGCAAAGACTGAGCCCCCCAAGTGGTGCAGTCTTCCAGTTGTGGTGTGATCCCCATTGGTAAACTGATTGTTAGGATTCTGTGTTTCTCATACGGACTAGTGTTTGGAAATACTACTTCGATTTGAGTGATTTTTTGAGCTATCCAAAATGGAACCTGCTCACGTTTTGTGGGCATTTTTCCCATGACTGCGTATATAGTCTGTGGTGCAATTTTTAGTGTATTCCCTGGTTGAGGAATTTGATTTGGAAGTGTTAATGGTGGTTGGACTGTGAAAGTCCGCATGACATATTGGACCAATTGTCTGTAGATTTTTATTAATTCTTGTAGTTGAACAAGTAGTTCCTCATCTGACATTATATCAAGTTCAGGATGAGGTGTGTAGCCGGCTAGAATCGGCCATGTTGCTCCTGGTCTACCTAGTGGACCGAGCCTGGTAATGTTTCTGTGATGTTTTAGGGCGCCTTTAAACCAGAGCTGATGCTCCTGGTATGTTAATGGAATTTCTATATCCTCGAAAGGAATGTATTCCTCTGGTGGATCATCTTCTTTGTAGAAGTGAAACAGTTTTGTAACTGGATTGGATTCAGGAAATATTACCCATGAATAGAATACCTCTGTCTGAAAGGATTTGCGTGCCTCTATCACGAAAACTGCTCTATCGCCTCTTGGTGGTAGGCCGTGTTTTATGAGTTTTAGAGTGATGGCTCTTCTTAAGTTTGGATGGATGTCTATAACACCCTCCTCGGTTTCATTTAAACCAGTAAAATTTAAAACTGCCATGGCTGGGTCAGCCGCAGCTCCACCGTTTCCGGTGGCTTCGTCCCCTGTTATGGACATTTTGTTTTTTGAAAAATGTAGAACAAGTTTCAAGGAAACAAAGATAAGGTGCACAATATTTTGGAACACTGTATCCTTCAACGTTGAGCAAACCAAACAGCTAATATATAGGGTGCTTCCCTATGTAGCCGTGGCGGATACTTAACCCTGCCCACTCCAGACGTCTTTTGGAGTATATGGGTAGGGGTCTCTGAGAGAAAAAGCACGGCTGAGTTACTCAGTATCTAGCGCTGAATTACCGCCTTACCAAACGTTGGGCGCCATGTAGTGTAGCTCCTATTTCCCTAATAGGCTCTGTGCATTGGAATAATATACCCTATAGGTTTGACATAGGACTGAGGTCGATATGTCCCTATCGAGTATATTAAACTTAATTACTTGTGCCAGCTAGCTCAGAGGCCACTAGAAACTCCTTGACAAACAAGAAGGGAGTAGTTTCTGGCAGCCGCAAAACATGACCACTTTGTTTCCCTTTAGAATCAGAACGTGTCCCAGAGTCGTGGAAACAATAGATAACTATTTCACTCAGCTCACTCGTGCATACTTAGTTTTCCTCAAAGTTACACAGAAAGAATAGACGGGCGTTTCAATAAAAGATTTATTGAACAGTCTTGTTTCTCGTGTAAGTAAAATGTGCTGTTACGATCACAAGACAGTATGCAAGATAAATAATGTACAGCGTAAGCAGTAGAAATAAATAATACTGCGCTAGCATGATCTTTAGTAGATATTCATTTACATAAATAACATAGACTAAAAATGCGAGTACTCATACGATGCGTTTCTAAGCTAGTTCTACCCCAATGTACCTAACCTAACCTAGGTGTAGGGAGAGGTATGAAGTAGGTGAAGTATTCCTTACTATGGTATACTAAGAGTATGTTACGCCAGTGCCTAGTATGCCAAGAGTCCCTCTAGGTATCTAGTCAAGCTCCATACCTTGAGAATGAGAGAGGTGGGAATCTCTTGCCAGACTCGAACTCCAACACCCCGCGAGGGAAGTCAGATCACTGGAAGCTGGACTCTCTGCGTGCAGGGATGACAGCGTCTTCTCAGTGCGTCAGGCTGGGAAACGAGCTCCTCTGAAGTCGAGGTCTCCTCTGATTTACAGGGGCTAGGGAAGGTATATTTATACCTGAGAGGTACCTCAGAGTGTTAGCATTGACGTGAATCGGACAGCGGAAGACGTCATGAATGAACCCCTACTGTGTGTCTCAAATCCCCAGTTTTCATGATGACACTACAACTCCCAGAATGCACTCTGGCCTGTACAGATAATGCGCAAAAGTGAGCTTTTTGCTTCATGATGACTGCTACATAGACACAGAATAGGTGACTGGAGGCATGGGACACAGAATGGTACTGCTCTGTCTGCACTCGCATCATACTTCAAGACACATTTTGCCTATAATGCACTTACCAGGGCTCTGCTGCTCTTGCTCCTCCAGCTGAGCATGGAGGGTCGGAAGAGCTGCACGCAGGACCCTCCTGTACAGTGGCGAGAGGCGAGGACGATGCACATGGTGCTGGGAAGACTGGCCCAGTAGCTCTTCAGCCTTGATCCGGGCCCAGCGTTTCAGGTCCTCCCAGCGCTTGCGGCATGCCCTCGCGTTCCTGGTGTGAACGCCCACTGTACTGCAGCGCTCACCAATTCTGGCCCATTATTTGGCACGCGCTGCATTGCTCAGCTGTTCCTCTGGCCCCCCATATAGCTGAGGATATTTCAGTATCACCCCCTCAGCTAGGATCTCTAATTCCCTTTCACTGAAAGGGGTGCTTCTCTTCATAACCCTCAGCCATTTTGGGGGAAATAAGGTTGATGAGAGCAGCAGGATGTCAGAGGATCTGATCTGTGAGAGAGGATGACTCAGAATGAACACAAAATGGCTGTCAACAACTTCCTGTGATGTATTTCTGCCTCCCACTTCCTGGATGTCATTTCCTGTCTGAAATTATGGGTTCCGGTTACTTTTCGGAGTTTACGGCCCGAAAACGTACGTTCCGCATACGGAGAGTACTCTGCACATGCGCGGAGTACGCTACGCATGCGCGGAGTACGCTACTGTGCCGGAATGTGCGAAATCGACCAGGAACCCATTTTTTCATACAAGAAGTGACAGACAGGTAGTGGGAGACAGGAAATACATCACAGGAAGTAGTTGTCAGCCATTTTGTGTTCATTCTGATTCATCCACAATCACAGAACAAATCCACTGCCATCCTGTTATTCTGTAGCAGAGAAACCTGAAATAACAGTGTAAGATTAATTCATAGACATGAAACACAAGGGGAACAGACCATGTTATGAGATTTGGGCTGGGACAAGGGGGGGCCTGGCACAACATCACCCCCAGTTTACTTTTCAACTGCATTGCATTATGGTACATGTAGTCCATATTTAGTGATCAACACAAGAGTTGGCTGTTGTGTTACAGTGTATTAGGGGGTAGCAGTGCTGTGCATCCCAGACACATAGTGGCAGATTCAGCCACAACATCATCACTCACGTAGTGGGCCCGACATTATTGGTGTATGTAACTCGTTTGGGGCCCAAATATCAAAAATGCTATTGTTATGCACTTGTTAGCCACAGACACCCATTGTCAAAAGGTACGGGAGGGTCTCTCAGAACATGTACATCTCATCCTCAGATTCAATGAAATCCTTGGGAAATCCACTACACTGATTGCTGACATTGGCACATGACCTGATGCACGTTCAATATTTTGACTCATGTCAACAGTTGTGGTTGACATACAGTTAGTGTGGTTTGCAAAGTAGTCTCAGGATGGAGTTTTTGGACAGAGTCGTAAATATCCATTTTTCATCATTGACAACAGACAGCAAACCACATTTTGTCCATGACACAACAGGTTGCTCACGTGAAAAACGTGGCAACCAGCTGATCACGGACTTGCATACCCTGACCTCGGTTATGTGCAATGGCCCGGTTGCCCGGATTCAGAGCTAGCCGAGGTTCAAGAGGTATGTGTAAGCCATGCGTTAAAGCGAAATTGTGCAAGACACAACAGGCCATAATGATCTTGCACACAACTTCAGGGGAGTACAGCTGAGACATCTGAAACGCGACTTCAACAGGCCAAAAGTGCGCTCTATGATGGCTCGAGTTCGTATGTATGCCCGATTGTACCTACGCTGAGGTACAGTGGTTGGATGTCTCTATGGTGTAAGGAGTTGAGGGGAGAGTGCAAACCCAGCATCGCCTGAGGAGGGAAAATAGGGCAATAGGTTACATTTCCATCTAAAATTTGAACAGAACATGATCTTTACTCAGTACATGCAGTGTCTGTTGTGACCATGTATGTGTCTTGGTGTTTCTTATTGTAGAATGGTTGTTGATATAAGGTGGCATTCATTCATTACTGGGCTTCTTGACAGGCCCCTTGCGCCACCAGTGCGTCACTTTTCATATGTGAGAAAGTGACGTACGGCAGCGCAAGGGGCATGTGAATTAGCCCTTTCATAAGCACACATCACTCTTTTTCAGTGCTTGGTACTTACCCAGTAACCACATGTTGCCAAATTCTCCCGCAGCCATACGCCGGGCAAGAGGTGACATGTGGAATACGAAGCTGTCATGGGTACTGCCTGGGAATGCTGCATGCACATCTATGAATCTCCCACTGGCATCACAAACAGCCTGCACATTGATGGAATACCATCGGTGTCTGTTGCAGTATATGTGTGCAATGCGGCGGGGTGGCTGAAGGGCCACATGGGTACAGTCAATTGTACCCAGCACACGTGGGAAGCGGGAGATGGGGAAAAAATCCCTAGCTGCCCTTTGTCTGCTGGCCAGTGTATGGGGCATTCGTATGTGAAGGTGGGTTCTAGAATTGATGCAGCTCAGTACCTGATGCAAGCACCACGACTGGCTAGCCTGGGAGATGCCCACGACATCACTGGTGACCCTTTGGAATGATCCTGTCGCAAAAAAATGGAGAGCAGAAAGGACCTTTAGATAGGCTGGAATGGCATGGGAGCAGCAGGTAACAGAGTCAAGTTCCTCCTCCCAATCACATACCATCTCCAAGATGACTTCTGGAGGGAAGCGGTATCTGGCCCTTACATCTTGGGTGGACATCCCAAATATGTTGATCCTCTGTCTGAAGATCCTCTCTCTTCTCCTCCTCCTCCTCCTCCTCCTCAAGTCTTCTTGCCTCATGGCAAGGGGAAGAGCAACAAATACATTCAGCGACATGTTGAAAGTGTTTCTGTGTGTCTGCTTTGCTTTCATATGTGCTGCATGGCTGGGATTGGCTGCAGTGTGTCAGCTGATGCATCTTGGGGGATGGTAGACACTTGGACAGGTGTTTAGCATTGAGGTAATGCTCAAACGGCCAAAATGCGGATATTCCGGCCCGGAAGCGGAGTTTCCGGGCCGGAAGCGGAGATTCCGGGCCGGAGGCGGAGATTCCGGGCCGGAGGCGGAGAGTCCGCCATTGTGCCGGAGTCTCCGTCGCTGGCCCGAGTGCGGACATAAAGTTAGGATGAGTAAATTCATTCTGTGAATACCAAAATGAGTAAGTTCATTCTGTGAATACCAAAATGAGTAAGTGTATTCTGTGAATACCAAAATGAGTAAGTGTATTCTGTGAATACCAAAAAGTACTAACTTTACGTTTTTGACGTAAGTTAGTTCTGTGAATCAGGCCCACAGTAGATAAGGGGTAGGAGGAAACGCCCCACTCCGACCTCCTAAGATACAACTCTGCACACACATAGAAATGGGGCTGCGCAAATAATGTCGCTGTGATATAGAGGAAAAAACACACAAGTTTTTAATACTGCCCTCACCCACAGAAATCTGTGGCATGCTTCATCATAGGGCTGCTAACACACTTCCGCGGAAGCCAACGCTGGAGGTGGAGCAATAGGGAGGGGGAGACATAACAAACAAATAGAAAAACAGTGCGGGATCAAAAGAAGGGTTCAGAGAAAATACTTAAAACTGACCCAGGGATCTCCAAGAAAACCCTTTAATGATGGACTCCCTGGTCAGATTAAAAAGGTCAATCAAAAACCAATGGATGGTGGTATGGTGGGCTTTAATGAACCACCTACCCCAGGGGTAGGCGACATTATTTGCGCAGCCCCATTACTATGTGTGTGTAGAGTTGAAATGGAGTATACCATATGGGCAAATGTTAAGAGCAAGAACAATCTGCTTCACAGAAGAAGAATATGAGATGGAGGTGATAAAAACGTACTACAAAAAACAGTTCTGTAATGGTTACACTGGTCTATATCTTCAAAAAGTCATGATGCTGAGTCTATTATATATTAGGCAAAAAATTCAATAGCATTTTGTAGAATGTTTTATAGTACTACAAAACAAACTACAAAATACAGTTTTTGAATAGCCCCTGGAATGTCTACACTGCTCTATTAGTTAAGAAAGTCAGGATATTGAGTTTATTATATAATAGGCATAGATGTTTAATGGTTTCAGCTGCCTCAAATAGTGATACATAAACTGTGAACAACAATGTAACCATCCATCGGAATATTTTAACCATTAGTTGAATTAGCACATCCTCCAAAGATCTCAAGTTGTCCCATGTCAGCCCCGAAATATCCATTCACTTATTGCTTTTCAGTTCATTTTACCTTAGTCTCATACTAGTACGTTAAATGTCACTGTACAAGTTACATTTTGGTAAGTTTAAAAGCAAAGACTTAATTAATAAACATCTCTCACCTTGACAAAGAACAACTTGAGATTGCTGTTCTATTTTCTTCAAATGCCTCATCTTTAAGCACCCAGTGTTAAAAGTAGCAATTTAAAACAACCAAAGGTATAGTGCATTCACTGATTCACTATACAATTCTAAGTCAATCGTAAGCCAATTTAAAGAAAGAGCATAATGAAGGAGATAATTGCATCGTTAGAGAGCCTTTAAAAAATACAGCATCAACTCGTAGAGAGTGCTATAGAAAACCCAATTTTAACTTCACAGCGTTAGTAAATATGAAATCCATGTAGATCACCTGTGGCAGGTACACCGTCTTCATGTAAGCCTTACTGTCCAGAAAGCTGCAGATATACACTGACTTGCAGCGCACTCGTACCCTGGCAAAATTTTAACTGATAGAGCACTTTACACATATGTGGTTTGCCATACTTAACAGGGGACCTATGCATGAGAAACTTTCATTGATACCTGGATTAGTAGCCAACAACAATGAGAATGCTGGAACTTGCAGGTAATAAGCATAGCAATGGAAACAGGAAAACAATATACCCCATTACACTTAGGGGCTAATTTATGAGTTTCTGTGACACTCTGGCAGCGTAGATTACAAAATCTTATCTATGAGGCCACTCAAAACTCCAGCTACAATAATTTCGTTCATCAGCCCTACAGCCGGGATGAGCTGCTTTCACTCTGCCCACAGATATGCAACAATTCTGGTAGATGGGACGTCTCAGCTAATCCGGCCACCGTCTGCAGCCATTGTAAGTTTCGCCTATCCCCATGGTTGGCTGACCTTTCTCCTCTCAATATTCGACAGGGTAAATGTCAGATAGGGTACACAATTAGAGCGGCCATGATCAATGCATGTTCAGTTGTCAAACACTCACAAGATATTTTTGAACTACTGTCTGACGAGCCTCCAGACGTGCTTTTCATAACTGAGACCTGGTTTACTGAGCATTCTAATCCAGTGATTGAGCTGGCCATCCCTAGGGATAGAAAAGCTTGCGAGTTGATCGCAAATCTGGAAGGAGAGGCGGAGTGGTGGTTGTGATCAAAGAAAATTGGAATTTCCAGCAGGTGTGTTTTTGGAGATTGGGGAGGGTGACGCTCTCGATTTCTGCGTTACCATCTCTCCTCATTTCTCGCTGGAGGGTACTCTAGTTTACAGACCCCCGGCCCGCCCTTTTCTCAAAGCCCTGGATGAGTTAATTATCCCACGAGCTCTGCGTTTTTTTCACTTCATACTCCTCGGGGATTTTAACATTTAACATCCACTTGGACTGCGGGGAAGCAGGGCACACTCAAGAGTTTCTCGACTCTCTGAGTCTTGCCCTGCTCTAACAATGGGTTAGCTCCCTCACTCACCATGGTGGTCACCTGCTCAATCCTATCTGTTCAAATTTTTCTATCTCAGTTAAGGATCCTCTTCCTGTGCCCTGGTCTGACCATTTTTTTATTTATTTCTCCTGGCAAGTCTATAATAAACACATATCGGGATCACCCAGTCTGGGGCCCCAGGGGAAACCCTCCGTCAGAATCGACCCTACTGCTTTCAGACTTGTTCTTGCAGAGTCACGCCCGGCTCTCTCCAATGACCTGACTGTAACTCTTGACGGTTTCATCAATTGTATTTCTCAGGCGGTTGAGCGCCTGTCGCCTGTGACCTGTCGTAGGTGCACTAGGGTTTCCCCTTCTAAACCATGGTTCTCAATCTCTCTTAAAACCCAGAAGCAACAGTGTAAAATCCTCGAACGTAAATGGAGACCGGAGTATTGCCTGATTGCTAGGACTGCCCTTAGAAAGGCTCAAAAGTCCTATTATGCATCGATGGCTCAAGCTAAAAGTCTTCACTATGCTTAGTGCATTGCCCTTTCTAGGAACAATGCCAAAGAAATCTTTAACATCGTTCAAAGTTTCCTCTCTCCCAGAGCGGAGGCTATTACCCACCCCAACTCGTTTGCCTGGTGTGAAGAACTCACCAGCTTTTTTATCGATAAGATCTGAGCTCTTCAATCTAATTTTGACATTGGCAATAGACTCCCAGGGGGGGACAGGTCCCCCAACGGGCTGTCTTCGGCTACGCTGACTACATTGGTGGCCTTTACAGCCATTGATAAGCCAGACTCTTTAGCGGTCCTCAAGTCTCTTAAATCTGGCTCACCAGCACACCCTTGTCTAGCTAGATTGCGGACTATGGCCGCAGAGACGATCAAACCTGAGTTAAATTGGTTGAACAATCTTTCTCTCACTACAGCCACTGTGCCTACAGCCTGGAAACAGGCCAAAATTGTCCCACTGTTGTAAAAACCCACTCTTGATCCCACCATCCCCTCCAGCTATCGTCCTATTTCCTTCCTCCCTGTTGTGGCTAAAATATGTGAGAAATTGGTTAACAGTCAACTCTCTGACTATGTAGAAAATCACAACTTGCTCCACCCGGCACAATTTAGCTTTAGAGCCACTTACAGCACTGAGGCGGCTCCGGTAGAAGTTGCTGAAGCCATTCGGGAAACTTTAGATTCAGGAGGAAGGGCGGCCCTGATTTCGTTGGCCCTTTCAGTGGCGTTTGACACTGTGCCACATTCCCTGCTCCTGGATCGTCTCCAGGACATAGGAGTATCGGGGTGTGCCTGTAGGTGGCTGAAATTATTTCTTGAGGGCAGAACGCAACAAATCTGGCTCCCTCCTTTTTCATCCTCCCCTCAGATTGTAACCACAGGAGTGCCACAAGGGTCTATACTGAGCCCTCTTCTTTTTAACATTTATGTCACTCCCCTGATACAGATGGCAGAGGAGCTCAGGGGTAAGATCATTGCCTATGCTGATGACACCCAGCTCCTTTTCACTTGGAAGAAAAATGACTCCTCCACCTCCCTAGTTAAATCTTGCCTGTCAGCTGTCTTTCGCTGTCTTTCCGCTGCGCAGCTAAAATGCAATGAGGAAAAAAACGAGATCCTTCTTTTTGGGAACTTCCCCCCTCAGTTCCAGAAGTCATTCTGGCCAGACGAATCTCCCATGCCAACTTCCGAGGGCCAACAACCCACAAAAAATCTAGGGATCTGGTTTGACGAGAAGTTGAGCTTCTCTACTCAGATTAAGAAACTTACGGGTCTGTGCTTTGGTACTCTGAAATCCCTGAAAAAGTTTCTCCCTCTGCTCCCTATTTCAGCAAGGGAAACTGTCACCCGTGCGCTGGTATCCCTGCACCTTGATTATGCCAATGCCTTATACGTAGGTCTGCCTGGCTACCTACTGAAAAAACTGCAGGTGGTGCAGAATGCCACAGCTAGAACTCTTCTTAATATTCCCATTAAGACCATTGTGAGACAACACCTGCGTAACCTGCACTGGCTGCCTGTGAAGGAGAGGGTGAAGTTTAAACCCCTGGCCCTGGCACATGCAGCCCTCTATGGACATGGTCCTGTTTACTTGGGAAAGCGTTTCAGGTTCCATGCTCCAATCAGACAGCTGCGTTCAGCCACGCAGCTTCTTGCCCATGTCCCGAGATTTCACCTTAAGAGAGTCGGAGGGAGCTCTCTTGCTTTCAGGGTGACCTTGGCCTGGAACCTTCCTCCTTTTGACCTCCGCAGCATTCAGGATCCCAAACTTTTCAGGAAAAGGCTTAAGACCTTTCTCTTTATCTAGCCATTTCTCTCTGCCTTTCCTTCCATTAGGCTTGCACCGGGACACTCTTGAGTAGCTGTGCATGCTATAAATCCTCCATAAACATATGTGTGGCTTCGGATGGCCTCATAGATATGGAGTAAGGCAAAACACCGCAAACTGCTGCGTTGCCTTTCGCTGCGCTCGGAGGTGTTCCATGGGCGTTGCGATCGGTTTTCTCATGCAGCATCCATGGAATCTGACACTACCCCAGATTTACAAGATCATGTAAACCTCGAGAAGAGTCAAATCCCTACACCTCCCTAGGTGAGGCGTAACAAGGAGAAATGTCTTTATTTCTCCTCATTATTTCCTTTTTCTATGTATGCTGCATACTGCAGCACACATAGAATCAGAAAAACGCCTCTTAGGATTGTTTCTGTGCAGGAAGGTGTCCCTACCTACACAACAACAATCCTGCTGACAACACAGGCACCCTTCCACCATGGTGCAAGAGCCCATGCTTTGGCACTAGACTGCTGAAATGGTGCCAGCACAGGGAGAAAATTCAGGAATGCTCCTTATTGCATAAATACGGTGCATTCCTGCCCTTTCACTTTGGTGTAGGGCAGTGCAGCAAGATGACTTGCTGTTCTGCCCTATGCCAAATCCCTGTAAATAAGGGTCTTAGTGTTGAAACACAAGGGCTCTCTGAAAGTCTGACTGATAGACGGAGGAAGCTGTAAGCTATTTGACAAGTTGTTGACTCAACTTGCTCAAGTCACAGTGATGCCTTAGCATAGAAAAACAATCTTAAGATACAATCCCATTCATCAAAATTAAAACTTTTGCAGAATCAATGGCCCCAAACAGTACATAGGTTATTGGCCTCAATCAGCTCCTGTAACACATCAGGATTGTGGCTGAGGAACTTCAGATTCAGGCCTTTTCAACTGGACTCTGCCGCCCCATCGTCATAACTTTGCATCTCACTCACCATCATAACTTTTTATTATTAATGACGTGGTGTGCATTACTATACAGAACCCTAAACATAAGTCAATAAATGAATTACTGACTGGAGACAGTGCTGTGAGAGGTCATTGCTACTCATTACTACCTGGGACCACTGATGCATCTACTGCCTGAAACTACTCAAGTCAATGATAGTAAAGGGTTAGCTGTAAGCCCCAAACTGGAAAGTAGGCTTGGACCTGACATTGGACAACTTCAGGCACCTTGGGTAATCCTATGTTTGCCATGAGCATTATCTATTGACCGGAAGACATGAAGACCTGGAATGCCTAAATAGGACTGGATATATTTTGTCTTCAAGTGATGAATTGGTAATTCATATTGTCAGTCCAGCTGTTACATGCAAAGACTGCTGGCATAGATATGTCAGAAAAGTCAATACCTAAAATGTGGCTGCTATATTAAAAAATGCAAATTAAAGGAAATTAAAATGCATCATATTGTCAAAACAAAAAAGAACATTTCAGATTATCCTACTCTACATCCCCCTGAAGCCATAAATAGTATACAACCAGAATATCATATGTTAAATATCGCACAACAAAAATATTGCTGAGATAATATTCCTACATTATATTATATATAGTCAAGGTAGGCAGATGTCTTGTTAAGAACCTTAAATCTATACTTACCTTAGCTTCACAATGTTGTAGCTGATGTTTTGTCTAGATTTTTGTAGCACAATACTTTTCTTCACTATGTTCTGAAATTCAACTACCATAAAATGCTGAAAAGCATGTAGAGGATGAGGGAGGATGATTCTTTTGATGATAGATTCAATCACATTTCTTATTTGCGACTTTGTGCTTAGTTTTACATAAGCAAGTTATGTAATCTTTCAGGAAATATAACTCCTGATATTTTATACACAGGTATACTTTTTTTCTTGCTGATGTTTGTTATACTTACTAGGCTTATGTAGTTCAGACATTCCATTTATATTGTCTTCAGATTGTCGCTCTGAAAAATTGATTCAGACAATAAGTTCAAACTATGAAAATAAGAATAGGCATGCAGCAAGAGTTTGTTTAGTCACAGGTCTAAATGTAAAGAGGTTCTGGGTGTACCGTAAAGTATGTTCAGGAGTCCTATATAGGATACAGATAGACATGCCAACTGCTGGCCATTGGTGTCTGTACATTAGTTTTTGTCAATCAATTAAAAAGCAAGTAATATGTAGTCAACATTCTTGGATATAGCCCATTTATAGCCAAGAGCACTTTTAATATAGCAGTATTGGAACACTGCCTGTTGCTTTGGAAAGACATTGGGCTGTGGAAGGTGTAAAGAGAATTCAATTGTTTAGAGCTATACAGGAGTTGTTCCACTTGCCTAACCCCATCCTTCATAATAACAGTTTTTACAAAGAATAACTGGGTGTCGAAATCGATATATGTTCCTTCAAGACAGGCTAAAACTATTTACATTGCTTTTTTGGTGTTTAAGAAGTTGTATTTCATATTGAATAAACAGCACAATAAAGCAAAAATGCAACAATGGCTGCCAAAGAAGAGAACAAACTTTCATTACACATTAGTTTAGAAATGCTAGTGAAATACATTATAAATGTAAATTAATATGCAAATAAAAGTACAACCACTATATATAAACTTTAAGAGGTTTGTTTAAGAGAAAAGGGCAAAACAGGAAAAAGGTGTCAAGAAAATGTTCATATACTGTGAAAAACAAAATGAAATCTATAACAATATTAACAGTATCATGAAGGATTAGCCAATTCATAATTTCTAATTGTACAAATAATGTATGATACAACAGGCTTTGTTATAAATTCTTTCGTGGGCAACCATAATCTATTGTTCATCAAGAGGAGTTGAGACAAAGAAAATGTATTCTATAAATGTTATAAACAAACCATATTCGTTCCACAATTTACAATTATCCTTTCAGTTCAACCAAATTTACTATGAGGCATTATCATAAAAGTGACCAACAATTTGCCTTTCAAGAGAAGATGTTTAAAATCATTAAACAAACAAGAAAAATATTTCGCCCATAAATTAGAACATTATTTGGAAATTTAGTATTGCTCTTTTCACAAAATACTGTCTAAAAGCACTAAAACGTTCAGCATTGATTAATCATATGAATGAGAGCTCTAGGTGTGAAAAAGCATGACCAGAGATAGGGGGATATGTTTTTTTAATTTACTTATAGAGGCTAGAGTATGAAATGCCATCAAAAAAATAAAATATAGATTTTCAGTAACGTCTGCAGCACATGAGGTGGATATAATCCTAGAGCATATTTTATTGCATATTAGAGGAGTAAAAGATATTTTAGGGTCCACCTCCCACTTAGCCTAAATTTTTCTGTTGTGATCACCAGAATTAAAAACATTGAGGACCTAAATTGGATGTCGGTTAGAGTTTCCTCCAACTGACATCCCTGCGGCTTCGGAACTGACCGACCTTGTGTTGGCAGTTCGAAACCGCAATTACAATGTGACTGCACACACCAGCTCAAGCTCCCATAGAGAAATGAGAGTCACTGTAAATCCCTGCACCGGGTGCCAGGCACATGGTGCAGAGATTTACGGGGGGCACCATAGGTGCCCCTCAGCCCCCAAACGGAGGCCACGGAGAGCAGGGGGGCCTGCTAGGGGCCCCCAAAGTCACTTTCCAACAGGCTTTCCATGTGGGAAAGCCTGACATGGAAAGCCTGTCGAAAACCGACATCATAATACCGACGGCGGAAACGCAGTCCGTTCGGGATTATGTTGCGGTTCCAGCTGGCTAACGGGCTCCTTGAGCCCGTTGGAAGCCAGTCCGAATGACCGACCGGTTTCAAATCCGTCATTTTAAAACAATAGTCATATCTGAAACCTTGGATGTCTGACCGACATCCAAATTAGGGCCTGAATGAGAAATAAATAACCAAAGCTTTAAGAAGTCAATTTAAATGATGTGATAATATTAAAAAAGGTTAAAAAATAATGTAATTTCATTTAAAAAATAGATGTGTTCACAGATTGATTATAATATTGAATCTACTTAATAAATAGGTTTTTTTAGTATGCCATTTAAGTTTGTGAAGTAATCCATGTCACGTATTCACGTAGACCGTTGTAAGGCATTATGAGCAATGCAGTACTTTTGTAGATTTTCAATTAAACATTTCATTTCTTCTTTAGGTCCCTTGTGGTCTACCAATAATTTATGTTCATTAAAAAAATAAATAAGGGTGTTAAGTGACCCAATTTTATGAAATGTTTTATTCGCTGAATAGAAAGTTGCAATAAAATTAAATATAACTTGTTTTAACTGTGACAGCGCAACCTACCTAGACAAAGGAAATAAAGGATGTTTGTGAATCCTCCTGTCATACAGAAGAATAAACAATTGAGACTGTAATACCAATTACTACACAGGCAGTTATTCCACCAAACAGTCAAATCACCATCTCTGCTGGAACAAAACTATTGTACAATTTGGAGTTTCTATAAATCCTCCTGGCTTGTTTTTTCCATTATTTGAAAGAGGAAGAAGGCTGTTAAGGACTATGCTAAGATCTAGATTTAGTCAAACCTGGCAAACTTCACCTACTCCAGCTCAATTCCATGCATTGAAAAATCAAGACTGAAAATTCAATGGAAGCAGCAGAGTGCTACCTTAGCATAGAATGGAAGAATAGCAAAGGTAGATAAAACAATGACAAAGGAACTGCAGCCATTAGCTCTTGTTTTAACAAATTGACAATTGATATAAAGGATATGTGTAAGCTAATGTCGGATGATTCAAAAGTACATAGGTGTCTACAGAAGCACATGAAAAACTGCATTCAAACATTTGGGCATTCTTTTTATAGGTTGGCCTCAACCATTGCAACTATTTTTCGAAGAACTGCAAACAAGCAGGTAGAGCTAGTCCATCACAGTTGTGATGTCACAAGAAGCCTGGCTCAAATTAGAAACACTTTAGAAGATCTTTGTTCCCCCAGCAAGGCTGACTCCAAACCCTAGAGGAAGGGAAGCTACCCTCAATCTGGCCTCTGAGTGTGGAGCCCTAAATGCTGCCCTAGAGGTTCAGAGACATTTGGCTGTGTCTAATTTGACTCCTCCTACAGTCTGTAAAAAGTTCTGAACTTAGAAAAATTATGATTTCCAGGTGCTGGAGAACTAAGACCAACCAACTGAGCCAAGGCTTGAATTCGATGGGCTGAAGAATCAGGTTTCTCCCACTTTGAGTTTCTGTGCAGTGACAAATGAGCTTAAGCAGTCCCTCAGTGACAAAGTATCTGGTCTTGTAGAACTCATCTTTAGATATAGCCTACAGCATGGGTACTCACAAACTTTCTCTCGGGGGCCAAATTTACAGTGTGGTTTGTGGCCGAGGGCCGCACCGGTGGGGGAGGGGGCGGGGCTAGAGCAAAAAAAAACATGTGACCATGAGGTTGAACACAGGCCCCTGCAGCGGACGCCTTTGACCACTGAGCCACCAGACCCGGCATACACACATCTCTCTCTCTCTCTCTCTCTCTCTATCTCTCCCTCCCTCGATCTCTCCCTCTCTCTCCCTCCCTCTCTCTCTCTCGGTCTGTCTCCCTCCCTCTGTCTCCCTCCCTCTGTCTCCCTCCCTCTGTCTCCCTCCCTCTGTCTCCCTCCCTCTGTCTCCCTCTGTCTGTTGCCCTCCTCCCTCTGTCTCCCTCTATCTGTCTCCCTCCCTCTGTCTCCGTCTCTCTGTCTCTGTCTGTCTCTGCCTCTATCTGTCTCTGCCTCTCTCTGTCCCTGCCTCTATCTCTGTCTCTATCTCTGTCTCTCTCTCTCTCTGTCTCGCTCTCTCTCTGTCTCCCTCCCTCTGTCTCCCTCTCCATCTCTGTCTGTCTCTGCCTCTATCTGTCTCTGTCTGTCCCTGTCTGTCTCTATCTCTGTCTGTCTCTGCCTCTATCTGTCTCTGCCTCTATCTGTCTCTGCCTCTATCTGTCCCTGCCTCTATCTCTGTCTCACTCTCTCTCTCTGTCTCTATCGCTATCTGTCTCTGTCTGTCTCTACCTCTATCTGTCTCTGTCTCTGCCTCTATCTGTCTCTGCCTCTATCTGCCTCTGCCTCTGTCAGTCTTTCCCTGTCTCTGCCTCTATCTAGCTCTCTCTGCCCCTATCTCTATCTGTCTCTGCCTCTGTCTCTGTCTCTATATGTCTCTATCTGTCTCTATATGTCTCTATCTGTCTCTGTCTGTCTCTGTCTCTATCTGTCTCTATCTGTCAGTCTGTCCCTGTCTATCTCTATCTGTATCTATCTGTCTCTGTCTCTATCTCTATCTGTCTCTGTCTGTTACTGTCTCTATCTGTCTCTGTGCCTCGGTAAACATCACATCATAGGCTCTTAACGCACACCTCACCTGGCTCTCACTCCCTGCTGCCCTCCGTCACCTCACCCGGCTCTCACACCCTGCTGTCCTCTGTCACCCTGTAATTTCACAGCTTGGATCAAAGCGCATATAATTAATTGTCCTAAAACACAATACATATGTTTGTGCTCGCTTTCAAATTCTACACACCATTATCTTCATGTTCCAATTGGCGATTGCTATGTCTGTGATCGTGTTACTTGTTGTTGTTGATGGGCTGTAACTGGAAAACAAACTTTTCTCTCTCTCTCTAACTCTCTCTCATTTTGTTTCTCTTTCTCTCTTCTGCTGTCTCTTTTCTCTTCATCTGTGTCCCTCTTTCTCTTTACCTTATTTTCCTGCCTGTGACTGCGTTTCTCCATTTATTGTCTCTTTTCTAGTTTTTTGCTCTATCCTTCCCATCATTTTTAACAGGACACACTGACATAGCTTGCATGACTCTTTTAACGGAAAATCCCAGTGAAATGCAGGGCCACGTGCAGCATCACCTAGTTGGCTTTGGCAATGATATGATTATTCCATGTTACTTTCTGACACACTTAATACCAAGTTAGCAATTTACCCCTTCATTATACAGCAGCCCCGATTTCCTTTGCAGTTTGCCATCCACTTTCACCCCCTGTCACCTCACCCCGCGTGTGTGTCAGCCCGGGCTGAGACAGCTTCCCGGGCGCACACACAGCCGCACCCGAGTACTTCACAGGTCTTTAAAAGACCATTTACTGCTAACGAGGCTTTGTTGTATTTCACCTCTTCTTAGCGCCCTTGCATCTCCACTCTGACTATCGCTGGAATCGCCCGGCCCCCATAGAGCAGAGTCTCTCGGAGTCCCACTGCTGCAACCAGCGGTGTTTGCTGACACTATTTTAAAAAAAACAACAAAAAAAACACAGGTACTATGTCTACAAGGTCCGCGGGCCGCCAAGGAAGGCTTGCCGGGCCGCTGGCGGCCCGCGGGCCGTACTATGAGTACCCGTGGCCTACAGCCTTGTCCTGCCAGAGGATTCCGAAAAAGAGGCTTAGGGGCTGATTATGAGTTTGGCAGTCCGTTGGACTGCCAAACTCTCAGTGGTGTGGCATTCCGACTGTCGCATTACGAGTGCTGATGCCCCACTGCCACAGAACCACCACAACCGCTGGGCATCTGTGATCCATCAGCTGTGGTGTGGCAGTCTGGCCCAACGATATGCTGGTGGTGCCGCTGCAGCACCACCAAGCATATCATGAGTTTCCTCACAGCCTCAGTTTCCATGGAGGTGAGCCCGCCATGAAAACTGTATTGGTGAGGAAACTAAGGGGGCCCTACAAGGCCCCCTGTTGGCCCTGGGCCAGGGGATGCATAAAGGGGCCAAATGGTGTGCTCCCCTGTCTGCATGCACCCCCAGTTCCTGCCCGGCATGAACTTCACAGTCCATGTCATGCAGGAACATGCTTTGGCATTCCCATTATGGTGCCTTTCTAAAGGGCCGCCAAAGCACCACCCGCCAGACCACGAATTGATTATAATCTGGAAGGCGGTGTGCGGATGAGTTTGGTGGTGTGGGAGCAGGGCGGTGGTGTGGTGCCCCACTCCCATACCACCAAACATGTAGTCAGGCCCTAAGTCAGAATGTAGAAATCTTGACTGGGTTAAGGCAGGAAAAGTATCCGGTCAACTAAAGGACTTCCTTGAGTGCAAAATTGTAACTTGGCCCACTTAGACCTGTTCCTGCCAAAGCCAACAGTTTCAGAGGGACCTTGTCCAACAGCTATCTGGCTTTTAGAGACTTCCTCGGATACAGCCTGCAACCTTGCCCTGCTGGAGGATTTCCAATTCCACTGCAGAGACTGGCGGCCTTATTACAAGTACGGCGATCAATAGGACTGTCGTACTCATGGTGGCGGTATGACCAGTGCCACATTGCGGGCCCGCCCACAGTATTATGAGTTTGGCTGTCAGACCGCCACAGGACCGCTGTGACTACCCGGGATCAAGTATCCTGTGGTGGTTGCGCAGCAGTCAGGAGCACTAATCTGCTGGTATTGCCGCGGTGTCACTGCCAAGCATATTAGGTGTTGCCTGTACATCACCCTTTTCATTTCGGTATGCCTGCATGCAAAGGGTGGTGGAGAGGCCGCTCCTGGACCTAGTTGTGCATATGGGGTCACACGTAGTGCCCCCCTGGTTTTGCACCCCAATTTCCTGCACGGTGTGACATGTATGCTACATTGTGTAGTAAGGTACAGTCACTGCTCTGAGAGCGGCCGTCTGCATGTTAGGCACTTCTATGAGCCTAACAGACCGCGGCTGTCAGACCGCAGCTGGACTGCCAGCCACACCAGGATTTAACTCCTAATCTGGCAGACAGTCGCACCGCGGCTTTGGGGGTCCTACAGTGGACGGCACATTGCACTGTCCATTCTAGGACCCCCAGTGTCATAATGAGGCCCTAAGTCCTAAGGTAAAATCTTTGATTGGCATGAACCAGCTTGACATTTCCGACCCACACTCCATCGCAGTCTGTCTAGATCGCTTTTATTTCCCGGTCCTTCAATGTTAGGATTATGTCAAATCTTGGAAAGGAAAGCTTCAAAACATAAAATGTAAATGATTGAGAAAGGGCACATCCTTGAGTTGTTCCTCCTTCAATTGGGAAATAGTGAACTAATGTTCTTAACAAAGATAAAATGCAAAACGGGATTTTATAACAAAGAACCCATATTAAAAGATTTGGGGACCTTTATCATATCATTTTAAAGAATATAAAATCTCAATTACACCTATGAATGGCCTTTTCAGCATCTAAATATAATCTTGCAAAGGGAGATTTCCTCAAGGTTGCTGATTATAGTTGAACCACTCTGGCATCATCTAATGCAGTGGTTCTCAAACTTTTGACTCCTGAGGACCCCCATTGAGTCACCACTGGAAGCCGGGGACCCCCAAGCAATTTGTATGATTTAAATTTCAAACATTAAAACAGTAATTCAAAAAAAAATAAACACACATGTGCACACAAAACAAATACTCAAATTACTAAGGATTTTAGGGGCATATTTACAAGCCCCTATCGCCATGGGAACGTCACTTTTTGTGATGATCCCGTGGCGATAGGTGCTTCGCCTTATTTACAAGGCAGCGTTAAGCCACTTAACGCTGCCTTGTAAATAATGCCCCTTTCACACAATGCTTAGCGTGAAAGAGGTGGGCAGTGGGTGTTGCGGTGGGCGTTCCACCGCAACACCCATTGATTTTGACGCTGCCCCCTATTCACAAGGGCAGCGTAAATAGGATGCAGTGCCAAAATTAAGACCAGGGAAAACCAGGTCTTAACTTGGCTAAGCAAGGAGAAATGCTTTATTTCTCCTCGTTTTTGCTTTTTCCATGTGTGCTGCCTTGTGCAGCACACATGGAAAAAGCAAACGCTGTTGGATTGTTTATGTTCAGGAAGGTGACACTTCCTGCACATTAACAATCTTTTTAAAATGGCATTTTGTAATCTTCCATGTGTGCTGCATTAAGCAGCACACATAGAAGTGACAAAACTGCATTGCAATATTGTTTATGTGCAGGAAGGGGGACCTTTCTGTACATAAACAATCTTCCCCTGCACGCAAACACCCTTGCACTATGGTGCAAGGGTGCGTGCGTTGCCGCTACACTGCTAAGTGTAGCACCAGCACGGGAGGAAACGCAGGGCTGCACCATATTCTTGTAAGTATGGTGCAGTCCTGCTTCTCTGAAGTGGCGGAGCGTGTCGTTAAGCCAAGGAGGCTAACGACACGCTCCCCCACTTCTGTTGTAAATATCCCCCTTAGTATTTTATATTGAAATAATTTGCAAAAAACAGAAAAATGTAATGGGAAGGTTGGTGCTGCATCTCTGTGACTAACTTTTAAATGGTTGGTTTTATTTCGCAGTACAAGACTCCTGCTCCTGCCAGGGCCAGACTGGAAACCCAAAGCAGTCCTGGTAAATGTTTTCAGACCAGTCCCCATACAGTGCACACCAAGTGCAGTGAGTGAGCCTGACTACTACAAAGGGGGTTTGGGAGGCTCTCCCCCCAAAAAATTTAGGAAACAATGGTGCAGCCTAAAACACATTTATCATTATATATTGAATTGTATTAGCTTTTAACGAATAGTAAATGAAGACCTTACTATGCACCAGGATACGACAATCTTTGTTGGGGTTCTTCAATAGTTCCCTTATTATCACCCTCCAACAGTGCCTCTCATCTCTCCATAGCCCCGGATGTCACATGTATTTCATTTGTTTTATAGCATCTCTCGTACCATTGTAGGATGTCAGAGCACTTTACATCACACACATATAGAGACAATGAATCATACGTGTAAATCAGTGTATAGAAAATGTTACATAAGGCAAAGGGTACTACAAGGTGTAGGATTCACATGTCATCCATACTGGTAGGCAGCATTTTTAAAGAGTGCTTGGCTGGAGAAGCACAAACGTGGGATTCAGAACATAACACAGTGGTTAGCATTGACTTTAACAATAAAAATGTATTTCCACCCAAATAAACCTTTGTAGCAGCATCAGGATAATGAAAGACTGGGAAAAAACATAAGATACTAACTTGTACCATGCAGTTTGCAAACAACTCTTTGATGAAAGTTTATAGGTCACTGTGCTAGATTACTGTTGTCACTTATGAACTGCACAGTAACAAAAGAATCTCTGTGACAAGAACAGTAACCCACTCACCTATGCACATAAAATACTGTTTTTTAAAATGCATGGTACACGTTCTTTGCAGTAGGCATATCAACCCTCTGTCCTACATTAGACACCTCAAAGCTGCCACTGGACAAAACACTCATCTCACTCCAGCAGGTACATTAATCACTGGTATTATCTTGACAGGTTTATTGTTGCTCGAAAACTACTAATTATAGAAGGAACTTTGCAGTGCTTTTAAAACTGCTGCCTGCGGACCCCCTGGGAATGTGTCACGGACCCCTGGGGGTCCGCGGACCACAGTTTGGGAAACACTGATCTAATGTAATTGTACTTTTAACAAACCCAACATTTTATGGTTTAATCTAACTAGGAACAACATTTTCTATTCAAATATTTTGCAATCCTTATTTATTGATGATATTGGGTAATAATGCTTTCAAATAGAAACATCTTTCCCAGGTTCCAGGATAAGGCATATCATGGCATATAAAAAATGACCTTTGGGGGGCGTGGCCAGGCAAGATGGCCGAACAGACGTAGTTCGTCTCGGCTCCTGGTCCGCGCTCGGATCCTGAACGGCTAACTGTGGATATATGTCGATTTTTTGGTCAAGAACCATATCGCTGGCATGCTGACCTTACGGGGCACAAACTGAGCAGCTCAGATTCTCGCCATCGCAGTCCTAGACTCAGTGGGAAGCCCTGCTCCAGTGCCCCGGCGCTCTTCAAAATGGCGCACGCTACCCCACGGGGGAAGGAAGCCCTGGACCACCGGTGAGAGACCCAAAGTGCTGTCGCAGCACCGGGGTAGCACGGATCAGGACCGGAGTGGCAGATTTCCATCCCAGCGACCGCCAGGATACTGAAAGAGTGAAACAAGCTTCGCCGGCACCAACAACGGAACTGACCCCCGAGGGGAGCGAGCGACTCTGCAGAACCCGGCAGGTGCGTGAGTGGCGGAAGAGCGACCAGGGGAATATTGAATGCCCTGTCATCGGTGCCACGGACCGGGACCGGAGCCACCGACTTTCAAACCCGCGGCCGCCAGGATTCTAATGGAGAGGACAACACTGCACTGGAATTCATATCGGATCAGGCCCTGTGAGGAGTGAGCGGCTTCACAAGATCCGTCAGGTGCGTGAGTGGCGGGAGAGTGATCGGGGGATTACTGAATGTCCCGTTAGCAGAGCCAGAACCCCGAGTGAGTGACTCATGGCACGAGAGGGCTGAATGTCCCGAATGTAACCCATACCACTCGTACTGCCTGACTTTAACATGGCGGCAGGGCCCTGAGCAAAGCCATCAATAAAGAACTCTTCCTGACACCAGGCCCGATGCCTTATCTCTCACAATAACAACCTGGCACGTAAACTTTAGCACCCCACCCGGCCGGCAAGCACCTTCAAGGCCAACCCGCAGCACAGTACCTGGCACTACAGGGAGTGGCTTGGAGGAATTCACCGACGCTCGCCAAAATGGCACCCGCCGCAGTACAGGTGACAGGGCACAGATAAGCTTGGGAGTCCATCATGCGGACGACGTGGCTAGTAACTAACACCCGGTGTGCCCAACAGTGAAGCTTATTTCCTGGGCGCCTACCAGGGATTCAGTAGAGGGGGCAATCCTTCATTGAAGACACCGCCGGGGCCACACCACGCAGAGCCCCGCTACAGTTTGAGGCCCACTAAATACGAAGAGACCAAAGGGAGATACACACGGGCCCCGCGACGGACGCCGAGGCGGGCTGACCTCTGAGCAACTCCACCTGGACGGTGCAAGCAGATGAACTTGACGCGGGTTTAAGTGCACGTGGTACCTGAGCCTCAGATGACGACTCGCCTATGAACAAGGTCCCCTCGCTGGAGGATCCCCCCCCTTGACCACTGCCTGCCACTTGCTCGGACCTGCCTCTATGCCGCCAAAGAAGGGGACAAGTAAAGCAACGAATAAAGTGTCTGACTTCTTCACGCCACCAGACAAGCGCCTGCACCTGAACAGGGCGCGGGAACAGGCACCATGGCTCTCACCAAAGAAGATCTCCTAGCCACGCTACGGGACTTTAAGACAGAACTGCGGAACGAACTGGGTCAGGATCTTAAGGCCTCGATCGAGCAACTGAAATCTGACCTTACTGGACGACTCACCTCCCTACAACAAGATGTAGACTCAGTGGGCACGAGAGTGGTAGATCTGGAAGCACACACCCAGGACCTAGATAAGCACACCACCAATATGCGTGAAGACATCTGCACCCTCCAAGACCAACTACACCAGACGCAACTCAAAGCCGAGGACCTCGAAAACAGGGCACGGAGGGAGAATCTACGTATCCGAGACTTGGAGGAGGGTGCGGAGGGACCAGATTTTGAGGCATTCCAGGAGGGTCTTTTCGCCGACGTCCTCAACCCGCAGACCATCAAAATAAAGCTATACAGAGTACACCGAGTTGGTGGTCTGGCGACCGGAGAAAGAAAGCGACCACACATGTACTGGCCAAATTCCACTCCTATAGAGCAAAAGAAGCCATCCTGCTAGCCACCAGGAAAAAAGGAACAGTCTCCTTTCAGGGCCACTCTTGCACCATCTTCCAGGATCTGGCACTGGCCACACTAGCCAGGAGGCAGCTCTTCCACCCCATCACATCAAAGCTCCGGGACGACAACGTTAGATATAGATGGACATACCCATTCGGTCTCTCCTTTGAATTCAACAATAAACAACGCCACATCTCAGATCTGCAAGAATGGTTAGACCTCTTAGGCCTACCCTCTGACTCTCCTGAATCCACTCAGAACAAAACACAGGCCCCACCGAAGAGCGGGCCTCCGGCATATCAATGGTCCATTGGCTCCCGGAGAAACCGCAGATGAGAGCCTCGTGCTCTTGGCGGCGATGACATCAGAATTCTGGTGCACGACCTGGCGACAAATGCTGACTTCTCCGAGTCTGGACTTCCCCGGAGGTAAACTGGGAGGAGTGGTGCGGAAGTCTGGGACGAACAGCCGCTGCTGACCACAAGGACTCCCCCAGTAACCCTACTAACCCTCCGATGGCTGGTGGTCCGACATTGCGATCACACATTTAGGGCCGACCCCTTGGTTGTCCATGATCTTGAAAGACCTCACCCCCAGTCTAGACAGGATCTTAAACTTCACTCTAAAGACCGCCTACGGCAAACATATCTACACAAACAATCCTGGGGCCGCGACTCCAGATGCTCGTCTTGCCATCCTTTGAGAACCACATTGGATGACCACTACTATGTAAACTGTTCGGGGTGGGCGCAGCCCGGGATCTCGGTTCCGCTGTCCCCCCATCATCCACACTAGGGATACTTGATTTCTGATTGGGACATTTCTCCCGTTGTGTGACCAGATAATGTTGGTAATGCTGGGGTTTTTGTTATTATTTTGGGAGGGGGTGGGTTTTGGGAATGGTGGCGGCTTTTTAACTTCGATCCATTGGCGTGGGTCCTACATAGATGGCCCGTTACCCGTTTGTTTCAGAAGAGGCACACACGATCCTGGCCAGGAGAAGCCTGGTCCTTATGCCACTTTCACAGGTTTAGAAGACGGGAGGGGGTTACCCAAGGTCCGATGGTTCTTACAATAGGCTCCTGGAACGTGAAGGGTCTTAATTCCCCCAAAAAAGACATAAGATCTGGAAATACCTTACAGATCACCACATTGATGTAGTGGCACTCCAGGAAACCCATCTTGCCCGCGCAGAGGATACACGACTTCGCCACAAACATTACCCACTGATATATCGGTCCTCAGCGCTGACTAAACACCGGGGGGTTGCCCTCCTCTTTCACAGCTCCACGAAATTTCAACCCAGTGACAACCAGACAGACAAAGAAGGGAGAATGGTCATGGGCAAGGGCACCCTGCAGGGCACATTATGTACATTTATCGCAACTTACACTCCTAATACAGGGCAGACTCCCTTCTTAAATAAGGTACTGGGGACCATCCGAGACTTTGTAGAAGGGAAAACCATACTGCTTGGTGACTTCAACTTGACGTGGCAAGCGGCTATAGATGGCACCCACTCACACAGGGCAGACATGAATTCCTTTTCCGCGGACACTAAACAGCAACTCCACGACATGGGCCTTTTAGATGCTTGGCGCGCCCTTTATCCACAGACATGAGGCTACACCTTCTACTCCCATGTACACCATACTTATTCTAGACTCGATTACATCTTCATCAGCCAAAACCCGATGGGTGCCATATGAGAGGCCAAGATTTTTCCTCTCTCGGTATCGGATCACGGTTTGGTGTCAATATGCCTGCCCTGGAAACATATTGCATCCACTACACCCAAATGGTACTTCCCAGTTTCCCTCACTCATGACAGAGTGCTTTGTATGGCACTGTGGGAAGCCATTACAGATTTTTTAAACTTAAATGCGCCCGAAGACACTACTGCCTTCAATAACTGGGATGCCTTTAATGCTGTATTCTGGGGGAAATGTATCGCCCTTAATTCCACCCTGAACAAGCAGAGGACCAAGGAGCGGGAGGGTCTAGAATCCGAATTAGAACTAGCCGAAACCCGACATAAAGCCAATCCCACCAGAGAATCCCTTCGCTCCCTCACTGCCGTTCGGGGGAAGCTAAGAGCCATCTACAATAATAGAGCAGAATTTACCCTGTTAAAACTCTGTCAAATGTCCTACTTCCAAGGCAATGAGATAGGAAAACACCTGACTAGACAACTAAAAGAGAAACGCGAGCGGGAATACATAGGGGGAATACTCAACGACGAGGGAGATTTGACGTACAAAGACACCGAAAAAGCTGGTACCTTCGGGTCCTTTTATAAAGCATTATACCAGGGTGAAACAAGAGACGCTGAGTTGCAAGAGGGTTACCTTCAAACTCTACAGCTTCCCCGGGTAACGCAAGAGCAGAATAATAACCTAACAGCGCCCATTACTTCTGAAGAGGTGGCCGCCGCCATAAAGTCCCTCAAAATGCACAAAGCTCCTGGGAATGACGGGCTTACAGCACATTTTTATAAGACGTTCGCCTCAGATATTTTGCCCCACCTCACTCGTCTTTTTAACAAAATGGCCACGGATGGCAACGCCCCTCCATCGAAGACCGAAGCACTCATCTCGGTAATTCCTAAACCGGGGAAGAACCCACAACTCTGCTCCTCGTATCGCCCTATAGCCCTGCTGAATCTAGACGCAAAACTCTACTCAGCCATTTTGGCTGCCAGGTTGAACGACCTTATGCCTGGTCTAATCCACCCTGATCAATCCGGATTCATCAAAGGCCGCCAGACCCACGATAATACCAGACGCATAATACACCTGATTGAGAAGGCTACCAAGCGGAAAATACCAGCGGTACTCGTGGGTCTGGACGCCAAGAAGGCTTTTGACAGGGTGGATTGGTCCTTCCTTTTTAAAACATTGACTCACTTTGGCTTCACGGACGACTTCTTAACGATGCTTAGGGCTAACTATATGCAACCACGCTCTAGAGTACAGGTAAACGGGATGGTCTCAGCCCCCTTCCCACACACCAGAGGTACAAGCCAGGGATGCCCGCTCACCCCTTAATTTTTGTCCTCAGTATTGAGCCCCTGGCGATAGCCATACGGAAAGCCCCGAAGATCAAGGGCATTCCCTTTAGTGGAGAAAACCATAGCATTTCGCTCTTTGCGGATGACGTACTATTGTCCCTCACTGAGCCAACCTGCTCTCTCCCCAAACTCCAGACAGAGCTGGAGCGATTTAAGGCAGTAGCGGGTTTTAAAATTAATCTGGACAAATCGTACATACTTAACTTAACCATCCCAGAGAATGAGGTGGAGGAGCTACAACAACATACTTCACTTCAATGGACACACCGTTCACTCCAATACCTGGGGATACAGCTAACACCATGCGTAGAAGGACTTTTTAAAGCTAACTTCCCGCCCACCCTCTGCAAACTCCTAGCTGATCTCGCCAGATGGAAACCCCTTTTTATCTCATGGCTAAGCCATGTACACGCGGTCAAGATGACAGTACTTCCCAAACTTCTCTACCTGTTCCAGGCCCTACCCATAGAACTTGATAGGGAATTCCTCCCTAAAGTCAAATCTTTAATACTGAAATTTATTTGGCAGGGAGGCCGGGCACGCTTTTCTTACGCAATACTAAGACGCTTAAGATCTGAGGGGGGGTGGGATTACCCGACTTCGGCCTTTACTACAAAGCAACTCAATTACGAGTAGTAACCGAATGGGCCAAGCGCGAGTCAGACAAACACTGGCTACACATGGACCGCTCCGTCATGGGCCGAACTATCTGGGATTTAATATGGCGCCCTAAGAGAGACCGACCGGAGAATGCCTATATTAGTACTCCCACTCGCACCACTTTGAAGGTATGGGACACCCTCTCTAAAAACGATCAGTGGACCACCTTTCCGTCCCCATACACCCCTCTCCACTTTAATCCAGACTTCCCGCCAGCTCTTCGTGAGGGCCCCTTTGATGCCTGGAAAGAAGGCGGCTGTCGGGCATTAACACATCTCTTTCATAACACAGATATCCTGACCTTCGAGAACTGCAGAAGAGACTATGGTTTGGATTTGCTGGAACACCTACATTACCTGCAATTTAAACACTGGGTCACCTCCCCTCCCATACGCGAAGCTGCCACACGGCCCCTTACAAAATTTGAAACATTGGTCCAGAACACTAGCTCCATGAAAGGGGGGATCTCCTTCCTCTACGAATATCTACTCAATTCCACGCACTCCCCCAGACCTCGATACATACACATGTGGGAGGAGACCCTCCAGCGAGCAATCTCTGATAGGAAATGGGCGGGGCTGTGGTCAGACATCACAAAATGTAATCATTCCGTGGAACTAAGGGAGGCGCACCTTAAAACGATGATGGACTGGTACCTGTACCCCTCTAAGCTCAAACAAATATTCCCAAACACATCAGGCATGTGCTGGAGGGGCTGTGGACTGGTGGGGGACTTTCGCCACATTTGGTGGGATTGCCCCACTATCCGACCATTCTGGGAGGAGATTCTTGCTCACATTAAAGATATACTGGGCTACCCCATCCCGACTACTATAGCAGAGACCTTGTTAGGCCTCAGAGACCCCTCCCTAGAACACCAAACCAAGGCTGATAAGACCATCATGTGGACCTGTATCGGGGTGGCGAAAATTGGGATCGCGGCTGCCTGGAAAAAGAAGGAGGCTCCCGCTATCTCAATATGGCACTCTCGGCTCTGGAGGCTCTTAAGTCTCGAGAGGATGTCTGACATCTTCCGAGATGACTACAAAAACTTTGAATTCAAATGTGGTCCATTAGTCACCTTACTCACGTGGGGCCTGCCACAGGCTGTTTGCCCTCCTTCCATCATAAGTATGCATCTCTTCCAGTTCTAATGTCATTCCTGCCTGATTAGTCCCTGTGCCACCCTAATGTTGGATCGCCACCACCAATAATTTTTTTTTTTCTTTTCCGTACCTTCTGTGGGTGGGTTTGAGGGTGGGTTTATTTTAGCCTGATTCTATTCTGGGGTATTATTTTGCTTTGTTTTGAATTGCTTACTTCTCTTTTCAGGTGCCCTCCCCGTTGGAGAGTGCCAAGTTAAAAACTCATCGCAAAAGAATGACGGGCTATGCATTAGTCGCTTATTTGATACACTCTGAGCTTTCAGGTTGCTGAACACTGTACCCTGTTCATAGGTTATATGGAGAGAGAAGACTTGGAGTGCCCACCTTGTCATACAAGACAGCCCTACATAAGTTTTGTTGCATTGCTCAGTTGTGTATCTCTCAATACACTCATTATATTGTACTGCTTTTTCTGATATGACGTAAAAAAAAAAACACGTTTGAAAAAAAAAAAAAAAAAATGACCTTGAACATTTTTTGTGTTAAAGTAAAAGCAATAATTTGGGAGATTAAAAATGTGATTACAATTCTAAGGACAACCTTTCTCCCCTTCATTTTTACAAAGGGTATTAAGTACTACTTTCAATGTTAAACTTTCTTCCTAAGAAAAGATCTATAGGGAAATTATTATATCCAGGAATTTAATTAATATATTTATGAATTTCATTCAAAGATGGAATGTATAATTTATAATTGATTTTAAGGAAAGAGTTTGCTGTATGTATGTATGTGAGCCGCCTTAATATGTCCATCATCTTCAAGACTAAAAAACTAGAGTCCATATTAGATCTCTCTTTCATTCATTTTTAAGTACTGAATCAATTATTTTCCCTTCTTATTCTTACCTCCATAATACTGTGTAGTTAATCTATAAATGTTACAGCATCATCTTTCAGTAATACATTTATTAAATACCATCTGTGGTATCTTAGGGTGTGACAAAGCATTGCAAGGTATGAAAGAGAAGTATCGATGTTCTAAATTTTAGCTTTATTCAATGTTGCTGTTCTTTTTATAGACAATTCAACAATGATAACAATTTCTTGAGGTAGCTCTAAAAGCATCTCATGGATTGTGAACAGAAACCTCTAAATAATTATTGAAAAAAATTGTTTGCAATGTGACAACACTCTCTATTAAAATTGTTATCTTTCAATTATGTAGAATTAAATCTCCACCTGCTATATTTTGGAACAAAAAATATATCAAATATTGAAACAGCTGAAGCCTGATATGAAACTAGAATGGATCAAATATCAGAATGTAGTACATTAGCAATAAGGTGCCAGACACGATATAGGCTCATCTAGGTTGAGAATGAATTCAATGCAAACTCTCTGGATTACAGACTGCCAGGGATTTGAAAATTCTCTTTGTGTTAAAATACTGTGTGCATGTAATTAGGAATACTTTTAGATTCAGACTTTCTATTCATAAAAACAACAATTGGTAAATTACAGTCCCCCGCTTAAATTATATCATCAACATCACATAATAATTTTCTATTAGTAGAAGACCAAAATGATAATAATGCTCTTACATTTTTCCTATACTTTACCATGTAGAGATTTCCAGCTCAATTGTAGAGTCTTCCTTTAGGAAAGTTAATTCAATGAATCTTTAAAAAATAAGTTTTTTTTAATGATAAATATTACTATAAATGAATTGTGTATATTGATACTAACCATAAAATTACATAAAACATGCTAACGCTCTATTATCTTAGGGGCCCATTACGATAACCGGCGTTAAAAAATCCGCCATCTACTATAGCCTGAGAAAACCGCCCGCCTGCACCATGGGAATACCGACCGAGCAATTATGAAGTCGCGAAGCAACCTCCGCCCGCGGCGGTAAAACCACACAAAATTCCGCCCGTCCATGTCAGAGTAGAAGATTATCCGTCCGCCACGGACGCAATCCCGCCCGAAAACCCAAATCCGCCCGCTCTGATGACCGAGACAATGACTGTGAAATTATGATCTCCCCGACATGAGCGCGGAAAATCCACATATTCCCTGCCCGCCACGGTCAACAACAGTGATGAATAACTGACACGGCGGAAGACCTGGCGGCCACGTCCGTGCACGGAAATCATTTGCGGAACAAAGAAATACACACAACATGGCCAACAAGTCCACACAGCAAACTACGCCAAAATACCCAAACACAGAACACATCCCAAAGACACATCCCCCTGGCAAAACTAAAAACTACAAATCCCAGGACACCAGACACAACACACCTGAAAACGACAGCCCATCATGACACACCCACATAGGTAAGTACAAAAGCAGCCCCTTCACAGACCACAATCCCTTGCACCACTACAAAGCGAAGACGCCATCAGAGAACCCAGAGAGCCACAAAGGAAAGCAGCACACCACACGCACGCACACATCACACTCATCACCAACAACACCACCACCATCACCACTGAAACAACGGCAACACGAACCCCCTGCACATCACACACCACACACCACACACCCACCACACCAGCACCACAAATACCAAACCACACACCATGGCAACACAAAGAATGCCTAAGTACACTGCCACTGAGTTGACGGTCATGGTCGACGAGATCATCAAGGTGCACCCACAAATCTATGGGAACCAGGTCCAACAGACACCAGTAGCCACCAGAAACAGAATGTGGAGCAGGATCGTAGACCAGGTGAATGCAGTTGGGAACGTGCCACACAACCGGGGTGAAATTACAAAGAGGTGGCACGACCTGAAAAGCGTGGTCAGGAAGAAGGAGGCCAAGAATCGTGAGCTGGCTGACAGGACTGGTGGCAGAAATCCCGCGCCATTCAAGACCTTCAAGGTGTGGGAGGAGAAGGTGTGAGGCATTCTACATCCGGAGAGTCTCACCGGAATACCAGGGGGAGTGGAGGCTGGTAAGTACAAACAAATGTATACCAGCACACCGCTATGTACTGTCATGCACTACCAGAATGCTATAGCTCCGAGGGCCAAACACCCCCATGTCCAGTACACAATACACAAGACATCTCTCACACATGCAACAGACACTCCCACACACTCAGCCCAAAGGTACCAACAAACAAAACCATGGGGGCATGTGTACAGTCAGCAAGCACCACAACTCCCACCAGGTCCCCTTGTACCCCAGATGCGCCGGAAGGAGCACTCCCCACACCCATGTGTCAGCCATTGCAGTGCACACCTTCACCCGACAGGTAGATATGTTTCCCTACATGGAGGGGTGTCTGTGGGTGGTAAGCCATCAACACAACTCACAACACGGCCCCCACTCCCACAGACCAGCAAGATGGAGCACCCCTCCCTCTCATAACCATATGGTAGCCATTGCATTGCTCCCTCCAAACCAACAAGTAGGTAGACTACTGTACAGGGCGGGGTGTCTGTAGGCATGAGGACTGAACTTCGACTAACATTTGGGACATGTCACGTAGCAGAGGAACAGGTAGCACTGCTCCCTGTCATAATCTTGTGACTAATGTGCACACGGACATGAATTACAGAGTCATAGCCCACATGAGCCATCTCAAACACAGTAACACGTAAGGAGTCACGTCTGCATGCACAAGTCTCACTGGAGTACTGACCCACATGGCGTGCACTGTGCCAGTCATCACACACATCAGCAACACCATCAAAGTCTTGTCCATGTAGTCGTGTCTGCTTGTTCCGTCGACATTGTACAACATCACCCATGTAAGTCTATCTTGTCTCAATGTAACAGAGTGGAACCCCAGTAATGTCACATACACCACTGGACCCATGAACCACACAGCTACACAATGCACATTCAAAATCTCATCCATCTCATCTTTCAGCCCCAGTGTCATGAAAGGTATATCATCTAAACAGTTGTCCCATATACAGTAGTTCAGCAAAGATTCCTGCCGATGACCAAAAATGTGTCTGCAGTGTCTGAAGCGCACGTCACACTGTGATTTACAACATACCTAATATAGTCAACACCCCAAGAGCACTGCATTGCTGCACATGGCTGAGGGTAGCACGCACACCAAGGAATTGTCCCATCTGCAATACGTTGTGTGGCACACAACCATTACTCACTCACTACAATGCTTGCAGTGTAATGTCCCTAAATGATAACAGTGAGCAGATATGCTGGGTATGTCAGACATACACACACCTTTGTCTCTGCAGTGTCGTGTGGCCAAAACACATGTCCCCTTCTGCACCCATATGTCACAGTATGTACCACAAAACCATATTTCATATCAAAAGCGTTGATGAAGCTGTACCCCTTTTGCCATCTGCGTTTCTAAGCGTTTCATTTGAACCCCAAAACCATATTTCATCTCAAAAGCGTTGATGGAGCTGTACTCCTTATCCCATCTGCGTTTCTAAGCGTTTCATTTGAACCCCAAAACCATATTTCACCTCAAAAACGTTGATGGAGCTGTACTCCTTATCCCATCTGCGTTTCTAAGCGTTTCATTTGAACCCCAAAACCATATTTCACCTCAAAAGCGTTGATGGAGCTGTACTCCTTATCCCATCTGCGTTTCTAAGCGTTTCATTTGAACCCCAAAAACATATTTCACCTCAAAAGCGTTGATGGGGCTGTACCCCTTTTGCCATCTGCGTTTCTAAGCATTTCATTTGAACCCCAAAAACATATTACACCTCAAAAGCGTTGATGGGGCTGTACCCCTTTTGCCATCTGCGTTTCTAAGCGTTTCATTTGAACCCCAAAAACATATTTCACCTCAAAAGCGTTGATGGGGCTGTACCCCTTTTGCCATCTGCATTTCTAAGCGTTTCATTTGAACCCCAAAAACATATTTCATCTCAAAAGCGTTCATGGGGCTGTACCCAGTTTCCACCAAAGCCACAAAATGTAGGGGTACTGCAACACACACCGATTGGCATTCCAAATTCGTCCCATGCCATATGCACCCATCACACTATTCCATTGCCTTGATCACGCACACACATTGTAGAGCCATACACACGCATCTGTGAAATCAGTGCACAACTGTGCACCAACTGTGAATGTCAGACATCTAACACGAACCTTGCAAGGTGCAACACAATAACCTTTCGTCTCCGCCCCAAAGGTGACGAACAGCATGATGCTGGAGAGGGAGACAGCAGCCATCACAGCCAGTCCACAAGCCCTCCACCCGGACTCATGGATGTGGAAGACCTGGACACCTCTTCGGACGAGGACTCCCGACCAGGCACATCTGATGTGGCAGGGTGCAACCACTCCCCAGGACCCCTCCTACCCACCAACCCATCTCCCAGGGCTGGTCACCAGTCCCAGGCCCCTGCTGCCACGGTCATTGCGACCACCACCACCGCCGCAACCACCACCACCACCACCAGGGCCTCCCTGACCACTCACCCTGCGCAAGGGGTGGTACGCACGTCGCCATCGCCCCTGGGAGCCACAACGAGGCCCCGGGTGTCCAATGTGGCGAGTGGGTAGGTCGGTGGCAGCAGTTCAGGTGGGAGCAGCAGGGTCAGGCCAATGCCATCAGGAGCCAAGCCCTGCCGCAAATCGCCAGAGTCCTTGGGGTCTATGAAGAGGCCTAGGGACAATGGGCCCGGTCAGCTGCCGATACGCGGGAAGTCCTTGGGGTGTTGAGGTCCATGGACACCCATATGGGCCAATTCGTGACCCGTATGGGCAAACTTGTCGACCTCATGGGCCAGCTAGTGGTGGTGGTGAGGGCCCAATCAAGGCCAACCACACCACCTCCGCCACCACCTGCTGGGGCGCAGGGTCGTGCAACATCCAGTTCCCCTGCGTCCACAGCGAGTGGGCAATCCTCAGCCACCACCAGCAGCCCACAAACACAACCCCCTCTCAAACATGGAAGGGGTCGTCCGAAGAGGAAACAGGTGTCCAAAGATGACTTCGCACGCTCCAAACGCCAGTGAGTCAGCCAGCCACGGTGGCCATCTACTACATTCACTTGGACTACTATCCTACCCCACACTGCCATGTGAATGGCATGTGTCTGTTGGACTGTGGACCCAGAACAACATGGGTACACCTTGACCATCACGCGGACATGTCCGTCAACTCATTGTTTCAGCATGCACCACTTTTGTGATCACCTTGCCCACAATCACATGTCACCGCTTGAAATAAATACACCTGGATCACATTCTGTTTTATCTGCTCTGTGTTTAATCAAGGATGTGCAACCGTCACCATAATCAGAAAATGCATCTGGAGTGTGGTATGTCGATAGGCCAGGAGAGGCTGTAGGGACCTAGGGGTGAAAAACAGAACAAGAGTCCATTGAATGTGTGTTTCACACACTCATCACACAGTACTTGTCATCAATTTTAAGCAATGTACACACATCTCACAGAGCAACAGGGCACAATGCTACAGCCACTGTCAGTGGCATACTACCCTTGACATGGACCATTGCCACACAGCACTCAGTGAACAATAGGCCACCGTGACAATGCACACATACACCTATACAACTACAGCAATATCAGCCGTCGTACATGGTCACTCACCGTCAAGTGAAGTAGCGGGCGATGAGCTGCTGACGCTCATTCACTGCTTCCTCCTCTCCACTGTCCTCGTCACTGGACACGGCTTGGTCTGCAGGCGGGGGCCCTGGCTGATCACCGTCATCCACTATCAGGGGGATCTGCCTGCGAATCGCGAGATTGTGCAGCATGCAGCATGCTACAACTATCTGGCACACCTTCTGTGGGGAGTATGCCAGTGCACCCCCGGTGCGGTCCAGGCATCTGAATCTGGACTTCAGGAGTCCAAAAGTCCGCTCCACCACATGTCTGGTCCTCCCATGTGCCTCATTGTATCTGACATCAGCTGGTGTCCTAGGATTACGTAGTGGGCTGAGCAGCCAAGGCCCGTTAGGATATGCAGAGTCGCCTGGGTGTGAGAAACACAGAGAATCATTGCAATTCCAACAGGATACAAGACAGCATGTCACACCCAGCACGCTACACGAGTATGCATACTCACCAACAATCCATGCACGGTCCGGTTGAAGATTGGTCATCATTCGTGGGAGGATGCTGTGGCGCATGATGTGCGAGTCATGGGCGGATCCGGGAAACTTCGCACACACGTGTGTGATAATCATGTCCGCCAGGCACACCACTTGCACATTCAGGGAGTGGAAATGTTTCCGGTTCCTATAGATGTGCTCCATGGCCTGTGGTGCAACAAGGCCAACATGGGTGCAATCAATTGCACCAACAACGTGGGGGATGCGTCCAAGGGCATAGAAAGCACCCTTCACTGCCGCCAAATCACGAGCCCTGGGGAATTGGATGTACCGGTTCCTGTAGAGCATCATAGCTGACAGGACATCCTGTAGCACCATGCTGAACATGGGCTGGGAGTGGACATCCCACCTCCACTGCCCACCGTGTGTTGGAAAGATCCGGTTGCAAAAAAATGCAGTGCAGCCATCACCTTAGCCGTGGGGGTGAACGCTGTAGGATACACCCTGCGAGGACGAAGGTGGGCTTCCAACATTGCACATAGGTGATGCAGGGTGGGTCGGTCCAGACGGAATTTCCGTATAACCTCCACATCCTCCATGTCTGCCAGCAATTGGTAGGGGCGATGTATGTTTGGCCTCCTCCTAGGACAGATGGAAGTGGACACATGTCAATGCAACACACCACATGGCATTTTCACATACACAAAACTAAAATTACTGACAAAGCAATAGAATCACAAAACAGCTGACAAGTAGGGACAGCACAGCTACAATACACTTACACAGGTCCCCTTACCAATAGCAATGACCACTGACACAAACCATTGCTATGAGCATGCACATGGGGATTTAGGCCATAATAGCTTGAAAGGCATGATGATGATTTCAGACTGCATATGTGGGAAGCGGCAACACCACGGCAATATACCTAGCTGCTGTGCCTGACACAGCTTCCGAGGCTGGGTGAGTATGGCACACACCAACAACACAATGTACACAGGCTGAGCGGCCCAAACAAGTGGGTCCTGTTGCACAACGGGATATGTGACAGTCAATGATGTCTCTAGTTCACCCAATGTACAGCACTGTACGTATCACACCTCCAACACACATTGACAGGTGTACACATTGACAACTCCATGACAACACAGCTGTGTGAATGCAATATACATCACAAGTGACACGTAACGTTGCACGTGCCAAGTGGGAGATGTACATTGAGAAATATGGCATGTGTGTGCATATGCACATCCCATGCTCCCATGCTAATGTGTACATGGTGATGTGCCAACAGACATGTGGAGGCTGAGCACTGGCCGTCAATGCCTATTCACACAGCATGAAGTGGCCCTGTCTAGTGTGGACATGCTCCAACACACAAATCATGGCCACACCTGCAAATGCATGGCGCACATTAAACTGTGGATTCCACATGGCACCAGCGGACTGTACCCGCCATGGACCAGGCCCTTGAGGCCAACTCTAATGGCCCTCACGGTTGCATCCTGCGTGTTCAACTATAGAGGTAAGCGTACCGGGACAGCTCGGAGCAGGCCATTGTGTGCATTTGAAGTAGGCAGACATGGTACACCAATTGCAGCAGCTTGGACCCACTGAAACAGCCCCAGGGGGCTATATGAGTGTGGGAGGGAGACCGGCATTACCACAGCTCCAGGGACTGCTGCCTGGCATCCCTCAACAACACCTGCTGCTGCTGCCACATGTCCACCTTCATGTCGACGACTCTGAAGATATGTCCAGGTCCACTCACCAGCGAGGAGTTGGAGATCCTGGATTCCGAGCTCCACGCACACTGCCCAAGGCTATTTCTTGCAAAAGTTGTGTGTGTAAGACAACTACAGTGTGTGTGGGAGTGCATGTGGGGGACACACATGTCGTTGATCTGCAGCACTATGAGTCTGAGCCTGTGGGGTTCCAACATGCACTGCTTACCATGCTTACTACAGGTGGAAGGGATATGTAGGCTCTCTGGCGCTTTTCCATGCATGTCCCTCCCGAGTGGTGGTACATGGCATTTTCATGTCAGACATCCAGTGACGCAGCCACTTGGCAATGCAGGACTCAGGGCAGTTATTGCTTGTGTGAATGGCTGGCTGGGTCCCTGCTGGCCTTCTCAGTCTCAGCAGACCTGGGCTGCACATTGACCGCCCAATCCTAGAAGGAAACAACACTGACTGTACAGTGGGTTACATGTGTCTTTTGTTCACAACTCTCCGGAAATGCGCAAACTCAGCCCTGTCGATTGAACACTCCAGGCCTTGTGATAGGGATGTGTGTGAGAGATAGTGGCACTGAATGTGAGCTCCATTGCGGGGTGAGCCATTCACAGGGCGAGTACGTTGAGGGCTGCGCAGTGTTGGACACAGTGAGTCCACCCACAAAGATGTGTTGCCTTGTCATCTATGTGTTGGTCCACCTGACAATGGACAGTAGATGTGGGAAGACTACACATTGCTCAATGTGCTGGCATCCTGCATGTGAATGGGATGGACAGGTACTGTGTACACACTCCCACCAGCATGCATTCACGTGTGGTGTACACATGCTGTTAGGCCATGTCCGATTACTTCTTGGCTCTGTTACACATCTCTGAGTATTTTGGATGGGTCAGCATCATGCCACTGTGATTGGTGGATGTGGGTGATGATGAGAAGTGTGTGAGTGATATTCCAACCCTCTTGTGTACCATCCCTGCAGTTGGAAGTCCTCCAGCCCAAGGCCTTGTGATGAGCCATTGCATCCAAGTTGCTGCCTCTGTGTATGTGTAACCGACAGTGCAGCCAATTCCACAAAGGGTGTGACGTCATCTTCCGGATGAGCGACTACGTGGCGATAACGAATCGGGGGATGCCCCCTCGTATTGTCAGGTTAGCATGGCGCTGCATTTCACCATTAATGGTCTGCATCTTGACAGTCACACAGCCTGTGCCGGATGCACATTTGTAGGGGCATCAGCAGCAAGCAAGTGTACAATATTGTGGGATGGTGTCTTTTGCTGTGAGAGGCAGCATGTGTCCACAGCCTACCCATAATCTGGGTAATGTGATGTTTGTTGTGTGATGCAGTGGGTTGTAAGTGTACTCTGTGCTGGGTGCATCTGACATGCATATGCGATTCCTGAGGGTCAAGATGTAATTTCAACACTCTGCATTGTCAATGCATTCAGAGTCGTAGCCCTCAGGAACAACCTGTAGTAGGCTGGAGTGGCAATTCACATGTATGTTGGAGGCACTGTGCCTACTCTGATTTCGTTCGGACATATGTGTGCGATGCCTCACCTCATATTCCTGGTACTTACACATCCGGCACACTGTGCAACAGTAGTTGTGCTCGTGCGAACGACAGGTGGATGGCATGGGCTCATGACCATTGTGGTCTTTCATGTTGCAGTCTGTGTGAGTGGTGTCCCATTCTGCTCCATGCAGGTATGTCCTTGGCCTAATTACGTAGTGGTCATCCTTGCCACCATCAGGACAGTGGGTGTGCACTAGGCCTGGGTGGTGAACTTCGCTCCGTTCGCAGAGTTTGCAGAGTTTTCTGCACTCCGCACTCCGCGGAGTGCAGAAAACTCCGCTTCGCGTTGTGCAGCGGAGTGTTTTCCCCGCTCGCGAACGGTAAGCGCGAACTGCCCCTCGGGTAGGATTTCTACCCGAGCAGCAGTAATACCATTGCAAACTGCAGTTCGCACTGCACTCCGCCACTCGTGGTACTATGCGGAATTTTTTTGTAACTTTGCGGAGTTTCGCGTGGCAAAACTCCATGAACTACGCCCAGGCCTAGTGTGCACACAGCGATTTGTGGCTATGGTCGCAGGGTGACACAGGCCGGGTGTTGTGCTATGTGCACAACACATGTGCCACTTATTAGCGGCTTCATTTTCTGTACGCCAGCCATTACGTGTTGATTGTGGTGGCTGTATACAATTGCACAGGTATCGTGCAACATGTGGATTTGGGAATGTTCGGTGTTGCTTCCCTTGCACATGTCTGTTTAATTGATGCCAAATGAGTGAGGCCACCTCGCTCTCTCTCTCATGTTGCATCTCCAGTGGGTGCTGAGGGACAGGGGACGGTCAACAGTGGTGAGGCATCGGATGAAGCAGCTGCACAGGAGCTGAGTGAGACAGATGTGACCAGCGCCTCTGAGGGGCCAGACGTGTGCTGGATGAATCACAGGCCGAGACGGCAATTTCGGCATCATCTGAGGACAGAGGTGATGCATCCATGTTTGCTGGCACAGGGGACGTGGACTCTGGCTCCTCTTCAGCCACGCGGAGGCCAATGCCCGCCCTCCCATCTACTTCCACTGGTGCAACACGTGTCAGCACAAGGATGAAGGATAGAGCGTCCTTCACACCAGGCACAGCTGCCCCTGCACATGTGACCCCTGCTGCCCTCAGTGCTGGGTCTGTTGAGCTTGTGCAGCATCTCTGCGTGGGGCAGACAGCTCTCCTCAAAAACGTCATTGCCCATGACATCACCTTGCCGCAGGTGACATAGTTCATGGAGGGCCTACATGTACGCGTGGGTGGGCTACACCAGACTGTCCAATGGTTGTCCTCCCCAGTCAAGGTGGGCCTTCAACTGGGCCAATCTCAGGCTGACATTCCTGACCCTTTCTCCACCCCCTGGAAAGTGGCACATCTGACAACAGCAGGGCACGAGTCCTAAAAAAAGAAGTGGGGGATGCTGACGTCACAACAGGAAGTGACATCACGAAAGGTGGCTTGCACCGTCAGACTCATTGCCTCCCCTCGCTCACCCCTTATATGCAATTGCATCAGAGAAGCCAGCACGTGCAAAAGCAGCTCCGATCTCGCCTCGGAGAGGCCAAAGAGTGAATGTGTGGCTCCATTTGCTCCAGTTATCGAGCTCGCGGTAAAATAAGTGGGGGGACGCCGTCCACCCGCGTGGTACCCCGACTCAAGCCCTGGACAACAGTGACAATGCATGACAGTCTCCGGAGTCCGGATACACCACATGCAACACACAGAAGCTGTAGCTGGCCTAGCGGGCCAGGCCGCAAACACCATCCCAGACGAAAGGTAGACCCTCCATGGCGCGCATAGTCATGACATCCGCTGCCATTGACAAGGGACCCATAGAGTGAGATATGGTCCTCAGGGTGACGGGCCTCCGAGCCATCCCCTGCCAACGAGTGTCATGCAACTCACACATATCGCAAAGCCAATAGGACACTTTGACTGCACACCAGGCCTCGAGTCGGGGTACCACGCGGGTGGATGGCGTCCCCCCACTTATTTTACCGTGAGCTCGATGACTGGAGCAAATGGAGACACACATTCACTCTTTGGCCTCTCTGGGGCGAGATTGGAGCTGCTGCTCACGCACTGGCTTCTCTGATGCAATCATATCTAAGGGGTGAGCGAGGGGCGGCAATGAGTCTGATGGTGCAAGCCACCTTTCGTGACGTCACTTCTTGTCGTGACGTCAGCGTCCCCCCACTTCTTATTTAGGACTTGGACCCTGCTGCACACTGAGAATGTGTTGCCTGGGAGATGTGACCAGGAGAAGGGCGCTATGACCTCCCACCCACCAAGCTCCACTGCCATCCCATGCCCTGGGTAGCCTGTGCAGGTGGACAATGTAGGGGGTACACCTGGAGGACAGGGGATGTAAGTGCCTTGGCAAGGGCCTGGCAGACGCACAGCAGTATCCAGCATGTCCCCAGAGGGAGGGCTAACGTCTACACCTGATGCAGCATTGATCGTGTGCCCGCCTGTTGTGCCCACACGAGTTCACATTCATCCCCAGACAGGTAGGCTTTCCAAATACCCAACACAGTGGAAATCTACCCCTCCGGAATCCTCACCACACAGTCTGTTACAACACTGCATGAGTGCACCTACCCGTGCCACCAACCCACCTGGGCCAAGCAGCCCTCCCGCTTCGCATGCCACATGTGTTACTTCCACAGTTGTGCTTCTCTCTCAGGGGCGGACCTCCAACTGTCCCGTAGCACACAGACAGCACCGAGTCGGACTGGCATCCTGTTTGAATGGTAGGCACCCTCACACAACTACCTGTGACACAGTGGTGGCTGTAATGGCTATTGTGACTGCTATGGCAGTGTTGCTGGCCATGGCAGGGTACACTCACATACATTGCATACGCAGCTTTTCGTATCACTACTCTGCACATCGGACTGGCCACTGTCCCTGGTGTTGAACAATATTGCCGCCTGTCTATGTAATCTGTGACTGGATGCTGTTGTTCCTGTAGTCGGTTGTGTCTGTGTAGTTGCTGATTGCAGTTGTTACTGTGTGTGCATGGTTAAGTGAGGCACATGCCGTGTATGGTACCTCAACAATTGCAATGTCTGGTCTCACATTCCAATGTATTTTACACGTGGTAGGGACTTCACTTCTTTCAGACTCTGCTACTTGTGTGTGTGATGAAGAAGTATTTTTGTGACACGGATTATCTGCATGTATTTGGTGGTATTTCTGAGAAAATGTATACGTGTCATGTTTGCGGGCAAGCAAAGCACAGGGTGTGAGTCTAGCCACAGGATGACAGGTAGCATGTGCAGAGTGTGCGGGTATGTGTGAGCTTACTTTCTGTGTGGCCAGCAGTGTAGGTGTATGTTAATCTTGTGATGAACATTGAGCCTGGGCACACGGCTTACTTTCAATGTGTGCATTTGGGAGGTGTAGGTATGTGTGGTGTGAAGGGTGTGACTTTGGGGTAGTGTTCGTGTGTGTGTGTGCGCACTCTGGCAATGTCGACTACACACGTGTTACCCAGGCCCATGGTGGGTGTTTGTATCCGTGTTCAGGTCTGTGAATGTGAGCACATGTGTGTATTGTATGTTGCACAGTGTGCAGTGTGTGGGTGTGTCCTTGCAGTTCAGGATGACTCCTACTTGATATGTTTTGGACATTGTGGGTCTGCAGGGTGTGTGACTGTCAAGATTGTGCCTTGTTTAATTGAGCATGTATGTGAATTTCTGCAGTTCGTACTCACTGTGCAGACCTGCCCACCCACACTGATATCGTGTGTGTGTGTTTTGTCATGCATTGCTGTAGCATGCTTCTTGCGTGGCTCCTAATTTTGCTTGATGACTGTGATGTCAGACTTTGAAGGTAATTGTACACATATGTAGGACTGTGCTTTGTAGTGACCAGTCCGTCAGTGTTAATGTGATGATCTGTTGGGCCACGTCAGAGTCTGACAAGCCAAGGCCCACGACCGCTGGTATTTCACTAGGTCCACTGTGGCGGCAACTCATATGCTTTGACATCCAATGACACTGGACTACATGGTCATCTCACGACTCTCGTGTACTTCACACACTCTCATCCTCTCTCATTCGTACTTGTCTTCGATAAAGAATTCTACATAGTCACATTTTTGCTTCAAGGCATGTATTTGAACATACTTCCTTTGTGATGCAGTATAGTGGACACTACTGGCAGCAAAATGCATGTGGAGGATATACTTAGCATGATTACACATACAAAAGGGGTACAGGTAGATGTGATTAGTTGTTGACTGTGGAATGAAGGCTTCAGAGTTACAACTGCCTTGCCCTTGCTATGCTAAAGTACATTTGCTCATTACTGAAGAGCTCTAGACTTTGACACAGACAGTATTCATTTTGCCTACCAGACAGCTTGACATCATAGGCACAGTACATCTCAGTTCCATGGTACGGGATTACTACAATAGTGACTCCGACACACCTGCGTCAGAGGTGACATCAGAGCATGAGCCTACATGCATGCAGCAGCGTCTCACAGGTTGTTGCTATGTGGTGGCTACTGAACATGACACAATAACTAGGGCCATGTTGTAGGGGGTTGCATTTGTTGTCCATGCAAAAGTCCTGGCACAGAAGTACAGACGAAGGTGAGGTGACAGTTCTCACGTAATACAGCAGACAGATAAGTGTGCACTGACAGGTGCATGTGTTCAGGTGCGCAGAATACATATTATAGCATAGTTGTTCGTGCAGTATTGTCCATGTGGTTACTGTACACAAGTCCCATACCTCTGCCTCCCCCTGTTCATGCAGAGACACGGGATATGGTGAGGAACAGAGTGCATGTCCCGAAAATGTCCGATGTCATGGCAGTGGAGTTGATGGTAAGGTGTTTGTTGCAGATTGTATGGTATAGTTGTTGTACAGCTAACTGCCCACTCCGTGCGAAAGCCAAGCATAGGTACGGTGTTGAACATCAATGTTCAATTGGGGGTATTGAGTCGGGGACCGATGAATTGACAAGTTGTCAGGTATGCGATACCTTCTAGCAGGGCATCCATGGTATTGGTGGTAAACATGGATGCCATCCAATGAAGCGGATGGTGGGTAGCAACGTGTTCATCGTAAGTTGTCCCTTGTAGAAGCCTGATGGGACATGTTGGATGACATTCGATGAAACTGTGATCCAGAATACGTTGTGTGGAGGCACACTGGTCCCATTGCAGTGTGTGTCCGATTGCAGCCACATACGCCATGCCCCCATACACTGAACAGATCCTGTCGTGGGCGTCCAGGGGTGCAAACAAGTGTACCAGGTCTGCCTTTGGACATGCCAGGTTGGAGAGACATAAATCCACAGGACAATGGAACGGACACCTCCGACAGTAGAAAACGGGGACGACGCAGCTGAACATTGCAATGCGGTAAGTTACTCGGTAACTTACGTTCAGCATAGCCAGATTTTCACAGCCCACTATCTGTAGCAAGCTCTCAATGTACAGCTGCATCTGTCCGGCGTAGTTGGGAAGCAGTGGTGCAACAGCCATTTTGCTACAGGGTGATGTGATGGCGTGCTCCGGCTGCCTGAGCAGTCAGCAGAGTGCAACCTCCGACGATGCTGGGAATTCTGGAATGTATGTACGGCGGCAGGACTTTGGTTATAGCTTGGGCGGAGGACACTGGCCCTCATCCCACATGCTTCAATGAATGGTCAAGGCCAGTGGTGTCTGACTCTTTCCAGATTACTTGCATTTGACCCACATGGAGGAGTGGTATAATTGTATTTTGTGTTATTATCTTTCTTTCATGTTAGGCGCTATCTGGCAGTGGAAGGTTTCCTCTGCATGGCTCTGTTTGGCTTCTTGTTGGTACAATGGCTCCATTCTCCTGCATAAATTGTTGCAATGTGATTTCAGAGTAGGAATGGAAGGCCATTCAGTGCTATCTGCTCTCCAGTGTGTGGGCGGGACACTGCGTTGCCGCTATACATTGAGGCTTCTGTGTGGGTGTAGTAATTGGAAACACCTGTTCTCAGGCAGCAGGGTTTTTCTATTTTGTACATTGCATGGCTTGATATTGCGAGCAGGATGGTATAGGTATTTTTGGATGAGACTGGCGTTCCTTTTACGGACAATGTCCATATTCTGCGCTGTTATGTAGCAGCCGCCGTGTGCTTCTCCATTTTTTGCACACAAGGGTGTGTCCTTTTTTGCCATCACATTACTCCCCTGTTCGGGACACTTGTGTGACATCAAGTTGACAACTGTGAGTTGTCGGTTGGGGACATGATTGATGCAGGAAGGCCACGTGACATGTGCCTTCAGGGTGGGGCTGGTGTGTGGGGTGTGTAGTTGTGACCCTGTGGTGTTTGTGTGCAACCCATGCATGGCGCTGTCGTTGGCCTCTGCGTTGTGCGCATGTGTACCTGCGTCATCGCCGCTGTGCTGCGGTGCCGTGACGGGGACGTCACTTCCTGGTCCCGGGTAGTGGGTGCCCAGGATGTTGCGAGTTGTTTTATTTTGACAGGTGGGACATGTGTGGGTACAGTGGTGGATGTGTCCTGTCCACACAGGGGTGTCTGGGGGGCCATGTACAGTTTTTCCGCCCTTGCATTGTGTGCAGTGTTTGCGTGCCCTTGTTGTGTGTCTGCCTACCTGCGTCGTCGTGGCGCGTTCACTCCTAGGTGGTGCATCAGGTAGAGCATGGGGATGGCCTGGAGTGCAGGATTCATCTCTGGGTGGGCCGCCGTTTTAGTCTCCGTACTCAACAGTCGGGTTTCCGCCTTGGTATCTTGTGCGGTGTCTCTTTGCCGGTGAGGCTGTTTGGTTGTGGCATCGTAATTTGTACGCCGGGCGGTACGTCATTTCGTCGGACGGTGTGTCTCCATTGGCTCGCGCCGCTATGTAGACGGGCGCACTTTGATGGCGGGCGGCGTCGCAGGCTTACAGGCGGTGTTTGCCTGACTTTTCACATCCTAATTTTGCGGGCGTCTGGGCCGTTGCTGGCGGACGGTAACTAACGGTTTTTGCATCCGACAGCACGGCGGTAGTGCTTCCGCCCGACATCGTAATGGGCCCCTTAATTCTGAAATAAATGTTGTATTAATTTAAAATAATATATTAAATTAAAATTATATTTCAGAAGTATAAATGAAAAAATTAATCCCCACCTAAAGTAAAAAACAATATTATTCATTAATAATTATTAAAATTGATGTATAGACTTGATTAAAATTAAGTAAATTTTATTTAAAATAATAATGTTACATTATATTTAAAAGCAGAAAGGTTATTAAAAAATTATAATCAAATTACAAATATGTACTATTTCTTTACATCATTTTTAACATAACATATTTTTCACTATTTTAAATAACTTAGTGCCTGATTTCTATGTTGGTGGGAAGGGAACTCTTTTGAGGCAGCATATGTGGGCGGATCTTAAGTTTGGCCGCAAAGGAAACAACTCTGTCTCTGCCCTGGCCAAAACTCAGATGGCCTTCTGACAGTAAGGGCTGTTGGAGAAATGACTATGGGGCTGATTACGATGGCGGTGAGATCTCCAGCGACAGTCTGTCAGTGGCGGTCTCACCGCCATCGGAACCATTTTTACCGCCGCCACATTAGGATGGCGGGCGGAGGGGTGGCGGTCTGAAAGACCAACCGCCACACATCCGACTGCTCCTTCAGCCCAAGGCTGCAGCAGAGGGGGTTGTAGTCCCTACCATGGTGGCGGTGCCTGCCAGGAACCGCCATAGGGATTACAATGTCCCTTTCTGCGGGCCATTTCATGGCGATTAACCCGCCATGAAAAGGTTTGCAGAAAGGGACTTTGGGGGCCCGTAGTGGGCCCCCCTTGCCCTCTGGCCCTCTGATGTGGGCACTGGGGGGCACCTATGGTAGCCCCTACATGTCTCTGCACCATGTGGTAGGTACCGCATGGTGCCTGCCACGTAGTGCAGGGATATTTTATTGCGGCATGTGCTGCAGCCAGCAGCACCCGCCGCAATACAAAAGATAGGCATTGAGACGCCGTGGTGGCAGTCTCATCATAATGCCTCTTACGGGACCACCGACAGCTTGTCGGGTGGTCCTGATTTCCGATAGGGTGGCGGGTGGACGTAAGTCCGCCAGCCATCGTAATCAGCCCATAAATGTCCACCCGCCCAATTAGGATGGATGTACAAGACATTTGTTTACTGTCTTTCACTGCTAGGCAAACCCTGGCTGTGAGGGACAGTAAAATCCAAGTAATGCTCCCCACGCCATGGCAGATGACTGCCATGACGAGGGAAGCATTATGTTTTGATTTACAAAAGAAAATCCTGTTTTGGGATTTTCTTTTTGAAAATAAAAAAAAGAATGCTCAGTGCTTCAGGGCTATGTCATGCTGATGTAGCCTTGTAGTAAAGAGTAAAATGCTTTGAAAGAAACCACTGCCAAGGCGGTTCCAGTCAATGCTTTTATGAATGACCGACTGCTTGGCGGTCATTCATAAATAAGGCTCACTGTTTTCCGTTTTTACTGATTTTTACAGATAAATACAGACAGAAAACCATTTATTTTCCCGTCTGTATTTATTTTTAAATGTGGATAAAAACGGAAATTGGGTTGTTTTTGAGTGATTCTAAATGCTGTCAATCATGACTGCCAGCCGAATAGCTGTGCAGATTGACAGGCATGGGGATTTAAAAAATTAGGGATTTTAGTAAAGAGCCTTAAACAGCAGTAGATTTGCACAACCTTGATTCTAAAATTTACATATTTTCTTAAAAGTGCATATTTTACCATCTGAGTGTGTATATATAATTGAAACCTGTCAGGCGTTCAGGCATGAGTGCACATTAACTGGCTAAATAAATGCAGAAATATACACATTTCAGCTTAATTTTTTCACAAAACCTAAAATAGATATGGATAAATACAGGTAAAATTAGCAAAAAATAAATATGGATAAATACAGACGGAAATGAAAAAAATATAAATACCATAAAACCGGGAGCCCTATTCATAAATTAGGTGAACGGTCACTCCAGCATTGGATAGAGTAACTTGCTCATCCCCATATTTGAATGGTGGGCCATCCACCTATATATAAACTAGGGCCTTAATTTAGTACAACATTATTTCCTAATGGGTTTTATTGTACGTCCCTAACTCCATTATGTTTTATGGGTCGGTGTTGAAATACCAGTGGTTGACCATTTGTGGTTCTTGACTTGATCTAATTATGAATTAGAGTACTTTTCAACTTTTTTGGCTGTAGTAACTATAGAACTGTAGTTTGTGAATAGCAGGAGGCTTACTGTTTTGTGGATGAGTAGATGATTCTCCCTAAACCTGTCCCGAACCACCTTCAACCTTACTAACCCTCTTATATCCCTCCTTGCTCCTCCCTTTATTCCTCTCATTTATTTGGAAAATTTCCAATTTTCCACTCACTCAATTGTGTCCCTCTCCCATTTAATATTAAAACGTATATCTATAAGTGCAGAGACTTCGCAGTCGGGGCGGAGATCTCTGCGCATATAGGTATAGGAGAGATGGAGGCATAAACTCCAAGCATAGGTTTGTGAATAGCATTTTGTAGTACGTTTTGTAGCACCACAAACCTAACTTTAATATGCAGTTTGTGAATAGCCCAGTTGCCTTAATTTACTGACTCCAGCATAGTCTGTGCAAATATCAAGTGTCTGAAGAAATTAGCTGAAGAAATTGGAGGGAGGGAATACCGGAAATTGTAGAAAAAGTCGGCAAAATGGATTAAACCGAACAGCTATGTTAGCAGTCTCCAATGGACAAGGAGTTGTATCAGTTTTGGTGGATCCCGGGAGCTGCCTCCTGACCTGTTTACTTCACCAGATGACTCCTCTTTCATACTGCAAAAGAACACTAGCTCTGTGAACAATTTGGGTGATCAGTGTGGTATTCAATTGAGAAAGACTCACTTTCTATGGCCTGGTATATCACAGACAATGCACCTACCTGTTGACTTGTTTTAAACCTGCTTGCACTGGTCTGAATTTTGACACTGTTGATCACATCTAGTCCAGTTGGCTTCTGTAGTTAATGCTAGGTCTCAGAAGAACTTTTGTGGAGTTCTGGTAATGTTCTCTTTGAACATCCTTCTGCCTGTGTAATTCTCCACTACATGGTTCATTTTGAATGTTGAATTTGGACTAGTCCGCTGGTACAGTCAGGCTCCAACCTTGGTGTCTGCAAGGTTCTGACACAACTGCAGTTGACTAGCAAATAAATTGCACTCTTCCAAAATAAGTTTGAGCAGATGTTTAAACATTACAACCTTTTGGCTTCTTTTAAACAAAGCATAAATTCTTAACAGCAGTAAAAATAGAGGTCCTCTATGTTTCATGAGATTACATCATGGTATCATTAAAGTTAGAATGGTAATGTGGAGATTTGTGCCCAAATCTCTCTACCAAGATATTATTCATGATCTTATACTGTTGTTACTTAATAACCTGCATTTCCAAACAGGAGGAGCAAGTTTGCACACAGAGAAAAAGCTTAACTAAAGCCTTGCAGTGTGAGGGTGAAGGATTAGCAGGGGGGACACTAACAAAGGAACAACTCTGGGGAGGGTAACCTTCAAGGCCTTAATTTTAAACTAGTCTGTATCAAAAATGTGAAATCTATATTTTTTCTTTTTATTCGTTCCATCTTAGGCTTGTCCTTCTGGAGCTCCATTTTTTTCTCTCTCCCTTGCCCCACCATGGCTTGTCAACCTTCAACTTGATTTGATTATGGTTGAAGACCATCACTCTGAGGGAAGAGTATCCAAAGACCATGATTTGGAAATGAATGTATTTAAAACATAGCCCTTCACTGTGCACTACTGTAATAAAAGTAAATATAAGATTGCTTTTGAAAATAATTTTAAATAATATTCATTATAAATTTAATTAGGATTTTATTAATGTGACTATTTAATAAACTTTGGACTTTATTAGTTTTTGTACTATAATATATTATTATGATTGTGTTAGTTCATCCTGAGTGGTAAACTCTGGGTGAAATAATGCAAATCGCAATTACGATTATTTCAGGGCCCAGAATTATAGTGGCTGGAATTTCTAAACCTGATAATTGAGGGTATGAAGACACCGGGCCCCTCAGAATGATTGCAGGGATTGGAGCTGCAGAGAGCAGCATTCCACAGCTCTGCCCACTTCCTGCTGCAGTCCATGGGGAAATTAACGCTCCCCTCAGAAAGGCACGTGCGTGCCTGTCACTCCTTCCATCCATTTAGAACCTCCATTCCCCCACTTGCAGCCCCACTGACATTTTCCACATGTTCAAATAATTTTTCAGCAGAAATACTGGCTGGTAAACTTAATTCTGCCCCTACGGTATTTCTGCTATCAACTGCAGCTAACTTGTAATGAGACACTTAGGGGCATATTTCTGAGAGGCTTGCATCATGTTTGCACCACACAAAGTGGTACATGCATGGATGCAAGCCTCTAAGTCAGATGTATTAAGCCACGTAAAGCCACCTTGCGTGGCATTGAATGACTGAAAAAAACTGGAGTAAGGCAACACAGCGCACATCACTGCGTTGCCTTACTCTGCACAAGGGAGGCTTTCAATGGGAATTGCGGTGGGTGTTCCCACACAAATCCCATGATTTTTAACACATTCCCAGATTTACAAGGACTTGTAAACTGAATGTGACAAAATTTTACGCCACCCCAGGTGAGGCGTAACAAAGAGAATATGTTTTTTTCACTTTGGTTATTCCTTTTTCTATGTGTGCTGCATTCTGCCCCTTCCTGCATGAAACAGTTCTGCATGCAAGGGAGGCACCCTTGCACCACGGTGTAAGTGTGTTGCGTTGGCACTAGGCTGCCAAAATGGTACCAGTGCAAGGCGAAACGACAGAAATGTGCCGTATTGAATAAATACTGCACATTCCTGTCCTCGCCACTCGCCACTAGTTTCATAAATATGGGCCCTAGTATCGTTTAATCAGTAAATTAGATTGACAGGGCTGTTGAAGCATCCAGACATAGATCAGGGCAAATGGAATGAATGTTGAGACAAGATAGATCATAATAAAAGGAATAATTCATTCATACAACACTAAAATCAAATGTATTTTGACAGGTAAAACAAAGATGTAAAACATCATACAGAGCCTAAGTGGCCTGATTTAGATTTTGGCGGATAGGTTACTCCGTCACAAAGTGATGAATATCCCGTCCGCCGAAATATGAATCCCATAAAATCCTATACGATTTATATTTTGGCAGATGGGATATTCGTCATCGTTGTGATGGAGTAACCCATCTGCCGAAATCTAAATCACGCCCTAAGTTACAAAATATCATTATAAAACATTTTAATTACATTAGAAGTGTTCTGTATGAAATGTCAATAATGATCACAATCACTAGCTTGTTGGTAATCAAATTTCACATGTAAGTGTTTACAAATGCATTTTGGTAAGGAAGACCTCATCTCTCTTCAGGTTTAGAATTTCCTATGAATTTAAAACTGGAATGTATTGCTATAACACAGTGCTGGTTACACTATTCAGTGGCTCTGAGTCCAGTTGCAACCGATCTTTCCGATGAAATAGATCAGAACACAGACTCCTCCTGCAATGCAAATAGAATTTTAGCCCCACAAGAACTAAAGGGCTCACAAAGGATCTTGCAGGTCCTTCCTCAGATTGAGAGTCTGACATGTAAGCAAGTCCAGTGTGTGCTAACCTTTTACACAGGGTCAAGAGACACATAGGTCTGTCTCAATCACTTACACTTATGCATTGGCCGGGAGAGTCTGGTAGACTCTATGAAGTGGGGCACATAACAACACAGAGCACAATGGATAGATGAAGTACCCAGGGGTTGGCACTACCACATGGACAGAAGGCAAGCAAGAATACAAACACAGTCAGGGAGCTGCTGAAGAGCTGGCCACCCTGGGAGAAACGATCTACCAAAGTAGCAAGAAAGAAACAGAGACAGCCTCTGAGAGAAGAATGGTGACATAGGTAGAATTATGAATTTTTAGAATGATAGCCCATGCAGAGGTAGAAAGGGGCAACATAGGCCAAAATAACATGGATTTAAATTATGGAGGGTCTGACTAAAAAATCCCACAGTGACAAGCTTATCAGATAACCATGGTATCAGGCAAAAATAAGAACATGAAGCCCAGAACATTAAAGAATTCTTGATGCCCCAAAGAACAGACAAGGACAAACAATATCAGCTGGAGAGGATTCAGGACTCCAATCACCAACAACAAAAGGAGACATAATATACCTGCTAAATGAATTGAAAAAGGATATAGCTTTCCTTCGCCAAGATTTCAGCAAAGCACTAGTGGAGAGCGGTCATTCAACCCGGAAGCCAGAGACAAGGTTAGACCACTTTGAAGTAACAATGGCCAAACAGGCACTTAAGAGAGGTGACTTAAAAGTATAATAAAAGCTCCCAAATCCAAACAGAATGTCACTGATGACCAACTGGAAGACTATGAAACTAGGTTAAGAATAATCAACCTATGGATCAGAGGCATAGACATCAAGATTGCTTATCATAGATTAGAGAACCATGTACAGGTATTGTTACATGGTCTGCTCCAACACCCAAAAGAATCAGAAATACAATTAGATGGAACACATATAGTATATTCCACAATTTAATAAAAGAAGAAACATACTCCTGATATATTGACCAGAGCGCTTTTTTTTAAACACTAAGAGGAGATCATTAATGCTGCATGGAAACAAAAGTCTATTACATTGGCGAACTATACCACTACAATTTTTCAGGATGCTTCTTTCTTTAATCTAGCAAAAACAACAGACTTAGTGATATTAAGCAGTATTTGCACAGTTGAAATTACCGTATAAATAGGGATTTCCATTCTGTCTTCTTGTTTCCTTAGTCTGTAAAAATATGCAGGAAAGTCTCAAGATGAAGCCAGACATTTTAAATTTTAAACCTCCAAGACTGATTGCAAGAACACCAGAATCACAACAAGAGCAGTCAGGCTTAACTTAGAGGCAACATGTAACGTACTTATGCAGCACTTCAAACAGTAGAAAAGTGAATACACAACACAAGAAAATTCCCACACTAACTTAGAAAAATAGAGTAACATTTATTAAATAAAACAAGACACAAGAAACAAAAATCCAAACAGTAGAACCAGAGATATGCAAGTTTACATATTTAAGTAAATATAGGCCAAAAACCACAAAGCGCCTACTGTGGATATCTGGTGGTGCAAGACCGAGACAACATCACAAGCTCAGAGTGACCGCTAAGGAGTGTGGGCCAGCTATAGGGACCCAGTTAGGCCCTCTGAACAACAGTACATTAAATCCTGGTTGCTAAGAGTTGTGGAGTTCCGTTTTGAGGATGCGTTATGCAGCCAGGGCGATGCGGGGACCAGGTCGGAGATGTGCCGCACAGTGCCTGTTCTGAGGTCCTGCGTCATTGTCCAAGAAGCCATTGACAAGGGACTTCTGAAGCGAAGTCCTGCATTGAGGATGCGTCATGCACCGGCACTCACTGTCAAGTCAGATGTCAGCAAGAATATTGTGATGGGAGGACCTGTGTTGGGGATGCGTTATGCAGTGGCAGTTCTGTTGAGGCTGTGGACTGTGATGCAATGTCCTTGAACTGGGAAAGTCCATGCAGCAAAGGTGATGCGTTGGTTCTGCTCTGGGTTGCACTGTGCAGCAGAGGAGATGCGTTGATTCTGCTGGATCCACAGATTGGCTGGCAGGGCACCTTCAGGCCCCATTCCAAGGGTTCAGGACTGAAGTGGCACCACTTGGCAGAGTAGGATTCACAGATGGCAGAGTCCAGGTGCTAGGTTCAAGTTTCTAGAAGCCTTCTGTCCCTGAGGATCTAGTAAGGAGGGCCATCCAACTAGCCCGTCGAGTCACTCTGGGGTCCTAGGTTCAACAGATGCAGGCAAGAGGGCAGCAAGCAGCAGGCCAGCACAGCAGAGCAGCAGTCCTTCTGACCTGCAGTCCAGCAGAGTGGCAGGCCTTTCCGCAGCACAGCAGTCCTTCTTCCTGGCAGAGTCCACAGGTCCAGTAGTGGACTGAAGAGTTGGGGCCTGAGGTCCAACAATTATACCTGGTGCCCACTTTGAAGTGGAGGAAGCTTCCAGAGGTTTCCACCCCCCTGAGGTGTTAGGCATCCCTTCCTCCCTGTCCTGGCACCAGCTTGTCTGGGGTCACAATGGAATAGTGGCAATCCCTTTGTGAGAGGGCTCAGACAGTTACTTTGTGATCTTCAATTGTGGTAGGGGACAGCACTTTCCCCTCATTAACTCAGTGTCCCATCCTGCCAACACCTATCACTTATTTTTATCACTGTCTGGAAGCAATACACAAAGACCAACTGCCAGCTACACCTAGTCATGTGACACAGAAACAGGCTTCAGGCACCAAATGGTTAGGCCAAGAAAATGCCAACTTTTTAAAAGTGGATTTTTCAGAATTGTGATTACAAATCTGACTTTACCAATAAAGAGGGCTTTTAACTACTGTTCTTTTGAAACCAAACTTGACTTGTCTACCTGCTCCCAATTAGAAGTTACAACTTATTAAATGTAATAAGGTAACTCCAATATTGCCCAATGGGAGAGGTAGGCTTTGCAGTAGTGAAAAAATACTTTAGGAGATTTTCACTGCCTGGAAATATAAAATGTAAAAGTACATGTCTACTTTTTAAATACATTGCACCCTGCCCTCTGGGCTGTTCAGGGCCTACCCCAGAGATGACATATGTATTAAAAAAGAAGCTGTAGGCCTGGCAAAAGGTTTATTTTGCCAGGTCGAAATGGCAGTTTAAAACTGCACACACTGGCTGCAATGGCAGGCCGGGTTGAGACATGTTTAAAGAGGGTGGCACAATCAGTGCTGCAACAACTGTTATCTTTCATTGTTTGTTCCAACAGATTACAACTAACCAGGCTGCTGCATTGTTCACCCGTATGGCCTCCGGCACTCACTAGCATTGCATTTCATGTGGGAGGCACTGTCCATAGCTCTGGTTATCTCTGATAAAAGGGATTCCAAACCACCCCAATCCTCACTTTCCTGTCGCCTGGAACCTGTGTTGTTATCCAGCGTTATGTCATGACACTCTGGCTTTAATTGCATTAATGTCTGCACTAATTTTTTCATTATCACTCTGCTTAATTACTCTATTTTGGAGACAGCTTCTCCTTTTTACTTTTTTTGTTTGCGGATCAGGCTTTCCCAAACCTATTAAACGTGTGCTTTCCTGTGCGTGCTTGCAAACTTTTCTTCTCATTATTATTCTTCCTTTATATAAACAAATAGCAGTGTTTGTTTCTATTCGGCCATCACCGAAGTGCATTTCAAGATACAATCAATTCTTCAGGAAGATATGTAACCCTACAATGATATTTCATCACAAAATCTTAATAAGCAACAATTCGACACATTAATTACAATAAATGCACGTATTTGTTTATATAAAGGTAGAATAGTTAGAAGAAATTTTTGCAAAATGAATATTTAAAAAATATATATTTTTAAATGTGTGAAACCAGTCACTAAAGAGTGCAAGTTTAATAGGGCTGAGTCAATGCAATCCTCAAACAAATACTGAGACACTGGCTTAAAACATCCTTGAGAGTCTGCTACTGTTTCTTGGGATGGTCTGCTACTGCCTAAACCTACATCATGGATTACCAAAAAGGCCACTCCACTTCTACCTGCACAGCCTACTAGAAGCAAAGCGAAGAAGTCAGCATTAGCTAGTGCACAGGTTGCTTCTCGGCCTCTCTCAAACCAGTACAGCCCACAATGACATAAGCAGTGGCCATATCAGTGCTACACTCTAGTGCATAGTGTAAAGACAAAGGATACCTGCTACCCTGACAGAGGCCTCTCGTTTGACCTAGATTCTATTTTTTCAATGAGGGTATCCCATATCTAATATCAAGCCCCGGTTCCTTTCATTCTCTGTAATTTAGTGAATGGGTCTATCTCAGCATGTGGCCATCATTTCAGATCATTCATCCAAGATTCAGTGCAGGGGCAGAAGAAGCCCTCAAAGTCACACCAATTCGGCTTTTCACTAATGCCAGATCATTAAACTTAAGCATGTGCTTCAATTTCTTCGCTCGTGACATCAAGCCCAACAGACTTGGCAATGGTTCTGGGTCTGCCAATACAACAGGCAGTTCAGTAACACAACTCAATGCCTTCCTCTAAAACTGTGCTTCGATACAACAGAAACCTGCTTGTGTGTGTGCACATCTAGGGCAATTAATCATCAACCCCGGGTACAGTCGAGCCATCCACTTTGGAACAGATAGATGTGTATTTCAATGTACAATTCCTTGAATCTGTTTCACATAACTCAAGTATTATTCATAAGTTTTATCGTAAAGTGAATGGCTCGTGCATTCTTCCCACCTCTCTTTAAGATCGACCCTGGGGGGCAGATGTTGTGGTAACACAGTGCTATACAAAAATGTAATCGCCTTTCTATCATTGCCACGAGTCAAAGTAAGTGTAATGGGGGTGATTTATGCACTTCATTATGATCAGTTCCCCAAAATGGAATAGTATTCTTACAATAGCACTATGCGTTAGCAATTACACAACTCTCAAGCCATATACCTCTCCTAAGTTATCAAACAAAGGCAATAAACCTTGTTCAAACATGCGTCCTCAGAAATTAAACCAACATCTATACATGGGCGTGTATTGTGTGAGGCCTTCAGTGTGGCAACTCAGTGGTAGGTGAAGGAAATAACCCAAATCGGGTCACTGGGGTCACTAATGACCACCTCTCAGCCTTCCACTAAAACGAAGAGTCGGACAAACAGTAGAGAATACAAACCAATAATTGTTTATTCAAAGTACACTCAGAGCGGAGCCCAATCTGCCCAGCCGCTAAGGAGTGCTTCAGAGGTACTGACATCAGCAAGCATAACAATACATTATGTACATTTTCAAACCCAAAATAAACATGCCTGTTAGACCTGGTACCATTGGCGTGAGTCTCCCTTCCACTTTTTTCTGATTGCCTCCTCTGTTTTTGATCTGTTTGCTGGTTTTAGATGCTTTGGGCACTGTGCCACTGCTATTCAGTGCCACAGTGCAAGTGCTCCCTGTGTTAAATTGATGTATTGATTAGTGACTCCATGATTGCATCATTTGATTCACTTGTCAGACCCTAGTATAGTGCACCAGGTGTGCCCAGGGCCTGTAAATCAAATACTGCTGGTGGGCTTGCAGCACTGGTTGTGCCACCCACAGAAGCGGCTTGTAAAGTGTGTCTCAGGCCTGCCATTGCAGAGCCTGTGTGCAGTCTGTGACTGCCATGTCGACTTGGCAAGTGCACCCACTTGCCAGTCCCTAAACCTTCCCTTATCTTCATATCAGACACCCCTAAGGTAGGCCCAAGGGCAGGGTGCATTGTAAGTATAAGGTAGGACATGCCCTGGTGTGTGTGGCATATCCTAATAGTGAATTACAGCCATTTTCATTTTTCACTATTGCAAGGCTACCTGTCCCCATAGGCCAGAATGGGCAGTTTGATTATAACATCTTATAATCCTAACTGACCCAGGGAACATGGTAGAAATTCGAGTTTAGTATGCCTGAACTCAGAATGATAAAATACATCTTTTAGTAAAGTTGGTTTTAACATTCTGTGTTTGAAAATACCACTTTAAGAAAGTAGGTATTTTCTTGCCTAACTGTCCAAGCCTGCCTCTGCTAGGTTGTGTATTGTGTGTCTGGTTTTGTGAGTGACAGGGGCTGGGGGATTCCAGGAGACAGGGTGAGTCAGCACAGGGCTGAATAGACCTATCTGCATGTAGAGTGGTGGGAGGAGTTGCACCTGGGTCTGAATAGGGCTGTGCCTGCCTTCCACAATGCTGGTTCCACCTCCTGTGGTGCGTCTGATGTCCCTGGCCCACCCTGCCAAAGGAAAGAAGGAGTCCTGTAAACAAAGTGCTCCAGGACTGCACAAAACTGGTTGGGACTAGGTACAGGCCCCTCTGCCTTCAGAGGACAAAGGATTTTGCAGTATAAATACGGGGACCCAGACCCCAAGACTTTAGATCACTTCTGGAACAACAAGACAAACCTCTGCCAAGTAGAAGAACCAAGGAAGCTGTAGGAGTTGGACTGCCCCCCTGCCAGTGTGCTCTGTTGCTGGGTTGGCCTACAGGGGTGTCTTCAGTGTCAAGGAGAGGAGAAGGAACTTTCAAAGGACTTTCATCATCTTGCAGAATAGTACTTCAAGGGCTTGATTTGAGCTTGCCTCCTGACCAAAGTCTCAGGGATACCAGACTTCACCCCCTTCTGTTTGCCTGCATCTGGAACTTGCTGTTCTAGCTGCTACAGAAGGAATTCTGCAACACCGACGCCGGTGAGCGACGCCGTCATCTGCATCGAAGCCGTGAGCGCTGCTCCGACTTGCAACGTAGACCCGACGCCAGCCACCGTGCCACATCGACGCCAGCGAACAACATCGTAAGCCTGCCATAGCCGTGAGCGCTGCTCCGACTTGCGACGCCGGCCCGACGCCTGCTGCTGTGCCGCATCGACTCCGAAGCCGACATCGCGGAGCCGATACTCGACGTGGCTGGTCAAGAATCCATCGACATCGTGACATCGTATGGAACCGTGGTTTCGGCGCCATCGTGATGTCACCTCCTCTCCGGTCAGGAACCGACGCCTCCCCTGCCTGCGCAAGCATACAGGTCCCGACGCATCATCTCCCCCGAAGCAAGGAACCGACGCCGCAACGCGCCAACGACGCTGCATCTCCCCGACGCCGTGAGCTGTCTTTGTTTTCGCTTTTCCAAGGTACTGTTCTTTGTGGGTCTGTTTTGACTCCGGGCCCGATACCGCGCACCTCGCGGTCGGCGCCGTACTTTGGGATTTCTTTGACCTTGACGTCGTGATAACTCCAGTTGGGGTTATCTGTTTGCTAAAGACTGTTTTTAAGTGAATAACCTATTTTTGAACTATTTCTACCATCTTGAAGAATTATTATTGATTACAGTATTGTGGATTTTTGTCGTTTATGGTCTTGTGTTAAGTTTATATAAAGAATACTTATTTTTATAATACAACCTGTGTGGTGTCCATCTGTAGTGTTGTCACTGTATTACTGTATGTGTTCACAAATGCTTTACACACTGCCTCTGAGATAAGCCTGTTTGCTCGTGCCAAGCTACCAAGGGGGTGAGCAGGGGTTATTCCAGTAGTGTAACTCCCTTGCCCTGACGTAGAAGCAAGGGTCCCTATTTGGTCAAAGGTACCTACCTCTGCCAACTAGAGACCCCCAGTTCTAACATTGGTGGTCAGCGGTGATGATTTGGACCTGCATTTGTGACTCATATACAGTAATTGGTGTACACTACTAGTGAGTGCAGACCAAACGCGACCACATACTTTTTTGGTAGAATTTTCTTTTCCTTGGACTGTTATTTTTCCTGAGAACTGCCAATTCTTACTGCCATGAGTAGACCAGCATCTGTTGCATCTATGTTCTAGATTTTGAGGAAGAGAGGTTGGAAACCTACACTTTGAAACAGCTCAAGCATCTCTGCAAGAAATTGAAAGTTGCTACACCAGGCATTTCCAAAAAGGATGACTATCAAAAGGCGCTGAGGGCCTGGGTAGAAGCAAGAAATGCCCCTGAGTTGGTGGTGGAGCCAGTTGGGGATGCAGATGGGCAACTGGATAGGCCAGAGTTTCCAGCCAGGGGAGGGGTACCGTCCCCACCTGGCAGTAGCATCTCTTCCAATGACTTGTCCCCCAGAGAGTTGGAAGACAGGGAGAGAAATAGGGCGCACAAGCTGGAGATAGCTAAGCTTAAGATGGAGGGTCAGAGGGAAATAGAGAATAACAAGTTGTCCTTGGAGAGAGAGAGAATGAGAATGGAGTGTGAGAGGATGTTGAGGGAGTTAGAGATCAAGGTGAAGGGTCTATAGATCAATCCCTCTGGTGGCAGTGCACCATCTGTGCCTTCAGAAGGCAGGGTATATATCCCCAAAGATGTCATCAAAGATTTCCATAAGCATGAGGATATTGGGCAGTGGTTTGCAGCCTATGAGATAGCAATGTTGGCCCACAGGGTCCCTGAGAAGGATTGGGGAGCTGGGTTGTGGGGCCGCTTTGTGAGTGAGGTGACGGATACTTTGTTAGACCTACCCAGTGAAAATAGGATGTCTTATGCCCACATGAAGGAAGCCCTGATGACAAGGTATGGTTTGACCCCAGAACTCTATAGACAGAGGTTCAGGAATTGTAAGAAACTGGAGGCAACCACTTGGGTAGAATATGTATCTTTCTTTTGCAGAGCTATGGATGGTTGGGTGAAGGGTAGCAAAGTGGATACTTTTGAAGCGCTCTATGATTTGTTTGCATGGGAGCACTTGTCTACTAATTGTTTTCCAGAGCTACGCCAGCACCTTATTGATAGCAAGTTAACTAACCCTAGGAAGCTTGCTGAGGAGGCGGACCGCTGGGTCAGTACCAGGGTCCACAAGGGTCATGTTTGAGATTCCGCCAAAGGTGGGCAGGGTCCCCAGCAGAAGAGAGGGGGAACAAGGGTAAACAGAGGGAGTTCCAGAAAGGGCCCCAAAGTAATTCCCCAGGGAACCACAGGAAGGGTTCCCAGCCTCCCCCTGAGAAGAAGCAAGAGGCCTGACAAGTAAACCTGTTCAGAGGGGCCCCTACAAGTGCTTTACATGTGGTCAAGTGGGCCACTGTTGGTATGATGCACAGTGTCCCATGAAGGATTCCAAAACACCACCCCGTGCACCACCCCGTCAGTTGGCGAGTGTAGCCCTGGGAGGGGAGGAGATGGGTGCCCAAGGTGGGTGGGGTCCCGCAGAAACGTCCCTTGTCTCTTTAGGAGACTTTGAGATAGTCCCTAAGACTCAGCTGCCTGATAACACTAAGAAATACAGGCAGTGGGTGACCATCAATGGCCATAGGGTGGAGGCTCTGAGGGACACCGGGGCTAGTGTGACAGCTGTCAATTGCCGGTTGGTGTCCAAGGAGCAGGTTATCCCTCATGCATTCTTCCCTGTAGTTGCAGCGGACAACTCGCAGAGCCAGTGTGAGGTGGCTCAAGTTCCCTTGAGTGGGGGAGTCTCAGGTACTCTCCAAGTTGCTGTGAGGCCAGCCATGCCTGTGGATTGTCTGTTGGGCAATGATTTAGAGAGCTCCCCTTGGGCTAAGGTGGAGAAGAAGTCTCATTTGGAGATGTTGGGTCTGCCTGAGTGGGCGTGTGTGACCACTCGGTCTATGGCAGCCAGTAAGGGTGTTCAAGAGATACTGGAGCCTGAAAGTATGGCCCAGGAACCTGGCTTAAAGAGAAGAGGTAGGGGGCGCGGGAAACCAGCCTCCATTGCTCCCACGGTCCAGGAGGAGGCAGACCTTGAGGGGGATGCCCTGGAACCTACAGGGGAGCAAGTAGCTGAACTGTGGGACCTGCCTGAGCTGACCCATTGGCAGCAAGAAGGAGGACCCTCCAGAGAGAAGTTTTGTGCAGAACAGAGGAAGTGCCCTTCTCTTGAGGGTTTGCGGCAACAGGCCACAGCCCAGGCAGCAGGTGATCAGTCTGGATCACTTTGGATCTACTGGGAGAACGACCTCCTGTATAGCGAGCCTAAGGTTGCTGAGCCTGGGTCAGCCCGTGTGCTGGTGTTACCCCAGTGCTTCAGAGCCTTCCTACTGGGTTTGGCTCATGATGTACCTTTAGCTGGACATCTGGGGCAGAACAAGACCTTTGAAAGGCTTGTCTCCCTCTTTCATTGGCCCCAGATGCGCAAGAGTTCAGACACTCATTGTAGGACTTGTCAAACTTGCCAGGCAAGTGGGAAAAGTGGAAGGAAGCACAAGGCTCCTCTCCAATCTTTCCCTGTAGTCAGTACCCCCTTTGAACGGGTGGGCATTGACATTGTGGGGCCACTGGACCAAGACAGCCATGGGCAACAGGTTTATCCTGGTCTTGGAGGACCATGCTACCCGGTACCCGGAAGCCATCCCGCTCAGGACAGTGACGGCCCCCGTGGTGGGACGTGCACTGATGGGGATTTTCTCCCGTGTGGGGTTCCCCAGAGAGGTAGTGTCAGACCGTGGACAAACTTCATATCCAACTATATGAAGTCCCTGTGGCAGGAGTGCGTTGTTACTTATAAGTTCACCACTCCTTACCACCCCCAAGGTAATGGGCTGGTTGAGAGATTCAACCGGACCCTCAAAGGCATGATAATGGGTCTTGAGGAACCTATGAGGCGTAAGTGGGACGTCCTCTTACCATGCCTTCTGTTTGCTTACCGTGAATGCCACAGAAGTCCTTAGGGTTCAGTCCCTTTGAACTGCTCTATGGTCACCCGGTAAGAGGACCTTTGAGTCTGGTCAAGGAAGGCTGGGAGCAATCTCCCAGGAAACCTCCCCAGGATGTATACAATTACATGCTGGCCTTCAGGAACCAGACCAGGCGATTCAGGCAACTCGCTGAGGTGAATCTGGAAGCCAGCCAGGAAGAGATGAAGCGGTGGTACGATCAGAATGCCACTCTGATTGAGCTTCAACCTGGACAGAAAGTTTGGGTCATGGCCCCTGTAGAGCCTTGTGCGCTCCAGGACAGGTGGACCGGACCATTTGAGGTGGTGGAGCGCAAGAATGATGTCACCTACCTGGTGAACTTGCGGTCTCCAAGGAACCCTTTGCGAGTCCTGCATGTTAACCGCCTGAAGCCCCACTTAGAAAGGTTCGAAGTGGGCATGCTCCTAGCGACAGATGATGGAATGGAGGAGGAGACTGAACCTCTTCCTGATCTCCTGTCTGCAGCAGAGCAAGATGGGTCAGTGGATGGTGTCAGCCTCTCTGCCACACTGACCCCTGATCAGCAGCAAGATTGTCGCCAACTGTTGGGACAATTATCTGATTTGTTTTCCCTGATTCCTGGTGTCACTGAGTGGTGCGTCCATGATGTGGACACTGGGGACAGTCCTCCTGTGAAGCACAAGGCTTACAGAGTGACTGACAAGGTCAGAGCTTACATCAAGGAGGAAGTCTCCAAGATGTTTGCCTTAGGGGTGATTGAGTCCTCTGACAGTCCTTGGGCCAGCCCAGTGGTCTTGGTCCCAAAGGCTGCCGCGCCTGGTGCCACACCCGAACTCCGGTTCTGTGTGGACTACCGAGGACTCAATTCAGTCACCAGGACTGACGCGCACCCCATCCCCAGAGCTGATGAGCTCATTGATTGGTTAGGGGCTGCACGGTACCTCAGCACGTTTGATTTGACGTCTGGGTACTGGCAGATCGCCTTAGCTGATGGGGACAAAGAGAGGTCAGCATTCTCCACACCAGATGGGCACTACCAATTCCGGGTTATGCCCTTTGGGATGAAGAATGCCCCTGCCACCTTTCAGAGGTTGGTCAACCAGGTGTTGGCTGGACTGGAGGATTTCAGTGCCGCCTACCTGGATGACATTGCAGTGTTCAGCGCCAGTTGGGAGGAACATCTGCGCCACCTCTGGGAAGTGTTGATGGCACTGCAAAAGGCAGGCCTCACGATCAAGGCGAGTAAGTGCCAGATCGGGCAGGGTCCCGTGGTGTACTTGGGGCACCAGGTAGGGAGTGGCCAGGTGGTGCCCCTACAATCCAAGATTGATACCATCCTGGCATGGGAACCCACAAAGACTCAGACACAGGTGAGAGCCTTTTTAGGACTCACGGGGTACTACAGGAGGTTTGTCAAGGGGTATGGCAACATTGTTCCACCCTTGACTGAGCTGACTTCCCGGAAGCAGCCCAAGAAAGTGAACTGGACTGACACCTGTCAGAAAGCTTTTGCCGCCCTGAAGACTGCCATGTGTACAGCACCCGTGCTTCAGGCGCCCAACTTCTCAAAGGAATTCATTGTTCAAACAGACGCTTCAGAGCATGGTGTGGGGGATGTTCTATAACAAATTAATGAGGAGGGCCTAGACCAACCTGTAGCCTTCATCAGTAGGAGGTTACTTCCACGGGAACAGAGGTGGAGTGCAATTGAGCATGAGGCATTTGCTGTGGTCTGGGCACTGAAGAAGTTGAGACCATACCTGTTTGGGACTCACTTCCGGGTTCAGACAGACCACAGGCCCCTCAGATGGCTGATGCAGATGAGGGGTGAGAACCCAAAGTTGTTGAGGTGGTCCATTTCCCTACAGGGGATGGACTTTACGGTGGAACACCGCCCTGGTACAGAACACACCAATGCTGATGGTCTGTAAAGATTTTTCCGCCTTAGTGATGAGAACTCCCAAGGGGAAGGGTAGTTCTCTCCACATTTCAGCTGGAGGGGACATGTGTTAGACCTGGTACCATTGGCGTGAGTCTCCCTTCCACTTTTTTCTGATTGCCTCCTCTGTTTTTGATCTGTTTGCTGGTTTTAGATGCTTTGGGCACTGTGCCACTGCTATTCAGTGGCACAGTGCAAGTGCTCCCTGTGTTAAATTGATGTATTGATTAGTGACTCAATGATTGGATCATTTGATTTACTTGTCAGACCCTATTATAGTGCACCAGGTGTGCCCAGGGCCTGTAAATCAAATGCTGCTGGTGGACTTGCAGCACTGGTTGTGCCACCCACAGAAGCGGCTTGTAAAGTGTGTCTCAGGCCGGCCATTGCAGAGCCTGTGTGCAGTCTGGGACTGCCATGTCGACTTGGCAAGTGCACCCACTTGCCTGTCCCTAAACCTTCCCTTATCTTCATATCAGACACCCCTAAGGTAGGCCCAAGGGCAGGGTGCATTGTAAGTATAAGGTAGGACATGCCCTGGTGTGTGTGGCATGTCCTAATAGTGAATTACAGCCATTTTCGTTTTTCACTATTGCAAGGCTACCTGTCCCCATACGCCAGAATGGGCAGTTTGATTATAACATCTTATAATCCTAACTGACTCAGGGAACTAGGTAGAAATTCGAGTTTAGTATGCCTGAACTCAGAATGATAAAATACATCTTTTAGTGAAGTTGGTTTTAACATTTCTGTGTTTGAAAATACCACTTTTAGAAAGTAGGTATTTTCTTGCCTAACTGTCCAAGCCTGCCTCTGCTAGGTTGTGTATTGTGTGTCTGGTTTTGTGAGTGACAGGGGCTGGGGGATTCCAGGAGACAGGGTGAGTCAGCACAGGGCTGAATAGACCTATCTGCATGTAGAGTGTTAGGAGGAGTTGCACCTGGGTCTGAATAGGGCTGTGCCTGCCTTCCACAATGCTGGCTCCACCTCCTGTGGTGCGTCTGATGTCCCTGGCCCACCCTGCCAAAGGAAAGAAGAAGTCCTGTAAACAAAGTGCTCCAGGACTGCACAAAACTGGTTGGGACTAGGTACAGGCCCCTCTGCCTTCAGAGGACAAAGGATTTTGCAGTACAAATATGGGGACCCAGACCCCAAGACTTTAGATCACTTCTGGAACAACAAGGCGAACCTCTGCCAAGGAGAAGAACCAAGGAAGCTGTAGGAGTTGGACTGCCCCCCTGCCAGTGTGCTGTGTTGCTGGGTTGGCGTACAGTGGTGTCTTCAGTGCCAAGGAGAGGAGAAGGAACTTTCAAAGGACTTTCATCATCTTGCAGAGTATTACTCCAAGGGCTTGATTTGAGCTTGCCTCCTGACCGAAGTCTCAGGGATACCAGACTTCACCCCCTTCTGTTTGCCTGCATCTGGAACTTGCTGTTCTAGCTGCTACAGAAGGAATTCTGGAACACCTACGCCGGTGAGCGACGCCGTCATCTGCATCGAAGCCGTGAGCGCTGCTCCGACTTGCAACGTAGACCCGACGCAGGCCGCCGTGCCACATCGACGCCAGCGAACGACATCGTAAGCCTGCCATAGCCGTGAGCGTTGCTCCGACTTGCGACGCCGGCCCGACGCCTGCTGCTGTGCCGCATCGACTCCGAAGCCGACATCCTCGCGGAGCCGATCCTCGACGTGGGTGGTCAAGAATCCATCGGCATCGTGACATCGTACGGAACCGTGGTTTCGGCGCCATCGTGACGTCACCTCCTCTCCGGTCAGGAACCAACGCCTCCCCTGCCTGCGAAAGCACCCAGGTCCCGACTAAGCATCTCCCCTGAAGCAAGGAACCAACGCCGCAACGCGCTAACGACGCCGCATCTCCCCGACGCTGTGAGCTGTCTTTGTTTTCGCTTTTCCAAGGTACTGTTCTTTGTGGGTCTGTTTTGACTCCGGGCCCGACACCGCGCACCTCGCAGTCGGCGCCATACTTTGGGATTTCTTTGACCTTGACGTCGTGATAACTCCAGTTGGTGTTATCTGTTGGTAAAGACTGTTTTTAAGTGAATAAGCTATTTTTGAACTATTTCTACCATCTTGAAGAATTATTATTGATTACAGTATTGTGGATTTTTGTCGTTTATGGTCCTGTGATAAGTCTATATAAAGAATACTTATTTTTATAATACAACCTGTGTGGTGTCCATCTGTAGTGTTGTCACTGTATTACTGTATGTGTTCACAAATGCTTTACACACTGCCTCTGAGATAAGCCTGTCTGCTCGTGCCAAGCTACCAAGGGGGTGAGCAGGGGTTATTCCAGTAGTGTAACTCCCTTGCCCTGACGTAGAAGCAAGGGTCCCTATTTGGTCAAAGGTACCTACCTCTGCCAACTAGAGACCCCCAGTTCTAACAACGCCCATCATGGAATTTTCCAGAGAGATACAGCTGGACAGCAAATTACAAAGGAGTAAGTTTCGATTCCGAGGCCGGGGACACATTATCTATCTTTCAATGTTACTCTGCCTGTGCCCGCCACTAGACAAGTGGGAGAAGGCTTACATCTCATAAGAAAGGCATGTGCTAATAAGAGCAGTGCATTCATTAGTGTGGCGAAACTCAGTTCCGAAAAAACATAACATAGAAAAGGCCATTTCTAAGACATGGCGAAGAATTAGTTTCAAATATGATACAAAATGGCGCCTGTTACACAAAATGGCGCCACGAATGCTAAGTTATGTAAAACAATAAAAAAACATAATTTGTATTCCAACAGACCCTCCTTTTAGCATAAGCTAAGCCATTTTGGCGCAATAATAAGAAAACGTATAATTCAGCAAATCATGAATACATTTAAGAGCATTCCATAGCTTCAGCAGGGGGAAATGGTAAGGAGGGAAGAGGTTTCAAAAATACCCTCGTCTATCTGCATAAGATCATCAAGCTCTTTCTGAAGCATTATGGTTGCGTTAGTATCGTGAACTGATATTCTTTTAGGAGAGAGAAAAGTGGTGCAGTATGAACAGCATAAGGGAAGACACTGAACCAAAACACAGCAAGAGATCAGAATCACAAAGAAATAGATCACCTTTTCAAGGATCCAACCCCACCCACCGAACAATGACCAACTCCAATTGCCACTCTCCATTTCTTTTACATTTTCTAAGATGTCCAGAATGTGTTGGGTAATATTTTATTCCATATTAGTTATCCCGACTACACACTGGTCTCCTACTACTGCGCACACACCACCACTCTTAGCTAAGATGAAGTCAACTGCATAACTGGTTTGCTCAGAATATATTCGCATGCTTTCCAATTGGGTGGTGATGTCACGCAGGGCTGCCACTGTGGAATTCGACAGCATCTGTAACTTACATCCAAAATATTCTCTAGCCCTTTCACCTCTAGCCATGGCAGTACCACCAAAGGTAATAATAGAAGAGAGAATATATCCAAAGGTGATGTCATTACTATAGTTATTAACTTCCAAATCTGTCACTCCATCACAGAATTCAGCTGTCAACGTCCTTTTTACCCACTGTATGTTTGGTTTACCATATTTATAAGGCACACCTAAAGGGAGCACCATTCCTAAAGCAACATCATCTGTGCCATTATGAACATTTGAATAAGTACCATTGGACAGGTAATAAAATCCCGTGTGTGCATAAAGTGGACCTTGATAATTTATGGGGGCATATCTAGTGTTCAATCGTACCGTGCTTGGATCCTTCCTTTTTTCTAGAGACATTGTATTTTTGAACAATATTATCCCAGAACAATTGACATACAGAAATGCATCAGTGCTGTTTACTATTGGACAACAAGCGGGATAATATCCAGTTATTCGAGTAACTGTCAAATCTTGGTAAAATGCCATCCTACCAAGGTAATGTTCTGCTCTCTCATATACAAATTATCACAATATGTATTCTTGTCACAACCCGGATATTGCTTTGTTCGTGGCTTCCTATAACATAGACAAGGACCGGGATACCCCAGTCCAAACTCACCCCTTACCTCTAAAAGTGGGCTGGGTGGGTATACGTATAATTGACCAACGACAATGGGTAAGCAGTCCATAAACTTGTAACAGATTCGGTAGGATAACAGCTGTACCTCCCCCAAAGAACCTTTTCTGTGTATCTAGAAATACATTCCTCTGGCTGCCCTTTTTGTACGAACTTGAGAAATAATCATGCGTTTAGTACATGATGGTGCATTTTGATCACATTCCAAAACCCAAGACACCCCGCCCAAGATCAACAGCAACAGTAACAGAAGAACAACACAGAGTATTTTTTGCTTGGTAGACCAAAATTTTCATACAGGAACAAGGGGAATTACTGGCTGCTCTTCATCAGCAACCATTCTGCCAAAGGGGTGCATAGCAACTAATAAAGCAAGGGGGCGGATTGCCAGCGAAAGAAATATACAAGTTCCCAGTGTCCGTCAGAGCCTCACTGGTACAGGCTCCTATTGTTCTTCAAACGTTGGCGCTCTTGAGCACCGGCGGTGGAGCTTGCTCAATCCTAAGCTCTTGATGTATCCCACGTCGATCAGGATAATGTACCCTCAAGGGGATACGCTTGATCTATCCTGTCCAATGTTCAAACATTGCACAAATTTCACATCACCTCAAACTAACTCTGTTGGTACTATGGCAAAGTACACCCTAGCTTACAAAGTCCATCCCTGACTAATCTGGCTTCTCTTTCGGTGCACTATTCCTCAGCCGAGGACACAGATTGTACCTGGTGACTCCAAGCACAGAGGGATCAACAAAAAGGGGTTCCTGAATAGCTCTTATTTCTGGTGGGACAGCCTCGTTCAGGATGTCGCCATTCTCCTTATCAATTTGCGTCCATGTAAGGACAGCGTCGCTGAATGGAACAAAACGACAAATCTGTTCACACTCCTGGTCAGCTACCCCCTCCTTAACCCACTGATCATAGGGCAACGGCAGGGGCACCCTCCTAGAATGGGAGGCATGAATCCAGTTCTTGCATCCAGAAACTTTAATGGCGGTGCGGGTTGCCAGCAAGACCTGGAGCGGCCCCTTCCAGCGCGGTTCCAAACTCTTCTTCCACTGAAAATTCCGAACCAAGATAAAATCACCGGGATGAATATCATGTTTGGGCCCCTCTGGGATAGCTGGCAGGGACTCAGGGACTCAGGGACTCAGGGACCTGTTGGTGAAGAGAACGCAAATCTTTCAGTTAACTGGCAGAGGTAATCAATCAACATGGGGTAATCAATATCAGAAAACCCCCGAGGACGCGGGACGCCCCAGACATTTGCTGGGCGTCCAGACACACCCTCATACGGTGACAATCCTGTCCTAGAATGTGCTGTAGTTCTTGTTGACAAGAGTGCTAATGGTAGGGCATCTGGCCATTGTAACCCTGTTGTCTCCTGAATCTTTGCCATTTTCAGTTTGAGAGTATCATTGTACTTCTCAACCAAACCTGCTGACTGCGGGTAGTTTGCAGCATGAAACTTTTTCTTTATGTGCAGACCATCACAAATTAACTGAATAACCTTGGCATTGAAATGACTTCCGTTATCACTTCAAATCAAGCAAGGCAAGCCGAAACAAGGAAAGAACTCCTTCATGAGGACCTTTGCAGTCGTAATGGATGTATTATCTTTAGTGGGATAAGCCTCAACCCATTTACTGAATGCACAGACCACCACCAGAACATACTTCAAATTGTTGCACCTTTCCAATTCGATATAGTCCATTTGAAGGACTTCGAAAGGGAAAGTGGGTGGTGCAAAATTACCAGGAGGTGTAGGGGTACCTTTCCCAGGATTATGCATCATGCACACCATACAGTACTTCACTAAATGTGCAGCCGTTTTTGCAATGTTATCATTCTGCCATACAGGGTCTAACAGTTTTCAAATACCCTTTGCACTAATATTGGCTGGGCCATGAGCCATCGTAACTACAGGGAGTACATATGCATCTGGCAACATCCATCTTTGCTTCCCTGACTTGTCACATCCCTCATCATTCAATTGTGCTATACTTTCTTGCCACACTGCCAACTCCTCTACTGTAGTTTCACTCTGTATCTCTTTCACGTTATCAAGTATATCCTCAAACATGGTGATTTCAGGCACCCACCTAGGGGGGCCTGCTACAAACATTCTTTTCATTCTGGTCCGAGCTGTTTCCTTAGCTGTCTGATCTGCAAAAGTGTTTCCCCTACCTACATCGTCAGTGACTTTTTGATGGGCACTACACTTCACTATAGCCAACTTCTTAGGGAGGGTCAAAGCAGACAAAAGCCTCAATATGAGGTCCCCGTGCTGGATTTTGGTGCCGTGGGAAGTAAGAAACCCTCTCTCAGCCCAGAGTCGCCTAAAATTATGGATGACTCCAAAGGCCTACTGGCTGTCAGTATAAATATTGACAACCAGTCCCTCACTTAATTCACAAGCTCGGATTAGGACAACAAGCTCGGCAACTTGGGCTGACTGATAGGGGACTCGTGATGTCTCAACTACTGTAAGCAGTGTAGTGACAGTATACGCAGCAGTTGTCGTGCCATCTGGTAATTTAAAACAAGAGCCATCGACATATAGTTCCCCTTGTGGGTCAGATAAGGGAACATCAGTCAAGTCTACTCATCCTTACATCTCTTCTTCCATCCAGAAGATGCAATCATGTGTATCAACTACATCGTTCTCAGAAGGGAGGGGTAGTAACGTGGCTGGATTCAGAGTGGCACATCTTTTAATCGTAATGTGTTTGGCAAACAAAGTTAACTCATAACGTGCACTGGGGAGGTGCTGTGTCTTGGTCTTATTCAAAAGTGTATCCACAGCATGGGGTATTATAACTGTGAGATCAGTATCAATTACGAGTCCAGCCGATTGTCTAATAGATACAGCCACAGCCGCGACCGCTCGTAGACAGCTCGGGAGGGCTCTTGCGACAGGGTCAAGAACAGCAGAATAATAAGCACACGGCCGTTGCTTATCTCCAAATTTTTGTGTTAAAACAGCAAGCGCACATCCGGCCATCTCATGGACATACAACACAAACAGTTTAGTGTAGTCTGGGGTGCCAAGTATTGGAGCCGAACAAAGTGCAGTTTTCAATTTCTCAAAAGACTGCTGACATTCTGGCATCCAAGGTAGGGGCTCATGCACATCCTTCAGTGTTAGTGAAAGCAGAGGCTTCATTAGTAACGGATAGTTAGGTATGCACTGCCGACAGTAGGAAGTGATACCTTTAAAAGCGTGCACATCTTTCTGAGTTTGTGGCATAGGCATTTTAACAATGGTACTAATGCGCTCCGGGGTCAATCTCCTACCCTCCTTCAACAGTAGGTGACCTAGATAGGTAACCACCTGTCGACAATATTGAAATTTTGAAAGGGACACCTTATGTCCATGTTGGGCCAAATGCAACAATAATTTAACTGTACTGTCTTTGCAACCTTGTTCTGTGTCAGAAGCGATGAGCAATACTGCACTAATACATTACCTGAGGGAAGTGATATTGAATCCAACTAACTTTTCAAAGCCTGACTATAAATACCTGGACTTTCAGTATAGCCTTGAGGAGCTCGACAGAACCTAAAACTCCTACCAGCTAGTGTAAACCCGAACAAATATCTGCTATCTGGATGAATAGGGATACTAAAGAAAGCATTTTTCAGATCAATGACAGAGAAAAATTTAGCAGCAGAGGGAATCATTGTCAGAAGAGTGGTAATGTCAGGAACCACTGGAAACTGAGGGACCACTATTTTATTAACCTCACACAAATCAATCACAAAACGATAAACATCTTCATGGTCATCAGGAGAACCTGAGGGCATCCTTTTAAGAATTGGAAGGATAGGGCTATTACAAATATTAGCAGTTGTCTCCTCAAACACTCTCTTCTTAATCAAATCCTGTATAATTTGCAATAAGGCTCGCTCACCTGTCTGCAGTATTTTATACTGAGGGATACGGGGCAAAATAGCACCATCTTTAACCTGTATCGAAACCGGTGATATCTGCAACAATCCCACATCTGTGTCGCCGGTCGCCCTCAGAGTGGGTGGCACATCTCTAAACTCAACAGGAAGGGGTGCATCTTTGGACAAACACTGCTTAGCACATGCTACATCTGGACCCATGGTCATATAGACACCTGCCGGAGAACAATAAATCGTGGCATGCAGTTTCTTCAACAAATCCAAACCCATCAAATTCTCACTACAATTAGATGTCAACAAGAATGGCGAATCCACAGTGAAAGGACCAATAGTCAACGCAATAGTTTTTGAAATGGGGCTTACAACCGGGACACCAGAAAAACCAACCAACACATTATTATGGCCAGACAGAGCCGCCCCATGGACCATATTTTGAGAAACAGGACTTATTGTCGCACCTGTGTCCACCAAAAATTCCTTGGTCGAACCTTGCAGTTCTGCTGTTACATAAGGACCACGCTGGTCTACAGGTATCGGAACTGGTCCCTCACTCTGCCCCTGGCTGTCCTAGCTGTAATACATCCCTGTCACTTCCTCCATATCATAATCATCATGATAGTACTTTACATCCAGAGGATCATCAAAATAATTATTACCAGAACGACACTGTGAGGCCACAGTATTTTGAACCCTGTCTGCCCCACCAGCTTTCACGACCCCTTCCACGAGAACCTCGTCCTCTACGGACCGCCACCTTCTGCAAAAGCATAGGACACCCACTACGCCAATGTCCCTCCTCTTTACAGTACGCACACTGATTCAGACCCAAAGGAGTAGTTGTTGGCTGCCTACTAGTGTGTGGAAGCTGTCGGGCAGGACCACCACGTCCTCACGCATTCCCTCTAAAAGCCTGCTGTAACAACACCTTCGTCTTTAAATCCTTATGTCTCTTCTCTGTCCTGTCCTTTTCCTCATTATCCATATGCTCATAATACTGTGCCATATTCAAAATAACAGAGGAGAGGAGGTGGACCAAGTACTCTCAGACGCTTGCAATCGAGTCACAATTTCAGGAAACAAGTTAGAAAGAAATCTATTGACAAACAACCAAACTCCTCCTTCGACGGACAAATTCTCTCCACTATAATCTAAAAATGTGCCTTCAAATCGAGTGAAAAAACCATACACACTCATCTTTCTTCTGCCAACAGGCCAACAATTTATCCCAATCCACCTTCCTTGGCGGAATAAGAGAATGCCTGTACGTAATCATGTGACATGGCAATGCTAAAATCTCCGCTCACGGCTTATTACCGGGCTTCCTTTCCTGATCCCATGCCTTAATTTGATCCCAAGTACCACCCGACTATTGGACATGATCTTGAGTATGGACCTGCATCCAAATATCAACTGGAACAAGCATGCCAAAGAACATTTCGATATCAGCAAGAGTCATTACCGTGGAAGAAGCAGCTTCAGTCAGCTCTTTATAATAAGCAGTGGGATTCTTCCTAGGATCTGGTAAATGAGTCTTAAGAGATAAAACCTCACTTCTTTTCTATGGAATATAAACCCATTGCTCCTGAAACCTGACCACCACCGCCGCTCGAGTAACAATACCACGACCATCTGTTAATTCCAGCATCTCGGGATGACAGATGGGATGAACCTCTCTCATCGGACACTGGGACACCGTGGTGGGACTCTTCTCAAGCAGCCTACCCCTGTAAGCGATTAATGTCATAACACTGCTAAAAACTTGGCCAGGCTCCATATTACTAGCATATACACGATCTTTATTATCATATAAATCCTGTGGCACAGCATCCTTGAAACACTGCTCCCAAAGATTAATCAGGGCAGCAGACATATGCTTAAGGGCATGCTGTTGTACAAAGGGCTCATATTCTTTCATCACACTCCAAACATCTTCCACACTGTAAATAGGATTACGACCCCACTGCGCAGCCTGATTAGCTACTACCTTTTTCTCTTCATCTCCCACTTCAGACCGTACATACGGACCCATGCGCTCTTTAAACTTTGTCCAATTTCCTTCCCCAAACCCGCGCACTGGCGTCCCAGCACTTGAAGAAACCGGAGGATGAAAAACCAGAGTAGGAGAAGCAACGGAAATGCCAGGTAGTATTGATGCCGAGAGTTGCGTCGTAGGAGAAAGAGCTGGTGAGAGCGATGCCGAGACAATAGGTGTGACAGGGGTACTAACAGTCGCAGCTGCCACAGGCGGCAAAGAAACAGAAGGAAGATGAGGAGGAGGAGCCGAAGTCTTAGCTGTTGAAATAACTTTGGTAGAAGCAGGAACAGAAACAGTGGAAGCAACTGTAACAGGTGGCTGTGAAAGCACTGGAACAGTGGGATATATTCTTTGCGGGGCATATGGAGGCGGGGTTGGGTATCTAATAATTCTTCAACAAAAGCGTCATCTTCTTTCTGAACCACATACGATTTATCAATGTGCAATCGAAACCTTCTATCTTCACATTCAACACCCTTTTCCTGCTTTTCCCTATCATATGCTACAGCCTTCTGAGTCAACATCTGCATTCTTCCTTTCCGAGCCTCCTTCTCTGCCTTCATTCGTCTCTGCTTAGCCTCCTTTTGCCACATTCTGAGGGAATCAAATATAGACTGCCTACTTCTTTTCTTAAACAACTGTTCCTATAAATACTAAATCTTTTGTTCATCAAAAGTGCCCGTCAACTGCCACTGCAACTCATCATTGTCCCTCGTATATTTGTGCCATAATGAACTAAACATAATAGGGCTAAGACCATGCTTCACATACATATCAAAATTAGGAGTGCCTTCTGGAGGCGCCGGCTGACTCTCTTCCAATCGAGCATCAGTAGAACAACAACGACAGCACAAAGCAAATAGTTTACTGAAACTAGGCATTGTTAAAAGAAAACAAGTTCACTATTTTGTGCCTAGCAAAACAATTGCAATTGCTTTTGTCCCAAAGACAGTCTTTAGACCGTACCAAATACAAACCAAAATAGTACCATATCAACAAAGAACCAAAACAAACTCACCTGATAGATACAGGTCAAACAAATCTATTCTCCACTGCCGACTCTTCAGACCAAATGGTCAGATCCAAGGGTTTCGGCGTTCAGGACTCCACTGGGCAAGGCACCGTCCGGCAGGACAGAAGGGGCAGCTGTGAGTATCAGGAACTCTTCGTGCAGTGATCCCTGATCCATCCGTCCAACCCGACGATAGCCTCGACCTCCCCAACCGTCCGTGGAAGGGGATGGGTCACTCACCCGAAGGAGTCCCTGTTCGGGCGCCAACTGAAGGAAATGACCCAAATCGGGTCACTTGGGTCACTAATGACCACCTCTCAGCCTTCCACTAAAACGAAGAGTCGGACAAACAGTAGAGAATACAAACCAATGATTGTTTATTCAAAGTACACTCAGAGCGGAGCCCAATCTGCCCAGCCTCTAAGGAGTGCTGCAGAGGGACTGACATCAGCAAGCATAACGATACATTATGTACATTTTCAAAACCAAAATAAACACGCCCATCATGGAATTTTCCAGAGAGACACAGCTGGACAGTAAATTACAGAGGAGTAAGTTTCGATTCTGAGGCCGGGCACACATTATCTATCTTTCAAGGTTACTCTGCCTGTGCCCATCACTAGACAAGTGGGAGAAGGCTTACATCTCAGAAGAAAGGTATGTGCTAATAAGAACAGTGCATTCATTAGTGTGGCAAAACTCAGTTGCGAAAAAACATAATCTAGAGAAGGCCATTTCTCAGAAATGGCGAAGAATTAGTTTCGAACATGATACAAAATGGCGCCTGTTACACAAAATGGTGCAGCGAATGCTAACTTATGTAAAACAATATAAAAACAATTTTTATTTCAACACAGGGCAGGTGCTTATGGGGTGACACATTCCTAACTTACACACTTGTCTTCCAAGAAAGTCATGCCACCTTCATAAGCTTGATCAATGACTGAGATCTAGGATTGTCCCTCAATAACCAATTCAACATTTTGTCCAGCGACAGCTCAAAGATAGCATCCTCCCTTTCTGGGTTGGGTGTATCACTAACCTATCTCACTGTCCATTACAATTGAGCCACTGCATAATATAGAGCATAATTTGGGGCCCACCATCTACCTTCTGACAGAGGAGCATACACCTTATGAAGGGCTACCCTATGTCTTCTCCTACTCTGTATCAGAGAAGTAAGGATATCCTGTAGTTCACCAAGAAGGCCTTCTTTAACTGGCAAAGCTTCAAACAAATCTAGGCAAGACTAACATGTTATCCACTGCCACCCTACCGGGAATCAGCCTTTACCACGAAGGCTGAACTACGCAAGCCCTGCCGTGCATATGCCTTAACCACGCATGTGCATGCTTAAGGCATATGCGTGGTAGGGCTTGCAGACGGACGGAAGTAGGAAGAGATCGCGGTGAGGTAAGTGGGGCTGGGAGGTGGGTCAGGGTTATTTTAAGTGGGGCTGGGGGTTGGGTTGTTTTGTGGGCTGAGGGTGGTCGGGGTTGTTTTAAGTGGGGCTGTGGGGTGGGTCGGGTTATTTAAAGTTGGGCTGGGTTAGGGTACTTTTGTGGGCTGGGGGTCGGGGTGGTTTTGTGTGCTGGGGGTGGGTCGGGAATGCTTTGTGGGCTGGGGGTGGGTCGGGTTATTTTAAGTGGGGCTGGCATTGTTTTGTGGGCTGAGGGTGAGTCAAGGAAGTTTTCAGGGCTCGGGGGAGTTCGGGGAAGTTTTCAGGGCTGGGGGGGTTCTGGGTAGTTTAAATTGCTGAGGGTGTTCGGGGTAGTTTTCAGGGCTGGGGGGTTGGGGTAGTTTTCAGGGCTTTGGGCCATTTTAGGTCTCAGGGAGGGGGCAGGGATCGTAATACTTCTTAGGACTTAGGGGGCAGGGTAGTTTTTAGGGCTTAAGGGGTAGTTTTTAGGGATATGGGGAGGGCGTGGCGAAAAGGTTACTAGGGCTGGGGGGTGGGGTAGTTTATGAAATCAGGCCGGGGGGAGGGGTCGGGGGGTTAAGATTTACCTGAGAAATTCTTAACCACAGATATGTGTTTACCATATATGCCTTAACAAAGCATGATTCGTTCTAAAGGCATGCGAGGTGAAGGCATATTCGTGGTTAAGAATTACATTGTTCAGCCTGCGTGGAACCGACATGCGCGGTAATCGCATGTGTGGTATCATCATACAACCCACCCAACACAATTGTTACAGTGGAAGCGTGATCAAAAATGCTACTATCTGATGGATTGCAGCCACCGCCCAACCGAGGTTTCATTTAGTGCTGTAGTGAATTCATACAATTAGTTTTTCCATTATTATGTAAAAGACCGGTAAACTTATGCAAAATTACGCACAATTACACAAAATGATTTTAGCGCTAAAAGAAGGGTAAAAACAAAAGCACCTTAAACAATAACGACTCACATTCTGTTGTTCCCATGTCTCTGCAGTAACTTTTGCCCCAGGTGGAGATCTCTAAGCATTCAAATGAGCCACAGCAGTTCCTCTTAAGGCACTAAAAGTCTGATGAGTGGCTGCCATGTTTCACTCATGTGGCCACTCAACACACGTTTCTGTTTTGTAAAATCTACCTCCCAAAGCAAGAGTTTGTTTTTGTAAAACAAAATGCTAATGACCCTGATAGACTTGGGGGTCATTTTTCTCTTTTTAGTTTTCACCTGCACAGGTAAGTAAGTTTATTGTGCATGATTAATAAAAAACCTTTGCATATACAGGACATGGTACACATCCTTAAACAAAAATTGAGCCAAGAGGTAAAAAGAAGTAAATGCAGAGATAGATTGCTTGCCACAGAAGCTGAAGCATCAAAATTATAAAATGTTGACAGGCATTAAGAAAGAAGAAGCAAAAGAAGTATCAAAAAGAGTACAGAATGCAGTTGTTTTTGTCTAGGTTCAAGGACAATTGATCCCGCAAAGTTAGCAATGCTTAAAGTCGAAGGGCGTTGGAGTCATCAAAAGTGCCAATTAAAGTGCTTTGTGCAGTTCTTAGCATCAAATTTAGGATTCTTAGACAGTTTGAGACCGCAGAGTCATACTTAGCGCTATTCAGAGTAGACCGTTATGTTGAATGTCATTTATCAGTGTAACCGGCCAATCTGGTAGGTTTCTTTCATTAGTTTGTATTCCTCCCGAGCAATAATTGCAATTATTGTACAGTTGAAAAACGTTTTCAAATTAATCAAGAACGTAAATTAAGGCCAATATAAAACATGTAAAAACAGCCTTCCAGCTAAGTGCTGCACCAGTTATATTCTATTCAGAGGTGAGAAATTGTCAGATGATAAATTCAGGATTTGTTCTTATTGCCATGGCCACCGGGGCTGATACATGCTGTCCCAGGCTTTTCTTTGGTTCGGTAGAAGCTGCGAGGATCATCTGGTTAAAGTGCATCGAGTTCTAAGTGTAAGTAATGCAAAAATGTAGGGTAAAAAAATGTGTAGTGAGTGCTCATTGCTGATACAGACTTGGAAATATGAGAACTTTTTTGTATCTTTCTAGTTAAAAGTGCTGGATGCTTAGTAAAATGGCAGGGGTTTCAGGGCAATTATAGAAGCCAAGACAATTCCATCGTGGTGGGGTAAGTTCTTAGTCAGTTGTTCCAATATTGCGTTAATCAGTTTTGTCAGTTTGTTCGCCTATTCTTCCATTGCAGGGTGGCAGTTGAGCCAGTTTCCTTTCTATTATTTTAAGAAATCTTGTGTAGCAACAGTTTAATTGCGTCGTGGTTGGGTCAAAGCAGGCCAGCACTGTCTGTCTATAAGTTTGGATGCCTTTTTGGGTAAGAAGAGGGCAGAGCATTGTACGTCGCTCCTTCAATAAACTTGTGCAGATACATATTATATGTGGAAGGTCTTCTCGTCCAGTTCTACATAGGCGACAAGTAGTTACCTCTGAGTTCCGCTTCCAGGGGGGTAGGAGACATAAGGGTAGGTAATATGCCCAAGCGGAATTTCTCCTTCACTGATGGATTAAACCCTGAACCCAGGTAAGGCTGCGGTCTGGCGACGACATAGTTGCTAAGTGACCTTCTCACCAGCAGTGTGACCTTCTCACCAGCTCAGACGTATCTTCTATTATAGAGATTACTTTGGTAGCTTTGGAGACTAGTTTTTTTAAGCTGGTGTGGGTTGCTGAAATCTCCCAAAGGGCGTTCATGCCTAATTGCATTAAGGACTTATAAAGATACGTTTTGGCTGGTGATCTTTCTCGGAGTGACAGTTCAGCCAAGAGAGGAGAGTTTTGGTTTATTTATTTTAAAAGAGAGAGGAGAGTTTAGTGTATTCTGCTCAGCTCCGTTGATCTTGTGCCAGATTTTTATGAATGCCCCCCTTCTAACCAGGGTCTGTCGCTGTAGGCCAAATTCTGATCTTATTTGTGTGGGGGAAGTGTAATTTGGGAGGCTGAAGATAGTTCTGTATGCCCTAACAATGATGTTATCCAAGATGGTTGCATCTGTCCCTCACATTGGCTCACTCGCATATGTTATTGATGAGAGGAGTTTTGTTTGAAGTACCTGGAGTAGAGGGGTTAATGTGGGGCCAGCCACTATCTTCTTCAAGGATCTCAGAACCAGTGTCTCAGTGATGCCTTTTCATCTCAGTTCTTCTCTCTGTGGTTTATATGATCCTTTATAATCTAAAAGACCCCAAGATATCTGTATTCTGCCAATGGTTCCAGATGATATACATCTAGGTGCCACTGCAGTCTTCTCCTTTTGGTGCAGTTTATTGCCATGGTTTTTGTTTTTCCTATGTAAATTTGCAGGGCGTTCTCCTGTGAATATTGATATGTGGCATCCAGTAAGTGCTGCAGTCCAATTGAGGTGCGGCTTATTAGAACTCGATCATCCGCATAGAGAAGGTTTGAAAGGGTCATCTTTCCTAATTTCGGAGTGTGCGATGTACAGTTGTCCAATCTCATGGGCAAATCAGCCATAAAAATATTGAACAAGGTGGGGGCAAGAACGCACCCTTGCTTGAACTCTTTGATGGTATTGATTTGCCTGGAGAGGTGAGTCCTAGCTCCCAGCTTAACTTTTACCCAGGAGTCCATGTGTAGTAGGACTAACTGTTTTAGGGGGGCTGGAGGAATGCCCCAATTGTTCAGCTTCTGCCATAGTCTTGCTCAATCAAGATGATCAAAGGCTGAGCGGTAATCAATAAAGCAGAGGAATAACAATTGCTTGACTTCCTTTGCTGCGTCTATCAATAGAGATAGGGCCATGATATTGGTGGTTGTTTCCATATGCTTGCAGAAAATGGTTTGATTTATTGGTATAATGGTGTTAGTTGTAGCCCAAGATGTAAGTTCCAGAATCACCCCTGCATAGTATTTAGCGTCATTGTCAATCAGAGCGACAAGGCAGTAGTTTTTTGAGTTGCCCTTGTCAACCTGCTTGTAAATAGGAGAGATTAATGAACCCTTCCAAGATTCCGGGACTTTTTCTTCCATCCGTGTCTGTTTGAAGACAGGTGCCAGGGTTTTGGACCAATGCAAGGAGTTTTGCTTGTACAGAATGGGCGGGATCTGGTTGGGGCCCGGAGCACCTTCCAGCCTGCATTTGGCTATTTGCCTCTTGACTTGCTGTTCCGTGATACTGAAGGCTTCCTCTCCTGTGGTTTGAAAAGCATCATAATCTGGTGTTTCTTCACCTGCATTGATGCTGAAGTTGCTATGTGTAGGGCCTGAGTGTGCTGCTTCTCCTGGTTTAGCGCAGACCTCTTACCATTTCTCCCACTGTTTTGGGCTGTTGAAGTGCTCGTACAAGAACTTAGCCCAGGCTTCGTCTGATAGATGAAAGTAAATTCCTAGGTGAGTTGGACAATGTAATGAATTGATTGTTCGCCAGATCCGTGCTGTGCTTGTGAAATCTATTGTTGATATGTATCTTAAAAGTGGCTAAAATCTCACACCCTTGTTTTTCATTGGTTCCTGTGCTTGCCACTTACTTTTCCTCCATTTCTATTGGCTGTAGCATACTATTTCCTGTTCTTCCTCGTGTGTTTGCTCTTAACAGTGTCCCGAGGCCAAAGTACTGTTTACATCCGCTTTTCGGGAACTTTTTCTTATGTTTTGCCTGCACAGCGCTTGCACTGTGCTTGTTTTGTTTGTTTTCTGCTCTTTATGTAATCTCCTTGTGGCTGTCTTGTTGCTGTACAAAGGTTAGCATTCTAGTGTGCTTTCTCTCCTGTCTGCACCTCATTATCTTGTTTCTGTAACTTTAATTTATTATTACACAAGGTTTGGAACGCATCGTTCTCCGAGCCTAGCTTTCAGCCCTGATCCCCACCCTCTGCAAAACCTCCAAGTTATTTGCTACTTTCATTTATAATTACACAAGGCTTGGAACGCATCGTTCTCCAAGGCTCACTTTAAGCACTGAACCCTGACCTCCGCAAAGCCTCCAAGTCATTTGCTATCCCTGCTTGTCCGTGCTTGCATTTGGTATTCATAGCACCCTTTCGACACCACTGGGTGTATAGTGCATCTATAGTATGCATAATGATTCCAGTGTTGTATTCCGCTTTAGGGGTCCGTATATAGGTTTTCCTGAATCATGTCCTTATATAGGCACAATTCGCCCTGTCCTTATATAGGCATAGAATCCCAGTCCTTATTTAGGCATTAACCGTGCACTCCAAATACAGGCATGGTCACCGACATCCATCCACCCTAACGTCACAACGAGTTCTTAGAAACCAGACCCTTAAGCTTCGGGAGTTCCCCTAGCACAGGACTATTGATTTCTCCAAGAACTCATCTATTATGTATGAACCGTTATACCTTAAGGGTTCATTCCTGACATCTTCCACTGTCCGACTTCACGTCAATGCTAACATACCACGACACCTACCAGGTATAAATATACCTTCCCTTGCCCAAGCAAGTTAGAGGAGACCTCGACTTCAGAGGAGCCCGTATCCCGGCCTGACGCACTGAGAAGACGCTGTCATTCCTGCACGCAGACGAATCCAGCTTCCAGTGTTCTGACTCCCTTCGCGGGGTGTTAGAGTTCCAAGATCCGGCAGGAAATTCCCACCTCTCTCATTCTCAAGGTATGGAGCTGACTAGAACCTAGAGGGACTCTTGGCATACTAGACTTAACATACTCTAAGTCTACCATACTAGAGAATACTCCACCTACTTCTACCTTTCCCTACACCTAGACCAGGTTAGGTACATTGGGGTAGAACTAGCTTAGAGACGCATCGTATGAGTACCCGCATTCTTAGCTCATGTTATTTATGTACGTGAATATATGCTAAAAGATAATGCTAGTGCAGTATTATTTATTTCTACTGCTTACGCTGTACATTATTTATCTTGCATACTGTCTTGTGATCATAACAGCACATATCTCTTACACGAGAAACAAGACTGTTCAATAAAACCCTTTTTATTGAAACGCCCGTCTTTCCTTTCTGTGTAACTCTGTAGAAACTAAGCATGCACGATTGAATGAGTGAAACTGTTATCTATTGTTTCCACGATTCTGAGACATGTTCCGCTTCTAAAGGGAAACAAAGTTGTCATGTTTTTCGGTTGCCAGAAACTACTCCCTTCTTGTTCTCAAGGAGTTTCTAGTGGCCTCTGAGCTAGCTGGCACAGGTAATTAAGTTTAATATAATCGATAGGGACATACCGACCTTAGTCCTATGTCAAACCTATAGGTTATATTATTCCAATGCGCAGAGCCTATTAGGGAAATAGGAACTACACTACATGGCACCCAACGGTTTGGTAAGGCAGTAATTTAGCGCTAGATACTGAGTAACTCATTCGTGCTTTTCTCAGAGACCCCTACTCACATACTCCATAAGACGTCCGGATTGGGTAGGGTTAAATATCCGCCATAACTAAATAGGGAAGCACCCTATATATTAGTTGTTTGGTTTGTTCAACGTTGAAGGATACAGTGTTCCAAAATATTGTGCTCCTTATCTTTTTGTTTCCTTGAAACTTGTTCTACATTTTTCAAAAAACAAAATGCCTGACTCCGACAACGGTGACGTTGCGAGTCACCCAGCTTTAACAGCTTATAACATCACGGGTTTAAATGAACCTGAGGAGGGTGTCATAGACATCAATCCAAATTTAAGAAGAGCCATCACTCTAAAACTTATAAAACACGG